>CM041213.1:32824145-33424145 GCA_023065735.1 Coffea humblotiana | reverse complement strand
TCTTTTGACTATAATTTTGGGAATGTACTTGACTAGATATCTTATGGAAGTTGTCTATTTTGGGAAAGTGGATGTATTTTGAAACTTTTAATGTAAGATTAAATATCTATGTATGGAAGTAACTTCTTTTCTTACGTCGTCTGGTATTAACAGTTATTATTGTATTAAGCTTGAACGGGAATCGTACCGAGTCCTGGCGAGAATTGGGCAGGCGTTCCGCGGACACCCTTGGGTTCGCCCTTGGGAGAAGTGGAGGCGTCACAAACCCTACCGTCATATCATCTGAATTTGAATTTAAACATCAAAATTTATATATGTGACATGTATCTGAACCTGCATATGTATAACTATCAGTTCATAATATATTTACTCTTCTTGTTTATCTTTACTTTTGTTGTAGAATGAATAATTTGAATTTGCGTACTATCCTTGATTTGTGCAAGTTTAATGGTCATAATTTCTTGGATTGACAATGCAACTTCAATATTATTCTCAAACATGAAAAAATTGCCTGTGTCTCGACTACTCCACCTCTGCTAAATGCACCAATTGAATGTATACCATGTGCTAAGGTTGAGGAGGCATTCAACAAACATTATGTAGACAATTATTCATGATAAATATGAAGTTAATGTGCATAAGTGAATAGTAACTGAATATCACCCCTCTTTTGTCAAGTTATACAATTAGTTAACAATGGGTGTGTTTGGATTAACAAGATTTGAAATAAAATAATTTACTTCACAAATTCCAATCACCTTTTTATCTCACATATATCACATCACAAAAAGTGCTACAGTAATTATCTCAAATAAATCATCTAAATAAACTCCTATCCAAACAAACTCATGAGTTATAGTTTGTTTAAACGCTATCTCCATTGTTCCTCCTTTTTCTCGGCTAGTTTGAGTGAAAATCGATGTGTTTGGACATGAGATTATTTAAAATAAATATTGTATCAATTTTTGTAATGTGATATACATGAAAAAGATGGTTGAAAAGATAGAAATATGATTAAAAAAGGTGTTTGTGATGGATGCAAAGTAATATTTAGAAAAAAAAATTTTGATATCCAAAACATCCAATTAACTTGTTAATCTAATTCGAGTACTTGTCAAAAAGACTACGGATTAAGGCCTCGTTTGGGGTTGCAGTACTTTTGGTAAAAAAGCACTTTTAGGTGTTAAAGTACTTTTAAAGTGTTTGGTAAACATCATCCCATAAAATTAGGAGTAGAGTTTTTGGCATTAAAAACACATTAGTAAAAGCTCAAATTTGGTGCTTTTAGAGTAGATTTTGTAATTAAAAAATTTTTTTAAGCACAAAAATTAAAACATCAAATTTAATCATCCTGTATTATGAACCAAATAAAGAGATAAACATTTTTAACAATTTTCAAATTACATATTATCTAATATAATATGTATTTATTGAATTATATCTTCAAACAATATATTTAAAAACAGTTTATAATTATTTTTAGGGTTATTATTACTTTACCCCCTTAACGTTTGATGTCACTATCAATTTCCCCCTTAACGTTATTTTTTAGTCACTTTACCCCCAAAACTAACGGTCAAACTTAATGGAGTTTATTAATTAAAGTAAAAAGACAAGTTTAGCCCTAAAAGTTATTATCACTTTACCCCCATAAACTATAACCTCATTATCAATTTATCCCATAGAGTTATTTTTTAGGCAATTAATCCCACTATTAAACCAACTTAACAAGTTAAAAAACTTTAGAGAAAGTACCCTCCTCTTTGTATAATAAAAAAAATAAAAAAATTTTAAAGTGGCTCTTTTCATTTTTAGTATCAAGAAAAAAAGTCAAAACATTAATCTCTTTCTTCTTAGCAATCTTATTAATATTAAAACAAATAGAAAGATTGGGAGGGGGAGGGAGAGGGGGAGAGAGATATAGAGAAAGAGAGAGCTCAATTCTTTTTTTTAAATATAAATAAGAAAGAATTAAATACTTTTATTATTTTAAAATTATTTTACTTTACTGTTTACCACTAAATTTCAATCCTAATTCCAATAACTTTAAATTAATATGATAATGTTAGATTTTTCTTTATTATTTTCTTTACAAAATCTAATTTTCTGTTTTCTTCTTTCCTATCTCTTTTTCTTTTTCTAGTATTAATAAGTGTGAAAAAAGAAATTTGAGAAAATCCTTTTAATTTTATATTTTTGGATCTCTTAAAGTGAAAAAAATAAGAATAATCATTTCAACTTTTTTATTTTAATTATATTTATAAAAGGGTCAATATATTTAAAATTTTTTGACCATACTAATTAGATTAATGATGAAGTAAAATGCCTAGAAAATAATGTTAAGAATTAAAACGATTATATCACTATAATTTAAAAGAATAAAGTAATAATAACAATATAGTAATGCTATATAATAAAATGGTATTTTTATCCAAAATTTCTTAACATGTTGAGTTAAATTACTTATGGGGGTAAAGTGATTAAAAGATAACGTTAGGGGGTAAACTGATAGTAGTGATATAGTTGAAGGGGGTAAAGTGATAATAACCCTAATTTTTATTAAAACTTGTACTAGTAAAGTGCTTTTCAGTAAGCTACGCAACTCCACCCCAACCAGCTTAGGGTTTGTTTGGACAGGAAATTATTTGTCAAAATTTATTTGCTGACATCACCATTACAATTTTCAATACACCTTTTTATATTTCCAATCACCTTTTTATCTCACATACATCACATCACAAAAAGTGCTACAATAAATATTCCAAATAATGGGCCTGTTTGGAACCATGGTTTTTTAGCAAGTTTGTTTGCTACTAGTTTTTTAACAACTTTGGCTACAGAAACCCCAAAAAACTCTTATAAAACCTTTTGGATGTTGTCTGAAACTTTAATGAAACTACATCGTTTTGGTCTCAAAAACTTGTCCTTTTGGCCTTGTGTTTTTTTCCCGTCTTCATCAACTCAGCTGAACGCACAGACGGCAAGCTTCCTGTTGCTGAACGCAGGTGAACACCAGGCTAATCTTCGCGTTCGTAGGCTGTTAAACCAAAGAGAAGTGGCGCATGAGATTTCCATCAGCTCCTCAACTAGTGCAGCAGTCTCATAGCCATCGGAGCTTTGTCCACTGAAGGAGTAGCATTTTCCTCGGCTGGTACTTGCTGAAGTCCGGCAAGAGCCTACGGTGGCTGATAGTCGTAAAGTCCACCACGGTGAGCTCTGCAACAGCTGCCCTTGTCCGCCCGCTACAAAAGCCCTCTACTTTCAGGTGCCAACTACCAGAACTGTTAAGAGATTAGCTCGGATGCTTGCTTATTTTTTTTTTGAGAAGCAGCAGCTTGCTAAAATGACTGAGCAGTCGCTTTTCCTAGTAGATCCTTTTCCATTTGCTTCATTTTTTTGTTAATTGGTGGGATTGTTGCTAATTTTTCTGGCCTCTGCGGTACATTTGTTGTCTTTCTGATCTGAGGATGCCGGATATTTTGAGATTCACCTATTTGTGAATAATTTCAGTTGGAGCCGAGACAACTTTGTGTGGAATTATGTGTAAAAATGTCGTACTGGTGAGATCTTAAACTTAATTGAGGCTGTTTAATGGAAATTATCAGTTATGACTAGGGATTTAGTATGAATTATGAAAACAAATAGTTGCGGTTTGGCCATGATTAGTTGTTAGTCCTGATTACTTGAGTTCTTTATGTTTATTGGATGAACCATTATTGAGGCTTGTAATGGAAAAAAGGCGAAAGGAAATCTGGTGCTAATTGTTAAGAAAATCTATTGGTTTAGAGTGGTTGAATGACCATTATTTCCTTGTAAGAGCATTTTCCATATTTGCCATTCATTTCTAGCTTTGGGAAGGAGTCATATGCTGCTGCATTTGTGAAAAATAGACTGAAATTAATCCTAGGTTGGTTGATCCTTAGATCATATTCCTCTTATTTTTATCTTTAAGTTCTGGATAAATTTGATTTTCTCCTACGTTCACATTATGATTGTGGGTTTAGAAGTAGTATCCAATTGATTCCTCTTATTTTCAGTTGTATGTAATTGTGGGTTTAGAAGTTGTCTTTGGTTTCGATAACGAAGAGTTTGATCACAGGGGCATATTGTAATTCATAGTTTTGGTGTCTAGTGTATTTCAGCTGCATTATTGATAAATGAAACCACTTGTTGAGGCTATATGTTTGCTGGTGAGTTCATCTATTTGTTGGTTTTGGTTCTTGGTATTTACTGACTTTTGGTTATGGTTCTTAAAGTAATCACTAGGATTCATGGATTGTTATTTTGCTGTATAAATTTTGGAACTTGAGATTTGAAAATTTAAGGACAGTTAGTTGTTATTAAAGCTGCAATTCGGATGAATCAATAACCATTCAGCTATTTGCAGTTATGGGTTCTTCCCCGATATGATTGGCATTCAAATTCATATAAAAAAAAACTTCTGGTCATGTGGTTACAATTTACAGCATTGCCCATCCTTTTTTGTATACTGTACATGTTGATCATAGCTATTGAATTTAATGCCAAAGTATAGGCTGGGAAAAATACAGAGTGCTTACAAGGGCAATGTAACAACTCAAGCCTCCTGTAAACTTGTTTTGCACCAATTATTTGGAGCAGTTTAATCTAATATTTGCACCAATTATTTGTGGCAACATGTTCTCATTTCATTCCTGTTTGTCTTAATGGTTTAAGATAGGATTTAAATTCTGAATTCATGTAGGCTTTGGACTGCAAATATATCTGGTTCACCCATCTCATTCAAACAAATCTTTCTAAGTGTTGTCGGACCACACACAAAAATTTTCAATTGAATTTGGTCTACTTATTGAGGCTTTGGTTTAATTAATCCATGTGTAGAAGTAATATTTTTCGTGCCTTCATTTGATTTAGGTGAAATAGGGGGTTAGAGGATTTTGTTCAAATTCTATTCTTTGCTTTTTACTATTTTGAATGTGGAATTTCATTTCTTTTTTAACTGTATTTTTCTGTTCTATTATAGAGTTAGGTAAGTAAGCTGAATTCCAAAATTTGAGATATAGGCATACATTCTTTTGTTAACAGGTTTATGCCGCCGCGCACTAGATCCATTGCTAGAGGTTTGTTTTGGGGGTATATTTTTTTTCCCTTGTATGTCGGAATGTTAAGAATTGTAAGGGCTGATTTTCACTTTCGCTCACAGTCGGAAAACTTTTACTTCCTGATCCTGTTAGCACTGCTTGGTCCGAGTGTGGAGAGAACGACTTACAGCTTTGTATCACCAATTACTTCAAGGTATTATTGAATTCGTCTCTTTTTCAAGTCTGTCACTAATATATTGAATTAACTATTTTGTGTGTCCCGTGTTCATGACTATCCTAGTTGTTCATTGGCATTATTTACACATGATGCACCTGTATTACTTCAATATTGCTATATATGCATTGGGGCCATAGATAAATTTTTGTAAAAGATTTTTCATTACTTGCATTTGGGGCTATAGAAAAATTTACTGTTTACTTGCATTGGGGCTATAGACAAATTACTTGCATTGGAGCTATACATGCCATTCAATTTCTGTTTAGAATCCTTAATGGCCAACTTTCGCTAATCTTATTTGTCCTATAAAGTGTAAAAAATCAATGGCTGGTAAGGTTGGTTCCTCAAGGCAAGGTCGAGCCCAATTTCCAATGGAGCGAGAGCTTGAATTTGCGGAGTACTTGGTTGAATTTAAACGGGCTAATAGAATCAACAAGGGCAACTTAAAGAGTGAGGTGTTCCCAGCAATTGTTGATAAATTTGCCAAAAAAGGATGCCAGTTTGATCCAACTCAAATCAAGGCGAAGTATTATGCATTACGCCATCTAACTCAAGAATACAATCGCATGCGATTGAGGGTGACTGGGGCCGGATGGGATCCCCTCCTCCAGACTGTAACCATGGACGAAAGCAAATGGCAAGCTGTGATTCAGGTACTCCAATTAATTTTTTCTTTTGCATTACATAAGCTTATAAAGTGTAAAAACTATTTTTTAACATCCTTTATGTTAATTTTGGTATTAAATGTATAGGAGAATCCATCTTTTGAGACTTACCACAACAAAGATTGCCGTGTCTTCTACATGTTGTCGGAGGTGTTTGACAAAATGGATGCCCAAGACCGATATGCAAGGGACTCAAACCAACCACCAGTTGACATCAATGACGAGATAAGAGCGAGGCAAAGTCAAGCATATGACAATATGGGTGACCATGGTACGGAGCACGTGGACCTGACTGATGATATGCCGCCTCCTAGGCAGTCAATTGGGAAATCGGATGCTTTGCATTCATCGAAAGGCAAAGGCAAAGGGAAAAGGAAGACTCCGGAATCTTCCTCCGCCAAAGACGGCGACCTCCCGCCTGGTCTAAGTCGCACCTCATACAATAATGCAATATCTTGGATGGATGCGACGTTTGCTTCCGACCGAAGCATGTCCCAGAGCGTAGATGCCCCACCTCCCCCACCTGCCGCTACTCCAGTTCCTCCTCCTCCGATTTACGTGGATGATGGCTCGTACTCGGTGGCAAAGGCAGATGCAGTTTTAAACACAATAGAAGGTTTGCCAGATAAAGTAGCTGTCAAAGCAGCTGTTAAGTTGGCTGATTCCGCTGACCATCGGAGGATGTTTTTGAGTCAGAAGAGTGAGGCTAGGAAGCGCTTATATGCACTGACGATTGGGGGGGCGAACTAGATGATTGAGACGTGCATGTGCCTGGGGGGTTAAGGACCAGTTAGAAGGCTTTGTTTGCATGTTTTAATGACTCCAGATTTGTATTTGTGATTGATGGATGCTGGTTTTCCCACGTTGGGAAACGAATTTGCACTTTGGATGTTTCATTACGTAGTTTGGATCATTTTAAGACTTACCATACTGTTTCTCCATTTCAAGTATTTGATTTTTCGAGTTGGCGAATAATAAATAAGAGTTCTACTTTAATATAAGAGTTGCTTCACTAATTCCCATATTCCTAGCTTTTGACTCATTTGGTGCTTATGTATCACTTTTATTCAAGGTGCAGGTGCTTTGGCCAAATAGAGTATAAATGTCTAGGGCTCCGCCAAAATTTGGAGTGAATTTAGATGACCAAGATGATGCAAGACAAGTTGCAACTGCTGTGTTAATACTATCGTGGCACTTTCAAACACATCAGGTTCCAAGAACAAGGCAGCTAGTCCGTACATGCCCTTTTACAGGTCAGGGTTGGGTTGACGACCTGTTAGGGGGAAAGTGCATTAGGATGCTTAACAACATGCGTATGAATGTGCCAACATTTATTCAACTATGTCGGATTTTGCGTGAAGGTGGATACATTACTAAGGGCCCCTGTGATAAAGTGACTTTAGAGGAAGGAGTAGCCATTGCTTTGTATGGCATGAGCCACGATTTGACACAAAGAGTGCTAGGTAAGCGATTTCAGCATTCCACTGAGACCATTCATCGACACGTGCGCTGCCTGTGCCAGTCCTTAGTCCAATTAGCACCTATTGCACTCCGACATAGGAACACAGATACTACTCATCCTCGAATTCGGAATAATAGACGATTTTATCCCTGGTTTAAGGTACGTGCCCGCATCTTAAAACTAATAAGTTTCGAAATGCAAGTTTAATTTACCATAGATTCAATATGTAGGATTGCATTGGGGCAATTGATGGAACACATGTCTCGGCAAGCGTGCCAAGAGAGGAACAAGATGCCTTTCGTAACAGAAAGGGCACGAATGCCTTTCGTAACAGAAAGGGCACGATTTCACAAAATGTTTTAGCCGCATGTGACCACGATATGAGGTTCGTATATGTCAGAGCTGGTTGGGAAGGTAGTGCCCATGATTGTCGTATCTTATTGGATGTTATTTCCAATCCGGATGCTTCATTTCCAGTACCACCGGCTGGAAGATATTACGTAGTCGATACAGCGTACAGGCACATGCCTGGATTCATGGCCCCTTTCAAGAGTGGTCCAGGAGGAAGATCACAAACTGCACAGAAAGGATTATTTAATCGCCGCCATTCTTCGATTCGGAATATAATAGAGAGGACGTTTGGGGTATGGAAAATGAGGTTCAAAATCTTGGATGGTCCTATGAAAAACTATCCTATTGAGGCACAGAGGAACATTGGAGTGGCGTGTTGTGTACTGCACAATTTCATTAGGGAGATGCAGCCATACCTCGTCTACTTACCAGATGAAGTTAATATGGATGGCGGAGGTACCGAGGGAGCTCAAATGCCACAATTTCACGTCACTCCAGAAGCACTCCGTGATTGGAAGGAATTACGAAATGCAATGGCTGATCACATGTACCTTCACCGAAATGAGTAGTATATGGTTGCTAGGTTCTAGTTTTGTCCTGATTACTCTAATTGATTCCCACGTAACCCGAACTAGTTTCAGTTGTATAATATGACTTTTTTTTTAATATTTGGGATGAATATTTGGTCATATAGCAATTGAAACCTTCTGGTCATGTACTTGCTTACCGGATTCCTTTCCACTTGTATGAATGTAATATTTTCACAACTTCTCCAAATTATTTTGTTATAACAAATTATTTGCAAACAGGTTTTGAGATTCCATATTACTGTGAAATATACAAAAAATCTCCATGTTTACCTATTTAGATGCAAGCTAGTTGGAAAAGTCATAATAATTTTACTACAGTAAAATGGAGCACAATTTTTGGCTACAGGAAAAAGGAATTTTCCAATAGAATTTTTTTAAATAATAAAAAGAATTTTAGTTTAAAATTGCTACAGTAAAGTTTTTAAAAACCTTATACAGTAAGTTTTTCTACAACTTTTACAGTAATCTACAGTAAAGTTTTAGACAAACTTCCAAAAAACTCAGGTCACGGACTATTTGAAGTAGGGAGCGAATCGCACGCGCTGAACTCAATATTGCTTAACATCAAACAGTAGAATTTTCCGCGACTTTTCTTTCCCAAAATCCATCTCTTCCCAATATGGCAATTTAACTAAAAGAAAGAAAGAAAGAAAAAGAAGAAGAAATCTCCAAATCGGAAATGGAAGACGGCGGCGGCGGCAGCATATTAGAATCAATCGGCTCGGAAATAATCGGAGTAATGTCTCCAGTGTCAATCTGCATGTTCTTAGTAGTTCTGCTAGTCTACTCCCTCACCAACACCTCCGCCTCCTCCGCCGTCCGTACGGCCGCCAATCTCGTCTACCTCGAGTCCCCCACCGATACCCCCGCTGAGAAACTCGAAGGTGCACTCTTGAACGCCCTCGTTTTTGTGATCCTCATTGCCTTTGTCACTTTCGTTTTAGTCCTTCTCTACTATTACCGTTGCACAAGTTTTCTCAAGCACTATACTCGCTTCTCCGCCTTCTTTGTCCTCTCCTTTATGGGTGGGCCTATATTTCTCACTATCATTCAACATTTCAACATCCCAGTCGATTCAGTGACTTGCTTTATACTACTTTTCAATTTCTCAATTCTTGGGGTTTTGTCGGTTTTTTCAAATGGGGTCCCGATCTTAATTAGGCAGTCTTACATGGTTGCTTTGGGAATTGTTGTGGCTGCTTGGTTTACGAGATTGCCCGAGTGGACTACTTGGGTTTTACTGGTGGCACTGGCATTGTATGACTTGGTTGCAGTTTTGGCGCCCGGTGGGCCGTTGAAAATTTTGGTTGAATTGGCGTCTAGACGGGAGGAGGAGCTCCCAGCTTTGGTTTATGAGGCTAGGCCTACAACTAATGCTAACATTTCGGGGTCTCGAGGAGGATCTACTTTGGCTGGCCTTCTTGTTGCTGGGATGTCGCAGAATGATGGTAGTGATCATGGAGTTGAGCTTCAGGCTGTGTCAGCATCACCAAGAACGAATATTGGGAATTATGAGAATGAGATTGCGAGTGAGAGTGGGCATATGGTTATAAATATGGACAATGATGATGAGGAGGAGGTTGAAGTTGTGAGAGAAGATCAAGAGGAGACTTCGCCCTTGATGGCTGGTAATTCAAGGGAAAGGTCGAGATCTCCAATGATGTATGAGAGTACTGATAACAGTAGTAGGCGATTGAATGAAGTAGCAGTTGCAGAAATGACGAGACCGCGTAGGGAAAGAGATGGTGATGAGATGATTGAGGTAATGAATGGTAGGGGAATTAAGCTTGGGTTAGGGGACTTTGTGTTCTACAGTGTATTGGTAGGAAGGGCAGCCATGTATGATCTGATGACAGTTTATGCTTGTTATCTCGCTATTATATCAGGACTTGGCTGCACATTGATATTGTTGGCTGTTTGTCGTCATGCTTTGCCAGCGCTTCCAATTTCCATTGCTTTGGGGGTCATATTTTACTTTTTGACTCGGTTGTTAATGGAGCCCTTTGTAGTTGGGACTTCATCAAATCTGATGATGTTCTGATGTACTTGGGTTTTGGATATGACAGCTGTAAGGATTGGGGAACTCTCTAGTAATCTACGACATCATTTCTTAAGTTTACTTTCTGAACATATATGGTTTTGAACTTCAGTAACTTCATCACGTCAAGCTTTGACTGGACGGAAGATATGCATTGCTGCAGCATGGTAGTCATGTCCCAAATTGTAAATTGACTAATTTACAGGTTTGATCTGTAATCTAAGCTGATCTAAACTGGTTTCTGCTGCTGAAATATAGTTCATGATTCTGTTATTTCGGCATATAAGGACTCAGTATAGCATAATATGCAAGAAAGAGCACTTTTCTATATTTCTATAGTTGTTTTTCTGATTCTTCTTGTTGCTTTTGGCTGTTTTATTTCTATATTACCTTTACCATGAGAATCAGTTATCGCCACAAAATTTAGTCCCATACGGATAGAAACTAACTTATTGTACCTCAACTATGGGATGGTACTAGTACTTAGGGTGTGTTTGATAAAACTGAAGTCTGAAAACTGAAGTTTAAAATATGAATCCATTAAGTTATTGAGTTGTAAAGTATTAAATTTAATACATTTGAGTGTATATCACATTCAGTGATAAATGAATAGTTTATCACTTAATTTTGGGAGCAAGTTTTGCCTAGGAAATTCAGTGCCACTTAATTAATTTAGATGTTCAATTTTTGGTTATCAAATAGTCTGAATATGTTAAGATTTGAATTCATTAACTTTAAATGCTGAACTGGGTTATCAAATAGCGCTTTAGTCTGAAAATACTTATAGGTGGTCTTATGGACAGTTGTGGAGAGGAAAACAACTTGTTCTTTACTGAAGATTAAAAAGCTTAATTTAGAAGAGAAGTATTTTATATGGATGACTAAATAACAATGACAAGGATGAACTTGACAGGAAGTTATTGATTGTTATCAAAAAGCTCAAAACTTTTAAGATTGGCTACTGTTTGTCAACTAATATTTTGCTAATTATCGACATGTACATTATCTTACTATGATGCACCCACTGTTTAATTGATTGGTTAGTTAGAGCTATTGAAATGTATAGTTTTCATAGGGAGTTTTGAGGAGTAGGCTGTGGCATGTGCATCATTTTTACACAAGATTGAAGTTAATCAGATTGTAAGTGCTCCAATCCTAGTGAATAGGTGTAAGTATAATGTTGAATTTGCTGGGATGCCAAAGAGGTAAGGCATAATAGAATAATCTTCAATCAAACAGCTTGTCTCTCGTTCTGATTGGTTGGTTTTGCGTGAACACCTTTTCTCTCGACTTTGATCCTGGTACCAGCGAGAAACCGTTGGATATGTTGAAAGCTGATATATTGTCTCCTCTTTTCATATATGGTCTTTGTTCAACTTTTTGTTTTTCTTTCCATTTTGAGGAATTCCTGTTGCTTATCCTTGACAACGAAATAGCCTTTTCACAGAAGGAAGATGAAGCAACATGTAGCAGTCTGACATTTGTCTTCATACTGTAATACAATGATTGTCTGGTCTAATTGTTGTTCCTCATGGTTTAACTTTTTTAGTAGAGGTAAGAATTTTGTGATCTCCAATTAAAGATATGAAACATTATCTCTGCTAAGAGTACTTGAGAAGCAAGAAGATAGACAAAGTATGAAGTTGTTGGACAACCATTTTCCTGCAACAACCAGATCTGCTATGTAGAGGACATTGGGCCATTTAGTAGAGTGCTGCTCTTTGAGAGGGCACGGTCTTGTTCTCTAAATACTTGTACGACACTCCCAACTCCTTCAAAAAATACCGCTCTTTCCAGTTCTGGACCTGGATGACTCAACGATGTAGAATAGGAGCAGAGTCCTGGGTGCTTTGCTCCTGGAATGGCACCACATATACAGGAAGCAAGACATCCTTTGGCTTCTTTTATAGAATATTAATTACATAACTTTGACATTTATATATGTTCTTGGTGAAATGTTTGAGCTGAAGTATGAAAAGATTACCTCTTAGTTATGAAAAAATGGGATAAGGCATTTTTTCATCCAGAGTTCCCCCCATTATTATTACAAGCTAGGCCATGGCAGCTTGCTGAAGTTTGGGCTCGTGTGTCTCTGGGATATTGAATTTTTTCAATTTAGGGCTCGTGTGCCTCTGGGATATTGAATTCTTCAATTTAGCCTGAAACGTGGGCTTCGTTCGGGATATATGCTAGGAACAAATCCAGGTTAGTAATCTACAACTCAATTTGGCATTTCTGTCAGTCTGCATTGCCCTGTTTACTCATACCATATTGTAGTATCACCTTTAACCTTCAATATAAAAAGGAGGAAAAGAAAAAGAAAGCATAGCATAATCCTTTGAGCAGAAGAAGGTTTAACTGTTGAGTGCTTTAACAAACTGAGTGATGAAATGCATCATGGTGGTTTTGCTCATAATGTACTTTGGTTTTCAATTTGTTTCAGAATTCTATAATTGCTCATTGTCATTGTGAAAGTGAGATTTACAGGTATGGTAGTTTTAAGCAATGGTCTTGTTTTTGTTGGTTCATTCTTTGTTATACTCCAAAACATACATATGGAGGAAATTGCACCAAAAATGATGATTTGAGTTGATAATTAAACTGGTGGACAAACAAAAGCAAATGAGATACTTCTTGCTTAGGAGCAAAAGGTAGCAAAATAAATTTGTTTTGCAAAAAGCCATATGCATTTTTGAGTATGACTGGTATAAACTGAATATTTGTAGTGGTAAGTTTAACTGGACAAATGTTAGGTGTTTCCTCGGATGGAATTTATTTAGTCCTCTAACTAAAAGGACTATGATTTCTTTAGAATGAAGAGATACATACTATTTATCCTAGCTCATCATATGCATACATGCCATTCCAGCTGGAATTATCTGATATTGTGAAACTTGTAACTGTATTGAACTTAACTGTACAACGTGTGTGGTCGTGAAGACTCTATAAAATTCAAATTGAATTAAAGTCTTATACTTGACATTTGTATAACTCGTAATTTTGGCAATAAACTTACCTTTATCACATTCAACGGGGCTAGGAAATCAGTCTAAAGGCTACACCCTGTATCCTATTGGCATTTTCAACATCTAAAGTGACAGAAAAAATCACAAGAAAATGAAGAAAACTGAACAGAATACTACGAGTTTGATTTCAGAGATTCATTAATTTGACAACATAATGTAATGATTATTGCATTTAATAAATTAATTCTTAGTTGTACTTCCAGTTGTTGCAGTCTGTTATTTCCCCCCATCGAAGAAGGAGCAGTTTGACCTTGGAACCTATTTCATATGATCTTTAGATAATATGCTGCAGAAATGCAGAGCTCAGAATAATGTTTCTGTGTTTATTCTGTAATCAGGGAATAAGTAATACATCTTGGGATTTAATGTGCAGCTTTTTTATTTTTCCATCCCTCATTTTACTCGTATGTTCAGTGATAAATCAAGTCATTCCTTTTTAATTTTCTTATCTATTTTTTTTAAATCCTGAAAGTGGATACATAGACATGATGCACCTCAATTTTACAGTCTTAGTGGATTCAGATCCTTATCTTTTACTATGCTGATGAATAAAGCATGGATTTGTACTCATGCTTGGTTGATCATAGTAATTTATTACATGTTTTCTTATCATCAATGATTGCAAAATCTTCCTTGTTCTTTAGCTTTATAAATGTCTTACTGAAAGCTTTATGCTAGTGATGACAAATAATTAACCAGAATGAAACTTTTAATTTATAGATACGATGTGAGTTACATTTGTGCAATTATTTTTTCTAACAAGAACTAGGATTTGCTGCTAAACAAGCTATTGAAATGCAACATAGACATCTGAAGTTTTCACAAGTTCTTCATAGTTCTCCATAAGGCTGGACATAAACCAGTAAACTACATTGAGATAAGCATAAAATTTCACTCATGTGGGGCCATACTTCTAGATTTAGTATTTCCTGATCTTGGAGTTAGAAAGCCCCAAAAAGTAAGAGATCTGGTATTTTTTTTGAGGCAATAGCTTCAAAATTTGTTGCATTGAGATTTATGGTACTATGTGAATACCACTCGTGATGCTAATATTAATGCATAGGCATCTCTCTCTCTCTCCAATTACTTGTAGAGATGAACATTTATATGCATATATGTATGTGTTGGAGAAAGAGATACCTATCATTATATATGTATATGTATGTATAGCTCGTCGCTGAAAGACACAACCCTACTGAAAATGTAAGACATCACGTCATTGAAAATAAGATTTTGGTCAAACAAAGGTGTTCATGGTCAAATGAAGGTGAATTTTGGTGGTGTTCACAATGCTGCAGGTATTTTTGAAATTCCATCAATAAAATGGGATAGTGCTGCTCGAAATGAGGGTTTCTACATTAGTCAAACTTTTAGTATTAATCCAAATTTTGGCTGTCGAACCTAAGGTAGTAGAATTCAACTTAACTTCCCACTTCATGCTGTAGATTTTTAAGTTGTCTTAATCTTTAAATTTTCTTGATACAGGAGGATCTTAGCCTTAAAAGTGTTCTTTCCTATACAGATGTCTGATGTTATAGCTTCATGAAGAAGAGTGGAATTATAGAAATTGTGCTATTGATTTGAATCTTTAGAGAAAATCGCTGAATTCATTCTTTCCTTCTTGCTTCTACATTCTTACTTCTTCCTCTCCTATCTTTTGATTCTCAAAGCTTTCAACCAGATTCAGAAAATTTTTATGCAATAAAAAATCTGAAACCCTATGAAATTCTTGTGCTGCTTGTTGCTGCTTCACTATGACTAGCAAGTACTTCACTTAAAAGAGACTTTTGGTCAAAGGGAAATTTTTTAGTATTCTCTATTAGGTCTTCTACTGTCTATTAATGATAAGCTTTGCTGGTTATCAGTCTTTCTTTCTAAGTTGCAGTACCTAGGTTTTGTTGGTAATTCGAGCAAACTATTTTGCAGGGAGTTATTATGTGTAATCTGGGTATTCAAGTTTAGCATGTGACATATGTAGGGGTATGTTCTCATTTGCTGTATCTGTTGTAAAACAACAGCGGGAAAGTTGTTCTGAAAAGCTAGCAACACCGGCTTCTGTTCAGCTGTTTTAGCTTCACAAAAGCCAAAAGCCGGAGTGAAACGGTAGTTGCAACATAAAATTGTTGATTTCTCTGAAGCCAAAATCTAAAAGCTGGTCACGAAGGCAAATTATGCCAATCTTTAATTGTTGGGTTCCTGGCTATAGGAACGCTTGATACTCCCCTGTGTTTTCAAATTTTTGTTTCTTAGATGGTGATTTGGAAATGTTGGTGTCTCAGTCAGCTTCAAACGCCCAAGTGGACTAAGTTATCCTTCTAAACTTGATCCCAGCTTCTGTTGGAGCTAGGACCCTAGACTAGGAGATTTCTGTTTAGAGAATTGCTGAAATCCTTATTGTTCCTTTCTTGCTTATTTCTTCTCATATTTTTCTTGCTGGTCTATATGATGATTGTTCATCTTGTCGTCTGTGTATCCTAAATTTTTAGCAAACTAGGTGATTTCATATATTTGAAGAAGATTGCAAGTTGAGTTTCATCTAACAGTGGATTGAGCTGACAATGAAATCTTTATTGTCGCCCTTGACCCTGGCTGACAAATATGTTCTTATCTGGATTGATAGGTGATATATAGATTAGCCACCTGCGTCATTTTAATGCCTCTGAACAGATTTCACCTGAAATTTGATTTACAAAATGTTTTTGCTTTTCTGTGACATCTAGCAAGCTTGATAATAGTCCCCTTCTGTTTTCCAATCTTTGTTTCATTAAGCTGCTGTACACTTTTCAACTGGGAATCTTTACTTTTGAAGGCAGGACGAGAAAATGTTTAAAAAAACAAATGTCAGATCTAGTTTGTAGCTTAAGGGGTATTCTCCAATATCCATAATAAGACTTGAGAGAAATGAAGATGCATATAACAAAGAAATACTCATGAGGAATATCCAGTAACTCAAGCTCAGTAGTCTAAAAGGAAGCACCTTATGCACCAAGGTTCATATAAGATACCTAAAATGTACCTCAGTTTTTTGGTAAGTTGGTTTCAGACAGAAATGCCTCTTGTCAGCCCATGCCCAAGCTTCTTTGGGAATCCTTTTTGGATTTCCTGGATATGTATATTTGGCATTTCTTTTTTTTTTTTTTCTGGTTCTGAATTGACTTGTTAGCACAACTAAGTTTGATGTAGTAGTCCCTATGATCTAAGTCAGGCTTTTCTGCATGTGAATGTCTTGAATTACATGTATAGTCTTCCAGCCTCTGTTCAATTCTATCATCTGTGCCTTCTTTCAAACCTTAAGAAATTTCTTCCATTTGTTTGGTCAGGTAGTACACCCAGACAAAGGATAATTATGAATCTCACCTTGAGTAATTGGACTGGAAATGTGTAGATTTAAGTGTTTTGCAGTCTCACTCAATGAGGTGAGAGCGTTGGACTCTGCCTTTTGCCTAAGCAAGCTTAGCTATTTAGAGCCTCAAATTAAATTGTGCTTTCGATAACACTGAGCTCATAATCTCGTTTCAAATATGAATGATTTGACACCAGAGTTGCAATAGAAATGAGACCCCTCACAGTTGAAGTTAAACAGGCTTGAGTGTGTTGCTAGCTCAACAACCTATCATTTTGGAATGCTGGGGAATTGATTGATAATCCGAGCACCTTGAACTCTGTAGAATCTTAGATCTTAAAAGTTAAGCTTGCAAGTTCTGAGCTGTAAGACTAATTTGAAATTTAGTTTTTTCTGCCTACGGGTTGTGAAAGTGGAATTTGAAGGAAAAAAGAGAATTATTCTTATGATGATCTTACTATATGACGCAGCACGAAAACTTGGTAGGCACAACAATTTTGTAGAAAAGCTTAGGTATTGAATGTCACCGAACTTATAATAGCAACGTGGAGTAGGATGGTAGAATATGTTTAAGAAGGTGAAAACTGATTGGTAATTCTAGGAATCACTCCTAGGAATCTTTAGGCCTCACACCTAAAGTTGGGATGTATCACACACCCCTAAGGAAGACGTTAAGTCTGCAGGAAAATTTTATTAATGACCAAAAACTGACTTCTCTTTGTGGAGAAGTGGTTATTTATAGACCTTAGAACAAAGCTCATTCCAATCCTAATTAGGATTCTTAACTAGAATAGAATTCTAGTAGAAAGCTAGAAAGCTAAGCTTTTTTATTCCCTATAACAACTAAAATAATAATTACCAAAAATAACTACTAAACAGAAAATTACTATAAACATAAATTTCCTGCAGCTAATTCAAATTACTAAAATACCGCTGCCGGCGAAAATCAGAAAATAAACTCCATAGAATTCAAACCAACTCCCAAGTTGGTTCCTTGTCATCAAAAGCATGCCAAATCAATGCTTGGACATTCGACACATCCTTTCCACGTCTCCTATAAACCTTAGTGGATTTTTGCCACCTATCTCTATCACTATATAAACGTTGTAGACACCAAATTTTTTCCAAAAATTTTGTTAATTTTTTATTATGTCTTTGTTTATATCATTGTTTAAATAATTTCTAAACCTAAACTTAAATACTTAAATTTTTATTTTATTCAAAAAATGGGGCGCGACAAACGTACAGCTGTCAAGGGTATTCTAGTTTATATGAGATGCCTTTTCAAACTACTTACCGCCAAAAGAAAGTTCTTGACGGCTTTTCAAAGCCTTTTGCTGAAACTAGAAAAATTGGAGATTCATTGTTGATTTCCTTGTTGTGTATTCATCTCGAAACTGATTTAGCAACTTAAGGGCTACAAAGGTGGGCGACGTTCAGTTGCAACTCATGCAAACCCCTTATTGCTTTGGGTTCAGAAATTTGTGATAATTGTTTTTTCCTATTATATTTTCAGCTTTTACACAACATTGGGGTTTCCTTCTCATGAACAAGGTTATTTCATCATATATGACTCCTTTGCTGTCTGCTTGATATTTTTCTGTTCAGTGCGGACCTTTTGTGGAACTTGTATATCTAGAATACCATCCATTGCATTTGCAAAGATGAGATGGGGATTCTGATTTTTCCATAATTGCTAAAATGTTGCTTATTAAATTTGCACCTGGCAGTCTGTTTATACGGACTTCGGTCCATGCCTAAAAGTAACTTGTGACTGTTGCTACATTTGAAATCTGTGCTTATTCTTTTAAATAATGCCGTAGTCTTGTATCAATGGTATACAAGCTCGGGGCTTGTAAATCTTTCAACTGTATGTTTGAAACCATCTAAAATTATCACCAAATAAACATTCTTTTTTTTTTTCACCAAATAAACAATTTCTTGAAGCCTTTTGCATGAAAAGAAAGGTTTTTATTTATACACACAGACAACTGCAGGAATACGGTGGACTCATGAACTTAAATACCTAGGGATCTAACCCTAGAACAGAAGTGGGAATAAAACCTGCCAGCTTTTTTATTCTCTCTCTTCTCTGGCGCTTATTCCATGTTTATATTATTTGTCTATCTACACAAATACATGGTTGGTCTTGTGCTACCAAATATTTGGAACCATGTTTCAAGGTTTGGCTTCATTGTCCTTAGAGGCTTTGGCTTCTTCAGCAGTCCAGCAGCTCCTGCAACCTCCCCACCTGTTGTTTCCGCAGCAGCCGAATCGGCAACCACCACCACCTCCTCCCCAGCCGCCACCTCGGCCACCACCCCAGCCACCACCATATCCACCACCATAACTATACCCCCATGGCCACCACTGTATCCATCTCCAGCTACCTGATAGTTTTCTCTGGCAGCCTCTACTGCATATATCAACAAAACAGCATTTCTGTATCATAATGAGGAAATCAAATAAGAGATCACAACATCCTAGCATTTAGATGAACTTCATATTTTAGCCTCACCAGGTGTGCAGCACCTTCTGCATCCATAGGGACCCCCAAGATAGCAGCCATGCCTGTAGTGGCCTCCATATTGGTGTGTTTCTTTTGCATCATTTAGCTTGTTGATCTGGTTTGCTTCATCATCTGCACAAATCAGGAACGTACAAGTTCAAAAAGCAAATATATATTCATGGTAATATAAAATAGTTTGCTTGTTTTGTGAGCACAGTAGCATGTTTCCATTGGTTAACTGATCAATCTCCCTTCATTTTCCAGCATGAGTAGGAGCTGTTCATTTCAAAAATGTTTTTGGGTAAATATATGGAAAGATGCACTGAATTCCAATACTAACTCTTTTTTTCATCTTGAGCAACCTCGGCCAGGACATTTGCAGCAATGAGAAGAGCGGCAAAGAGAAGACCAAAGAATAGACAAGCCTTAAACTTCATATTTGTTGAGTGTTATTTTGCTATCTATATCTGAAGAAAGGTTTTAAGAGGGATAATTTAGAGTCTCCTTCCCGCCCTCTATTTATAATGTACAAAAAGAGCTAAGTACCATGAAAAGGATGAAATAAATGAGAACGAGACAATATGCATTAAAGGTGGGTATCTGCGACTTCACA
This sequence comes from Coffea humblotiana, assembly GCA_023065735.1. Classification (NCBI taxonomy): domain Eukaryota; kingdom Viridiplantae; phylum Streptophyta; class Magnoliopsida; order Gentianales; family Rubiaceae; genus Coffea; species Coffea humblotiana. Next base: position 33,404,250 of record CM041213.1, on the reverse strand, counting down.
TGAGTAACCATTATAGTTGGATGTTAGGGTTTTCGATTTTTTCATGAATTTCAAATCCCTATCTATTAAGTAATAGGTACATCAGGTACATGCTATAAGCAGAACCGGTGAAGTTGTAACTAGTGTGGACTGAGATCGCTAAGCTCTCTCCCTTAATAGCTCATCCGCTAAGTGAATTTCCACAATTGTCAAACTTGCAGTTAGTTTTTTAAGCATAGAGATGATGCTGTAGTTTCTGCAGTCAACTACATGTTTTTGGCAGGTTGCAGATTTTACCTAGTCAAATCAGAAATGGATAATCATCAATCTTAGTTTCTTTCTCTTTTTCTTTTTTAAAATGTTGTTAGGCACTCTGAAAAACCTGTTTCGAGCTTCCAATGGTGGTGGCCTACTTTCTCTATTTCTGAACTTTTCTCTACCAAAATGTTAGTGAAACTTATCAATGGCTTTATGTTGGTAGTTAATGTTTTCAGCATAGAGCTCTAACTAATTCATAAAGTGTTACTCAACACCACCAGAATCTTGCGTGAACTAAGCAAATTTGTTGATTTCTTATATAACTTATTTCCTTTTTCTTCTTTGAGGTCAAAGATTTAAAGTTAAGGCTAAAATTTCAAAAGAAAATAGATGTGTTTTAGTTCTAATTTACTGTGAAAAAAAAGAACTATAAAAACCACTAATTCAAACTTGAAAGAAAAATTATAAACATAAGACATAAACCTATGTTGAAATTATAGTAAATTTATAGGAAGTTTCTTTTGGTCAATAAATTTTTGGAGTAAAGTATATTAGTTCTAAACATTATGAATTGCATTATAAAGCCTCTCTTGGGCAGCTCGTTTGGTCACGGCAACTCCTCAGCAACCGTTGTCCATTCCCCCCACCAGGGGTCGAGTCCCAGGGTTAATGTGCTCGAGGGGATGGGGCCTCTCCTCTCGGGCGGGGTGGGGATTAGTCGGGTCCGATCTACCCGATGGCCCGGATACCCCATCCGTCAGACAAAAAAAAAAGAAAAAAGAATTGCATTATAACCTATATATAATCATATATTATTAAAGTAAAGTTTATATTTTTCTGTTTAGCGGGATTTTTTCTTAATTCAAGTGGGTAAAGTATGACCAAAGCTAAGAGGAAAATTGAAAGAAAATTCTTTTTACTATTTTGAGGCTGTTAGAGGAGCAAAGTGTATATTGTTTTAGTTGAAGGGCGCAAAGTGTGATTATCCCCTAGTACATGGGGACATGTGATTAACCCAAATAAATATATAGAGTATGTATTGAATTAGTTGTGTATGACTAGTATGGAATGAAATTCTTATCTTGGAAAATACAACTAACATGCTTGTGTCTTACAGGCCGCCTCACCTGAAGGTAATAAGATTGCAGATCATATGGCTCAAATTCTTCAAGAGTTGTTTCGTCAAATTACGGAGTTCATTGCAATTATACTTAAAGTAAATAATAAACTAAATGCAAGAAATGCTCATACAGGCACCGCAAAATAACAGAAAGTAGCACTTGCACTCAAAAAGAATAACAAACGGTTTTCATGTAAAAAGTAACAATCAGATACGAGCTAGTATTGTCGACGAAGAACTAGATCTACTAAAAAAAATACAACGGGTATGCACACAATGCTACCTATATAACAAAACTAAAGGAGAATAGGGATTGGGACGAATTAGCAGCTAAGAATTACATCAATAGACTCCGTAACTTGTGCTCTTCATCTTGGTAGAGGTTTGGTGCCAGCTTCGGTGTGTGCGAGCTATGTGCGTCCTTTGGCATGTTGATAGTTATGAGACAATGCAAATGCATGACCCGTGACACTATCATACACTATGGTTCTAAAAAACTATAAATGGATTTGAATTATTTTTCTAAATTCATTAGGTTGAAAACTCTGAAATTGATACGAACGACACCAACCTTGTGATGCAACCCGTACAGACAGGATAGGATCTAAAAGGTGAGGACTCACGTTGTTGACAAACGAACGCAGTGGAATCACCTAAACCCGTTGATCACGTGGTCAACGAACCTCGGTATTGGTAGAAGACGCCACAATCTAGCGCGGTCCTAGATTGATAAGTCGATTGAATACCAAAGAAATGAATCTAAGATATTCAAGGTGCTTCAATGAAGCGTTTGAGAGAACTCTCAATGTAATTTTATTAAAAATCATCAAAAACTCCATGTAAACAATGACATTAGGCTATTTGTAGTCGTGACTAAGAACTAACAAAGTTTACTTGGGCCGACACTAGCCCAACAACATAGACCCCGTAAGGTCCGGAGGCGTTGCCCCCGAGCCGCCACCACTAGCGAGACCCCGACAGCTCAGCGTAGGGACTAATTCAGTAACCAACTAAAATGCTATTGGACCTAAGGCCCACATGACCTAGCCCATTGACCCAAGGACTAACAACGACTAAGGCCCAACCCACTAGCTAGTTGGACCTCTTTATTACACGCTACTCAACTAATAATGGGCCATGGACCCCTTAGCCGAATCATGGGCTTCTAATCTTCAGTGATGGCCGAAACTAGGACAACAAGTCTAGCTTCATTGAGGTCCTCGATGGCCTTTGGCTCTCCACTTGACTCTTGAGCCGCACGAACCAATGTTTGTAGCGTCTCATTCAATTTCTTCGCACGAGCTCGTGTCATAAGCCCCAATGGCACCTTTACTTGCTCCACTCTCTCGACCTCCTCATCATTCCCCTCCTCTTGCGAAAGATTTGTCCTCAAATCGACCTCATCATCTGCAAGATAGGGGCTCAAATCAGCAACATTAAAAGTAGCCGAGACATTATACTCACCAGGAAGATCGAGCTTGTAGGCGTTGTCATTGATGCGCGCCACAACTTGGAATGGTCCATCTCCACGGGGTAGCAACTTGTTGCGACGCTGGACAGGGAAACGCTCCTTGCGCAAGTGTAACCAGACCCAATCACCTGGTTCAAACACTACGCGACGCCGACTCTTGTTGGCATGCTTGAGGTACTACTGGGTTCGAGCTTCAATGTTGGCCCTCACCTGCTGGTGCAAAGCCTGTACAAACTCCGCCTTCTTCTTGCCATCAAGGTTAGTCCGCTCAGACAAAGGCAAAGGCATCAAATCCAAGGGAGTCAAAGGATTAAAACCGTAAACAATTTCGAAAGGAGAAAACTGTGTAGCACTATGAACTGTACGGTTATAAGCAAACTCGACATGTGGTAAACACTCCTCCCAAGTTTTGAGATTCTTTTTAATGATGGCCCTGAGTAAAGTAGACAATGTGCGATTAACGACCTCAGTTTGGCCATCGGTCTGGGGATGACTGGATGTAGAGAATAACAACTTAGTTCCCAACTTCTCCCACAAAGTTTTCCAGAAATAAGAAAGAAACTTAACATCCCTATCAGACACAATAGTTCTAGGCACACCATGCAAACGGACAACTTCCCTAAAGAAAAGATCAGCTATGTGAGTGGCATCGTCCGTCTTATGACATGGAATGAAATGAGCCATTTTAGAAAATCTATCAACAATGACAAAAATGCTATCATGACCCCTTTTACTCCTAGGCAGACCAAGCACAAAATCCATTGAAATGTCAACCCAAGGGTCCGAAGGAATAGGCAGAGGTGTATACAAACCGAAGGGTTGGAGCTTGGACTTGGCACGGTGACAGGTAATGCAGCGTGACACTACTCGCTCCACGTCCCGTTTCATGCGTGGCCAATAGAAATGTTCCTGTAAAGCACTCAAAGTCTTGGTGACACCGAAGTGTCCCATTAACCCACCTCCGTGAGTTTCACGAGTTAGTAACTCACGAATAGAACATGACGGAATGCACAATTTATCATTACAATACAGAAATCCATCATGTATGAAGAACTTACCCTGATCCGACTTAGCACAAGACTTATAGATAGCAGAAAAATCAAAGTTGGTATCATAGAGTTCTTTGATGAGATCAAATCCAAGGAGTTTAGCATCAAGTAGAGCAATCAAGGCGTACCTCCTGGATAGTGCATCGGCAACGACATTAGTCTTGCCAGCTTTGTACTTGATCACATAGGGAAATGACTCCACAAAGTTGACCCACTGTACATGTCTCTTACTCAACTTGTGTTGAGACTTGAGATGCTTTAACGCCTCGTGGTCAGTGTGGATGACGAATTCCTTAGGCCGCAAGTAATGTTGCCATATCTCCAGTGCACGAATCAAAGCATAGAGCTCCTTATCGTAGGTGGAGTAGTTCAAGGCAGCACCATTCAATTTCTCGCTAAAGTACGCAAGTGGCCTTCCCTCTTGGATCAACACGGCTCCAATTCCTACACCAGAAGCATCACACTCAATTTCAAAAGTTTTATCAAAACTAGGTAAGGATAATAAGGGTGCGTGTGTGAGCTTGTGTTTAAGGAGTTGGAACACCTTCTCCTGAGCTTCCCCCCACTCGAACTTCACATCCTTCTTGATAATGGCGGTCAGAGGGGCAGCAATAGTCCTTCTCGCAAGGCCGTGGAAACTCCGAACTTCACTCATGGTCTTGGGTACGGGCCACTCATTGATGGCCTGGACTTTGCTCTCGTCCACTCTAATGCCCTGTGCACCGACCTTATAACCAAGGAAAACAAGTTCATTAGTGCAGAAGGTACATTTGCTAAGGTTAGCGAATAACCTCTCCCTGCGCAAAATATCAAGAACAGCTCGTACATGTGCTACATGTTCCTCAGGACTCTTGCTGTATATCAGAATGTCGTCAGAATAAACAACAACAAATTTACCTAAGAACGGGCGAAGCACATGATTCATAAGGCGCATAAATGTACTAGGAGCGTTAGTCAAACCAAAAGGCATAACTAACCACTCATACAGACCATACTTAGTCTTGAAGGTCGTCTTCCAATCGTCCCCTTCCTTCATTCGAATTTGATGGTAGCCACTTTTAAGATCAATTTTGGTGAAAATGACTGCACCATACAGTTCGTCAAACATATCATCTAAACGAGGTATAGGGTGACGATACTTAACTGTGATAGCGTTGACGGCGCGGCAGTCTACACACATCCTCCAAGTACCCTCTTTCTTTGGAACGAGGATGACTGGAACTGCACATGGGCTCATGCTCTCTCGAGTCCAACCCTTTTCCAAGAGCTCATCTACTTGCCGTCGGATCTCCTTAGTCTCCTCAAGGCCCATCTTGTAGGCCGGTCTGTTTGGCAAGGATGCTCCAGGGACGAAGTCGATCTGGTGCTCGATCCCCCTGAGTGGTGGAAGGCCACTTGGGATCTCATCCGGAAAAACGTCCTCAAATTCCTGCAACAAAGAAGAGATTTTAGGAGGTAAGGCACTAAGTGCTTCTTGAGAGAGTAAAATCACTTCTTTGCAATATAAGACATAAACAACTTGCTTGGATAAAAGTAATTTGCGAACTTCCCTGTTCTTGGCAAGCAAGTTAGGCCGTTTCTCCATTCGACCAGATGTTCCAGGGGTAGATGTCCTCTCGGCCGGTGCCTTAATGATTGCTTTAGGGTCGGTTGACTTCTTAGCCAACTCTCGTTCATTCTCCTGTTGCAATCTCAGTTGGTCTTCATGCACCTGCTGAGGTGTGAGAGGAACAAGTGTCATCTTCTTGTTGTGGTGCAAGAAGGAGTACTTGTTGGTGAAGCCATCATGAGTAGTCTTCTTGTCATATTGCCAAGGCCGTCCCAACAAAATGTGAGAAGCTTGCATGGGAACGACGTCGCAAAGGATCTCGTCCTCATACTTCCCAATTCGGAAAGGCACCACCACTTGCTTGGCGACTTTGATATCGCCACTCTCATTGAGCCATTGCAAGCTGTATGGGCTAGGGTGCCTCAACGTGGGCAAAGAAAGATGGTCCATCATGAGAGTGCTTGCCACGTTGGTACAACTACCTGCATCGATGATGAGGCTACATACCCTGCCCTTGACGTGACATCGTGTGTAGAAGATGTTGTCACGTTGGGCCTCATCCACTCTCTTGACTTGGGTCGCAAGAGCCCGACGGGCTACTAGAGCACACCCACTTGTTCGGTAGTGGCCTCAACCTCCACCTCAGAATCTTCACCCTCATCCAGTAATAGAGGCATCTCGGCGAACTTGTCCTCGTCGTCAGATACGACATCTCCGCTCGGTAGGACAATCATGGTACGCCTATTGGGACACTGAGAAGCAATGTGCCCAAATCCTTGGCATTTGAAGCACTTGTCGCGGCTTCAGGGTTTGGAGGAGTCAAATGGAGGCTTGGTGGTTGCCTTTGGTGCCTGCTTGGGTGGCTCGGATTTAGGAATGAACTTAGACATCCCTGCAATGGGCCGTTCCCGCTCAAATGTTGGATTGCCCCTCCAAAGAGGCGCGGCTGAGAAGCTAGGGTTTCGAGGGTTACCCCTCCTCTTAAGCATCTTCTCGATCTTAGATGCCTTATCAATTAACTCAGGCATGTCCACATAGTTTTGCAACTCCACCAACTCGGCGATCTCAGGCCTCAAACCGTTAAGAAATCTTGCCATGGTAGCCTCTCGATCCTCCACGATGTCTGCTCGGAGCATGGTGATCTCCATCTCCTTGTAGTAGTCCTCCACGCTACGATTTCCTTGTACTAATGTCTGGAGCCTCTGGTATAGATCACGGTAGTAATGGCTGGGTACGAACTGTTTTCTCATGGTGGTTCGTAACTCCTTCCATGTACTAATTGGCCGTTCTCTATTGCGGCGCCTGCTCCCACCAGACAATGGCGTAATCGGTGAATTCGAGGGTTGCCAATTTGACCTTTTGTTCATCGGTGTAATCCTGGCACTCGAATACCATCTCGATTCGCTGTTCCCATTCTAGGTAAACCTCTGGACTAGACTTGCCTTGGAATGAGGGAATCTTGATCTTGATCCCCTTTAATCCGTCATCTGTTCTCCGATAGTCCTGCTTTGGCCGACGGATGAAGTCATCTTCCTCGCTATTAGAAGCGAACTCCTCGAGAGGTGGAGCATCTCGATGGGCAGTGTTGGACCGAGCTTGAGAAAGCTCCAGTTGGTCCATCCTTTGGTGTAGGGACTCCATAGACTCCCTAAGCATGCATTTAAACTCCGCCATCAATGCTAGGTTGTTCAATTTGGGGTCAAATTTGGATGGTTCGCTCCCGTCCGACATGATGTATGTGACAGCCCCACCTTCCCCTAAGGCGAATCAAAGGGTTCGACGGACCGCCTGCCCAGCTCTCGCCAGGACACGATCACTCTCTCCAAACAAAATAAGATAAAATCGCGATGAAAACGAAAACAATTCCCAAACTTGAAACGTATACTTACATTCATTCCAATCTTAATCAAATACACAGTCCCCGAATAACAAAAACTTTAGATTCCCAATACAAACCAACCCTAACCAAGCACTAGAGCGAGAACAAAAGCCAAAACAATACAAAAGGACTAGACGATGCTATACAGGTTTCTCGCCCTTGCTTGCAACCCCTGTAAGGAAAACAAACGGCGTGGAATGAGCTAAAAGCCCAGCGAGGTTCTATACACATAACCAAGCAGTTAAACCAGGGCATTAATCACGTAATAACATGTAATTCAGAAATCATTTACAGTATAAAGCAATAGTAACACATTCATTAAAAGGATACATGCTCACAAGGAGCCATTCGTTCATTCATTCGCCTATCATTTCCCTTATTCCTCCAATCATTAAAAACATGTTTGTAAGTGAAAACCCCTTCATTTTCTTGTCATTCGTTCATTCATTTCATTTCCCCATTCTGGCCAAATCACTGGCCAGTCTCTACCAGACAACGTGGTCATACTCGAGTATACCAAACATTAGCCCAGGGTCACTAGTCGCCCGACCGAGTCCGCTTCTGGCTCGAGTCGACCGGTAACGAAGGGCAAGGGCCCAGTTCAGCCAAAAGGCTTACATTCATGCACAAGTAGCAGTTAATCATTCAATCATTGAAAATTTCACGTTCATTTAGGTCGAGTGCGATAAAGTACACACTCGCCTAGCACAAATCATTTTTAGCAATCATTGAAAACATTTAACATTTAATCAAACAATCACAACTAGCCGCACAGTCAATGGAAACATAACGTACATCAATTACTTATTAAAGCAACAATCCAAATAGTCACAATAATTCACATAGTCATTAGAAACAAATCGTATATAGAACACTCACCTATATAAGCAAAATAACGTCCAAAGTTCCTTCCGGACAACACCCTTAATCACCAAGAAACCCTAAGAATAACCATAAGAAAATATTACGGTTCAACCAACCCAAGATTAAGTGAATCAAAGAAAATCCAAATAACTAATAGTACCATGTATAAGTATGATTTTGGAAGTGAAAAGAGTACATTTGCTTGCTCTTAAATAGACATGAGTAAAATAGTCGTAAAACTTATGCTTGCTTTTAAAACTTTGAAATCGCCATATGAGTCAAAGTGACAAAGAAAACATATTTCTATTAGTCGTTACTTTCATTTCCAATGGTACAAATTTCGGCCGAATTCCAACTTATAAGCCTCGATTAAAGAAGACTCGAATATCTCAGATGATTCAAGTTAGTTTTATCCTCAAACCCTTACTCGTGTCGCGAGTACATCTACCTAGCTCTCGAGTGCCAATTTGGGCAGCACGCCCTTTGTATTTACCTATTTTCCAGCCATTTATGGCTTCATTATTTTCCTCAATCAGCCCCCAAAACACACACAAATAATCTCATTACAATAGCCGTTCAATAGGCTAAAATTCATTCAATTACAAAGCCAAGTTAGAAAAGTGATCGGAATTAAGGTTTAAGACAAGGAACAAAATGGCAGGTTTGACATCTTTTAGCGTATTGGTCACAACCGAAGCTACACCAATCGGATTGGAGTAAACTTTATACCGTTTCGAAGCTCAGACATAGATCTACAATTCTTATGAAGACACCTCAACCCAGTTCTGAACCTAACCTAGTCAAATTGACCCAAACAGCCCCAGATTTTCCAGTTCGAAGGTCACTGTGAAATTCAACCAGCAGTCCTGATTTATTCAATCATATCTCAGCGCACACAACTCCGATTCATGTGATTCCAAAGCCATTGGAAAACTAAGATACAAGGCTACAATTCTTAAGAAGGCATCAAAAGCTAATTCATTCATCGTCCCAGCCAAACGAGCCAATTACAGATGCTGATTTCCAGTTTTGGCAGAAACAGGGCAGCAGGGGTAAAATAGTCATTTCACAGGTTACAGTGCTCAGATTGAGCTGAAACTTTACAGGCATAATCTACACTCAATTCTCTACAACGTTTATGTTTTGAGCTAAGCCCAATTCGGCCTCCATCATGGCCGAATAACACTGGTCAGAATAGGGCAGAAAATTCTCTAAGAAACTGAAATCTACACATCATCACTTCTAACCAAGAAATATTGCACAAAACTACTAAAATGACAACCACAAGCCAGTAATTTCCATCTATTAGGAGCAAAGAAGGATGTTCTTAGCAATTTACCTCAAAACTTCAAAGAAAATGGTAGCTTAGACTTTCCTCCTTCAAAACAACTCCACCATAGCCTTTAGTCTTCCTTAGTGATCACTTGTATGGAGTAGATTCTAATTTGGTTGGCTAAAACTCAAGATTTGAGCAAAGTTGGGAGCTAGAAATTGAAGAACTCTCTCTTGTTTCTCTTCACAAAAGGGCTGGCCAAGAGGATAGAAAAATGAGGAAAAATTGGTCAAAAATTGGTTTTAGTAAAGGTGAGAAGGTCTTGGTCAAGTCCACCCTCCAACCGGTTCGCGACACTTGGCTCCTTAAAGGTTTTAAGCTTATCTTCTCTCCCCCAATGATTCATCTATCTAGCTAACCTCTAATCATCTTCTAGCACCATGTAAAATAATATCACTTAATATTTCATCACCTAATCGACAAAATTTTATCGCACTAGCGGGTCCCACATCCAATAATGCACTCCAAACAAATATACACTAACTTATACTAGAAAAATGATTTAAAAATTGTACTTACTTGTAAAATGTATAGAACATTTAATATTTTCAAGGATAGTATAAAAATGTAGGCAAAGAAATAAAATAATGCCTAGAAAATGTGAAATTTTTCGGGTTCTCACACACTCTCCCCCTTAAGAAATTTCGTCCTCGAAATTTTACCTTCCGTTTCCTCATATGACCCCGGAGCTTGTTGCTGGTCTACGGCATATACCTGTGCTGGTACTTTTGTTCGGTTCCCCTTTTCATTAGTTTGTTTCGGTTTGGCTCCACCCACTTGTTGAGTACTAGTCTCTCGTGGCTATTTCTTCGGGCAATTAGTAAGTTGATGATTGCTACTCCTACAAATCAAACACTTCCGCCCTTTCCTCCAGCAATCAATCTCAGTGTGGTTGGCCTTCCCACAATATCCACAAGCCAAGCGAGGAGCTACGGTTTGGCTTCCTCGAGAAAGCTCCTCTTGTCCTATTTGACTTTCTTTTGTAGATCCTTCATCCAGTGCTCCTAACATCCAGGGTGGTTGAGGAAAATGGTTCAATTTTTGCACTTTGGAGGGCGTTATCTTTTCTCTAGATTCCTCAGGTATGCTACTAGATGTACCTCTTTTCCGCGTTTGAAAAGCTTTTACTTGTGCTTTCGCATCCTCAATTCTCTGTGCTTTCTCAAGAGCTTCCGTAAAAGTGTTAATTTGAACCGCCGCTAAAGCTTCTTGAATTTCCAAATTCAAGCCTTGTATGAACCTTCTTACTCTCCTTCGCTCTGTAACCACTAATTCGGAAGCGAATTTAGACAGTTTAGTAAATTTGGTCTCATATTCGGCCACACTCTGATTCCCTGACGCAATCCAATAAACTCATCCTCTCTCCTTTCTTGGACCAGAGGTGGGAGGTATTTCTCGTTAAATTCCCTTATAAAGTTCGCCCATGTCCATGCAGTCTGTTCTCTCTCCCACTTTGCCCTAATAACATTCCACCATGCTCGGGCCGGTCCTTCGAATTGGAATACAGCAAAGTTCACCTGTCTTTGCTCCATGTAGTTCAAGGCTGCGAAGATGTTAATCATTGCCTCTAACCACTGTTCAGCTACATCTGGGTCAGGCCCTCCAAGGAATTTAGGAGGAACAAACTTTTGAAACCGCTCCAGAGCCCTATCCTCTCCTATCTCAGGATTCTGGGTTTGATTCACTGGCATTTGACCTTGTTGATCTACCAATCGTGCCAAGATATTTGTCATCTGTTGGATTGCCGTCGCTACTTGGTCTCCTGCCTCAACCCTCAGTCCGCGATCTAGCTCAACTGTTGGTTCTCTTTCTTTTCTTGGTTCTTGAACTTGCCTAGCACCACGGCCACGACTAGCTCCACGTCCGCGACTACGTCTCCCCTCCATACCCTTTTCTCTCTTTTTTTTTTCAAAAGGTGATTTAGTATACAAACAAAGTAAATTGACTAAAATGGCAAGATATAACACACCAAATATACAAGGAAATATATCAAGTTAGACAAAATCAAAGCCAAATTGAAAAGCCACCAGCCGCAAGGAAACATATCAAGGAAACATATCAAACCAAAGGTGAATATTGAAAAGCCACAAGCCAAATACACACAGTAGCAATGCAGGGGCAAAACAAGAAGAAAACACAACACGCCGTTCCACACTCGGCTAAAACATTCCCCGTCCGATCTCTCACTTCTCTTACTATCCGAACTAGACATCTGTTAACCCCTTACACTTACTCCCACCAAACATTAGCCCATTCCTGCCCCCCGCAATAAAAATCGCAAGTCCATAAAATTGCCCTCAACTCCCGCGTACTCGGGTACAAGAATCCGAGATAATTCACCACTCGAGCTGGCCAGTCTCAAGAGTAATTTATCTACAATCGAGATTCCTACCTGACGTACATATCTATTGTCCTCAAGTACCATGATAAAGATTTAAGACCTATAACAATTCAAGATTCAGAACTTATGCTCAAATGAGCCCTTAGTCCCTCACACTTATTCACGGAATCAGGACCATAACACCACTTGGCCCAAGCTCTCTCCGCGCAGAGACCACGCGAAGCAGCTCTGATACCACCTGTGACAGCCCCACCTTCCCCTAAGGCGAACCAAAGGGTTCGGCGGACCGCCTGCCCAGCTCTCGCCAGGACTCGATCACTCTCTCCAAACAAAATAAGATAAAATCGCGATGAAAACGAAAACAATTCCCAAACTTGAAACGTATACTTACATTCATTCCAATCTCAATCAAATACACAGTCCCCGAATAACAAAAACTTTAGATTCCCAATACAAACCAACCCTAACCAAGCACTAGAGTGAGAACAAAAGCCAAAACAATACAAAAGGACTAGACGATGCTATACAGGTTTCTCGCCCTTGCTTGCAACCCCTGTAAGGAAAACAAACGGCGTGGAATGAGCTAAAAGCCCATCGAGGTTCTATACACATAACCAAGCAGTTAAACCAGGGCATTAATCACGTAATAACATGTAATTCAGAAATCATTTACAGTATAAAGCAATAGTAACACATTCATTAAAAGGATACATGCTCACAAGGAGCCATTCGTTCATTCATTCGCCTATCATTTCCCTTATTCCTCCAATCATTAAAAACATGTTTGTAAGTGAAAACCCCTTCATTTTCTTGTCATTCGTTCATTCATTTCATTTCCCCATTCTGGCCAAATCACTGGCCAGTCTCTACCAGACAACGTGGTCATACTCGAGTATACCAAACATTAGCCCAGGGTCACTAGTCGCCCGACCGAGTCCGCTTCTGGCTCGAGTCGACCGGTAACGAAGGGCAAGGGCCCAGTTCAGCCAAAAGACTTACATTCATGCACAAGTAGCAGTTAATCATTCAATCATTGAAAATTTCACGTTCATTTAGGTCGAGTGCGATAAAGTACACACTCGCCTAGCACAAATCATTTTTAGCAATCATTGAAAACATTTAACATTTAATCAAACAATCACAACTAGCCGCACAGTCAATGGAAACATAACGTACATCAATTACTTATTAAAGCAACAATCCAAATAGTCACAATAATTCACATAGTCATTAGAAACAAATCGTATATAGAACACTCACCTATATAAGCAAAATAACGTCCAAAGTTCCTTCCGGACAACACCCTTAATCACCAAGAAACCCTAAGAATAACCATAAGAAAATATTACGGTTCAACCAACCCAAGATTAAGTGAATCAAAGAAAATCCAAATAACTAATAGTACCATGTATAAGTATGATTTTGGAAGTGAAAAGAGTACATTTGCTTGCTCTTAAATAGACATGAGTAAAATAGTCGTAAAACTTATGCTTGCTTTTAAAACTTTGAAATCGCCATATGAGTCAAAGTGACAAAGAAAACATATTTCTATTAGTCGTTACTTTCATTTCCAATGGTACAAATTTCGGTCGAATTCCAACTTATAAGCCTCGATTAAAGAAGACTCGAATATCTCAGATGATTCAAGTTAGTTTTATCCTCAAACCCTTACTCGTGTCGCGAGTACATCTACCTAGCCCTCGAGTGCAAATTTGGGCAGCACGCCCTTTGTATTTACCTATTTTCCAGCCATTTATGGCTTCATTATTTTCCTCAATCAGCCCCCAAAACACACACAAATAATCTCATTACAATAGCCGTTCAATAGGCTAAAATTCATTCAATTACAAAGCCAAGTTAGAAAAGTGACCGGAATTAAGGTTTAAGACAAGGAATACAATGGCAGGTTTGACATCTGTTAGCGTATTGGTCACAACCGAAGCTACACCAATCGGATTGGAGTAAACTTTATACCATTTCGAAGCTCAGACATAGGTCTACAATTCTTATGAAGACACCTCAACTGTGAGAACCCGAAAAGTTTCTTTATTTCCAGGCTTTAATTTATTTCTTTGCACCCGTTTTCCACATTTTCTTTATTCTATAAATTTTTCTAGACATTTTTATGAGTAAATAGGGTTTTAAAAATATTTTTCTAGTATAAGTCAGTTTACGAGATTTTCGGAGTGAATAGTGGACGTGGGACCCGCTAGTGCGTTAAGTGAAAGAAATTCGGCCAATTAGGATGGGTTTTGCGTAAAGGGATTTAATTACTAGGTGTTAGGAGGTGATTAGAGGTTACATAGATGGATTAACCTTGGTGAGCAAGAGGATAAGTTTAAAACACATAAAGGTGCCACGTGTCGCGATGTGATTTGTTGGAGCTTGCCTAACTTTCTTCACCTTTACTAAATAGCAAATTTGACCAAAAATCATCCTTATTTCCCTTCATCTTGGCCGAACTCCACAAGGAGAGAAAAGAAAGAAAGCTTCAACCTTGATCTTCCATTTCTTGCTCAAATCTTGCAATTCAACCGTTTAACTCTCAAATTTCTCCATAAACTTGACTTGCTAAGGAAGCTTGAAGGTGTTGGTGGAGTTGTTTTGGTGGTGAAGCTCCTAAGCTACTATCTTTCTTGTGGTGTAAGGTACCTTGCCTAGAACTCAAGCTTTGCTTGCAAAAAAGGTAAATTAGTGACCTATAGTGGCTATATAACTTGTTTAATGGATGATTTCATGGATTGAGTGGAAGTTGGGTAAATTTCTGATTTTTGGGGAATATTTCTGTTTTATATGATAAGTACTAGTTAGCCTTGGATTGATGGTTTAATATTGGGTGAATTGAAGCTCTTGTATGTGAATTGCGGTTAATTACGGAAAATTTTAGCTTTGTACGGAAATTTCAGTTTTAGGGTTTCGGAATTGGGGCTTTCTTATGAATGATTATTGAGCTTATGATTGGCTATGAATGAGGGGTATTGTAGCCCTAATGAAGTCTATTGGTTAGCCTATGTTTGGTTTGTGAAGTTGTGGTTGGTTGGAATGAGGTTACATGCTTGCTCGTAGGATGGAAAAGTTGGAATTTTAGGGGAAATGCTGTCCAAGTGTTGAGCAAATTAGGGTTTTGGGCGTTTAAGATGAGTTGGGTAAAAATGAGAGATTTTGGGACTTGTTTGCACTTTTAGCTTTAATTGCATGTATTTCCATTTCCAATCTATATGTGATTTTGCCTTAGTAGTTTAATTGAGAGACATTTGACTCGTGTTCGAGTCTCAATTGTATTCTCTTGATTGTGTAGGGCGTGCCGGTGATTCCGGACATCCGTCGGACGTAAACTTGTGATTTTGCTTGCTCGAAGTGGTGAGTGTACTATGCATGATTTGTGTTTAAATGGTCGTGTACTTGAATCCTTGAATTGAATGACTGTGGTTTCTGTGCCTGAGGCGAGAGTGTACTTTATCGCTCTCGTTCTCTTATTTGTGTAACTGATTACTGAATATTTTGTGAATTTGACTTGTGCCTGGCTAAATGTCGTTTGGGGCATGAGCCCTACGACTTCACTGTGAGATCTGAGCTCAAGCCTCAAGGGTCGTTTATCGAGTCGAGCCGGCAAGGGCCGGTCGATTAGGTAACGAGCCATGAGGTTACTGTGTGTCGAGTGGAGTATTAGCTCCTCGACCCTGTGGTATACTCGAGTATTACCCCTTAAATAATGTGAGGTGTTCGGGCCCGGTAGGGGAATGTGTGGTGGAAGGTACTGGGTGTAAAGTGGTGATCTACGGTCGTACTTGTCCGTTGAACGTTGACGGAGGGTCAACGGGATGTGATCAAGAATTGCCATGGGGACTTTGGCTCCTGAGAGCCACCTGTATCCTTTTACTTATGAACTTGGTTTGGTGTTTCTTTCCATGTGTGATAGTGGTGTATAATTGAGTATGGCTACCTTTGTGCACTTTGGTCGCATGAATTGTTAGTACCTCATTGGGCGAAAGCTCACTCTCGTTACCTTTGTTTTCCTTACAGGGCATACTTTTGGAAATCATGATTTTTGTGAAGTGAGTTGAGCTAGTTAGGCATTCTTTTGTACCTTTGTATAGCTCCTCGACTGTTAGAAACCCTAATGTGCTGTATTTGGACATTTCGTTTTGAATTGTAAAACCCTACAGTGGGTGTGTGTAAATATTTTATCATGTGTAAATGATATACTTTCTTGGAAATGTACTTGTTTATTCTTATTTAAAGTTTATTCGTGTTTGGGACGCGTTCGGACGAGTTCAGACGTCAGACGCGGAAAGAAGAAAAATCCGGCCGGACACTGTTCATCAGAATCCGGCCAAGTATCCGGCCAGTTCTTGGCTGGATTCGGGGTGAATTTGGAAAAAAATTTGAGGTAGCTACTGCCTCCAATCCGGCCAGATTTCGGCCGGATTGTGACGTGACATTACTGTTCATCTCCGTTTCGTTTTCGTTTTCCGTGTTCATTGTCACCCTTACGTGTTGTTATACTTTTCGAAATGTTTATATCTGCGTGTATGTGACTGTTAGTAGTTTGCTAACCCTTAGGGTACGCCCTAGGGGGAGGTGGGGCTGTCACATCAACCCAGTTCTCAACCTAACCTAGTCAAATTTACCCAAACAGCCCCAGATTTTCCAGTTCGAAGGTCACTGTGAAATTCAACCAGCAGTCCTGATTTATTCAATCATATCTCAGCGCACACAACTCCGGTTCAGGTGATTCCAAAGCCATTGGAAAGATAAGATACAAGGCTACAATTCTTAAGAAGGCATCAAAAGCTAATTCATTCATCGTCCCAGCCAAACGAGCCAATTACAGATGCTGATTTCCAGTTTTGGCAGAAACAGGGCAGCAGGGGTAAAATAGTCATTTCACAGGTTACAGTGCTCAGATTGAGCTGAAACTTTACAGGCATAATCTACACTCAATTCTCTACAACGTTTATGTTTTGAGCTAAGCCCAATTCGGCCTCCATCATGGCCGAATAACACTGGTCAGAATAGGGCAGAAAATTCTCTAAGAAACTGAAATCTACACATCATCACTTCTAACCAAGAAATATTGCACAAAACTACTAAAATGACAACCACAAGCCAGTAATTTCCATCTATTAGGAGCAAAGAAGGATGCTCTTAGCAATTTACCTCAAAACTTCAAAGAAAATGGTAGCTTAGACTTTCCTCCTTCAAAACAACTCCACCATAGCCTTTAGTCTTCCTTAGTGATCACTTGTATGGAGTAGATTCTAATTTGGTTGGCTAAAACTCAAGTTTTGAGCAAAGTTGGGAGCTAGAAATTGAAGAACTCTCTCTTGTTTCTCTTCACAAAAGGGCTGGCCAAGAGGATAGAAAAATGAGGAAAAATTGGTCAAAAATTGGTTTTAGTAAAGGTGAGAAGGTCTTGGTCAAGTCCACCCTCCAACCGGTTCGCGACACTTGGCTCCTTAAAGGTTTTAAGCTTATCTTCTCTCCCCCAATGATTCATCTATCTAGCTAACCTCTAATCATCTTCTAGTACCATGTAAAATAATATCACTTAATATTTCATCACCTAATCAACAAAATTTTATCGCACTAGCGGGTCCCACATCCAATAATGCACTCCAAACAAATATACACTAACTTATACTAGAAAAATGATTTAAAAATTGTACTTACTTGTAAAATGTATAGAACATTTAATATTTTCAAGAATAGTATAAAAATGTAGGCAAAGAAATAAAATAATGCCTAGAAAATGTGAAATTTTTTCGGGTTCTCACAATGTAAGAGACCTGCAAAAAGTTAGTAGCAAAACAAGTATAGATATGTATGTCTCACTCACTCCCTCGCGTGTATACACTCAACCCTCGTGTATGTTGTGAGAACCCTCACTTTAAAATCCAATTTCCCAAAATTACTTGCTTTGCCCTATGATTTAAATCACCTATTATATGTCCTTGTATTACATTCCTTATGTGATATAACCTTTTACATACGTTGCATTTTATTTCTTTTGACATGAAGTATAATATTTGCTTGAGTTGATCTTAAATAATTCACCACTTATATTTTTCCAAGTGGCTTTGAGTTGTGTTAAGGACCTTAAAAGATATGTTAGGGGTGTTAAATAAGGATTGGTACACTTGGAAGGGTTGAATTGCCATTAGTCAAAAGATTAAGAGAAGGTTTGGACAAGAAAGTGGCCATGTGGCAAAACCCTAGCCATGGATCTTGTTTGACCAAAGATTAGCTAATAATTTAAACCATCTTGGAGGCTTTTTAACCTCACCTTGCCCGAACCTCTTAGCATCAAAAAGGGAAGAGAGAAAGCTTCATATCCTTGCTTAATAACCTTGGTAATCAAAAGCCAAACAAATCCAAGAGAAAGATTGCAACTTAGTGAAAGTTTTCCTTCTAATCTTGGTACTAGATTCAAGCTTCAAGGCTTCAATTGGTTGGTTGATTTGGTGTTCTAAGCTTCATATAAGAAAGGTAAGTAATCCTTAAATTTTGGTTTTATAGTGTTTTAACATGTATTTGAGGTTTCCATGGCAAATTACATATTGTTTGGGCAAGATTTTGGGTTGAACTCTTGAATTAAGCAAGAGGAAATTGAGGTAGAAAGTATGCACACCAAGTGTTTGATGAAATGTTTACCCTTTGTTCATGGTTGTTTATGATGAATTTACATGTGTTAAACCTCCTTTAAGCTAGATTTATACTTGATATGTGGTTTAAGTGCAAATCAATAGAAGATGAAGGTTGGTGACATGATTGGGGAAATTGTGGACTGGTTTGTACCATGGCTGACCGGCCTTTGTAGAAGGGTTTTCTTTGATTTTTGTGATTTAATTATACCCTAAGCATGCTTAAACAACTTGGCTAGAGATTGGTTAAGTTCATGTGTGAATTGAAATGAATTTGGAACAAGTAAAGTGGCTAGAAGGACCATTAGTGGACTGGTTTAGCCTTTGCAAGATAACTAGCTTGTTATGGAACCCGTGTGCATGTTTATGTGTTGTATTTTGAGCTCAAATGGTACCCAGTGACTTAACTCCCTTTATATGAACATTAGAGGACTGATTTGGGTGAATTTGAACCAAAACAAATGAAGATAGCATGAGGAATTCGTTTGCATTTGGTAGGGTTTGAAACTGATCCAGGGTTGGAAAATCAGCCAACTTTCCCGAGCTACTGTTTCTTCTACGAGACGAACTAGAAAGTGTACGAGGTACCGTTGGAAAACCCTTCGAGTCTAGTTTCCAACACCACTGACGGAACCTAATTCCAATCTTCCTACAGTGAGATATAGCCGTTTTACCAAGACTGCGCGGGTGCAACTGTTTACCTGCGAGAAACTTTTAAAGCTTGAATGAAACTTTTCTTTTGGCCAACTTTCTTGCACTTATTAAACTTGTTTTCTTGTGAAATTTTACTGAATTTTAGGCCTAAATTCCATAGTGATTTGAGTAGAGTTAATCACTCACTTAGTCACTTAATGAGCTTACTTTTGCTTGGAATTAAACCTAGTCGTTAACGTTTTCACTCGTTTTGCACTAGGAGTGGGAAACGGTAGTGAACGTAACCGCGCGACTTGACGATTGACTACTACTTTGCTTGATAGGTGAGTGTTCCACTACCTACTACTTGCTTACGTGAACTAACTGACTACTTGAATTACTACTGCTTGAGCTAAATCATGTTTTGATAGAAATGGAGGTGAGTGTGTACTTTATCGCACTCGACCTTCCTCATTTTTCGCTGTGGCTCTGTGTACTGTTATTATGAGATATAATCTCTCTATATGTGACTGTATGAGATGTGATTCATCTATATGTGATTGTACATGAGTTGTTGGGTGATACCCCTTCAACTATTGCCACTGTTTGGGGTACCCTACCCCATAGGTGAATCGGTTCTATCGAGCCAGCAAGGGCTTGGTCGAGAAGGCTGATAAACCTTGGGGACTGTTTACTGATCACTGGAAACCGGTATACTCGAGTATTACCCAATTACTGATATGGAGTCCGGGCCCGGTAGGGGATTGACTGGTGGACGGAGATTGGAGAAAGTGGTGATCTACGGACTGTATATTTCTTAAATGCAAACGTTGACGGAGAGTCAACGGGCCCCAGTGTGATCAAGCTCAAGGGAATTTGGCTTTTGAAAGCCACTCGTATCCTTAAATTGAACCGTGATTTATTTATTATCGTATTGCACAGTATTTACTTGGTTGTTTTATACACTTATGTGACTACGTTCTTACTTGCTTTACTTGGAACCCCACTGGGCGTTAGCTCACCCCACTTCCTTTGTTTTCCTTAACAGATCGGGGACAGACTTAGGATCAAGGGCCTTACTAGCTTCCTTTTTGATTAAACTTGTAATCCTTTTGTTGTAATGACTTTATTTTCGGCTTGTGTAAGCTTAAATACTTAAGTTTGACCTGTATTATGTAATTATAGTACAAAGTGGTAAGTGTGATTTTTAGTTTGACTTCTTAAGTTTGGACAGTTGGTTGGACGTTTACTTGCTATTAGGGTTTGTACTCTTTGATTTAAAGTTTTTCCATTGAGTATATTGAGTTACTAGTTCTTTGATCAACCGAGTCCTGGCGAGAGCTGGGCAGGCAGTCCGCTGATACCCTAGGGTTCGCCCTAGGGAGAGGTGGGGCTGTCATAGGTGGTATCAGAGCCTAGGTTTGAATTGGCCTGGGCGAGTTAGAAATTTCCGACTTAAGAATTATATCTGGTTATTCCCCTTAATAGTACTCACGTTTCCTTTATCCTTGGTGTAGGATGGACGGACATAGTGGCCCTAGTGATAGTCCTGCTGGTGAGACGCCCCGTGGAGTACTCCCTATGATTAAGTACTAGATCCGGCCTCGAGGAGCCACTGTACGTTGGAGTCCGGCTAACCGCCATAGGCTTTGCGAGTGCCGCCATACCTATGCCTACCCTAATACTGTGGTTTTGGCCGTGGTAGAGGAGTGGAAGGAGTTAGCAAAGGACAACGCTAGGCTTGAAGCCGAAGTGAAGCAACTGAGGGAAACCAATAAAAGGCAAGTTGAGCAGATCAAGGAGTTAGAATATGATGTGGTCGAGGGCCAAGAAAGAGGTGATGACCTTTGCGCCCAGCTTGGAGGAACCCAAGAGCGCTTGGTTAAGAGGACCAAGAAAGTGAGAGATAGAGCTGAATCGATCTTGAACATTTGCGATGACTTGATAGGGGAGGCGAGTGACGAGGCTTCCCACATTGGAGCTGGGTCGGGAGCTGAACCCGCCGAGGACGGGGAATCAGCTAGTCCTACTGCAGATTAGGCCTTCACTGTTAGGTTACTTTTGTGGATGATTTTGACTACTGTACATAGCCAGGATAGGGGAGGTAGTGACTTGGTGGTTGTATAGTTTTCTTTTGACCGCTTGTACTAGGGTTTTATGTGATATAACTGTATTTGCACTTTTAAGGCTCGTACTTGATATTTTGACTGTATTATCTGGTAAATGACTGCTATGAGCCTTTGAATGTATAGTATTTTGACTATTGACCTTTGACCGTTGACCTTTGACCTTTGACTGTTGACTTTGACTTTTGACCGTTGACTTTGACTTTGACTTTTGACTTTTGACCGTTTGACTTTTGACTTTTGACTTGACCTTATTTAAAATTGACATTTAACTGCTCTGTATCCCCAATTGTTTATTGTAGCCCTGATTTCATTATTTATGTGACTTTTGAACATGAGTAAGTATATATTGCATACCCATATTTGCTTACACTGGTAGTTGTTATGCATGGGCCTTAGACCAGCGGGTAATAATGGAGACTAGACAGCGTGGTCGGGGCTGTGGACGTGAATCCAGGCAGGTTCAGGACCGAGAAGAGGAACAAGGGTCGGTCGCAAATCAGAACCAAGGACCCAGAGCTGAAGGAGGGGACCAGGTAGCTACGGCTATCAACCGCATGACTGATTTATTAGCCCGTTTGGTTGACCAGCAAGGTCAAGTACCTGGTAACCAACAAAGGGACCCTGAGATAGGTGAGGATAGGGCCCTGGAACGTTTTCAAAAGTTTGCTCCTTCAAAGTTTCTTGGGGGACCCGATCCGGAAGTTGCCGAGCACTGGTTCGAGCGAATGGAGGATATATTCACTGCTTTGCATTATACTGAGGAGAGGCAAGTGACCTTTGCCGTTTTCCAATTAGAAGGTGTGGCCCGTTCCTGGTGGAATGTAGTAAGGGCCAAGTGGGAGAGAGAGCAAACCCCGCGTACCTGGTTGAACTTCACTAGGGAATTCAATGAGAAGTTCCTTCCACCTTTAATTCAGGAAAAAAGGGAGGATGAGTTTATTAAGCTACGCCAAGGCACCTCAACCATGGCTGAATATGAGACCCAGTTCACTCGACTCTCCAAGTTTGCTCCTGAATTGGTAGTCAGCGAGCAAAAGCGCATAAGGCGGTTTATACAGGGTTTGAATGTGGAAATTCAAAAGGACATAGCCGCTGCTCAGATTGATACATTTAAAGATGCTTTGGACAAAGCTCAGCGAGTGGAGCAGGCCCGACTTCAAGTTCGCACCTTTCACTCCAAGAAACGTGGCGCGTCTGGTAGTGCTCTTGGACGAGGTGAACAGAATGTACCACCTCCTAAATTTGGTAGAGGTGCGGGTGGAGTCCGAACTGCTGGGACACCAAGAGGAGGAGCTCCATTTAGAGGGGCTCAAGGTGGAAAGGGACAAGGGCAACCTAGGACTGTATCACAAGGGGTTCCGACACCCACCCCTCGAGTAAGCTGTGGATATTGTGGTAAGGCAAACCACACTGAGGACGCTTGTTGGAGGAAGTTGAAGAAATGTCTCCGCTGTGGAAGTTCCGACCGTCAACTTGCCACTTGCCCGGTTAAGAACCGTGAAGGAAATGAGGGCGCACAACCGGAGAAGTCGAACGCTAAGCAACCAAGCGCTAGTGGAAGTAGACCAAAATCCTCTGCTAGGGTTTTTGCCTTGGATTACCAGCGGGCCCCTGAGTCCTCCGATGTAGTAGAAGGTACGATTCCTATATTCCACCGCTTAGCTAAGCTTTTAATTGACCCTGGGGCAACCCATTCGTTTGTGAATCCCGCCTTTATGTATGGTATTGATGTGAATCCTGTTAGATTGCCATACGACTTAGAAGTAAAAACACCTACTGGGGATCAAAGCCTAATTACCAATATGGTTTACAAAAATTGCGAGATTTGGGTAGGAGAAAGGAGGTTAGTGGGAGACCTAATAAGTTTAGACCTTAAGGGGTACGACGTGATTATAGGCATGGATTGGTTGACCCGTTATAATGCTCAGTTGAATTGTAAAACTAAGGTGGTGGAATTCTCGATACCCGGAGAGGCCACTCTAAGGTTGAACGTGAAAGGTAGGTTAGTCTCGTCTGCACTTGTTTTGGGAATTCGAGCTAGGAAGTTATTGAGAAAAGGGGCGCAAGGTTACTTAGCTTTCTTAATTAACACTCCCGGAGATAAAGTGAAACTAGAGGATGTGTTAGTAGTGAATGAATTTCCCAACGTCTTCCCCGACGAGTTGAAGGCGATGCCACCAGAAAGGGAAGTAGAATTTAAGATTGATTTAGCCCCTGGAAACTGCACCGATTGCAAAAACACCATACCGAATGGCCCCAGCCGAACTCAAGGAATTAAAGCTACAGTTACAGGATTTGTTGGAGCGAGGGTTTATCCGAGGGAGTGAATCACCTTGGGGAGCGCCTGTTCTATTTGTTAAGAAAAAGGATGGCAGTTTGAGGCTCTGTATAGACTATCGCGGCTTAAATGATGTCACGGTGAAAAATAAATATCCTTTGCCGCACATTGCTGAGTTGTTTGACCAGTTGCAAGGGGCGGTGGTTTTCTCTAAGCTGGACTTGAGACAAGGATATTATCAGTTACGAATTAGACAGGAGGATATACCTAAAACGGCTTTTAATTCCAGATATGGACATTTTGAGTTCGCAGTGATGCCTTTTGGTTTAACCAATGCTCCCGCCGCATTTATGGATTTAATGCATCGAGTCTTTAAACCCTACTTGGATCAATTTGTGGTAGTCTTTATTGATGATATTTTGGTATGTTCTTAAGACTCGAGAGGATCACGAATGACATTTGAGGATAGTTTGCAGACCTTAAGAGAGCATCAGTTACATGCCAAGTTTAGCAAGTGTGAGTTTTGGTTGGAGCAAATTTCTTTTCTAGGGCACATAATATCGAAAGATGGCATTTCTGTGGATCCAGTAAAGGTTTGAGGCTGTATCTGAGTGGAAACGACCGGAAACCCCAACTGAGGTCCGTAGTTTCCTAGGTTTAGCTGGATATTACCCGTCGATTCATCAAGGATTTCTCCAAATTAGCCGGTCCTTTAACCGATCTGACCAAAAAGCATGGCCAATTTGTCTGGAATTCGAAGTGTGAAGCTAGTTTCCAGGAATTGAAGAAACGGTTGACTTCGGCGCCAGTATTAGCATTACCAAATGGGAAAGATAGCTTCGTTGTATATACGGATGCTTCAAGAGAAGGTTTGGGATGCGTTCTAATGCAGAATGGAAGTGTGATTGCCTACGCCTCTAGGAAATTAAAGCCCAATGAACAAAATTACCTTACTCATGACTTGGAATTGGCCGCTGTAGTTTTTGCTCTGAAAAAGTGGGAGACACTATCTATATGGAGTGACTTTTGAGGTGTATACCGATCATAAGAGCTTGAAATACCTATTCTCACAGAAGGAATTAAACTTGAGACAGCGTCGATGGGTGGAATTTCTGGAGGATTATGACTGTACCATTAACTACCACCCGGGCAAGGCCAATGTTGTTGCAGATGCTTTAAGCCGGAAGGTGCAAATAGCGGGATTAATGGTTAAGGAGTGGAATTTGTTGGAAGAGGTGAGTGAATGGAACCTGCAATATCACGGTGAGAGGATGATTTTGGCTAATATCACGGTGAGATCTGACTTGGTGGATCGAATTAAAGAAGCTCAAAAGAATGACTCGATGGTGCAAAATTGGTCAGATAAAGTGCAAAAAGGAGAGATACAAGACTTTAAAGTGAGTCCCGATGGTATTTTGAAATTTCGCCATCGAATAGTGGTGCCGCAAGATGAAACGATAAAGAGGGACATTTTGGAAGAGGCACATCGATCCAAGTATACAGTACATCCTGGAAGTAGTAAAATGTATCAAGATTTGAGAAGGCTGTATTGGTGGGATAGAATGAAGAAGGAAATTGCCCAGTTTGTCCAAAAATGTTTAGTGTGCCAACAGTGAAAGCTGAACATCAGAAACCTTCAGGACTTTTGCAACCCCTTGAGATCCCTGAGTGGAAATGGGAACACATAACCATGGATTTCGTATCAGGGTTATACCATACCCAAAAAGGTCATGATGCCATTTGGGTAATAGTAGACAGGTTGACCAAGTCTGCTCATTTCTTAGCTATAAACATGAGGTATTCTTTGGAGAAATTGGCCCAACTGTACATGGACGAGATTGTGAGGTTGCATGGAATTCCCGTAAGTATTGTTTATGATAGAGATCCCCGGTTTGTATCCCGTTTCTGGCAGCAATTACAAGGAGTATTGGGAACCAAGTTGAACTTTAGTACTACTTACCACCCCCAAACTGACGGGCAATCAGAGAGAACCATTCAAACACTCGAAGACATGTTGAGGACCTGTATCTTGGATTTTGGTGGAAGCTGGGGACAATACATGGCTTTGGTTGAATTTGCATACAATAATAGCTATCATTCTTCCATACAAATGGCACCGTACGAAGCTCTTTATGGACGGAAGTGCCGATCACCGATCTTCTGGGATGAAGTAGGGGAAAGAAAGATCCTAGATCCAACTACCATACCATGGATTGACGAGGCTTATGAAAAAGTAAAGGTGATACGTCAGAGACTTCAGACAGCTCAGAGTCGACAGAAGAGTTATGCCGATAATCGACGGAAAGACTTGGTGTGAGAACCCTCACTTGAAACCCTAATTTCCCCTAAATACATGCTTTATTCTAAGATTTAGACCACTTATTATATACCATTGCATGACATTTCCCATGTATTACAACATTTTTCATGCATTGCATTTTATTCCTTTTATTTGAAGGAAAATAGTTACTTGAGTTGATTTTTAATGATCCACCAATAATTTGTTTCCAAGTGGCTTTGATTTGGATTGAGGACTTTAAAAAATAGGTGAGGGGTGTTAATTAAGTATTGGTACACTTGGAGGGGTGGAATTAGCATTAGTCAAAAGATTAGGAGAGATTATGGACAAGAAAGAGGCCATGTGGCAAAACCCTAGCCTTGGATGTTGTTTGACCAAGAGATTGGAAATAATTTAAACCTCCTTTAAGCTAGATTTATACTTGATATGTGGTTTAAGTGCAAATCAATAGAAGATAAAGGTTGGTGACATGATTGGGGAAATTGTGGACTGTTTTGTACTATGGCTGACCGGCCTTTGTAGGAAGGGTTTTTCTTTGCTTTTGTGGTTTAATTACACCTTAAGCATGCCTAAACAACTTGGCTAGAGATTGGTTAAGTTCATGTGTGAATTGAAATGAATTTGGAGCAAGCAAAGTGGCTAGAAGGACCATTAGTGGACTGGTTTAGGTTTTGCAAGATGACTAGCTTATTATGGAACCCTTGTGCATGTTTATGTGTTGTATTTTGAACTCAAATGATACCAAGTGACTTAGGCTTCTGTATATGATCATTAGAGGACTGATTTGGGTGAATTTGAACCAAAACAAATGAAGTTAGCATGAGGAATTAGTGTGTGCACATGTAAGGGTTTGAGACTGATCCAGGTTGGGAAAAACAGCCGATTTCCCTGAGCTACTGGCAGTGATAGGAGACGAACTAGAACGTGTAACAGGTACCGTTGGAAATCCCTTCGAGTCTAGTTTCCAACGCCGCTGACGGTACCTAATTCCGACCTTCCTACAGTGCGATACGGTCGTTTTACCGAGACTGCGCGGAGCGCGACTGTGCACCTGCGAGAAACTTTTTAAAGCTTGAATGAATCTTTCCTTTTACCCAACTTTCATCCACTTGTTAAACTTGTTTATTCATGAACTTTTACTGAATTTTGGGCCTAAATCTTATGGTGAATTGAGTATAGTTAATCACTCACTTAGGCACCTAATGAGCTCACTTTGCTTGGAATTAGACCTAGTCGTTAACGTTTTCACTCGTTGCCCTAGGAGGGGGAAACGGTGGTGCACGTAATCGCGCGACTTGACGCTTGACTACTACTTTGCTTGACAGGTGAGTGTTCTACTACCTGTTACCTGCTTATGTGAACTAACTGATTGCTTGAATTGCCACTGTTTGAGCCAAACCTTGTTTTAATGAAATGGAGGCGAGCGTGTACTTTATCGCACTCGACCTTCCCCATTTTCCACTATGGCTCTGAGTACTGTTATTATGAGATATAATCTCTCTATATGTGACTGTACATGAGTTGTTGGATGATACCCCTTCAACTATTGCCACTGTTTGGGGTACCCTACCCCATAGGTGAATCGGTTCTATCGAGCCAGCAAGGGCTTGGTCGAGAAGGCCGATAAACCTTGGGGACTGTTTACTGATCACTGGAAACCGGTATTCTCGAGTATTACCCAATTACTGATATGGAGTGCGGGCCCGGTAGGCGGTTGACTGGTGGACGGAGATTGGAGAAAGTGGTAATCTACGGACTGTATATTTTTTAAATGTAAACGTTGACGGAGAGTCAACGAGCCCCGGTGTGATCAAGCTCAAGGGAATTTGGCTTTTGAAAGCCACTCGTATCCTTAATTTGAACCGTGATTTATTTATGATCATATTGCACAGTATTTACTTGGTTATTTTATACTCTTATGTGACTACATGCTTACTTGCTTTACTTGGAACCTTACTGGGCTTTACCTCACCCCACTCCCTTTGTTTTCCTTAATAGATCGGGGACGGATTTAGGATCAAGGGCCTTACTAGCTTCCTTTTTATTAAACTTGTAATCCTTTTGTTGTAATGACTTTATTTTCGACTTGTGTAAGTTTAAATACTCAAGTTTGACCTGTATTATGTAATTATAGTACAAAGTGGTAAGTGTGACTTTTAGTTTGACTTCTTAAGTATGGACAGTTGGTTTGGACGTTTACTTGCTATTAGGGTTTGTACTCTTTGTTTTAAAGTTTTCCATTGAGTATATTGAGTTACTAGTTCTTTGATCGACCGAGTCCTGGCGAGAGTTGGGCAGGCAGTCCGCTGATACCCTAGGGTTCGCCCTAGGGAGAGGTGGGGCTGTCACAGGTGGTATCAGAAGCCTAGGTTTGAATTGGCCTGGGCGAGTTAGAAATTTCCGACTTAAAAATTATATCTGGTTATTCCCCTTAAGAGTACTCACGTTTCCTTTATCCTTGGTGTAGGATGGACGGACATAGTGGCCCTAGTGATAGTCCTGCTGGTTAGACGCCCCGTGGAGTACTCCCTATGATTAAGTACCAGATCCGTCCTCGAGGAGCCACTGTACGTTGGAGTCCGGCTAACCGCCATAGGCTTTGCGAGTGCCGCCATACCTATGCCTACCCTAATACTGTGGTTTTGGCCGTGGTAGAGGAGAGGAAGGAGTTAGCAAAGGACAACGCTAGGCTTGAAGCCGAAGTGAAGCAACTGAGGGAAACCAATAAAAGGCAAGTTGAGCGGATGAAGGAGTTAGAATATGATGTGGTCGAGGGCCAAGAAAGAGTTGATGACCTTTGCGCCCAACTTGGAGAAACCCAAGAGCGCTTGGTTAAGAGGACCAAGAAAGTGAGAGATAGAGCTGAATCGATCTTGAACATTTGCGATGACTTGATAGGGGAGGCGAGTGACGAGGCTTCCCACGTTGGAGCTGGGTCGGGAGCTGAACCCGCCGAGGACGGGGAATCAGCTAGTCCTACTGCAGATTAGGCCTTCACCGTTAGGTTACTTTTGTGGGGGATTTTGACTACTGTACATAGACAGGATAAGGGAGGTAGTGACTTGGTGGTTGTATAGTTTCTTTTGACCGCTTGTACTAGGGTTTTATGTGATGTAACTGTATTTGCACTTTTAAGGCTCGTACTTGATATTTTGGCTGTATTATCTTGTAAATGACTGCTATGAGCCTTTGAATGTATAATATTTTGACTATTGACTGTTGACCGTTGACTTTGACTTTTGACCATTGACTTTTGACTTTGACTTTTGACATTTGACTTGCCCTTATCTAAAATTGACATTTAACTGCTCTGTATCCCCAATTGTTTATCGTAGCCCCTGATTTCATTTCTTGTGTGACTTTTGAATATGAGCAAGTACATTTCTTATTGCATACCCTATTTGCTTACCCTGTTGGTAATTATACGTTGGCCTTAGGCCAGTAAGAATAATGGAGACTAGGCAACGTGGTCGGGGCCGTGGACGTGAACCCAGGCAGGTTCCGGACCGAGAAGAGGAACAAGGGTCGGTCGCAAATCAGAACCAAGGACCCAGAGTCGAAGGAGGAGATCAGGTAGCTACGGCTATCAATCGCATGACCGATTTACTGGCTCGTTTGGTTGACCAGCAAGGTCAAGTACCTGGTAACCAACAAAGGGACCCTGAAGTAGGAGAGGATAGGGCCCTAGAACGATTTCAAAAGTTCGCACCTCCAAAATTTCTTGGGGGACCCGATCCGGAAGTTGCCGAGCACTGGTTCGAGCGAATGGAGGACATGTTCGCTGCTTTACATTACACGGAGGAGAGGCAAGTAACTTTTGCCGTTTTCCAGTTAGAAGGTGCGGCCCGTTCCTGGTGGAACGTAGTAAGGGCCAAGTGGGAAAGAGACCAAACCCCATGTGCCTGGTTGAACTTTACTAGAGAGTTCAATGAGAAATTCCTTCCGCCTCTGATTCAGGAAAAAAGGGAGGATGAATTTATTAAACTACGTCAGGGCACCTCAAGCGTGGCTGAATATGAGACCCAGTTCACTTGACTATCCAAGTTTGCTCCAGAATTGGTAGTCAGTGAGCAAAGGCGTATAAGGCGGTTTATACAGGGGTTGAACGTGGAAATTTGAAAAAGACCTAGCTGCTGCTCAAATTGATACATTCAAAGATGCTCTAGACAAAGCTCAACGGGTGGAGCAGGCCCGACTCCAGGTTCGAACTTTTCAAGCTAAGAAACGTGGCGCACCTGGTAGTGCCACTGGATGAGGTGAACAGACTGTAACCCCTCCAAAGTTTGGAAGAGGCGCGGGAGGAATTCGAATTGGTGGGACTCAAAAAGGAGGAGCTCTATATAGGGGAGCTCAAGGTGGAAAAGGGCAAGGCCAATATAAGACTGTATCGCAAGGGGTTCCTACACCCACTCCGCGAGTAAGCTGTGGATACTGTGGTAAGGCCAACCACACTGAGGACGCTTGCTGGCGGAAATTGAAGAAATGCCTCCGCTGTGGAAGTTCCGACCATCAACTTTCCACTTGCCCGGTTAAGAACCGTGAAGGAAATGAGGGCGCACAACCGGAGAAGTCGAACGCTAAGCAACCAAGCGCTAGTGGAAGTAGACCAAAATCCTCTGCTAGGGTTTTTGCCTTGGATTACCAGCGGGCCCCTGAGTCCTCCGATGTAGTAGAAGGTACGATTCCTATATTCCACCGCTTAGCTAAGCTTTTAATTGACCCTGGGGCAACCCATTCGTTTGTGAATCCCGCCTTTATGTATGGTATTGATGTGAATCCTGTTAGATTGCCCTACGACTTAGAAGTAAAAACACCTACTGGGGATCAAAGCCTAATTACCAATATGGTTTACAAAAATTGCGAGATTTGGGTAGGAAAAAGGAGGTTAGTGGGAGACCTAATAAGTTTAGACCTTAAGGGGTACGACGTGATTATAGGCATGGATTGGTTGGCCTGTTATAATGCTCAGTTGAATTGTAAAACTAAGGTGGTGGAATTCTCGATACCCGGAGAGGCCACTCTAAGGTTGAACGTGAAAGGTAGGTTAACCTCGTCTGCACTTGTTTCGGGAATTCGAGCTAGGAAGTTATTGAGAAAAGGGGCGCAAGGTTACTTAGCTTTCTTAATTAACACTCCCGGAGATAAAGTGAAACTAGAGGATGTGTTAGTAGTGAATGAATTTCCCAACGTCTTCCCCGACGAGTTGAAGGCGATGCCACCAGAAAGGGAAGTAGAATTTAAGATTGATTTGGCCCCTGGAACTGCACCGATTGCAAAAACACCATACCGAATGGCCCCAGCCGAACTCAAGGAATTAAAGCTACAGTTACAGGATTTGTTGAAGCGAGGGTTTATCCGAGGGAGTGAATCACGTTGGGGAGCGCCTGTTCTATTTGTTAAGAAAAATGATGGCAGTTTGAGGCTCTGTATAGACTATCGCGGCTTAAATGATGTTACGGTGAAAAATAAATATCCTTTGCCGCACATTGATGAGTTGTTTGACCAGTTGCAAGGGGCGGTGGTTTTCTCTAAGCTGGACTTGAGACAATGATATTATCAGTTACGGATTAGACAGGAGGATATACCTAAAACAGCTTTTAATTCCAGATATGGGTATTTTGAGTTCGCAGTGATGCCTTTTGGTTTAACCAATGCTCCCGCCGCATTTATGGATTTAATGCATTGAGTCTTTAAACCCTACTTGGATCAATTTGTCGTAGTGTTTATCGATGATATTTTGGTATATTCTAAGACTCGAGAGGATCACGAACGGCATTTGAGGATAGTTTTGCAGACTTTAAGAGAGCATCAGTTATATGCCAAGTTTAGCAAGTGTGAGTTTTGGTTGGAGCAAATTTCTTTTCTAGGGCACATAATATCGAAAGATGGCATTTCTGTGGATCCAGTAAAAGTTGAGGCTGTATCTGAGTGGAAACGACCGGAAACCCCAACTGAGGTCCGTAGTTTCCTAGGTTTAGCTGGATATTACCGTCGATTCATCAAGGATTTCTCCAAATTAGCCGGTCCTTTAACCGATCTGACCAAAAAGCATGGCCAATTTGTTTGGAATTCGAAGTGTGAAGCTAGTTTCCAGGAATTGAAGAAACGATTGATTTCGGCGCCTGTCCTAGCCTTACCAAATGGGACAGATAGCTTCGCTGTATATACAGATGCTTCAAGGGAAGGTTTGGGATGTGTTTTAATGCAGAATGGAAGTGTAATTGCCTATGCCTCTAGGAAATTAAAGCCCCTTGAACGGAATTACCCCACTCATGACTTAGAATTGGCCGCTGTAGTTTTTGCATTAAAGAAGTGGAGGCAGTACTTGTATGGAGTGACTTTTGAGGTGTAAACCGATCATAAAAGTTTGAAATACCTATTCTCTCAGAAGGAGTTAAATTTGAGACAACGTCGATGGGTGGAATTTTTGGAAGATTATGACTGTACGATTAACTATCACCCGGGTAAAGCCAATGTTGTTGCAGATGCTCTAAGTCGAAAAGTGCAAGTGGCTGGTTTAATGGTTAAGGAGTGGAATTTATTGGAAGAGGTGAGTGAATGGAACCCGCGATTGGACCAACAGAGGGTGATTTTTGCCAATATCACGGTGAGGTCTGATTTGATAGATCGAATTAAAGAATCTCAAAAGAATGACCAGATGGTACAAAAATGGATAGAAAAAGTGCAAAAAGGGGAGATACAAGACTTTAAAATGAGTCCCGAGGGTGTCTTGAAATTTCGTGAGCGGATAGTGGTGCCGCAAGATGAAACAATAAAAGGGGACATTTTGGAAGAGGCACATCGATCTAAGTATACAGTACATCCTGGAAGTAGTAAAATGTATCAAGATTTGAGAAGGTTGTATTGGTGGGATAAGATGAAGAAGGAAATTGCCCAGTTTGTCCAAAAATGTTTAGTGTGCCAACAAGTGAAAGCTGAACATCAGAAACCTTCAGGTCTTTTGCAACCCCTTGGGATCCCTGAGTGGAAATGGGAACACATAACTATGGATTTCGTATCAGGGTTACCCCATACCCAAAAAGGTCATGATGCCGTTTGGGTAATAGTAGACAGGTTGACCAAGTCTGCTCATTTCTTAGCTATAAACATGAGGTATTCTTTGGAGAAATTGGCCAAACTGTATATGGACGAGATTGTGAGGTTGCATGGAATTCCCGTAAGTATTGTTTCTGATAGAGACCCCCGGTTTGTATCCCGTTTCTGGCAGCAATTACAAGGAGTATTGGGAACCAAGTTGAACTTTAGTACTACTTACCACCCCCAAACGGACGGGCAATCAGAGAGAACCATTCAAACACTCGAAGACATGTTGAGGACCTGTATCTTGGATTTTGGTGGAAGCTGGGGACAGTACATGGCTTTGGTTGAATTTGCATACAATAATAGCTATCATTCTTCCATACAAATGGCACCGTACGAACCTCTTTATGGACGGAAGTGCCGATCACCGATCTTCTGGGATGAAGTAGGGGAAAGAAAGATCCTAGATTCAACTACCATACCATGGATTGAGGAGGCTTATGAAAAAGTAAAGGTGATACGTCAGAAACTTCAGACTGCTCAGAGTCGACAGAAGAGTTATGCCGATAATCGACGGAAAGACTTGGAGTTTGAAATTGGAGATAAGGTGTTCTTGAAAGTTATGCCGCTTCGAAGTCTTACGGCGGGAAAGGGCAAGAAGCTTCAATCGAGAATATGTGGGACTGTTCAACATTCTCCAACGAGTTGGCAATGTGGCATATCGATTGGAGTTACCAGTGAGTTTATCCAGAATTCATGACGTATTCCACGTGTCTATGTTGAAAAAGTATCATCCAGATCCTACCCATGTAATGAAGCCAGAGGAAATCGATGTGGATGAGTCGTTGACTTATGAAGAGAGGCCAGTGCGAATCTTAGATCGAAAGGTGAAAGAATTACGAACTAAGCAGATACCCTTAGTTAAAGTTTTGTGGAGAAATCATGAGGTGGAGGAAGCTACTTGGGAAGTTGAGGACGAGATTCGTGCCAAATACCCTGAACTACTCAGTGATCAAGGTGAGAATTTCGAGGACGAAATTCTTTAAGGGGGAGAGAGTGTGAGAACCCTCACTTGAAACCCTAATTTCCCCTAAATACATGCTTTATTCTAAGATTTAGACCACTTATTATATACCATTGCATGACATTTCCCATGTATTACAACATTTTTCATGCATTGCATTTTATTCCTTTTATTTGAAGGAAAATAGTTACTTGAGTTGATTTTTAATGATCCACCAATAATTTGTTTCCAAGTGGCTTTGATTTGGATTGAGGACTTTAAAAGATAGGTGAGGGGTGTTAATTAAGTATTGGTACACTTGGAGGGGTGGAATTAGCATTAGTCAAAAGATTAGGAGAGATTATGGACAAGAAAGAGGCCATGTGGCAAAACCCTAGCCTTGGATGTTGTTTGACCAAGAGATTGGAAATAATTTAAACCTCCTTTAAGCTAGATTTATACTTGATATGTGGTTTAAGTGCAAATCAATAGAAGATAAAGGTTGGTGACATGATTGGGGAAATTGTGGACTGTTTTGTACCATGGCTGACCGGCCTTTGTAGGAAGGGTTTTTCTTTGCTTTTGTGGTTTAATTACACCTTAAGCATGCCTAAACAACTTGGCTAGAGATTGGTTAAGTTCATGTGTGAATTGAAATGAATTTGGAGCAAGCAAAGTGGCTAGAAGGACCATTAGTGGACTGGTTTAGGTTTTGCAAGATGACTAGCTTATTATGGAACCCTTGTGCATGTTTATGTGTTGTATTTTGAACTCAAATGATACCAAGTGACTTAGGCTTCTGTATATTATCATTAGAGGACTGATTTGGGTGAATTTGAACCAAAACAAATGAAGTTAGCATGAGGAATTAGTGTGTGCACATGTAAGGGTTTGAGACTGATCCAGGTTGGGAAAAACAGCCGATTTCCCTGAGCTACTGGCAGCGATAGGAGACGAACTAGAACGTGTAACAGGTACTGTTGGAAAGCCCTTCGAGTCTAGTTTTCCAACGCCGCTGACGGTACCTAATTCCGACCTTCCTACAGTGCGATACGGTCGTTTTACCGAGACTGCGCGAGCGCGACTGTGCACCCGCGAGAAACTTTTTAAAGCTTGAATGAATCTTTCCTTTTACCCAACTTTCATCCACTTGTTAAACTTGTTTATTCATGAACTTTTACTGAATTTTGGGCCTAAATCTTATGGTGAATTGAGTATAGTTAATCACTCACTTAGGCACCTAATGAGCTCACTTTGCTTGGAATTAGATCTAGTCGTTAACGTTTTCACTCGTTGCCCTAGGAGGGGGAAACGGTGGTGCACGTAATCGCGCGACTTGACGCTTGACTACTACTTTGCTTGACAGGTGAGTGTTCCACTACCTGTTACCTGCTTATGTGAACTAACTGATTGCTTGAATTGCCACTGTTTGAGCCAAACCTTGTTTTAATG
The DNA here is from genome assembly GCA_023065735.1 of Coffea humblotiana. NCBI lineage: Eukaryota > Viridiplantae > Streptophyta > Magnoliopsida > Gentianales > Rubiaceae > Coffea > Coffea humblotiana. The sequence goes on along the minus strand of CM041213.1, from coordinate 33,368,928 downwards.
AAATGGAGGCGAGCGTGTACTTTATCGCACTCGACCTTCCCCATTTTCCACTATGGCTCTGAGTACTGTTATTATGAGATATAATCTCTCTATATGTGACTGTACATGAGTTGTTGGGTGATACCCCTTCAACTATTGCCACTGGTTTGGGGTACCCTACCCCATAGGTGAATCGGTTCTATCGAGCCAGCAAGGGCTTGGTCGAGAAGGCCGATAAATCTTGGGGACTGTTTACTGATCACTGGAAACCGGTATACTCTAGTATTACCCAATTACTGATATGGAGTGCGGGCCCGGTAGGGGGTTGACTGGTGGACGGAAATTGGAGAAAGTGGTGATCTACGGATTGTATATTTTTTAAATGTAAACGTTGACGGAGAGTCAACGAGCCCCGGTGTGATCAAGCTCAAGGGAATTTGGCTTTTGAAAGCCACTCGTATCCTTAATTTGAACCGTGATTTATTTATTATCGTATTGCACAGTATTTACTTGGTTATTTTATACTCTTATGTGACTACATGCTTACTTGCTTTACTTGGAACCTTACTGGGCTTTACCTCACCCCACTCCCTTTGTTTTCCTTAACAGATCGGGGACGGATTTAGGATCAAGGGCCTTACTAGCTTCCTTTTTTATTAAACTTGTAATCCTTTTGTTGTAATGACTTTATTTTCGACTTGTGTAAGTTTAAATACTCAAGTTTGACCTGTATTATGTAATTATAGTACAAAGTGGTAAGTGTGACTTTTAGTTTGACTTCTTAAGTTTGGACAGTTGGGTGGACGTTTACTTGCTATTAGGGTTTGTACTCTTTGTTTTAAAGTTTTCCATTGAGTATATTGAGTTACTAGTTCTTTGATCGACCGAGTCCTGGCGAGAGTTGGGCAGGCAGTCCGTTGATACCCTAGGGTTCGCCCTAGGGAGAGGTGGGGCTGTCACACTTGGAGTTTGAAATTGGAGATAAAGTGTTCTTGAAAGTTACCCCACTTCGAAGTCTTACGGCTGGAAAAGGCAAGAAGCTTCAACCGAGATATGTGGGACCGTTCAAAATTCTCCAACTAGTTGGCAATGTGGCATATCGACTGGAGCTACCAGTGAGTCTATCCAGAGTTCATGACGTATTTCACGTGTCCATGTTGAAAAAGTACCATCCAGATCCCACTCATGTACTGAAGCCGGAAGAAATTGATATTGATGAGTCGTTAACATATGAAGAAAGGCCAGTACGAATCTTAGATCGAAAGGTGAAGGAATTGAGAACTAAGCAGATACCCTTAGTTAAAGTTTTGTGGAGAAATCATGAGGTGGAGGAAGCTACTTGGGAAGTTGAGGAGGATATTCGCACCAAGTACCCTGAACTATTCAGTAATCAATGTGAGAATTTCGAGGACGAAATTCTTTAAGGGGGAGAGAGTGTAAGAACCCTCACTTTAAAATCCAATTTTCCAAAATTACTTGCTTTGCCCTATGATTTAAATCACCTATTATATGTCCTTGTATTACATTCCTTATGTGATATAACCTTTTACATACGTTGCATTTTATTTCTTTTGACATGAAGTATAATATTTGCTTGAGTTGATCTTAAATAATTCACCACTTATATTTTTCCAAGTGGCTTTGAGTTGTGTTAAGGACCTTAAAAGATAGGTTAGGGGTGTTAAATAAGGATTGGTACACTTGGAAGGGTTGAATTGCCATTAGTCAAAAGATTAAGAGAAGGTTTGGACAAGAAAGTGGCCATGTGGCAAAACCCTAGCCATGGATCTTGTTTGACCAAAGATTAGCTAATAAGTTAAACCATCTTGGAGGCTTTTTAACCTCACCTTGGCTGAACCTCTTAGCATCAAAAAGGGAAGAGAGAAAGCTTCATATCCTTGCTTAATAACCTTGGTAATCAAAAGCCAAACAAATCCAAGAGAAAGATTGCAACTTAGTGAAAGTTTTCCTTCTAATCTTGGTACTAGATTCAAGCTCAAGGCTTCAATTGGTTGGTTGATTTGGTGTTCTAAGCTTCATATAAGAAAGGTAAGTAATCCTTAAATTTTGGTTTTATAGTGTTTTAACATGTATTTGAGGTTTCCATGGCAAATTACATATTGTTTGGGCAAGATTTGGGTTGAACTCTTGAATTAAGCAAGAGGAAATTGAGGTAGAAAGTATGCACACCAAGTGTTTGATGAAATGTTTACCCTTTGTTCATGGTTGTTTATGATGAATTTACATGTGTTAAACCTCCTTTAAGCTAGATTTATACTTGATATGTGGTTTAAGTGCAAATCAATAGAAGATGAAGGTTGGTGACATGATTGGGGAAATTGTGGACTGGTTTGTACCATGGCTGACCGGCCTTTGTAGGAAGGGTTTTTCTTTGATTTTTGTGGTTTAATTATACCCTAAGCATGCTTAAACAACTTGACTAGAGATTGGTTAAGTTCATGTGTGAATTGAAATGAATTTGGAACAAGTAAAGTGGCTAGAAGGACCATTAGTGGACTGGTTTAGCCTTTGCAAGATAACTAGCTTGTTATGGCCGTGTGCATGTTTTATGTGTTGTATTTTGAGCTCAAATGGTACCAAGTGACTTAACTCCCTTTATATGAACATTATAGGACTGATTTGGGTGAATTTGAACCAAAACAAATGAAGATAGCATGAGGAATTCGTTTGCATTTGGTAGGGTTTGAAACTGATCCAGGGTTGGAAAATCAGCCAACTTTCCCGAGCTACTGTTTCTTCTAAGCGACGAACTAGAAAGTGTACGACGGTACCGTTGGAAAGCCCTTCGAGTTTAGTTTCCAACGCCACTGACGGCACCTAATTCCAACCTTACTACAGTGAGATATAGCCGTTTTACCAAGACTGCACGGGTGCGACTGTTTACCCGCGAAGAAACTTTAAAGCTTGAATGAAACTTTTCTTTTGGCCAACGTTCTTGCACTTATTAAACTTGTTTTCTTGTGAACTTTTACTGCATTTTAGGCCTAAATTCCATAGTGATTTGAGTAGAGTTAATCACTCAACTTAGTCACTCAATGAGCTTACTTTTGCTTGGAATTAAACCTAGTCGTTAACGTTTTCACTCGTTTGCACTAGGAGTGGGAAACGGTAGTGAACGTAACCGCGCGACTTGATGATTGACTACTACTTTGCTTGACAGGTGAGTGTTCCACTACCTAGTACTTGCTTACGTGAACTAACTGACTACTTGAATTACTACTGCTTGAGCTAAATCATGTTTTGATAGAAATTGAGGCGAGTGTGTACTTTATCGCACTCGACCTTCCTCATTTTCCACTGTGGCTCTGTGTACTGTTATTATGAGATATAATCTCTCTATATGTGACTGTATGAGATGTGATTCATCTATATGTGACTGTACATGAGTTGTTGGGTGATACCCCTTCAACTATTGCCACTGTTTGGGGTACCCTACCCCATAGGTGAATCGGTTCTATCGAGCCAGCAAGGGCTTGGTCGAGAAGGCCGATAAACCTTGGGAACTGTTTACTGATCACTGGAAACCGGTATACTCGAGTATTACCCAATTACTGATATGGAGTGCGGGCCCGGTAGGGGGTTGACTGGTGGACGGAGATTGGAGAAAGTGGTGATCTACGGACTGTATATTTCTTAAATGCAAACGTTGACGGAGAGTCAACGGGCCCCAGTGTGATCAAGCTCAAGGGAATTTGGCTTTTGAAAGCCACTTGTATCCTTAAATTGAACCGTGATTTATTTATTAACGTATTGCACAGTATTTACTTGGTTATTTTATACTCTTATGTGACTACGTGCTTATTTGCTTTGCTTGGAACCTCACTGGGCGTTAGCTCACCCCACTCCCTTTGTTTTCCTTAACAGATCGGGGACGGACTTAGGATCAAGGGCCTTACTAGCTTCCTTTTTTATTAAACTTGTAATCCTTTTGTTGTAATGACTTTATTTTTGGCTTGTGTAAGCTTAAATACTTAAGTTTGACCTGTATTATGTAATTATAGTACAAAGTGGTAAGTGTGATTTTTAGTTTGACTTCTTAAGTTTGGACAGTTGGTTGGACGTTTACTTGCTATTAGGGTTTGTACTCTTTGATTTAAAGTTTTTCCATTGAGTATATTGAGTTACTAGTTCTTTGATCGACCGAGTCCTGGCGAGAGCTGGGCAGGCAGTCCACTGATACCCTAGGGTTCGCTCTAGGGAGAGGTGGGGCTGTCACATATGTCACTCAAGAGCAACTCTAATAGTCTCACAAATGCTCTCAAAGCCTCTTGATAGCTTATCTTGAAGAAATTAGAACTCCTCCTAGGCAAACAATCAACTTCCAATTTTGGATCACGAGAAGGTGGCAATCCTCAATGGAATGGAAGGAACTAATATGAATGATTGAGTCGAGGAACACAATGAAATGGACAGACTCTAATGAAAAGAAAGGATGACTCAGACACAGATAGTAATGGAGGCAAAGACTCGACCAAAAAGAGGAAAAAATGACTCTTTTTTTTTTAGACGCAAGCTGCCTTTTGCTTGTTAGTAGGTCCGAATGGTCGACTAAGAGAAGGAAATGGGTGGCGGCTATCAACCTACAATGTAGGGCAAAGGTGGCCGAAAAGAAAAAGGAAAGACAAGGTTAAGGCAACTCCTAAAAGGTAGGAAAAGGTAAGGCTAAAATGTAGGAGACAATTCCCTCAAAAGTAGGGCAAGGGCGGCTGGAATGGAGGCTAATAAGTAGGAGAAAATGTGGCTAAAGTGTAGGAAGGCAATCCCTAAAAAGTAGGAAGAGTGATTCCTAAAATGTAGGGATGTGTCTTGATTGGAAATCAATCAACTTGGCAACCAAACAAGATTAGGAACCCAACAAAGATAGGAATCTAATCAAAGAAGTTGGAAACCCACTCACAATTAGGAAATATAGTCAAGATCACGGCTGGTCTTATGCTATTAAAACACAATTGCCGTGACACCCAACACACAAGACAATAATCAAATTCGCAAATCTGGTCACAACACAACTTTGGCAATTTCGGCTTTGCTCAAGACAAGAGCACTACAATGGACAATCAAGATGGTGCACTCAACCCTTCTCAGGCTCCCCCCAATGGGTTACCCAGGATATCCCAAAGGAAGACTCAAAGACTCCAAGAAAACCCTTCACCACCGCAAGAGAGTACAAGAAATTGTTCACTAGGAGAATGAAACAAGTTCCCAAGACTCAAGGTGTTCAAGAAATTCAAGAAGTAGTGGACCAAAACTTTTGATTTTGTTTCTGTTTTTGCTTTGTAGTTTCGGACACTCTATGTAAGTTCGAATGGGATTGGCAATAAAACTTGGAAATTTCTGACTTGGCTGAATCAATGTTGGTCGCTGAATTTTTTTTTTTTTTGGAACAACGAAGCACAAGGTGCGGCTGCTAGGGTTTGAACTAGATTGGCCGCAAGTAATTTTGGGTATGGCCGAAAAGGAAAACAAGTCAGATTACACGCACTTGCCAAATTATCCCAAACACACTTGGGTTGTTTCCAAAAATTTCAAGATTGTCAAGATTGTGGTACAACTCCCCAAATAACGGTGTACGACCCCAAAACAGTCCACAAAGGTTCACGATTTGGCAATGACAAATTCGGACACAAGAGCAAAGGTACGGCAGCGGCTTCTTTCCTTGTTTTTTTTTTTTGACTCAAGAAACCCCTAGATAAATCCTAAGGACTCACGGCTTTTACACCAAAGTGCGGCAGCCCCCACACGACTCAAACAAGACAACGATGAACAGGCCGCGGCAACAAATCAAACAAGACGGAAAACAATAGCGGACAGAATTACAACTCAAACCACACACGGCTGATGAACGACACAACAATTGAAACAAAAATCAGAATTTCGACTCAATAACAAGACAAAATAGATTCGGAAAGACTTGGACAGATTAGAGGCACACGGACAGAATTTAGACACCAAAAACAAGAAAAGAAACGACACCACAAGAAGCAAGAAACAATAGATATACGTGATACCTTCAACTAGCTCTGATGCCAACTGATACGAACGGCACCAACCTTGTGATGCAACCCGTACAGACAGGATAAGATCTAGAAGGTGAGGACTCACGTTGATGACAAACGAACGCAGCGGAATCACCTAAACCCGTTGATCACGTGGTCAACGAACCTCGGTATTGGTAGAAGACGCCACAATCTAGCGCGGGTCCTAGATTGATAAGTCGATTGAATACCAAAGAAATGAATCTAAGATATTCAAGGTGCTTCAATGAAGCTTTTGAGAGAACTCTCAATGTAATTTTATTAAAAATCATCAAAAACTCCATGTAAACAATGACATTAGGCTATTTGTAGTCGTGACTAAGACCTAACAAAGTTTACTTGGGCCGACACTAGCCCAACAACATAGACCCCGTAAGGTCCGGGGGCGTTGCCCCCGAGCCGCCACCACTAGTGAGACCCCCGATAGCTCAGTGTAGGGACTAACTCAGTAACCAACTAAAATGCTATTGGACCTAAGGCCCACATGGCCTAGCTCATTGACCCAAGGACTAACAACGACTAAGGCCCAACCCACTAGCTAGTTGGACCTCTTTATTACACTTTATTCAACTAATAATGGGCCATGGACCCCTTAGCTGAATCATGGGCTTCTAATCTTCAGTGATGGCCGAAACTAGGACAACAAGTCTAGCTTCATTGAGGCCCTCGATGGCCTTTGGCTCTCCACTTGACTCTTGAGCCGCACGAACCAATGTTTGTAGCGTCTCATTCAATTTCTTCGCACGAGCTCGTGTCATAGGCCCCAATGGCACCTTTACTTGCTCCACTTGGATAGCTCTCTCGACCTCCTCATCAGAAACCTTAAAGCATAGTACCTCGATGCTTCTATGATGGTGGGAGAGTGGCGCCTGTTAGAAAATGTTTGTGAATGGAACTCTCGTCTTGAGCCACAGAAAGTTGTCTTCGGGAATATAGAGGTGAAATTGACATTATTGGATTGAATTAAAGAGGGTCAAAAGAAAGAGCCAATAGTACAAAAGTGGGTGGAAAGAGTGAAGAAAAGAGAATTATCCGATTTTAACCTAGGTCCTGATGGGATTCTAAGTTTTCCAAATCGTGTCGTTGTACCAAAAGATGAGAAAACTGAAAAGGGAGATTTTGAAAAAATCTCACCGCTCTAGGTACACGGCGCATCCAAGTAGTGGCAAGATGTACCAGAATCTCAAAAGTCTGTATTGGTGGGACAATATGAAAGCGGAAATTGCTCAATTTGTTCAAAAGTGCATTACGTGCCAACAAGTGAAAGCTGAGCATCAAAAACTGTCGGGTCTGTTACAGCCTTTAGAGATACCTGAATGGAAGTGGGAACACATAACGATGGATTTTGTATCAGGGTTGCTACGAACTCAAAGGGGTCATGATGCGATTTGGGTGATAGTGGACCGATTGACTAAAATCGCACATTTCCTACCAGTTAATATGAAATATTCTTTGGAGAAACTTGCCAAACTTTATATGGACGAAATTGTAAGATTACATGGGGTACCAGTAAGCATAGTATCAGACAGAGACCCTAAATTCGTATCTCGATTTTGGCAGAAGTTGCAAGAGACTCTAGGAACTAAGTTGAATTATAGCACGGCCTATCATCCTCAAACCGATGGACAATCGAAGAGAACCATTCAAACTCTTGAGGATATGTTAAGAGCCTGTATTGTAGATTTTGGAGGGAGTTGGAGCTAATATCTGACGTTGGTCGAGTTTGCGTATAACAACAGTTATCACTCTTCTATTCAAATGGCCTCATATGAAGCACTTTATGGACGAAGATGTCGATCACCGATCAATTGGGATGAAGTAGGAGAGAGGAAGATTATAGACCCGGCAACAATACCATGGGTTGAGAAACCCTACTAAAGGGTAAAAGTGATACGCCACAGGCTTCAAACGGCTCAAAGTTGACAAAAGAGATATGCCGACCATCGAAGAAAGGATTTGGAGTTTGAAGTAGGAGACAAAGTGTTTCTTAAGATTACTCCACTGAAAGGAAAGATTAAGACGGGAAAAGGGAAGAAGTTGCAACCAAGATACATAGGACCTTTTAATATACTTCAACGGGTAGGAAATGTGGCTTATCGACTAGAATTACCCGTCAATTTATCTTGAATCCATGATGTTTTCCACATTTCCTTGCTTAAGAAATATCACTCGGATCCGACTCATGTTTTACCGCCAGAAGATATTGAACTTGACGAGTCTTTAACCTACGAGGAACGACCTATTCGAGTACTAGATCGGAAGGTGAAGGACTTGAGAAATAAGTAGATTCCACTGGTTAAGGTTCTATGAAACCACCATGAGGTGGAGGAAGCAACCTAGGAGCTAGAGACAGACATGCAAGAGAAGTACCTTGAGTTATTTACGAATAAATGTATGAATTTCGAGGTCGAAATTCTTTTAAGGGGGAGAGAGTGTGAGGATTTTCATATTTTCTTAAAATTTCCTTTTATTTTTGAATAAGTTAATTTGTAATTTCTTTACTACTAAATTACGCCCTCAATAGTTGTAATAAATAATAGAATCGAGAGTTTTACCTTTACTTTTATAGTTAGGGTAACTAGGGTTTCCGCGTATTTTGGTAGTGTGATTAGTTGGTAAGGTGTGTGTACTAAATTTGGTGGATAAGAGTGAGTATTAGGTAAGGGGAAATGTGTGATTAGAAGTGCTAATAATAAGTTAGTGAATCATAAGTTAAAACACAAGTACGAGAGAGTTAAGGAAAATAGGCTTGAACCGACGTGCACCGTTTGTTACCGATTGAGTACACCACTTGACCACTACTTTCTTACCCTAATCTTCTTGTTTTTTATTTCATCTAATCAGCCCTAAATTAAACCCTAAACTAGCCGAAATCTTGGACCAAAGAAAAGGAAAAAAAGTAAAAAAAAAAAGAAAGGAATCTTGATGTGCCAAGTGTTGGCAATCAAAGAAGAGTTGACCAAGGCAAATTCCTTTCTTCTTATCTTTCATTTTGGCTACATTTCTTCCACTTTTCCTTCATGGTGGCCGAAACTTGGGAGAGAAAAACAAGAGAAGAGAACTTCCAACTTCATCTTGAGTTTGCCTTGTGTGAGTTCAGATCTCAAAATCTAAACCGATTAAACTAGTCCCTTGGTGCTTAAGAAGCTTGGAGTGATGAATTTCTTGGGAGAAATAGCTTGGTTCTTCACTTTCTTCAAGTGTTTTGGAAGGTATAAGTCTAAAACTTCCTTTTTCTTTCTTATTTTAGCAAACTATGGAGTAGATGCCTTGAATCTTGATATATATTGGATGATACTCTAGTTTTGGTGTAGATTAGTGGATTTTCAGCTAGGGTTTTGCCATTTTAGCCTTGTTTTATGTTGTTCAACTATCTTATGTTGGGATGGAGCTTGGATATGGAATTTGTGAGGTGATTAGTAGCATGATTGTGACTTTTAGCCTTAAAAGATGAATTTCCAGCTTTGTTACGAAATTTCCAGCTTTGATATTGGATGGTTACTTGTTAGAAATGAGTTATAATTTGATGGTTTTTAGCCTAGATGAGAAGCTATCTTGATATGCTTACTTATGGTGTTCGAATTGGGTTGATTTGAGGAAAAAAAAATGAAGCCTTAAATGGCTGGAAAAATTGATAAATGCAAAGGGTATGCTGCCCAAAATTTTCTTCCGTAGGATAAGAGAGCGAAATTGGAACTTGAGCGGTGATTCGTGGTTGAATTGAACTTAGGTTGTTTAGAGTATTCAAGTTTCCTTTAGTAGAAGTATATAAGTTAAATTTTTGCCAAACTCATATATATTTTTAAGATGAAAGTATTGGCCAGTTTAAATACGATTTCTAGTTTTTTTAACACCAAGTTACGAACTTATAAGTGTTAAACGCTCCTTTATCAAAACCAAAAGAGCGAGCATGAATTTTCTAGAGTTTGATAAGTGAAATGAATACTACTTAAACAAGTTTCATTTATTTGATTTTCTTTGAGCAAAACTCTTATATTTTGAACCCTAATTGATTTCAAACTGTTAAATGATATTTTATCGCAGATTTGGACTCCAGCCAGGGAGTTGACCTTGAACGTGGTTTTGAAAAGCAATAAATTGTTGGTGAGTATTTCCAAGTGCATGATTGAACTTGATATTTGAATGAACTACTTGACTTGTTTGCCAAGGGCAAAGGTGTACTTTATCGCTCTTGCCCAAATGTGACATATTATTGTTCCTTGATTACAATTGACTTGATATACATGTATATGACTTGAATATTGTCTAGAATTCCAGAAACCCTGTGGCTAGTTAATCGAATCGAGCCGGCAAGGGCCTGGTCGATTAGATAACGAACCCTGGGTCTCTAGTTTTGTCGAGTGGAGTGTTATCTCCTCGACTAATTGGTATGCTCGAGTATTACCATCAGTGTTTATCTTGGAGTTCGGGCCCGGTAGGGTATTTGAATAGCAGACGGAGATTGGAGTTAAGTGGAGCACTATTGGACTGGTTACTTTACTTGAAAGTTGACGAAGTGTCAACTACTACTTGATAAATCTATGGCGGAATTAACTCGCAAAAGCGACCGTATCCTTTTACCTGGAAATGTTGATTACTTAATGAATGCTATGTGAAAGGTGATTGCTCATGTTATAACCTCTTTTGCTCGCTACTTTGATATTTGCACTTTTAAATAGTGGTCAATTTGCTACTTGGATCTGCATGATGTTTTGGAACCTCACTGAGTTTTGGCTCACCCTATTAGTTTTGTTTTCCCTTACAGGGTACGAGCGAGGGTGTGAGGCTGGTACAGGCTAGCATTGTCTAGTTTTTGAATTTTTGCGATTGTACTCGCGCTAGTGCTCGATTAGGGTTGAATTTATCTGGAACTCAAATCTTTTGTTATATTTGGTGTATGAATGTTTGAGATAGAAATGAATGTAAATGTACGTTCCAAGCTTGGGAATTGTTGTTTTATTTACTCTTGAGGTTGTAACTTATTTTTATTGAAGTAAGTGAGCGAGTTCTGGCGAGAGCTAAGCAGACGGTCCGCTAAACCCTAGAGTACACCCCTAGGGAGCGGTGGGGTCGTCACAGGTGGTATCAGAGCTTAGGTTTGAATTGGTCTGGGTAGATTGAGTGACTTATACATGATATATAGCTTGTGTATGATTGTCTAAGTTGGAATCCCTAGAGAATAGGTGCTTAACTTAGTTTCCTTGTTTAAATTGCTGATTTTTGTGATGCTACTTGTATTGTGGGCAATGGAAGGAAATGGTGAGAATGGGAATGCCGAACGACCTCGGCGAGTACTTAGCTATCAGGAGCATCCCGGAGGTCTTGTATGTCGGTAGGCTCTAGGGTGTAGGGTCCGACATTGTGACTGCTGGTGGACCTATTCCTACCCCGATAGGGTGGTTCTTGCCATCGCCGACGAGAGGAGAAGATTGGGTAGTGCCAGACGGAGATTGAGCGTCTGCAGGCTGTATTGAGAATGCAAGCGACGAGGATCGGTGAGCTTGAGACTTCTATTCTTAAGGAGCAAGAGCGAACTAATGCCTTTTGAGAGCAGACTCAGGAGGCTAATGGTCGCCTTGTTCGAGTAGTAAGGGAAGTAAGAGACCGAACCGATAATATTTTTGACCGAGTGTGGGACCCCTGGTGGGGGAGGTAGTACAGGACTTGGCCGAGGGAGGTCAAGGTAACGCCGCCCCTAGTGGTCCTAAGGAGGATCCTGAGAAGGACCCCAAGGAGGAGCCGGCTGCACCCGAGGAGGAGGCAGAGTCGGTCGGGTCAGTGACTAACTAGACTAGGGATCTAGGGTTTCGAGGGATTTCGTGAGGTAATTAGGGACATAGTTGGGATGACACGTCATCTTTTGTTTTTGATATTGACGTGTTAAGGTTGATATACATAGCGCTTGCTTTTTGTTCTATGTCCTTTGGTTGGTTATAAGCTCTTGACTTGATTAGGTTGGCATGTACAGTACTCTATAACTTGTTATGTGACTTATTTTGCTATGTATATAAAGGAAATGTTTATTTTAAATGTGTTTTATTGCCTTCACTTGATGATTTAGAAATGTTTTTATTGAACTTTATAGCTACTTTATTTTGCTTATATCTATATAGTCTATTGTCCAAAAAAAGCATGGAAGGTAGGCGAAATCAGGACCGTGGAACTAGTCGAGGATCCGGTTCTAGCCGTGGACGTGGGGCTAGACAAGTACAAGAACCAATACAAGAACCGAGAGAGGAGAGAGGTGCAACGGTTGAGCCACAACCTGGACCCCGAGCTGAAGGAGGGGATCAGGTGGCAACGACAATTCAGCAAATGACCAATATTCTCACTCGATTGGTAGAGCAGCAAGGTCAAGCCCCCATTAATCAGCCTAGGGACCCTGAAATAGGGGAAGATAGGGCCCTAGAGCGATTCCAAAAGTTTTATCCTCCTAAGTTTCTTGGAGGACTAGATCCTGAGGTAGCCGAGAGATGGCTGGAAACTATGATCAATATTTTCGCTGCCTTGAATTATATGAAGGAAAGGCAGGTGAATTTTGCCATATTTCAATTTGAGGGACCCGTCAGAGCCTGGTGGAATGTAATTAGGGCTAAGTAGGAGAGATAGCGGACAGCATGGACCTGGTTGAATTTCGTGCTAGAGTTTAACGAGAAATATCTCCTACCGATAGTTCAGGAGAAGAGGGAGGACGATTTTATTAAGCTCCGTCAGGGAACCCTAAGTGTATCTGAGTATGAGACTCAATTCACCAAGTTGTCCAAGTTTGCTCCCGAATTGATAGTTACAGAGCAAAGGAGGGTGAGACGGTTCGTATAAGGACTAAATGCAGAAATACAGGAAGTCTTGGCGGCGGCACAAATTAATACCTTCACGGAGGTTCTAGAGAAAGCCCAGAGGATAGAAATTGCAAGGCCACAAGTGAAGACTTTTCATACAAAGAAGAGGGGTGCGCCTAGTGGAAGTCAGGGGCTGGTACAAGGTGATCGGGGTATGCCACCTCCTAAAGTGGGTCGAGGAGCTGGCGGTGGAAGAATGTCAGGGACAGTTAGGGGAGATACTCCGAGAGGAGCCCCAGGTGGATGGGGACATGCGAGAGGTGCCTCGCAGGGAGGCTAGACCTCAGTCTCTCGAGTGTCTTGTGGGTACTGTGGGAAATCCAACCACACTGAAGATAATTGCTGGCGAAAGGCTCGAAGTGTATACGGTGTGGAAGTACTGAGTACCAGATCGCCACTTGTCCACTAATCAGTGATACCCAGCTAGCGACAGATCAAACTCTAAACCGACCACTGTAGGAGGGACCAAGCCAAGAGTGCCAGCCAGAGTGTACGCCTTGGACCAACAGTCGGTACCTGAGCCATCAGAGGTAGTGGAAGGTACGATTCCTGTTTTTCATCATTTGGCCAAGATTTTGATAGACCCTGGTGCAACGTGTTTCTTTTGTCAACCCTACTTTTATGTGCGGAATTGATGTGAAGGCCGAGAGGCTACCATATAACTTAGAAGTAAAAACACCTACGGGTAACCAATTTTTACTTGCGAATGAGGTGTATAGAAACTGTGACATTTGAGTTGGTGAGCGGAAATTGGTAGTCGACCTTATAAGACAGCCATTAAGGGGTATGACGTTATTATAGGATTGGATTGGCTAGCTCGTTATCATGCTCGGGTAGATTGTCGCACAAAGGTGGTTGAGTTTTGCATACCTAGTGAGGCAACCTTAAAACTAGATATGAGGGGTATTTTAACGTCATCTACCCTTATTTCGGGAATTAGGGCTAGAAAGGTACTAAGTAATGGGGCACGGGAGTATCTAGCCTTTCTAGTTAACACCCCAGGAGAAAAGATGAAACTAGAAGATATGCGGTGATAAGTGAATATCCAAATGTATTCCCAGAAGAATTGGTATCATTGCCACCCGAGAGAGAAATCGATTTTAAAATTGATCTAACACCTAGAACTACTCTCATCTCAAAAACCCCTTATTGGATGGCACCCGCTGAACTTAAGGAGCTAAAATTTCAATTGCAAGACTTATTAGAACGGGGATTTATACATGAGAGTTCGTTACCTTGGGGCGCTCCAGTGCTTTTTGTCAAAAAGAAGGACGGAAACTTGAGGTTGTGGATTGATTATCGAGGGTTGAATACAGTGACCATTAAAAATAAATATCCTTTGCCCCACATTGACGAGTTTTTTGACTAGCTGTAAGGGGTTGTGGTATTTTCTAAGTTAGATCTCCGACAAGGATATTATCAATTGAAAATTAGGAAGGAAGACACGCCAAAAACTGCCTTTAACACTCGATATAGGCATTACGAGTTTGCAGTGATGCCTTTTGGTTTAACCAATGGCCCAGCGGCATTCATGGATTTATGCATCGGGTGTTTAAACCTTATTTGGATCGGTTGGTATTTATTGATGATATTCTGGTGTATTCTAACACAAAGGAAGAGCATGAGCAACACTTGAGAATAGTATTGTAAACCCTGAGAGAGCACCAGTTGTTTGCTAAGTTTAGCAAGTGCGAGTTTTGGATAGAGAAAGTGACATTTCTAGGCCATATAATGATGCGAATGAGCAAGCTGGCCGTGGTGTTCACATAGGCCCGTTACACGTGCACAAGTTAAGAGGTTCAAAGAGTCACTTCAAGCCTTAGTTCATGCCGTATAAGCTCAAGAGAAACCAAGCTCAAGCATTGAAGGAATTGACTTGGAGGATCCTTGCAAGACTACCAAGATATTGCTTACAATTGAAGGCGCAAGTGATCAAGCCTCAAAGGGAGGATTGGGCCTCGATTAAGTAGCTCTTGTTGAGCTTAGCTTCGGCCATGTGGGCCTTAGGTCCAATAGTACTTTAGTTAGTCATTAAGTTAATTAATTAGTAGGTTAGCTTTCGGCCAAGAGAGATCCAATGGGCTGGCCGAATTTCCTTAATATTTTCCAAGTTCTATTAGGGTTAGACAAGGCTATAAATAGCCCCAAGTCATTGTTTACATGGAGGTTTTGCGATATTATTAATAAAATTCCAGAATTTCGTCTTCCATTAAGGCAAATTCCTTTAGCTTGTGAAAGCTAAGTTGAACATCCTAGCGTGGTTCCTGGGTTGTTTATCGACTTATCAATCAAGCACTCACCCTTGATTGTGGCGTCCTCTACCGTTGAATCCGTTTTGAGTGGTCCAAGTTTGGGTTCAATTCCATCCATTACCCAACGTGTCCTCTACGATCTAATCTTTGCTTCCGCGCTCATATCATCTGGTAATCAGAGCTAATTAGAGGTATCACGTATATCCATTTTTCTTGTTTTTGAGTCTTGAAATCGTTGAGAGTCACAAAAAAAAAAATTCGGTACTGGTCATCGGTACTGTTCACCGATTACTATTCACCATTACTGTTCACGACTGTTCACCGTGGGTACTGTTCATCGGGACTCAAAATCTGTTTGGGTGTTGTCTTTTTGTGTTTTCTGTCCAAATTTCGTTCTTGGATCTTGTGTTTGGCTTGCTAGGGTTTAAAAACAAGAAAAACAAAAAAAAAAATTTGCGACGGCTAGGGTTTTTGCTCTTATTGTCGCATATCAAGTAGGTTTGTTCCTTGTGTTGTAATCTGCCCAGATTGTTTTCATCCGATATTTGCTGTTAGTTTGTCTAAATTGTGGTCTAATTCTGGTTGGTTATTGTGGTGCTTGGGGCGTGAAAACAACCCAGCAAAAAGTCACAAAAAAAGTGTCGCATACCTTATTGTTTCCTTGAACCGTTGCTGGAATTTGTTTTCTTTGGTGGCTGCCGAGCCTGTTTGCCCTTTGTTCCTTGCATTCTTGTGTTGCTTCTTGCAAAACTTGAATACCAAAACATATTTGGGGTAGTCCTGGAGCTTCTTGACCGAAATCTTGAGGTCCTTGGATCAACCAAAAACTGAATTGGTAATTCTTGTGTCGTTGCTGGAATTTGTTTTGTGGGGGCTACCGAACCTATTCTGCTTTTGAACCTTGAACTTTTGTGTTGTTTCTTGCGAATCTTGGATACCAAAACATAATTTGGGAAGTTCTTGAGCTTCTTGATTAGAAATCTTGAAGTTCTTGGATCCACCGAATCTGATTTGGTTGTTCTTGATTACAAAACCAAGGATTTCTTGAAACTTGAGAGAACCTTCAATCTTGTTTTGTAAATCTTGAACTTGGATCCGAATACAAGGAGTTTTTGGGACAGGAATTACGTTGTGAAAGAATCTGATTGAGCCAAAAAAAAAAGAAAAGAAAGAAACAAGAGAAAGAAAGAAACGACAAAGAAAAAAAAAGAAAGGAAAGAAGGTAGCATCGGTTCTAGTCTCCTTCTTGGAAAACAAGTCCCATTCTTGATCTACTTCTAATCCTAAGGCTATTAGGATTGAAGTCAACCAAGAAAACCAAGAGAACAAATCCAAACCTTCCTAAAACACTTTGAACCTTCCACATCAGCCCCAAACAGCCTTAAACAGCCCGCCAAATACCCCAATTCAGTCCAAACCCCAAGCCAACCGCCACTACCCTTGAAGCCAACATAGCCCGCGATCTTGGATCGATTGCGCAGGCCATTGTGACTCGATCTGACCCAATTTTAAGGCTTGACCTATACACCAAAATAGCAACCAAAATACCCCAAAAACCCTGACCAAAAGGCCGCGAAACAGCAGCTCCACAAATTCCAGAAAATTTGGTCTTCGGGTATAGTTTTCTAGGATTTTTCAAAATTTCAGCCTTGAGGTCATTTGTCTTGCTTTCTTTTTGAGTCGTTAGTTGTTGTTAGTCATAATCTGAGTTTTAGGTCACGTCTAGGTCTTCATTCACCTCCATTCATTGCTACTATCTTGTGTCACTTGTTGACTAGTCAAGAACGAACCTTGCGGTGACGCCTAACTTGTTCAACCCGAGCAACTAGCAAGTCTAAGGAATTGTTTGATGAGATTAATAGAGAGTGATACACTTGAGTGAAACACGAGCGTGAGTGACCTATACATTGTACCCAAAAAAAAAACAACAACAACAACAAAAAGAGAGGTAGTTGTTTTGTTTGTTTTTGCAGGTATACCTAAGCATGCCAAGTGGAATTGGAGACCAAAGCATGGACCTAAAACTACACATGGAGGCCATGATGGAAGAATTCAAGCAGAGTTTGGATGAAACTTTCGAGCCTCTTCATAGACGCCTTGACCGAATGGTGAATAAGGATGTCAAGAGGAGGGGTTCTCCACAATTCCACCCCAACGTCCAACCTACCTCTTCAAAGTCAGTATATTCAAGGAGAAGGGAGGAGGTTCATTCGACAACAAAGCATGCCAATACATTATCCATAGATGAAGGAGTTAGTAGAGTGTGGGAGATGTGACAGCCCCACCTTCCCCTAAGGCGAACCAAAGGGTTTGGCGGACCGCCTGCCCAGCTCTCGCCAGGACTACGAAGTCGAACCCTCGCAAACCCTAGACTTCGCGCGATAGAACCCAAAGAAAACAAACTCTCGGAGACTACTAAGCCGATCACACACAACGAAAACGTTCCGAATGAAATATAACGATTACATGTATTGACGACCAAGAAATGCAAAAACGAAAATGAATCTAAAAATGAACAGTGACTGCCACGTCACAATCCGCCCGGTTTCTGGCCGGATACCCGGCCGGATTGGAGGCAGTCACTGTTCATTTTTAGATTCATTTTCGTTTTTGCATTTCTTGGTCGTCAATACATGTAATCGTTATATTTCATTCGGAACGTTTTTGTTGTGTGTGATCGGCTTAGTAGTCTCCGAGAGTTTGTTTTCTTTGGGTTCTATAGCGCGAAGTCTAGGGTTTGCGAGGGTTCGACTTCGTAGTCCTGGCGAGAGTTGGGCAGGCAGTCCGCCAAACCCTTTGGTTCGCCTTAGGGGAAGGTGGGGCTGTCACAGTTGGTATCAG
Organism: Coffea humblotiana; assembly: GCA_023065735.1. Lineage (NCBI taxonomy): Eukaryota > Viridiplantae > Streptophyta > Magnoliopsida > Gentianales > Rubiaceae > Coffea > Coffea humblotiana. The sequence continues at coordinate 33,350,961 of CM041213.1, read as the reverse complement.
AGCCACGTCGCGTGGTCTCTGCGCGGAGTGATCTTGGGTCAAGCGATGTTATGGTCCTGATTGTGTGAATAAGTGTAAGGGACTAAGTGCTCTTCTTGGATGTAAGCTATGAATTATGAGCCGTTATAGGTTTCCAATCTTTCTCAGAATACTTGGGGACAATAGTTATGTACGTCAGGTAGGAATCTCTAATATGAGTGACTTACTCTTGGGACCGGCCGGCTCGAGTTGTGAATTACCTTATTGTGGATTCTTGTACTTGAGTACTCGATAGTGAGAACGCTAGAATAAAGGCCTGTAGTTTGATTGTACTTGAGGTGAGTTTAGCGGCAAGAGTCAAAGTGCAGAAGATTCAATATTTGATCTAGTAATTGGACTGATCGGGGGGGATTGGATCTAAGAATGTTATCATAGACGAACCTAGTAATGGTCTGACTGGGGTTTCTATAGAGGGTGACCGGATTGTAGTATACGTCGAGAAATTCGCACCGAAGATCTATTTCGTTTCTATGAACGTGAGGACTATATAAGTGATTATTTGATTTGAGATGATCTGACTGCAACGATATAAGTATCTATACCTCGTTTTGTATATCTGATACCCGTAGCTTGATTTTCGAAGAACGACTCTTGTTTATGCTTCCTTGATCCCTATTCCCTAATACCAACGTATGAACTTGGTTTGATTACTACTGTACCGAGAGTGGAAGTTTTGGAATTAGATAGGGAGATGTTTTGTTTAAAACACGGATGTGGCATAAGGGTTGAACTTTTGATGTGTGAGGTATGCTTTAAGGTTTTGTTATGTACATGAGTGATACGTGGCATAGTATGCCTTAACCATGTTCTATTTTCTCGCCTATTTATTAGTAAATATCTCCGTTTGATTTTCCGTGGTAGGATTGGGAGTGAAGGACTTAACAGTTATATGATTTGAGTGCCACTTGAACTTAGATCCACTTGTGCTTAGTTACTTATTATGATCCCTTGATTTCCTGGCAGGCTATCACTCAAATTCCAGAGAATCCGTGTGATGGCACATTGGGTTGATATGTATAAGGAAATTGAGACTCTTCGAAACGCAATAGAGGTCCAAACGAAATTGGCCGAGTACTGGGAAGGGCGATGGAAACATGAGTATTCGGAGAAAATTGAGCTCTTGCACAAGAACATAGAGCTGAAAAGAAAATACGAAGGAATTTCCGAAGAGGCTTTAGCAATGGCACAAGTTAATACTTTTACGGAGATTCCGGAGAAAGTCCAAAGGGCAGAAATTGTAAGAGCACAGGTGAAAACCTTCCATGCAAAGAAAAGAGGTGCATCTAGTAACATACTTGAGGAACCTAGGGAAAAGATAACGCCCTCCAAGGTACAAAAAGTGAACCATTTCTCTCATCCACCTTGGACATTTGGAGCCCTATTTGGAGGAGGACAACTAGGAGGCACCTCACAAGGAGATCAAACCTCAACCCCTCCCTTATCTTGTGGCTATTGTGGAAAAATCAACCATACTGAGGAGAGTTGTTGGAAGAAAAGGAGAAAATGCCTGCGATGTGGGAGCGCCGAGCATTGAATCGCTAATTGTCCGGCTCTATTACGAAAAGGGAAAAAGACCCAGGAATCGACCAAGACCCACCCTGGACTGTCGAAAGGGGAAGGGACTGAATTGAAGGTATCGGCTCGGGTGTATGCCCTAGAACAACGTCAGGTCCCTGACTCGTCTGAGGGCGTAGAAGGTACGATACCCGTGTCCCACCGTTTAACTAAGATTTTGATAGATCCTAACGAAGAGAGAATTTCGAGGACGAAATTCTTTAAGGGGGAGAGAGTGTGAGAACTCGGAAAAAAAAAATCTGGTTTTAGGGTTTTATCGATTTGCGTGCACATAATTTCTATATTTTCTTTCTTATATTCATTTTACATATATTTTATAAGTAAATATAGTTTTTTAAATCATTTTTCTAGGCTAAGTGAGTTCACGAGAAAATTGGAGCGAATAGCGGAGGTGGGACCCGCTAGTGCGTTAAGTGAGAGAAATTCGGCCAATTAGGTTAAGTTGTGCAGTAAGGCATTAAATTACTGAGTGCTAAGAGATAATTAGAGGTTGGTTAGATGCTTGGTCATTAGTGAGCTAAAGGATAAGGAAAAGATCAAAAAAAGGTGACACGTGTCGCGAGGGGATTGGGCCAAGTTTTGCCTAACTTTCTTACAACTTTACTAAAAGCTAAATTTGACCAAAATCATCTTCATTCTTGATGCTTCTTGGCCGAAAATATTGAAGGAAAAGAAAGGAAAGAAAGCTTCAACTTCTCTTCCAAATTCTTGTCCAAATCTCAAAATCCAACCGATAAAACTTCGAATCTCTCCGTAGAAACCGCTTATTAAGGAAGATCAAAGGTGCTTGTGGAGTGATTTTGCAAAGGAAAGCCCTAAGTTGCTATCTTTCTTGGTGATTAAGGTATTTTGCTTGGAACTTCATTTTTGTCCATAAGAATGGTGAATTAGTGGTTGATAACGATTAAGGAGCTTGTTTTATGGGTGATTGTGTGGATTAAAGTGAAGTTTAGTGAATTTCTTATTTTCTTGGGAATTTTTCTGATTTCATATGATAATCATAGTTGACTTGGATTGATGGCTTAAAATGGTGTAAGTTGGATTTATTATATGTTAATTGTGGTGAATTGCAGAAAATTCCAGCTTAGGGTTTCTATATGGAAGTAATCTGCCCTGTTTTTGAACTGTATGTTCGACCTTGAGAGAGACCGAATCAGCCCTTGCTCAAAACATGAAAGTTGTAGGTATTTGAGTTAGCTAGCTACTGGTAAAATGTCAGCTCAATCGGAGCACTGTAACTTGTGAAATGACCACAATACCCTTGACTGCCCACAAGCCTTGTTTCTCGGACAGTTTTCTGTTCTCTCTGAAATTTCAATTTTTGACCATGAAAATGCATGATTTGGCTTTGGAGGTCTTCATAAGAAATGTAGGTATATGTCTTGGCTTCGAAACGCCATAAGATTCGTCTCAATCGGACAAGTGTAGCTTCAGTTGTGGTTGTTATACCGAAAGGTGCGTGGAACTTGATGATTCCAGAATATTCTTTGCTTGACCTAATATTTGTAACTTAAGGTGTGGAGTAATTGTGATTGATTTTGGAGCTATCAATTGGCTCATTTGAAGGGTATTGTGGCCCTCATTAGATGTGTTTTACTGCCTATGAATTGTATGTGTAATTGTGTTGGTTTGAGTTGGAATTTGGTGTTGTTTGTAGGATGGAAAAGTAAGTAAAAACAAGGGAAGTGCTGTCAAAATTTTCGCAGGAACCTTTGAACAGTCTTGGGAAATTTACTATATCTGGTTGTAAAAATATCATAATTGAGTTCCGTTTGTTGCGTTTTAAACTAGACTCATAGGACTATAAACCGTAAAAATTTCAGATCCTGTTTCTGTTTGTACGAATTATAGAAATTTTTCAAAGTTGACTGAAATTACATACCTGTTCTGTCTTGGACTGGATGAAGCTGCGTTTTGAGGCTCGAATTTGACCGACTTGTAGTATGAATCTTAAAAATGTGTCTTCTGAGAAATTTTACCCCTTTGAGTGTATTTTCCGACGGTATAAATTTTATCAATTTTGGACTTAAGAATCGTGAGATATGATTTTTCAAGTGATGGCGCGCAAAACTGGAAAATCCTGTTTTCCTCGAATTGGTCCTACTTTCATTTTGCACTTTAAATTTGGAGTTAGTAGATCATTGTAGGCATGGTTTTGGGTAGAAGCGAAGGGTTTTGGATCGTTCATGTCTTGAGGACCAACTACTACTACTTTTTCACTCCACAACTACACTTTTGTATTGCTTTGGGTAATTTACTTGGTTAGGCATATGACTCGTAATCGAGTCTCAATTGTTTTACCTTGGTGGTTTAGGACGTGCCGGTGATCCGCGTACTTCGGGAGGAAACGTTTGAAGTTGTTTGTGTGAACTGGTGAGTGTACCATTCCCTTAAATTGGTGCTTATCTGATTCATCTGAACTTGCAACTTGATTATCTGTGACTTTTGTATACTTCGTATGAAACGAGGGTGTACTTTATCACACTCGTTTCTCTCATCTGGGTTTTTCTGGTTCCTGTATACTGTATGAACCTGTACTTGTTCTCTGTATTTGTTATTTGTACCTGTTCTCTGTATTGGTTGATGTCGTTTGGAGGGTTAAGTCCAACGACCATTCTATGACCTTTGACCTCAGTGCCGGGGGCTAGTTACTCGAGTCGAGCCGGCAAGGGCTGGTCGATTAGATAACAAACCACGGTATTCCACTTCTAGGAAATCTCTGGGTAATGAAGACTCTGGATTTCCGGTATACTCGAGTATTACCAACCACTGTAACTGTGAGGTGTTCGGGCCCGGTAGGGGGTTGTTTGGTGGACGGAATCGGCGTAAAGGGTGTTCTACTGGACGGGTTACTGTATTTGAAAGTTGACGGAGTGTCAACTACTATTTGATCAAGCTCCGGTGAAGCAATGGGAACTTTGGCTCCTGAGAGCCACCTGTATCCTTTCCATTTGAAGTGTTTATTCATTTCCCTATCTGGTGTATAACTGCATGATTGATACGTGAAATGCCATGATTCGTGACTACTTGTACTTTTGGTACCTCATTGAACGTAAGCTCACCCCCTTCCCGTTATCTTTGTTTTCCTTACAGGGAACAACACTTTTGAACTGTGATTTTGAAGAAAGGGTCGAGCTAGTGTAAATGTTCTTTTGTTATGCTCTTTTGTAATTAAAACCCTAATTGTTTTAATCAAGTATCATGTTTTGCTTTGTAAAGTTTTCTATATATGTTTGTATTTGTTGAGATGCTAATTGTAACCATTGGGCGATCGGACGAGCGCGGCATTTGTGCAAGGAAAGAAAATTTCTGGTAGGAACTGTTCATCGGAATCCGGCCGAGTATCCGGCCAGTTCTTGGCCGGATATCTGGCCGGATTTGCAGGGGATTTGGAGGATTTTGGGTTGAGCTACTGCCTCCAATCCGGCCAGGAATCCGGCCGGGTATCCGGCCAGAAACCGGCCGGATTGTGACGTGGCAGTCACTGTTCATTTTTAGATTCATTTTTCGTTTTTGCATTTCTTGGTCGTCAATACATGTAATCGTTATATTTCATTCGGAACGTTTTCGTTGTGTGTGATCGGCTTAGTAGTCTCCGAGAGTTTGTTTTCTTTGGGTTCTATCGCGCGAAGTCTAGGGTTTGCGAGGGTTCGACTTCGTAGTCCTGGCGAGAGTTGGGCAGGCGGTCCGCCAAACCCTTTGGTTCGCCTTAGGGGAAGGTGGGGCTGTCACAGGAGACATACCAACAACTCCTCCAACAAAAACTTGAAAAAGAGCGAGTTGAGTGTGGTGGTGAGCATGCACTTAAGGTAAAAGTTGAGGTAAGTGTCAAAGAGAGAGAGAATGAATATTTAAAAGAGTTGAGTGGGGAAAATTTCATGCACGATTCTGCCATAGGGGAAAAACAAGAGAAAAAGCCGACATCTATTATACAATCTAAGGATGTGAAGAGAACTTCTTATTGTACTAACCATCTTAACTTTGCATTGTTTAGTGTTTCTGCTTTTGTACAGATTAAGCAAAGTCAAGTGAAGTTAGTCATGCAATGTTCCATTCCAAAGTCACTTGTACAATTCACTAGCTTCCATGGAGTTTGTCTGCTAGGAGATAAATCTATTTGGTATCACTTCATGGAACAACATCAACCCAAATCTGGCCGCACCAATGGAGAATTAATTCGAACTCATCATGAAGGGAGAATTCCATATTTCTATTCTTGTTTGTTGCCTATGATTCATTCATCATCTTTACCTTCTTTTGAGCATTATTTCCATCCTCACACTTGTATTTCCTATGTAGATTTTGAAGGAAAATGTAAAGAGCCATCAATGCAGTCTCAAGTTGAATCGATTGATGGAATGAGTCATGTGTCAAAGGGAGTTTTTACATTTAACTCTTATTCTACACCTTCTTACCACTTAATTAATGATGTTCCATTGCTTATATATCCAATTTCTGGTTCAAAACAAGCTGAGACTTATTTTGTCTTTGTAGGTTGTAAGGCTGTTCGAAATTTTCCAGCTTTGATTAAAGAGTTGCAACCTGATTTCATATTTGTGCCAACTGCTTGTTGTGATCTTCCATGCATATTCATACATCCAAAGCTGGTCACCATGAGTTCATTTTATCAACTCCAACTGGCGCAAATTCATGTGACTCGTATGGAGTGACCTTCACTTCATTGTTGCCACTTATGTTGGGTGATGCACACAAATGTGTCAATCAAGACCTGAATGTTGTTCTTACGTCACTGGTTCATGCTTCCACGGAAGTGCAACACGATTGGCTCATTGTTCTATCTCCAGATGGGCAAGTAGTGCCAAATCAGCAACAACTAGGGTCGAATTATACTACCTTGCACAATCAGATTCGAGATTTTTCTAAGCTGAATGAGAGTCATCATGAAGATCCCTATCTAGTGCATGTGAAACGTAAGTTGTCAAGTAGTATTAACCCTACATATACTAATTGTGTGATTTGTTTTGTAGGTTTGAACTTGACATGCAACGACCAAGGGTTGATGAGAGAGTTTTGGAGTGCTACATGGAATTTTCACAAGCTTTATACAAGGTGTTTCTTGTCTTGGAGAATGTCCTTGTTCAAGAGCATCATGAGGTTGTCCAAGCGACATGTGACGTGGCTGGTGCTCATTCATCTAGCTCCCACATTGCTATCCTATAAGCGCACCAACATGGAGTACCACTTTTCCCCAAGATTTGAGGACAAATCCTTTTCAAGAGGAGGGGAATGATGCGAATGAGCAAGCTGGCCGTGGTGTTCACATAGGCCCGTTACACGTGCACAAGTTAAGAGGTTCAAAGAGTCACTTCAAGCCTTAGTTCATGCCGTATAAGCTCAAGAGAAACCAAGCTCAAGCATTGAAGGAATTGACTTGGAGGATCCTTGCAAGACTACCAAGATATTGCTTACAATTGAAGGCGCAAGTGATCAAGCCTCAAAGGGAGGATTGGGCCTCGATTAAGTAGCTCTTGTTGAGCTTAGCTTCGGCCATGTGGGCCTTACGTCCAATAGTACTTTAGTTAGTCATTAAGTTAATTAATTAGTAGGTTAGCTTTCGGCCAAGAGAGACCCAATGGGCTGGCCGAATTTCCTTAATATTTTCCAAGTTCTATTAGGGTTAGACAAGGCTATAAATAGCCCCAAGTCATTGTTTACATGGAGGTTTTGCGATATTATTAATAAAATTCCAGAATTTCGTCTTCCATTAAGGCAAATTCCTTTAGCTTGTGAAAGCTAAGTTGAACATCCTAGCGTGGTTCCTAGGTTGTTTATCGACTTATCAATCAAGCACTCACCCTTGATTGTGGCGTCCTCTACCGTTGAATCCGTCTTGAGTTGTCCAAGTTTGGGTTCAATTCCATCCATTACCCAACGTGTCCTCTACGATCTAATCTTTGCTTCCGCGCTCATATCATATAATCTCAAAAGATGAATTCACTGTAGATCTGGCTAAAGTTGAAGCTGTTGCCAAATGGAAACGGGCGGAGTACTGAGATTCGAAGCTTTTTGGGTCTAGCGGGGTATTACCGTCGGTTTATAAAGAATTTCTCAAGAATTGCAGGACCCCTAACGAATTTGACAAAGAAACAAGGAAAATATATTTGGGATGCTAAGTGTTAAACTAGTTTCCAGGAGCTTAAGCACCAATTGACCATGGCTCCAGTGTTGGCTTTGCCAAATGGGAATGATAGCTATACGATATATACCGACGCTTCAAGAGTAGGTGATGAGAACATGAAGATTTGGATTCCCTTTCAAGTTCAAGGAAATTCGTTTGATGGTTGATGGTGCAATCGGGCTCAAGAATCATTGAAGATTTGTCATGCTTATTTTTTGTTATTTATTTAAATAAATTTTTAGCAAATATTGTTAATTAATTAGGGTTAGTCTTGAGTTATTTTTTAGTCCTTAATAAGGGGAATAAAGGCTAAGGTCATGTTGACCATAGTTAAACCTATTTGAGTTAGTTTCCTATTCTAGTTGAATTAGAGTTTTAGGAAAGTAGTTAATTGCTTCCAAATTTATTTAGGAAGTTGTGTCAAGTTTAGAAGTCAAGTCAAATAAGGAAACTTGTATTGTTTCCAATTTAGATTAGGGTTTTGAGTCTTGTAAGGCTATAATAGCCATGCTTATGATTTTTTCAGGGGGTAGACAATTATGAATAAAATTTGAGAGTTTTGTCTTTCTTGTTCCTTTGGGAACGTTCCTTGATACAAAGTGAGTCATGTCTCCTTTGTTCAAGTTTTGGCTTATCAATTCAAGACCATGTTGAATTGTGGCGCCATTCTACCGTTCTAAACAATCTCGAGCTGTCCTTGATTGGTTTAGAATCCTTCTTTTGTACCCATAACCTGATCAAGATAGATCCTTCCGCTGCTGGTGCAATTTGTTTCTTCTCGAGCGGTCCTTGGAGAATCGGGTTCGCATCAGAAGGATTGGGGTATGTTTTAATGCAAAATAAGAATGTAATTGCCTATGCTTCTCGGAAGTTAAAATCTCATGAGCAGAACTATCCAACCCATGATTTAGAACTTGCAGCTGTTGTATTCGCTTTGAAGAAATGGTGACATTATTTGTATGGGGTGACGTTCGAGATATATACAGACCATAAGAGCCTTAAGTACTTATTCTCCCAGAAGGAGCTAAATCTGAAACAACGTCGGTGGGTGGAGTTCTTAGAAGATTACGATTGTACCATTAATTACCATCCAGGAAAAGCCAATGTTGTAGCAGATGCTTTAAGTTGAAGGCTCAACTAGCAGGTTTAATGGTGGGAGAGTGGCGCCTGTTAGAAAATGTTTGTGAATGGAACCCTCATCTTGAGCCACAGAAAGTTGTCTTCGGGAATATAGAGGTGAAATCGACATTATTGGATTGAATTAAAAAGGGACGAAAGAGCCAATAGTACAAAAGTGGGTGGAAAAAGTGAAGAAAGGAGAATTACCCGATTTTAACCTAGGTCCTGATGGGATTCTAAGGTTTCCAAATCGTGTCGTTGTACCAAAAAATGAGAAACTGAAAAGGGAGATTTTGGAAGAATTTCACCGCTGCAGGTACACGGTGCATCCAGATAGTGGCAAGATGTACCAGGATGTCAAAAGTCTGTATTGGTGGGATAATATGAAAGCGGAGATTGCTCAATTTGTTCAAAAGTGCCTTACGTGTCAACAAGTGAAAGCTGAGCATAAAAAAACCATCGGGTCTGTTACAGCCTTTAGAGATACCTGAATGGAAGTGGGACCACATAACGATGGATTTTGTATCAGGGTTGCCACGAACTCAAAGGGGTCATGATGCGATTTTGGTGATAGTGGACCGATTGACTAAAATCAAACATTTCCTGCCAGTTAATATGAAATATTCTTTGGAGAAACTTGCCAAACTTTATATGGACGAAATTGTAAGATTACACGGGGTACCAGTAAGCATAGTATCAGACAGAGACTCTAGATTCGTATCTCGATTTTGGCAGAAGTTGCAAGAAGTTCTAGGAACTAAGTTGAATTATAGCACGGCCTATCATCCTCAAACCGAAGGACAATCAGAGAGAACCATTCAAACTCTTGAGAATATGTTAAGAGCCTGTATTGTAGATTTTGGAGCAGTTGGAGCCAATATCTGACGCTGATCGAGTTTGCGTATAACAACAGTTATCACTCTTCTATTCAAATGGCCTCATACGAAGAACTTTATGGACGAAGATGCCGATCACCGATCCATTGGGATGAAGTAGAAGAGAGGAAGATTATAGACCCGGCAACACTACCATGGGTTGAGAAAGCCTACGAAAGGGTAAAAGTGATACGCTAGAAGTTTCAAATGGCTCAAAGTCGACAAAAGAGCTATGCCAACCATCGAAGAAAGGATTTGGAGTTTGAAATAGGAGATAAGGTGTTTCTTAAGGTTAACGGGAAAAGGGAAGAAGTTGCAACCAAGATACATGGGACCTTTTAATATACTTCAACGGGTAGGAAATGTGGCTTATCGACTAGAATTATCCGTCAGTTTATCTCGAATCCATGATGTTTTCCATGTTTCCTTACTTAAGAAATATCACCCGGATCCGACTCATGTTTTACTGCCAGAAGATATTGAACTTGACCAATCTTTAACCTACGAAGAACGACCTATTCGAGTACTAGATCGGAAGGTGAAGGACTTGAGAAATAAGTAGATTCCACTGGTTAAGGTTCTATGAAAACACCATGAGGTGGAGGAAGTAACCTAGGAGCTAGAGACAGACATGCAAGAGAAGTACCTTGAGTTATTTACGAATAAATGTATGAATTTCAAGGTCGAAATTCTTTTAAGGGGGAGAGAGTGTGAGGATTTTCAAATTCTTCATATTTTCTTAAAATTTCCTTTTATTTTGAATAAGTTAATTTGTAATTTCTTTACTACTAAATTACGCCCTCAATAGTTGTAATAAATAATAGAATCGAGAGTTTTACCTTTACTTTTATAGTTAGGGTAACTAGGGTTTCCGCGTATTTTGGTAGTGTGATTAGTTGGTGAGGTGTGTGTACTAAATTTGGTGGATAAGAGTGAGTATTAGGTAAGGAGAACTGTGTGATTAGAAGTGCTAATAATAAGTTAGTGAATCATAAGTTAAAACACAAGTACGAGAGAGTTAAGGAAAATAGGCTTGAACTGACGTGCACCGTTTGTTACCGATTGAGTACACCACTTGACCACTACTTTCTTACCCTAATTTTCTTGTTTTTATTTCATCTAATCAGCCCTAAATTAAACCCCAAACTAGCTGAAATCTTGGACCAAAGAAAAGGAAGAAAAGAAAAAAAAAGAAAGGAATCTTGATGTGCCAAGTGTTGACAATCAGAGAAGAGTTGATGTGAGCGTGGAAGCTATCTTAGGATCTTAGAGGACACGTTGCAAGACGAATGGAGTCGAACCCAAACTTGGACTACTCAAGAACGGATTCAACGGTAGAGGACGCCACAATCAAGTGTGTTTGCTTGTTGATAAGTCAATAAACTACCTAGGATCAACTCTAGGATGTTCAAACTAGTTTTCACAAGCTAAAGGAATTTGCCACAATCAATGGACGAAATTCTGGAATTTTTATTGAATAATATCGAAAAACTGAATGTAAACAATGACTTGGGGCTATTTATAGCCTTGTCTAACCCTAATAGAACTTGGAAAATATTAAGGAAATTCGGCCAGCCCATTGGGTCTCTCTTTGCCGAAAGCTAACCTACTAATTAATTAACTTAATGACTAACTAAAGTACTATTGGACCTAAGGCCCACATGGTCGAAGCCAAGCTCAACAAGAGCTACTTAATCGAGGCCCAATCCTCCCTTTGAGGCTTGATCACTTGCACCTTCAATTGTAAGCAATATCTTGGTAGTCTTGCAAGGATCTTCCATGTTGATTCCTTCAATGGGCGGTTTCTCTTGGGCTTGGACGGTATGAACTAAGGCTTAAAGCGACTCCTTAAATCTCTTAGCTCGTGCTCGTGTCACTGGGCCTTGAGGGACCTTCACGGGGTCTACTTGAACACCATGGGTCTCTTGCTCATTCGCATCATTCCCCTCCTCTTGAGAAGGATTTGCCCTCAAATCTTGGGGGAAAATGTTAATGATAGGAAGAACATTGCACATCTCCTTCCTGGATCGAAAACCATAGTAGATACGCAAATGGAACTCCATGTTGGTGCGCTTATAAGATAGCAATGTGGGGACTAGATGAATGAGCACCAGCCATGTCACATGTCGCTTGGACAGCCTTATGATGCTTTCGAACAACGACATTCTCCAAGACAAGAAACATCTTGTATAAAGCTTGTGAAAATTCCAAGTTCCACTCCAAAGCTCTCTAATCAGCCTTTTGTCATGAATGGTCGAATTTGGACCTACACAATAAATCACACAATTAGTATTTGTAGGTATAAAATCACTTGACAGCTTACCATTCACATTCACAAGATAAGGATCTTCATAGTGATGCTCATTTAGGTTAGAAAAGTCTCGAATGTGATTGTGCAAAGTTACGAGATACATTGCAAGTTGTTGTTGGTATGGCCTATCTTGCACAAATGGAGCAAGATCGAGATAGGTAGCTTTTGTACCTTCAAATTGAAGAATAAAATCAGGTTGTAAGGAATCAGAATTTGGAACAATGAGGAAAGAATTATCACCAACGGAATAAGAAGGAAGTTTATAACAAGTTTCAAGTGTAGAAACTCCCTTTGAAACTTCATTCGGATCACCAACAAACAAATCAACTCTAGGTGAGAGATTGGTCACTTGTTGATAACAAAGAGATACCACACTTAAAGCACAAACTCCATGAAAGCTCTTCAATTCTCTAAAGGATGTAGGAATGGAGCATTTTAAGATCAAGGTGATTGCACTTTGCTTAACCTGCACAAAACAAGAAACACTGGACAATGTAAAGTTAAGATGTTTAGTACAATAAGAAGTTCTCTTCACATCCTTAGATTGTACAATAGATGTCGGCTTTCTCTCTTGTTTTTCCACTATGGCAGAATCGTGCATGAAATTTTCCACACTCAACTCTTTTAAATGTTCATTCTCTCTCTCTTTGACGCTTTCCTCAACTTTTATCTTAAGTGCACGCTCACACCGCACTCAACTCGCTCTTTTTCAAGTTTTTGTTAGAGGAGTTGTTGATATGTCTCCCACACTCGACTAATTCCTTCATCTATGGATAATGTATTGGCATGCTTTGTTGTCGAATGAACCTCCTCCCTTCTCCATGAATATACTGACTTTGAAGAGGTAGGTTGGACGTTGGGGTGAAATTGTGGAGAACCCCTCCTCTTGATATCCTTATTCACCATTCGGGCAAGGCGTCTTTGAAGAGGCTCGAAAGCTTCATCCAAACTCTGCTTGAATTCTTCCATCATGGCCTCTATGTGTAGTTTTAGGTCCTTGGTTTGGTCTCCAATTCCACTTGACATGCTTAGGTATACCTGCAAAAACAAACAAAACAACTACCTCTCTCTTTTTTTTTTATACAATATATAGGTCACTCACGCTCGTGTTTCACTCAAGTGTATCACTCTCTAATAATCTCACCAGCAATTCCTTAGGCTCGCTAGTTGCTCGGGTTGAACAAACTAGGAATCACCGTAAGAGTCGTTCCTTGACTAGTCAACAAGTGACACCAAATTGCAGCAATAATGGCGATGAAAGATGACCTAAGATGTAACCTAAGACTCAGCTTATGGTTGACAACAACTAACGACTCAAAGGAAAACACAACAAATGACTTCAAGGCTGAAAATTTCGAAAATCCTAGAAGGACTCTACCCGACAACTAATTTTCTGGAATTTGTTGAGCTGCTGATCCTCGGTCTTTTGGGGTATTTTGGGTACTGTTTTGGTGTATAGGTCAGCCCTTAAATTGCAGGCCAATCGGATCACAAAGTGATGCTCAACCGATTCAAATTGTGGGCTGGTTTGGCGTGGCAAGGTGGAGCGGTTGGCTTTTGGTTTTGGAAACTGACTTGGTGATGCGAACTCGACCTAGCAAGAACCTGTCTTGAAGAACTAAATCGATCAGGCAGTGAAAGGATTTATCTTGATTAGGTTATGGAACAATAACTACCTTGCTAGACCTAAAGAGAACCCGTCTCTAGAAACCTAGTGGATTGGTTATTGGAACAATAACTACCTTGCTAGACCTAAAGAGAACCCGCCTCTAGAAACCTAGTGGATTGGTTATTGGCTTGAAAGAAAAAGATGATGTGCTTGCCTTGAACACCACAAGTATCCAAGCTAAATACTTGATACAGTTCAAGAAGAAACTTAAGTTCCATCAAGGAACTCCATAAAAGGAGGCAACTCTCTTTTTATTAATTCATCTTTTATATCATCTCTCTGAATAGTTAAATAAAGTTCGCTATTTATAGCCTTACAAGACTCAAAACCCTAATCTAAATTGGAAACAATACAAGTTTCCTTGTTTGACTTGACTTCTAAACTTGACACAACTTCCTAAACAAATTTGGAAGCAATTAACTACTTTCCTAAAACTCTAATTCAACTAGAATAGGAAACTAACTAACTCAAATTGGCTTAACTATGGTCAACATGAGCTTAGCCTTTATTCCCTAATTCAAACAACTTACCTAACTCGTAAATTAACTCTAATTAACAACTAACATTGCTGAAAACTCAATTAAATAAATGATAACAAGAGATAAGCATGACACGGGGTTGGATTTTCAATGATTCTCGAGCCCGATTGCACCATCAACCATCAAACGAATTTCCTTGAACTTGAAGGGAATCCAAATCTTCATGTTCTCATCACTTGGGGTCTAAAGTGGCTGTCTTAGGGTGCTCAACTGGTGCGGCTTTCACCCCTAGCAGATTAACCAATTCGGTTTGCGCTTGTGGTTGCAACCGACTTTGGAAACAAGTGGGTAATAGGTGGCGGCTGATTTTTAGGAAACAAGGGGGTAATGATGCGAATGAGCAAGAGGCCCATGGTGTTCAAGTAGACCCCGTGAAGGTCCCTCAAGGCCCAATGACACGAGCACGAGCTGAGAGATTTAAGGAGTCGCTTCAAACCTTAGTTCATGCCGTCCAAGCCCAAGAGAAACCGCCCATTGAAGGAATCAACATGGAAGATCCTTGCAAGACTACCAAGATATTGCTTACAATTGAAGGTGCAAGTGATCAAGCCTCAAAGGGAGGATTGGGCCTCGATTAAGTAGCTCTTGTTGAGCTTGGCTTCGACCATGTGGGCCTTAGGTCCAATAGTACTTTAGTTAGTCATTAAGTTAATTAATTAGTAGGTTAGCTTTCGGCCAAGAGAGACCCAATGGGCTGGCCGAATTTCCTTAATATTTTCCAAGTTCTATTAGGGGTTAGACAAGGCTATAAATAGCCCCAAGTCATTATTTACATTCAGTTTTTTGATATTATTCAATAAAAATTCCAGAATTTCATCCATTGATTGTGGCAAATTCCTTTAGCTTGTGAAAGCTAGTTTGAACATCCTAGAGTTGATTCTAGGTTGTTTATTGACTTATCAATCAAGCACACACACTTGATTGTGGCATCCTCTACCGTTGAATCCATTCTTGAGTGGTCCAAGTTTGGGTTCGACTCCATTCGTCTTGCAACGTGTCCTCTAAGATCCTAAGATAGCTTCCGCGCTCACATCAAGAGTTGACCAAGGCAAATTCCTTCCTTCTTATCTTTCATTTTGGCTACATTTCTTCCATTTTTCCTTCATGGTGGCTGAAACTTGGGAGAGAACAACAAGAGAGGAGAACTTCCAACTTCATCTTGAATTTGCCTTGTGTGAGTTCAGATCTCAAAATCTAAACCGATTAAACTAGTCCTTTGGTACTTAGGAAGCTTGGAGTGGTGAATTTCTTGGGAGAAATAGCTTGGTTCTTCACTTTCTTCAAGTGTTTTGGAGGGTATAAGTCTAAAACTTCCTTTTTTCTTTCTTATTTTAGCAAACTATGGAGTAGATGCCTTGAATCTTGATATATATTGGATGATACTCTAGTTTTGGTGTAGATTAGTGGATTTTCAGCTAGGGTTTTGCCATTTTAGCCTTGTTTTATGTTGTTCAACTATCTTATGTTGGGATGGAGCTTGGATATGGAATTTGTGAGGTGATTAGTAGCATGATTGTGACTTTTAGCTTTAAAAGATGAATTTCCAGCTTTGATATTGGATGGTTACTTGTTAGAAATGAGTTATAATTTGATTGTTTTTAGCCTAGATGAGGAGCTATCTTGATATGCTTACTTATGGTGTTTGAATTGGGTTGATTTGAGAAAAAAAAATGAAGCCTTAAATGGCTGGAAAAATTGATAAATGCAAAGGGTATGCTGCCCAAAATTTTCTTCCGTAGGATAACAGAGCGAAATTGGAACTTGAGCGGTGATTCGTGATTGAATTGAACTTAGGTTGTTTAGAGTATTCAAGTTTCCTTTAGTAGAAGTATATAAGTTGAATTTTGCCAAACTCATATATAATTTTTAAGATGAAAGTAGTGACCACTTTAAATACGAATTCTAGTTTTTTTAACACCAAGTTACGAACTTATAAGTGTTAAACGCTCCTTTATCAAAACCAAAAGAGCGAGCATGAATTTTCTAGAGTTTGATAAGTGAAATGAATACTACTTAAACAAGTTTCATTTATTTGATTTTCTTTGAGCAAAACTCTTATATTTTGAACCCTAATTGATTTCAAACTGTTAAATGATATTTTATCGCAGATTTGGACTCCAGCCAGGGAGTTGACCTTGAACGTGGTTTTGAAAAGCAATAAATTGTTGGTGAGTATTTCCAAGTGCATGATTGAACTTGATATTTGAATGAACTACTTGACTTGTTTGCAAGGGCAAAGGTGTACTTTATCGCTCTTGCCCAAATGTGACATATTATTGTTCCTTGGTTACAATTGACTTGATATACATGTATATGACTTGAATATTGTCTGGAATTCCAAAAACCCTGTGGCTAGTTAATCGAATCGAGCCGGCAAGGGCCTGGTCAATTAGATAACGAACCCTAGGTCTCTAGCTTTGTCGAGTGGAGTGTTATCTTCTCGACTAATTGGTATGCTCGAGTATTACCACCAGTGTTTATCTTTGAGTTCGGACTTGGTAGGGGATTTGAATAGCGGACGGAGATTGGAGTTAAGTGGAGCACTACTAGACTGGTTACTTTACTTGAAAGTTGACGGAGTGTCAACTACTACTTGATAAATCTATGGCGGAATTAACTCGCAAAAGCGACCATATCCTTTTACCTGGAAATGTTGATTACTTAATGTATGCTATGTGAAGGGTGATTGCTCATGTTATAAACTCTTTTGCTCACTACTTTGATATTTGAACTTTTAAATAGTGGTCAATTTGCTACTTGGATCTGCATGATGTTTTGGAAGCTCACTGAGCTTTGGCTCACCCTATTAGTTTTGTTTTTCCTTACAGGGGGTACGAGCGAGGGTGTGAGGCTGGTACAGGCTAGCATTGTCTAGTTTTTGAATTTTTGCGATTGTACTCGCGCTAGTGCTCGATTAGGGTTGAATTTATCTGGAACTCAAATCTTGTTAAATTTGGGGTTGTATGAATGTTTGAGATAGAAATGAATGTAAATGTACATTCCAAACTTGGGAACTGTTGTTTAATTTACTCTTGAGATTGTAACTTATTTTTACTGAAGTAAATGAGCGAGTCCTGGCGAGAGTTGGGCAGACGGTCCGCTAAACCCTGGGATACGCCCCTAGGGAGCGGTGGGGTCGTCACAATGTGTCCATTCAATAGTGCAAAGAAAACATCCTATTTTATCACATTGCAAAGTATTAAAACATTTATTTTAATTCTATATCATTTCAATGACGTAGCATCCTTACTAGACATCGCTTGAAAATCTCCAAATTTTCAGTTTGGCATCTGGTGAGCTATAGTCAAGCATTTCTTTAATTAGTTATATATATACGTCAAAAACTATAAATAATTTTTAATTTTTCCTCCTGGATACTTTTCTTTGTTTTTTCTTAAAGTATGGTGCTGAGTAGACTAATTGCAATCAAACTGGATAAATATTTTGCTTTTCACCTAGGTTGTTAAATGATGGCTCATATTACCTTGTTTTGTCGAAACTTGTTTTGTCATATTTGGATGTTTTGCTCATTCAACTCATTCTCAACTATGTGTTTTGTTAGAGTATTTATGGTTGTTATTGTAATATTTAAAAGTTAATATGTATCTTTGTACACTATTCATATATTATACAGCTAAGGTTTGACATAATGCACGTTTACATGCTATCAGAGCCGTTGTTTGACAAAACTATTCTCAAGGTCAGATCTCTCATAGAAGCTCCATTTTCTTCAACATATTTAGGTACCATGACTGCCTCTAGCACTACCTTCATCTCCTTACTTTCTTCAACTACAACTATACTGATATCATTATTGCTATCATCATCATCTATCTCACCACCTTTGTTTCCTTTTTTACAGTCTGTCTTTCCTTTCAAATCATCCAGCACTCCAACCACCAGAGCTCCCTTCAATTCAAGTGCATCCTTCCTTGTTTTTCTTCTATTGTTGCATTACAAGAAAGTCTTTCTTCATCTTTCACATCTTAGATTCTTCCTCCTGCATCCACTGTATTGATAACTCCCAATATTACTCATCTTGTTTCTCTTAAACTCGACTCTACAAATTATCTTTGGTGGAAGTCCCAATTTCTTCAGTTCTAATCAGTCATGATGTGAGGACTCGTACTTTTATTCTTAATTTCACCTATTTTAAAATTATTTGCATTGGTGTTATTTAATTTTATTATTTTAGCATGAATTTTACTTAAATTATATTTTTGTCGCTTGCGCGTCAAAATTTTTCAAAAGTCGCACCGGCACGACTAATTGGAGATTTGGAGAATTTATCTTGGACTAGTAAGAATGAGTATTAGTGATGCAAGAGAAACTACCTTGGAAGATTAGTATTTGAGTGTAGCAAACAAGAAGGAAACTAGTAGTGTATGACACTATTTGGGCTACTATTCCTAGTTGACCTTTTAACCACCAAAAGCTAGCTTTCTTCTCACCTTCACATCACAATTCAAAGCTTCATCTTCTCTCCTTTTCTCTCTCTCATTGGCCGAACCTCCAAGCTCCAAAAGAAGAGGAGAAAACTCCAACTTCATCCACAAATCTTGCTCCAAGAATTCATCCAACACCTTCAAACCTTTGGAAGTTAATCTAGTTAGAAGAAAGCTCTTACCTTGTGGTGGTGATTTCTTGGTGGTTTGGTGGTGTAAATCTTGGCTTTATCTAGGGTTGAAGAAGTTTTGGAGAGGTAACAAGCTTCACTTCCCTTGATCTTTAGTTTTATACAAAAGTTTGTAGTGGTTTTGGATTGTTATGCAAGGGTATTTGAAACCCTAACCAAAGCTAGGCTAGATGACTTGAGGAAACCCTTGTTTTCTTGATTTATACTTAGGTAGATGCCTTGAGGTGGATGATTAGGTAGTGGACTTGAGGATTTCTTATTTGTTTGGTTGTTATTTTTGTGATTTCTAGCTTGATTTTTGGCTTGAATGTTGGAGAGAAAATTTGAAGAGAAAGAGAAGAGGTGCTGTCCGAAATTTTGCTGATTTATTTCTCTTGATTTAATTTCAAATTTTTGTTGTTAAATTACTGCAAAAATGCTTGTTATATGTTGGATTGTGTGTGTAAAAATTATCTCTCAAAACTCATTTCTTTTGAGTGGTTGAAAGTTAGGCTAAAGAGAGAAAAAATCAAATCTGGAAAATTGATCAGGGCAATCTGCCTGTCCGCACTCAACAACCTATAAATTTTCGTCCAAGAGTCAAAATCAAATGTCGTTTGTAGCATTTGAAACTAGACTCCAAGGGCTTTCTAACAGTATAAAGTACCCCTGCTAATTCATTTTCTGTGAGCCGTGGCGGACCGGCAAAGTTGACTGATTTGCTCTTACTGTTTTACCCGAGAAACCTGCACAGCTGCATCTTGTAGTTTATTTTCACTCCTCTTGTGAAATGAATTTGAAAACGGTTTCTTCTAATGATTTTTAGTACTTTGAATTTAGTTTTCAACACCTTAAACCATACTAAATTTGGACTTGTGTAGCCTTAGTTATGCCCTGATTTCAAAACTGTGTTGATGCTCCAAGGCTGGAAATCCGTGGATCAGGTTTCAAAAACCAGTTTTCGTAAAACTGTTGTAACTTGGTGTAGGAAAATCCAAATTTCGTTTTGCTTGTTGCGTTTGAAACTAGACTTGAATTTCTTTAAGTGTTATAAATTTTAGAGGCTAATTCAGTTCCTATGAATTTTGCTAAATTTTCAAATTTCACTGAAAATCGAGACTGTTTTGCCCTGTTTTAATGAAGCAGCAAGTTGGAGCTCAGATTTGAATGATTTATGATTTGAATCTGGAAAAAGTGTCTTCTAAATAGTTTTAGTACATTGAATCTAGTTTCCAACGGTGTAAAGTTTTCAATTTTTGGACTTACGGAACTCAAGATGTGATTTTTCAAGTATTGTCGCACAAAGCTAGAATTTTCTGGTTTCAAACAAAATGCCCTTCTTAAGAACTTCCAACTTTTCTTTGAGATTGTTAATCCATTTAAGTTTGATTTCATGGATGGATACAAGGTTTCTTGTAACTTTAGACCTTCATTTTGAATCTTGGTTTCCAAAGGATTAAGCCTCTCTTAATGCGTTTTCTTGGTTGTCTAAACAAATGAATTTTCTCCCTTGTATGCTAAGTGACTTAGTGTATACATGAGTGATGGATTAAGTGGGAAATTGGTCTAAAAGTGGTTTGCATTTAGTGATGGCTGGTTGATATTTCCTCAGGTGTTCAAGTGGATTTCGAAAGGAATCCCGGTGCGGACAATTAAAAGACTTATTTGCTCGCTTACTTTTGGAATTTGTGAGTGTCAAGTGCATGACTTGTTGCATATGTGAATTAAACTTGTCGAGGCGAGTGTGTACTTTATCTCACTCGTTCTCTCTTGCATGACTTGATAATTGACTTGCTCGTACTTGACAATTCTACTTGTGCTTGTGCTTGACTTGGTGTCGATTTGAGAGCAATCTCATCAACTTATACTTGAACTTGAGGGCCCCAAAATCCAATGGCTAGCCATTCAACTCAAGCCGGCAAGGGCTTGGTTGAGGAGCTTGGTGACCCTTGGGATCGTGTACTTTACTTGCTTGGATATACTCGAGTAATATCAAAACCTTATTTGACGTTCAGGACCGATAGGGGGTATAATGGTGAACGGAAATTGGTGAAAAGTGGGGTTCTACGGACTTGTTACTTGCTCGGTTGACGGAGTGTCAACACTTGGAAATGTTGGATCAAGATTTTGGCAAAGCAGTGTGGATTTAGCTCCTGAGAGCTTCTGTATCCTTTATTGATTGTGTTTTGTTTTCTTTTGTGAGTTACATGAATATTGTGGCTACCCTTCTTTTATAAGTTTTAATGCTCATTTTACTTGCTTGCTTGCCTGTTTCTTGGCCTCATTGAGCGTTAGCTCACCCCTTAAGTGATGAGACCATGAAGATTTGGATTCCTTTCAAGTCCAAGAAAATTCATTTTACAAGTCTTCACATTCCAATGATGGTTGATGGTGCAATCGGGCTCGAGAATCATTGAAGATCCAACCCTGTGTCATGCTTATTTCTTGTTATCATTTATTTAATTGAGTTTTCAGCAATGTTAGTTGTTAATTAGAGTTAATTTGAGAGTTAAGTAAGTTGTTTGAATTAGGGAATAAAGGCTAAAGTCATGTTGACCATAGTTAAGCCAATTTGAGTGAGTTAGTTTCCTATTCTAGTTGAATTAGAGTTTTAGGAAAGTAGTTAATTGCTTTCAAATTTGTTTAGGAAGTTGTGTCAAGTTTGGAAGTCAAGTCAAATAAGGAAACTTGTATTGTTTCCAATTTAGATTAGGGTTTTGAGTCTTGTAAGGCTATAAATAGCCAACTTTATTTAACTATTCAATAGATGATGTTGAAGATGAATCAATAAAAAGAGATTTGTCTCCTTTTATGGAGTTCCTTGATGGAACTTGAGTTTCTTCTTGAACTGTATCAAGTATTTAGCTTGGATACTTGTGGTGTTCAAGGCAAGTCATTCACATCATCTTGTTTTTTTCAAGCCAATAACCAATCCACTAGGTTTCTAGAGACGGGTTCTCTTTAGGTCTCGTAAGGTAGTTATTGTTCCATAACCTAATCAAGATAGATCCTTCCGCTGCCTGATCAATTAGATTCTTCAAGATAGGTTCTTGCTGGGTCGAGTTCGTATCATTAAGTTTGTTTTCCTTAATAGGAACTTGAAGTGGAAAGATTTTGGAGAAACTGGCTTTGATTGTATTTTGGTCCAATTATGGATGTAAATGAATTAACCGACTTTTGGTGGTTGTATTTTTGGGAAATTTGATGTAATTTTTGGAAATACTATGGTGTAGAATTGGATGACTATTGAAGGAAGCGACTTTTCTTTATACTAGTTTCTTCTTGGTTGATTAGTTCTAAGTTAAAATCTTGACTTGTATCGAGTCCTGGCGAGAGCTAGGCAGGCGGCCCACTGAAACCCTAGGGTTCGTCCTAAGGAGAAGTGGGGTCGTCACACATGATATGTCGACATGTCTTTTTATTGTCCTTCTCAACATGTTCTTGACTCTATTGGTTGACCTACTATCAACACAGCTTACATTGCTTGGATCAAATCTGATAGAAGTCTGTGTTCATGGATTAATAAAATAGTTACCAAAAAAATCCCCCAAGATGTTCATAAGCTCGAGATGTCTTGTAATGTCTAGTCCACTTTGGAACAATGTTTTCTTGAATCAATCATCTATGGCTGAAGAGTTGCATCTAAATTCTGATTGCAAACAATGAAAAAAGAAATCATTTGATGG
Source organism: Coffea humblotiana (assembly GCA_023065735.1). NCBI lineage: Eukaryota > Viridiplantae > Streptophyta > Magnoliopsida > Gentianales > Rubiaceae > Coffea > Coffea humblotiana. The sequence goes on along the minus strand of CM041213.1, from coordinate 33,328,394 downwards.
TTACTTTTCTTTGAAATCTCAAACAATATCGAGTATCCAGTATCTTCCATAGAGCTCATGATTTATGGACTTATAAGGCTGCCCTTGGAGTTTGAATTATTTTTTACCACAATTACCAATTCTAATAATGTTCAAACTCTAGAGGCTCTTTGCACAAAATTTTTTGCTCAAAAGCAGCGGGCCCAAAACATTAAGTTGGCTCCCTCCTACATTACCATTGCTTTTGTGGCAGTATCTGATTCAAATACTCATGGTCGAGGTTAGGGGTGTCAAGGTTGTTGTTATGGCATTACCAATTTTTCTTGTCAATCTCAGTTTCCTTACTCTTGTCATCTTGTTAATACTAGGCTACCATGTCCTGGGGTTATACCAAAATCCAGATCTTCAAATTATCATTCACCTCAAATCAGCATATGTCCATTGCCTCCTTCTCACTATCTTTGCATCAATTTCTATGTGACTCATCTCCCATGGCTTCGTCAATTGCTGGTACACTAAAACGACCTCTACTGCACTCCTCATCTTAAACTGATTCGAACATTGTGTGCCAACTATGTTTCCATCATAATCATGTTGCTTCGATTCATTAATAATTCTTTCAGTGCAATGACTTTTACTAAGCCCTCTGAATCTATGCGGTATCTAGATTGTTGTGCTACTTCCTACATGACATTCTTGCTAAGGCTCTAATAAAGTGTTGGATAGTGATCGATCTCAATTACCTATTGCACACACCAAATTTTGCTATCTCCACACTTCTCATCATCCTCTCTATCTGAAGAATGTTCTTCATGTCTGTAGTCTCTCTCACAACCTTCTCTCCATTAAAAATTATGTCGTGAAAATAATTGCTCGGTCAATTTTACTTCCTCCAATTTTTCGTGTAAAGAACAGCAATGCCTAGAGAATTCTTCTTTATACCAAGTCCTTTGGTGATTTTTATCCTATCCGAAGTAACTATATCTCATCTTTGCCTATGGCCTTTGTTGTCCATGTTGTATTAGTTGATTTGTGGCATTCTCGTTTATGTGATGCTAACTCACAAATGATCTCCTATATTGGTTCCACTATTGTTGTTCAAGCTACTACATGTACATTTAGCCCTTTTTTTCAGTTTTTACCATTTAAGGATATTGCTCATATATCAACTCAACCATTATACTAAATTTATTCAGAGAGTCGGTGTGAGAACCCGAAAATTTTCACATTTTCCAAATATTATTTTATTTCTTTGCCTATATTTTATACCGTCCTTTGAAAATATTAAATGTTTTGTACATTTTACAAGTAAGTACAATTTTTAAATCATTTTCCTAGTATAAGTTAGTGTACGTAACTTGAAGTGCATTTGTTCGATGTGGGGCCCGCTAGTGCGATATAATTTTGCCGATTAAGTGATGAAATATTAAGTGACATTATTTTCCAAGGTGCTAGGAGATTATTAGAGGTTAATTAGGTAGACTAACCATTGGAAGTGAGAAGATAAGCTTAAAACCTAAAGGACGCCACGTGTCGCGTTCCGATTGGAGGAAGACTTGCCTAACTTTCTCATCTTTACTAAAACCAAATTTTGACCAATTTCATCCCATTTTTCCTTGCTCTTGGCTGGCCCTTTGGTGAAGAAAAACAAGAGAGAGAGCTCTTCCATTTCTAGATTCCAAACTCACTTGAATCTTGAGTTTTAGCCAACCAAATTAGAAACTACTCCATACAAGTGAGTACTAAGGAGGATTAAAGGCTTTGGTGGAGTTGTTTTGGAAGAAAAAAACCCTAAGCTACCACTTTCTTTGAGGTTTCAAGGTAAGATTGCTAAGAACATCCTTCTTTGGTTCCCATAGTTGTAATTTAGTGGCTTGTGGTTGCCACTTTGGTGGTTTTGTGCATTAATTCTTGGTTATAAGTGGTGAGGTGTGGATTTTCGGTTTTCTTAGAAATTTTCTGCCCTGTCTGACCAGTGTTATTCGGTCATGATAGAGGCCGAATTGGACTTAGCTCAAAACATGAAAGTTGTAGATAATTGAATGTAGATTAAGCCTGTAAACTTTCAGCTCAATCGGAGCACTGTATCCTGTGAAATGACTATTTTACCCCTGCTGCCCTGTTTCTGTCCGAGAATGATAATCAGTATCTGTAATTGGCTCTTTTGGCTGGGAAGATGAATGAATTAGCTTTTGATGCCTTCTTAAGAATTGTATCCTTGTATCTTAGCTTTCGAATGGCTTTGGAATCAACTGAATTGGAGTTTTGTGTGCTGAGATATGACTGAATAAATCAGAACTGCTAGTTGAATTTCACAGTGAGCTTTGAACTGGAATATCTGGGTCTGTTTGGGTAAATTTGACTAGGTTACGTTGAGAACTGGGTTGTGGTGTCTTCATAAGAATTGTAGAGCTATGTCCTAGCTTCGAAACGGTATAAAGTTTACCTCAATCCGATAGGTGTAGCTTCGGTTGTGACCAATACGCTAAAAGATGTCAAACCTATCATTTTGTTCCTTGTCTTAAACCTTAATCCCGATCCCTTTTCTAGTTTGGTTTTGTAATTGAATGACTTTTAGCCTTTTTAATGGCTATTGTAATGAGATTATTTGTATGTGATTTTGGGGGCTGATTGAGGAAAATAATGAAGCCATAAATGGCTGGAAATTTGGTAAACACAAAGGGCGTGCTGCCCAAATTTGCACTCAAATGGCGATTTCAAATTTTAAGAGCAGATATAAGTTTTACAACTATTTTACTCATGTATTTTGGACTAAATGCACTCTTTTTACTTCCAAAATCATACTTATACATTGTATTATTAGTTATTCGGATTTCTTTGATTTATCAAACATTTTGATGGTTGAACTATGCTACTTTCTCATGATTATTTTAGGGTTTCTTGGTGACTAAGGTGTTATCCGGAAGGAATACTTTGGACGTTATTTTGCTTGTTTAGGTGAGTGTTCTATATACGCTTTGTTTCTAATGACTATGTGGACTATTGTGACTATTTGGATTGTTGCTTTAATACGTGATTAAGGTATGTTATGTTTCCAAAATGATTTTTGCTAGGCGAGTGTGTACTTTATCGCACTCGACCTAAATGAACGTGAACTTTCAATGATTGAATGATTAAATGTTACTTGTGCATGAATGTAAGCCTTCTGGCTGAACTGGGCCCTTGCCCTTTGTTACTGGTCGACTCGAGCCAGAAGCGGACTCGGTCGGGCGATTAGTGACCCTGGGTGAATGTTGGTATACTCGAGTATGACCACGATGTTGGCGGAGCGTGGGGAATGAAATGAATGAACGAACGACAAGAAAATGAAGGAGTTTTCACTTACAAACAATGTTTTAATGATCGGAGAAATAAGGAAAATATTAGGCGAATGAATGAACGAACGAACGAATGGCTCCTCGTGAGCATGTATCCTTTTATTGTATGTGTTACTATTGCTTTATATTGTAAATGTTATCTGGATTGCTTGTTATAACATGCTTAATGTCCTTGTTTAACTGCTTGGTTGTGTATATAGAATCTCGCTGGGCTTTTACCTCATTCCACGCCTTTTGTTTTCCTTACAGGGGTTGCGAGCGGGCGAGAGGCCTGTATAGAATAGAATAGCCTAGTTTTTGTTTTGAATTGTTTTGTTTTGGCTTTTATTTCCGCTCTAGTGCTTGGATAAGGTGGACTGTACTGTGAATTCAGAGCTTTGGTATACATTTGGGACTGTACTTCTAGTTGAGATTGGAATGAATGTAAATATATGTTTTCAGGTTGGGAATTGTTTTCCGTTTATCCTCGAGGTGTTATCTTTTTGTTTGGAGTGAGTGATCGAGTCCTGGCGAGAGCTGGGCAGGCGGTCCGCCGAACCCTTTGGTTCGCCTTAGGGTAAGGTGGGGCTGTCACAGTTGGTCTTCTCCACTAGACTTCAATTCTAGTTCTAAATTCAGAGAGTTGGTCTTCTCTAGTAGGCTTCAATTCTCGTTCTAACTACTACGTGCCATTTGTGGATGATTTTATGCACCTTTCCTGGGTTTATCCTATGCATTATAAATCTATGGTCTTTAATCATTTTTGTACCTTCAAAAGGTATTGCTAAAAATATCTTCTCAAATAAAATAAAAATTCTACAAAGTGATGGGGGTCATTAATATGATAATAATCCTTTTAAGCAATTTCTCAATGACCATGGCATTATGATATGCCTCTTAACTGCTCATATACCTGTTTGTACAATATTTACAATTTATCAGCATCATTCATTTGAAGTGGATCAGTAATTGGCATGGTGGCTGATATTCACCAGATATTAATTAATAGTAATTGACTGATAGGAACTTATTGGTAACATCTATTTGAAACCAAACCATAATTAGCATGATGGTTGATATTCATGCATCGGTCGATATGCATGAACATATGCTTATATGTCTAAGTACAAAAGGAAGAAAGGAAGCCGATTATGCTAGCGAATTTGTTTAGGGCTGATAGTTCATCAATAATTGCCATGGAGATAATCGATTGTATCACAAGGAGCTCATCAGCTATGGTAGATGAAGGTCACATGGGAGCTTGATTGGTAACTGGTCTCTGAAAATCAGTAGCGGCACCAGTTCAAGACTAATATATTTGAGTAGTGAAGGTTCCATGGAAGATTGGTGACAATGGTCCACATTTACATAGTCATCGATGCATGCAAATACATGTTGATACATGCTTGTCCACATTTACACAGATTGATCAGGTATCAATAAAGGATAGGATCAATGAGGGTAATTTTAGGATTTCAAACTTTCATGCAAACATTTTGATGTGTGCACGAACATTGGAGGCTTGGAAGTTGCTAATCAAGGCATCTACACATTGATCCAAGTCAAATGAAGCTACTTGGGCCGAGCACTAGGAATGCTCATGTTAGCACTATGAGTTGTTAGTAGTTAGTTGGTTTTGATCATTATCGAGTCATTAGCTGTTAGTTGGTTTGCTAGTCGTGTTTTAATTAACAGTTTATTGGAGTAAAATATTCGGTCGGCCCACTCATGTTCAAGAGTGGACCGAATCTCTTTTCTAGTCCCTAGGCCTTAGTACTAGGTTTTCATTTTGTTTAGAGTTGGATTGAGTCATGGGCCGGCCCACCTTATCCAAGGAGTGGGCGAACCTCCTTGCTTATTTTTCTTAGGGTTTCATTAGTCCCTTAGCCTATATAAAGGCTCACTTTGTACGGCTAAAGGATTACGCAATTTTCATAATAAAATTCTGGTTTTGTTTCTCTTCAATTGTTGAGAGCAACTTGTTCCTTTACTTGCTTTGGCAAGGGTTTTGAGCAATCTTGTTCTTGTCCATGATTGTTCCACCGACCTATCCACTTGGGTAATCACCTCGATTGGAGTCGTCGTTCTACTACCTTTAACCACTTCGTGTCGTTCGTTTTGGTTCTAGGTTCCGCAATCCAAGCGTTGGACAACCTCGCTAGATCCTTGGGCAAATGTGCTACGTGTCTCGAAACGCGTTGATCGAGAACCGTATCATATTTCTTTCTATATTTAATGTTTTCAAGCGAAATCAATATTAGGTTCTATAAATTTTATTGGTTTGATATGAATTCCCCTTTCATTCCAAGCAATTCTTACTTTTTCAAGCAGGCTTTATGAATTTCAAACATCTTTTACATTTCATTTCAAGTTATTCTATAGTTCCAACTCGCAAATCAGCTTTCAATATTAGCATCTTCTTAATTGGTTACTTTTGTCACAAATTTTAAGTACTTGAGACTATTCAAGGCAGGATGGATAGCAATCGTTCAAAAGTTAGAATTCATCGACGCACATTCATTTTCCCCAGTATCTGTTCATTCACAAAGTTTTCCCGGTACAAATCAAGTGGCATGCTTACAGCAACTAGGACATCGGCAAGAGTTTGTTGGCCACTAGAAATCAATGTGGACATAGTGCTACACCCAATGAGACTGTGTCAAGAGTGATCAATAAAAGGATCATGCCAAGAAACAAAGATATTGACAAGGGCACAACCCTTAGTTTTGGTGAAACTACTCCACATGCAGTAACCCATGAAGATTTGGAGGCTAAATGACCACCTACTAGTGCACATGATTCCATGGTTGGCATTAATACTGATACAAATCTATTGATGGCTAATATATTAGCTATTCAGGCAAGAGTTGTTGAGGACATGATCTGAAGATAGGAGACATGTGACAGCCCCACCTCTCCTCAGGGCGAACCCTAAGGATTAGCGAACTGCCTGCCCAACTCTAGTCAAGACTCAGTTAACCAATGAACTAGCAACCAAAGAGAACTAACGAAATATCTTCAAAGTAAAGGGTACAAACCATAATAATGGAAATATAATTGCCACTCCAACTACCCAAACTTAGAAAATAGAGTTTAAAGTCAAATTTATAACTCCAAACTTAATTTACATAATATGCGGCAAACTTACAAATTCAAGCTTACAAGAGTCAAAGGTAATGTCTTCTAACCAAAAGGATTACAGCCCAAAATACAAGTTGTGAGAACTCGGAAAAAAAAAAATCCGGTTTTAGGGTTTTATCGATTTGCGTGCTTCCGTTTTCTATGTTTTCTTTATTATAAATTGTTTTACCTACATTTTATAGGTAAATATAATTTTTAAGTCATTTTTCTAGTATAAGTGAGTTCACGAGAAAATTGGAGCGAATAGCGGATGTGGGACCCGCTAGTGCGTTAAGTGAGAGAAATTCGGCCAATTACGTTAAGTTGTGCAGTAAGGCATTAAATTACTGAGTGCTAAGAGATAACTAGAGGTTGGTTAGATGCTTGGTCATTAGTAAGCTAAAGGATAAGGAAAAGATCAAAAAAGGTGCCACGTGTCGCATTTCTATTGGGCCAAGTTTTGCCTAACTTTCTTACAACTTTACTAAAGCTAAAAATTGACCAAAATCATCTTCATTTCCTAAGCTTCTTGGCCGAAACTTCAAGGAGAGAAAAAGAGAGAGAGTTGCAACCTTTAGCTTCAATTTCTTGTCCAAATCTTGCAAATCAACCGATAAAAATCCGATTTCCTCCGTAGGAATTGCTTATTAAGTAAGATCAAAGGTGCTTGTGGAGTGATTTTGCAAAGAGAAGCCCTAAGTTGCTACCTTTCTTGGTGATTGAGGTATATTGCTTAGAACTTCAATTTTGTCCATAATAATTGCAAATTAGTGGCTTATATCGGTTAAGGAACTTAGTTTATGGATGATTTTGTGAATTAAAGTGAAGTTTGGTGAATTTATCATTTTCTTGGGAATATTTCTGATTTCATATAATTATCATAGTTGGCTTGAATTGATGGTTTAATATGGTGTAATTGGGTGCTAGTATGCGTTAATTGCGGTGAATTGCGGAAAATTTCAGCTTTGTGCGGAAAATTTCAGCTTTCTATGAAATTTCAGCTTTAGGGTTTATGAATTTGGGGCTTTCTTATGGTTGTTTATTTAGCTTATAATTGGCTATGATTGAAGGGTATTGTGACCCTAATGGAGTGTATTTACTAGTCTATGGTTGATATATGAAATTGTGATTGGATTGGATGAATTTGGGTACTTGTTTGTAGGATGGAAATGCTGAAATTTAAGGGGAAATGCTGTCCGATTTTCGAGAAACTGGGGCTTTGTGAATCTAGGTCAAGAATGAGTGAATGTGAAATGCTTTAGGGTTTTTCTTGAACTTTTAACCCTAAATTTGATATATTATCCATTTTGAGCCATAATTGAGGCTATATTTGAATTTTGCTTTAATGATCCGTTTAAGAGGTACTCGACCCGTAATTGAATTTCAATTGCATTTTCTTGATTGTTATAGGACGTTTGGGTGATCCAAAGCATCCGTTGGACGGAAATCCGTGAATTTGCTCATCCAAAGTGGTGAGTGTACTATTGCATGATTTGAATGCCTAAGTGACTACTTGTCTTTGAAACTGTAATGTGACCACTGTGAACTGTGTGAATGAGGCGAGAGTGTACTTTACCGCTCTCGTCCTCTTACTGTATAACTGTTTACCACTGTACTGCACTGTGTTTGACTTGAAGCATGGGCATGAGTCTTACCACTGTACTGTGATCACTGAGCTCAAAACCCTAATGGAAGTTACTCGAGTCGAGCCAGCAAGGGCCGGTCGACTGGGTAATGACCATAGGGTCACTGTTTGTCGAGTGGAGTGTATCTCCTCGACCCTACGGTATACTCGAGTATTACCAACCACTCTTACTGTTGAGGTGTTCGGGCCCGGTAAGGGGAATGTACGGTGGAAGGAACTGGGAGTAAAGTGGGGTCTACGGTCATGGTACTTTCTTTATACGTTGACGGAGGGTCAACGAGGTGCGATCAAGAACTGCAATGGGGAATTGTCTCCTGAGAGCCACCCGTATCCTTTCATTTGAACTAGTTGTGGTATTTGCATTCTGTGATTGATGGTTTGTCTAACTGGGCTTGATTATCTATGAATTTGGGGCTGCATGATTGTTAGTACCTCATTGGGCGAAAGCTCACCCCCGTTACCTTTGTTTTCCTTACAGGCATACTTTTGGAAAAGTTTTGGCTTTGAGAAACGAGTTGAGCTAGTTAGCTACTTTTGTTTCTTGGTTTAGCTCCTCGAATGCTGGAAGTCTTATATGTACTCCACGTGAATATTCTCTTTTGGATTGTGTATCTCGATAACGTGTATATGTAAAAGATTGTTCATGTAATTGAAGTTACTCTTTGGAATTGTACGTTTAGCCCTATCTAAGGGTCTTTTGCACTTGGTTTATCGTGTGTGATCGATTAGTAGTCCTGGCGAGAGCTGGACAGGCAGTCCGCTGATACCCTAGGGTTCGCCCTAGGGAGAGGTGGGGCTGTCACACAAGTTCACGATAAAAGTTAAAACTATGCAAGTTCTTGACCATAGTCCCATCCCAGATTTGTTAAGGAAAACAAAGGAGTGGGGTGAGCTAAAACTTAGTGAGATTCCAAATAAACATGCAGGCACATACCCAATTAGAGGCGTAATATAAACAAGTAAACACCGCATTGTACTAGAACAATTTAATCACAGTTCAATTCAAGGATACGGGTGGCTTCCAAAAGCCAAATCCACATAAGCTTGATCGTATCGAGAATCCGTTGACTCTCCGTCAACGTTTGCATTTAATGAATATAATATCCGTAGAACACCACTTTCTCCAAATCCCGTCCACTAGTCAACCCCCTTACCGGACCCGAACACATCAAACAGTATAATTAGGTAATACTCGAGTATACCAGTTTCCAGATTTCAGTAAACAGTCCTCAGGGTTCATCGGCCTTCTCGACCAAGCCCTTGCTGGTTCATTACTACCGACTCACCTATGAGGTTGGGTATCCAAACAGTCACAGTAGTTGATGGGATATCACCCAAACAACACACATGTAGTCATATATAGAGAAATCACATCTTATAGTATCAGTATATAGAGCCTCAGTGGAATCGAAAGAGGTCGAGTGTGATAAAGTACACGCTCACCTCGAATTTGTCAAATCAAATGTTTAGATCAAACAATCATAGATCAAGTATTCAGATATCTCACATAGACAGGTAATAGGCAGTGGAACACTCACCTGTTAAGAAATGCAGAGCTTATCCGTCAAGTTCCTTGGTTACCCTCACCTCCGTTTCCCAGTCCTAGGTCAACGAGTGAAAGTCGTTAACATTCTAGAGTCATTTTCCAACTCAAACGTAAGTTCATTAGGTGACCAAGTGGGTTGCTAATTGACTCAATTTACCATGCAAGTTAGGCAAAAAATGTAGAAAAAGGTCATAAGAAAATGAGTTTGACAAGTGCAAGAAAGTTGAGCAAAAAAAAATCTCATTCAAGTTCAAAAATGTCTTCGCGGGTAAAATAGTCGTGCACGCGCAGTCTCGGGAAAACGGCCATATCTCACTGTAGAAAAGTTGGAATCACTTGCCGTTGGCGGCGTTGGAAACTAGACTTGAAGGGATTTCCAATGGTATAAAATGTAAACTCTAGTTCCTCTCCTATCAATACCAGTAGTTCGGGGAAGATGACTGATTTTCCTGTTCTGTTCAGCTCAATACATTGACAAAATTTACCCCATTCCTCCTTTCTAACCTCATTCATTTTGGTTCAAATTCATCCAATTCAATCTCGTAAAATTCATAATGCAGGGGTCAAGTTATGTAGCACCATTTAAGCTTAATTTCAACATACAACATGATAAAATGAATCAAAACAGTCCAGCCAAGAAGGAAGAACCAAAACAGTCTGCTATCTTGACCAAAACAACCACTTTACTTGCTCCATTTCACCTCAACTCACACATAAACTTAAACCAATGTTTAGCCAAGTTTCTCAAGCTTAACTAAGGTTCAATAAGTCACAAAGATCAAGGGGAAACCTCCACTCCATGGCTGGACAGCAAGGAGAAAAGAAAACAGTCCCCAAGTTTACATTCAACACCAACCTCCATCCTTTTATTATTTTTAACTTAAACAACATGTCAAGAGTTATTTCTAACTTTAAGAGGATTCATAACATGTTAATACATCAATGAAAATGATACGCTCCTCGATCAACTCGTTTCGAGACACGTAGCACGTTTGCCCAAGGATCTAGCGAGGTTGTCCAACGCTTGGTTTTACGGAACCCAAAACCAAGACGGATGACACGACTTGATTGAAGGTGGTAGAACGACGACTCCAAACGAGGTGAATACTCAAGTGGATAGGTCGAATGAACAATCAAGGACAGTCACGAGATTGCTCAAGAACCCTTGCCAATGCAAGTAATGGAATTGTACTCTCAATAATTCAAGAGAAACAAAACTGAAATTTTATTGATAAAAGTGTCTAACCTTAATCCGTACAAAGTGAGCCTTCTTATAGGCTAAAGACTACGAAACCCTAATAGCTAACTAGGAGGGAAGGGGTCGGCCAACCTTGGCTTCAAGTGGGCCGAATTTCCCTTCAATTAACACTAATAACAATACTTATTGTTAAAGACTAAAGGCCTGGTCGGCCATCCCCACATGTGTGGCCACTTGACTCTTCATGGGCTTGGATCATCGTGTAGATAACTTGATTGTCACCTTCCAAGCCCTTAATGTTCCTATGGACTCCTTGTTGGGCTTGAACATTTCGCACAAGGACTTGAAGAGACTCCTTGAAGCGCTTGGCCCGTGAACGTGTAACCGGGCCCAATGGAACTCAAACTGGGTCACTACTTGGGCTAAGGTCCGTGCACACATCAGTCCCCTCCACTTGAGAAGGATTTGTCCTCAAATCTGGATCCTCCTCATCAAGAAATGGGCTTAAGTCCACGACATTAAAAGTCGCGCTCACGTTGTACTCCCCAGGTAGCTCCAACCTATAGGCATTGTCATTGATTCGTTGAAGCACTCGAAAAGATCCGTCACCCCTTGGGGACAACTTGCTTTGGCGTTGCTTGGGAAATCTTTCTTTTCGCAAGTGTAGCCAGACCCAATCTCCAGGTTCAAAAGTCATCTTGCGACGGTGCTTATTAGCTTGCTGGATGTATTGCTGCGTATGCTTCTCAATATTGGCTCGAACAGCTTCATGTAACCTGTGCACAAAGTCAGCTTTCTTTTTCCCATCTAAGCTAGTGTGCTCAGAGGAGGGTAAGGGTGCCAAATCAAGGGGGGTCAGGGGGTTAAAGCCATAAACAATCTCAAATGATGAGTAGTGTGTTGCACTATGAACAGTTCTATTATAAGCAAATTCAACATGTGGCAAACACTCTTCCTAAGATTTAAGATTCTTTTTAATCAAAACCCTGAGTAAAGTCCCAAGTGTGCGATTGACAACCTCAGTTTATCCATCGCTTTGGGGATGACTTGTGGTCAAAAATAACAATCGAGTGCCAAGCTTTGACCACAAAGTCTTCCAGAAATAGCTCAAAAACTTCACATCTCTATCACTAACAATGGTTTGAGGCATACCATGTAAATGAACAATTTCCTTAAAGAACAAGTTAGCAATGTGAGATGCATCATTAGTTTTGTGACAAGGGATGAAATGAGCCATCTTAAAGAATCTATCAACTACCACATAGATGGAATCATTACCCCTTGGTGACCTAGGTAGTCCCAAGACAAAGTCCATAGACAAGTCTACCCAAGGATAATGTGGAATGGGTAATGGGGTATACAAGCCATATGGATTAGTTTTAGACTTGACCTTGTGGCAAGTGGCACATCTACCAGCCATGCGTTCAACATCCCTACACATATGGGGCCAGTAAAAGTGTTCTTGTAACATTGCTAAGGTCTTAACAATGCCAAAATGACCCATGAGACCACCACTATGTGCCTCTCTAACCAACAGATCACGAATAGACGAATTAGGCACACATAGCTTATCCACATAGAATAGAAATCCATCATGCAAAAAGTATTTTCCATGCGGACTCTTAACACAAGAAGCATATATGTCACCAAAATCAGGATCGTGTGCATAAAGTTCCTTAATCATCTCAAACCCTAGTAACTTAGCATCAAGGAAAACAAGCAACGAATGCCTACGAGATAGTGCATCAGCTACTACATTCGTTTTCCAGTTTTGTACTTAATGACATAAGAGAAGGTGTTCTTGTAACATTGCTAAGGTCTTAACAATGCCAAAATGACCCATGAGACCACCACTATGTGCCTCTCTAACCAACAGATCACGAATAGACGAATTAGGCACACATAGCTTATCCACATAGAATAGAAATCCATCATGCAAAAAGTATTTTCCATGCGGACTCTTAACACAAGAAAGCATATATGTCACCAAAATCAGGATCGTGTGCATAAAGTTCCTTAATCATCTCAAACCCTAGTAACTTAGCATCAAGGAAAACAAGCAACGAATGCCTACGAGATAGTGAATCAGCTACTACATTCGTTTTCCAGTTTTGTACTTAATGACATAAGAGAAGGTGTCAATGAAGCTTGCCCATTTGGCATGTCTCTTGCTCAATTTTGGTTGCCCTTTGAGAAACTTCAATGACTCGTGATCAGTGTGTATCACGAACTCCCTTGGACGGAGATAGTGTTGCCAGGTCTCTAAAGCCCTCACCAGTGCGTACAACTCCTTGTCATACGTGGGGTAGTTCAAGGCAGCACCTCCCAGCTTCTCACTAAAGTATGCGCAAGGCCTCTTGTCTTGCATGAGAACGGCTCCAATTCCTACACTAGAAGCATCACATTGAATCTCAAAGGTCTAATTAAAGTTAGGTAATGCTAAAACAGGTGCATGTGTGAGTTTGTCCTTAAGGGTAAGAAATGCTTGTTCTTGGGCTTTTCCCCAATGGAATTTATCATTTTTCTTGGTTACAGCGGTCAATGGAGCAGCGATGGTGCTTGAAGTCTTTGACAAAACGCCGATAGAAGCCTGCCAATCCATGGAAACTTCGCACCTTAGGGACGGATTTTGGTGTTGGTCATTGCTTGATGGCCTCAATTTTGGATTCATCTACTTTGATGCCCTGCGAACTCACAACATAACCTAAAACACAAGCTCATTAGTACAAAAAGTGCACTTCTTAAGGTTAGCGTATAGACGCGCCTTTCGAAATGTATCAAGAACTAATCTCAAATGCTCCATGTGCTCAAGCTCGTTTCAACTATATATCAAATATCATCAAAGTAAACAATGACAAATTTTTCAATGAAGTGTCTCAAAACATGGTTCATCAATCTCATGAAGGTACTAGGGACATTAGTCAACCCAAAGGGCATGACTAACCACTCATAAAGTCCATGTTTTGTTTTGAAAGCTGTTTTCCACTCGTCTCCCTCTTTCATCCTAATTTGATGATAGCCACTTCGTAATCAATTTTGGTGAAAAATTACAGCACCATCAAGTTCATCAAGCATATCATCTAATCTAGGAATTGGATGACGGTATTTAACAGTTATAGCATTAACAGCTCTACAGTCAGTGCATATATGCCAAGTACCATCCTTTTGGGGGACAAGTATAACAGGCACAACACAAGGACTTAGACTTTCCTTTACCCAACCCTTACCTAATAGGCCATCAACTTGCCTTTGAAGCTCCTTTGTCTCCTCAGGACCCATGCGATAAGCAGGTTTGTTGGACAGTGGTGCTCCAGGAATCAGGTCTATTTGGTGCTCGATCCCTCGAATGGGTGGTAAGCCATCAGGAATCTCATCAGGGAATACGTCCTCGAATTCTTGCAAAAGAGCGACTACACTCGAAGGCAATGCCTTATCGAGCTCATCAACATTTAGGAGCACGTGTTTGCAAACCAAAAGTAATACAGGCTGGTCAGAATTCACAAGTTTTCGAACATCCTTAGGCTTAATTATCATGTTTTGCTTCCTAGTGTTGGGCTTAGTTAATGCATGATCATGTGTGACACTTGGTGTGCTCAACCCTTGGTCGAGTGCTCACTTGTAGAAGTGGAGCATTTGCCAGGGTCCGGTCGCCTTTTGTTTCTTCTTTTGGCGGTCCAATTCACACTCCCTTTGCAATTTAAGTTGGTCCTCATACACTTGTGCAGGTGTGAGTGGTGTTAGGACCATGCGTTTACCATTGTGCAAAAGGGTGTACTTATTTGCCCTTCCATCAAATGTGACATGTTTATCAAATTGCCAAGGGTCTTCCTAAGATAACATGTGTCGCATGTATTGAAACAACATCACACACAAACTTCATCAATGTAGTTGCCAATTGAAAAAGGAATACGCACCTGTTTGTAGACACGCACCTCACCTTCTTCACTTAGCCATTGGAGGCGGTATGGGTGTAGATGTCTAGTTGTAGGAAGGCCCAAGCTTCAACCATTAGTAAGCTTGCCACATTGGTGCAACTCCCACCATCAATGATAAGGCTACACAACTTATCACTTACTTTACATCGGGTGTAAAATAAGTTTTCCCTTTGCAATTGCTCGTCCTCCTTGGCTCGGGCGGTTAGCAAGCGTCGTGCCACCAAACAACGATTTCCCCTTGAGTAGGGAGAGCATTCTTCCCCAGCCGAGTCATCCTCCAAGCAATCACCCTTGATCAATCCAGGCATATCCTCACAATCGTCGTCATCGGACACAATTTCCCCATTGTGAGTGACCAACATGACCCTTTGGTTTGGACATTGGGATTGGATATGTCCAAACCCTTGGCACTTGAAGCACTTTATATCTCTACTCTAGTCTTAGGAGTCTCATGAGGGGTCTTAGAAGTGGACCTGGATGCATCAACTAGCTTGTTAGGGTAAATTGGGAATTTCGGTTAGGAGCACTACCTTGAATCCGATTAGAAGAAGTTGGTGTAGCCGAATTTCCAGTTTCGTGGGCTGTTCTCCGTGGGTTGGTTTTCCCCTCCATGAAGTCGAGTTGGAAGTTTGGAAGGTACGGGCCCCTCGCCTCAATTTCTTTCCCCTCTCGGCCTTGATGGCTAGTTCAAGAAGGTCATGCATATCCAAGTAATATTGGAGCTCCAAGACTTCTTGAAGGTCAGGGTTGATGTGAGAAACCCGAAAATTTTCACATTTTCTAAGTATTATTTTATTTCTTTACCTATATTTTTATACTGTCCTTTAAAATATCAAATTTTCTATACATTTTTATAAGTAAGTACAGGTTTTAAACTCATTTTCCTGGTATAAGTTAGTGTACGTTAAATTGAAGTGCAATTCTTGGATGTGGGACCCGCTAGTGCAATAAAATTTTGACAACTAGGTGATGAGGTATTAAGGAATATTATTTTACAAGGTGCTAGGAGATGAGTAGAGGTTAGTTAGATAGATGAATCATGGGGAGAAAGAAGATAAGCTTAAACATTCAAGGAGCCAAGTGTCATGCCTTCATTGGAAGTTGGACTTTTGACCAAGGATATTAACTTTCCCAAAACCAATTTTTGACCCAAATTTCCTCATTTTCTTGTCTTCCTTGGCCGGCCCTCTTGAGGAAAGAAACAAGGAGAGTTTTTCATTTTCTAGCTTCCATACTTACTTGAATCTTGTGTTTTAACCAACCAAATTGGAATCTACTCCATACAAGTGATCACTAAAGAAGTTTAAAGACTTTGGTAGAGTTGTTTTGGAGGAGGAAAGACTAAGCTACCATTTTCTTTGAGGTTTTAAGGTAAATTGCTAAGAACATCTCTCTTTGCTTCCAATAGTTGTAAATTAGTGGTTTGTGGTTGCCACTTTAGTAGTTTTATGCAATATTTCTGGTTAGAAGTGGTGATATGTGGATTTTCAGTTTTATAGTGAATTTTTCTGCCCATACATGAAGCCTAATGGTTGGCCATGTTTTACTAGCCTTGATATGTGAAAAATCTAGTGTTTTGGTGTTAGTTTCATTTGCCTAAAGAAATTCCAGCTTGGGGTGCATCAATTTCACTTTTAGGGTTCCTAATTTGAGCATGATTAGGGTTAGTTTTAGAGCTACCAATTGGTTGTATTTGAAGGGGGTAATGTGGCCCTAATTAAGAGTGTTTAATAGCCTATGATGTTTATGGGAAATTGTGGCTGAAATGAGCTGAGATTGGGTGTTGATGTTAGGTTGGAAAAGTAAAGAAAACAAGGGAGGTGTTGCTGAAATTTTCGCAGAAACCCTTGAGCAGTTTTGGGAAATTTGCTATATCTTGTTGTAGAAATGTCAGAATTAAGTTCCGTTTGTTGCGTTTTAAACTAGATTCATAGAGTTATAAACTGTGAGAATTCAGACCCTGGTTCTGTATGTACGATTTATGGTGATTTTTCAAAGTTGACTGAAATTGCATACCTATTCTGTCTTCTACTGGATAAAACAGAAATTTGAGGCTCGAATTTGACTGACTTGTGATCTGAATCTTATAAATGTGTCTTCTGAGAAATTATACCCCTTTGAGTCTATTTTCTGGCGGTATAAATTTTATCAATTTTGGACTTAAGAATCTTGAGATATGACTTTTCATATGGTGGTACGCAAAACTGGAAAATCCTGTTTTCCTAAAATTGTCCTTACTCTCATATTCTACCTTAAGTTTGGAGTTAGTGAATCATTGTAGGTATGGTTTTAGGTAGAAGTAAAGGGTTTGGGGTCATTTATGTTTTAGGACCAACCGTTACCTTTTTACTCCAAAGCCACCTTTTATCTCCTTGTACTAGTAGTTAACTCGGAGAGGCGACTTGTAGTCAAGCCTCATTTATGCATTCCATTTACTGGATTCGTGAATGTGAGAACTATAATTGTTTTTCTCTTGGTTATTCTTAGGGTTTCTTGGTGGTTGAGGGTGTTATCCGGAAGGAAACTTTGGACGTTATTTTGCTTATATAGGTGAGTGTTCTATATACGTTTTGTTTCTAATGACTATGTGATGTGAGCGCGGAAGCTATCTTAGGATCTTAGAGGACACGTTGACAATGGACGGAATTGAACCCAAACTTGGACCACTCAAGAGCGGATTCAACGGTAGAGGACGCCACAATCAAGTGTGTTTGCCTGATTGATAAGTCGAGAAACAACCTAGGAACCACGCTAGGGTGTTCAAACTACCTTTCACAAGCTAAAGGAATTTGCCTTAATGGAAGACGAAATTCTGGAATTTTATTAAAAATATCGCAAAACTGAATGTAAACAATGACTTGGGGCTATTTATAGCCTTGTCTAACCCTAATAGAACTTGGAAAATATTAAGGAAATTCGGACAGCCCATTGGGTCTCTCTTGGCCGAAAGCTAACCTACTAATTAATTAACTTAATGACTAACTAAAGTACTATTGGACCTAAAGCCCACATGGCCGAAGCTAAGCTCAAGAAGAGCTACTTAATCGAGGCCCAATCCTCCCTTTGAGGCTTGATCACTTGCGCCTTCAATTGTAAGCAATATCTTGGTAGTCTTGCAAGGATCCTCCAAGTCAATTCCTTCAATGCTTGAGCTTGGTTTCTCTTGAGCTTATACGGCATGAACTAAGGCTTGAAGTGACTCTTTGAACCTCTTAACTTGTGCATGTGTAACGGGCCTATGTGAACACCACGGCCAGCTTGCTCATTCGCATCATTCCCCTCCTCTTGAAAAGGATTTGTCCTCAAATCTTGGGGAAAAATGGTACTCCATGTTGGTGCTCTTATAGGATAGCAATGTGGGAGCTAGATGAATGAGCACCAGCCACGTCACATGTCGCTTGGACAACCTCATGATGCTCTTGAACAAGGACATTTTCCAAGACAAGAAACACCTTGTATAAAGCTTGTGAAAATTCCATGTAGCACTCCAAAACTCTCTCATCAACCCTTGGTCGTTGCATGTCAAGTTCAAACCTACAAAACAAATCACACAATTAGTATATGTAGGGTTAATACTGTGAGGACGTGTAAAATCCCTTATATTTTTCTTAAAATTCCCTTTAATTTGGAAATTATTATTTTACAATAGCTTTACTACACACTCACTTCCCAAATAGCCACAAATAATCATAGAACCAAGGGTTTCCGTTTTACTTTCACCGTTACGACAAACTAGGGTTTTTACGTTTTTTCGTGGTGCGAGTAATCGGTACGAAGCGTATACTAAATTTAGTGATTAAGAGTATATTCTAGATGATATTAAATGTGTGATTAGAAGTGATAATAATAAATTAGTGAATTAGAAGTTAAAACCCTAGTGTACGCGATTTAAGGAAAAATCGGCTTGAACCGGCCGGTACCGTTCACTACCGATTGAACACCCCACTTAACCACCACTTCATTAACTTAATCTCATTGTCATTAGTGCCAAAATATCAGCCCTAATTGAGCTTGTGAGTCAGCCGAAATTGTTGACTAGAAAAAGAAAGGAAAAGAAAAAAATTCAAGATGAAAAATCATGGTGACAAGTGGCGGCCATCCCATGGTTGTTGACCAACTAATTTCCTTCATATTTATCACCAAAAATCACTTCAATTGCCTCTCATTTCTGGCCATTTCAGCCGTGACTTGAGGAAGAAAAACAAGGGGAAGAAACTCCAATTTTCATCTTGAGTCTAGCTCATTTGAGTGAAGAATCAAGAAATCTAAACCGATTAACTTCCAAATTAGGAGCTTAGGAAGCTAGGGGTGCTCAAGTTTGGGAAGGAAAGGTGAAGGATAACTCTTGCAAGCATCTTAGTAAGGTGGTATGGCTGCTCATCCTATTTCTTTTCCCTTAATCTTGCTTAAGTTGTGTAGCAACTTAGATTCTTGGTTAATGATAGCTATTCTAGTAGTTTTGATACTTGTGGTGATGGCTTTGTGAGTTAGGGTTTTGAATTGCTCAATCATAAATCTTGTTGTTAGATGACCTATGGTGTCTATGATCTTGTATAGGAGGTTGAAGTAGTGGTTCAAGCTAGAAAAGTGAAGTTTACACCATAACTTAATAAAATTCCAGATTAGAGTTCCCATGATGCCCTGTTCTGCCCAGTTCTATTCGGCCATGATGGAGCCGAATTAGGCTTAGCTCAAAACATGAAGTTGTAGGAAATGATGTTTTATAGCTGCCTGTAAACTTTCAGCTCAATCGGAGCACGGTAGGATGTGAAATGACCGAAATACCCTTACTGCCACAAGCTGCAATTCGTAAACAGTTTTGTGAATTCACCAGTTTGGGTTGCGTTTTCACCCTGATTCGTATCCAATTAGCTTTTGGCCAAAACACAAAACTTTAGCCCTATGTTTTATCTTTCCAAGCCTCTGAAAACACCCCAAACGGAGTTGTGTAGCCTGAGTTATTGCCGGTTAAAGTCAGTGCTGACAACTAGACTGATTAAGAACTTTTGGATCTGGGAATTTGCAATTCGACCTAGCTAACCTGTGAATTAGGTTAAGATGCCTTCATGAAAGTTGTCCCTCTGTCTTAGCTTCGAAGCGGTATAAGAGTCACCCTGATTCGATAAACGTAGCTCCAGTTATGACTAAAATGCTACGGGATATAAATCTGCCGTTCAGTTTGTGTCTTCAAAATTGATTTCTGATTGTACTATTGCACTTGTATTGTATTTGGGTGATTTTGGAGCTTATTGGAAGGGCTATGTTAGTATCATTACTTCTGTATGATTGTGGGGCTGAATTAAGGAAAGAAGGAAGCCATAAATGGCTGGAAAAATTGGTAAACACAAAGGGCGTGCCGCCCAAATTGGCACGCGAAGGTTAAGTAGAACTACGCTCGCCTTGACTAAAGCCTTGAGGATGAATCTAACTCGATTTGCCTAGGTTATTCGAGTCCCCTTTTGTGGAGGTATACAAGTTGAAATTCGGCCGAAACGTGTACCCTTGGAAAAATGAAATTTACAACTAATAGAAATATGTTTTCCTCGTTCCTTTGATTTAAATGGTATTTCAAAGTATAATTGCTACCAAGTTCCACAGTGTGTATAGCGAGCAAGAGTTTTACGTATATGCTCCAAATGAATTTCAGTTTTTTGATTCTCGTTAAACGAAACGTCTAAGTTTCGAACCTTAATCGATTTTCAAAGCTCTTAAACGATATTTTATCGCAGATTTGGACTCCAAACCAGGAGTACTACCTGGACGTGATCACTAAAAGCACTGCATCTTTTGGGTGAGTGCTTCCAAATACCTAATTGCACTTGATACTTGTATTTAATACTGAATAGATGCTTACATGTTATATGAGTGGATTGAGAAGGCAAGCGTGTACTTTATCGCACTTGCCCTAATATGACTTGTTCTCGATCTTTGAGTTCCATTTAAATGATATACGTGCATATGAATTGTGATTTATCTGGAATTCCAGAAACCCTGTGGTTAGTTAATCGAGTCGAGCCGGCAAGGGATTGGTCGATTAGATAACGAACCCTGGGTAGTTAGTGTTGTCGAGTGGAGTGCTACCTCCTCGACTAATCGGTATACTCGAGTATTACCACCAGTGTTTATTGTGGAGTTCGGGCCCGGTAAGGGGTTTGGTCGGTGGACGGAGATTGGAGTTAAGTGGTGTTCTACTGGATTAGTTACCTTACTTGAAAGTTGACGGAGTGTCAACTACCAATCGATCAAGCTATGGTGGAGCCGTTATATAAGCAACTGTATCCTTATATGTGAACTGCGGAATATTTATCGTTGACTATATAAAGTATTATTACTCATTTTTTGGCTTGTTTTGCTCGCTATTTCGCTATTGTGCTATTTCTACGTTATTTGATTAACAATTTGATATTTGGAACATCACTGAGCTTTAGCTCACTCCGTTAGTTTTGTTTTCCTTACAGGGGGTACGAGCGTGGTGCGAGAGTTATAAAGACTAGCGTAGTCTAGTTGTTTTAAATTTTGAAGTTGTACTCGCGCTAGCACCTGACTAGATTTTGTTGTACTCGAATTGTAACCACGTTAAAGTATTAAGGTGTGTAGAGTCTTGTATTTGGATTTGAACATCAATGTGTATATATTAAGTTTGAACTTGTTGCGGTATTTATTTGAAATGGATGTACGTTTTCTTTCTCGAGCCCTAGTGAGTGAGTCCTGGCGAGAGTTGGGCAGGCGACTCGCCAAACCCTAGGGTAAGCCCTAAGGGGGAGGTGGGGTGTAACATCTTGTATTTTCAAAAATGATATTTTATATGTTAATTTTGGTTTATGAATTTTGGTTTAAGATTTTCAAATTTTTCCCAACTCTAGTTTTAAAAAACCTTGCTTTGGTTTATTAATTTTGCCCAAAGGTTTGTAAAATTGTCAAAACCTTGGTTTCAAATGTGAGACCCAGATTATTCCCTAATTTTCTCAAATATATTTCCGAGTGCTATTTATAGTAATTAATGTTTTATAAAAGCAATTACACCGTTTGTTTAAATTTTTCACGTGTTATCCTGTTTTCAAAAGGAGAAAACCCTAATTTGTTATCAAAATCCCAATTTTATATAAAATCAAAAGGTTATTATTTAATTGCTTTAATGTGTGTTAATGCATGTTTAAGGAGGAGTTTACGGCAGTTGGGTGATTAGTAACCTGAGTTGATGTGATTAGTGATTTTTGTGTTAAGTTGAATTGGGAACTTGGGGATTAAGTTGAAAGAGATATTTTAGGAATTGGACAAGAGTGCAAGCCAAAGGAATTAATTCTTCTAGATCTATCTAAGCTAATTGATGATTGGTTGATTAGTTGGTATAAGCTTGACATCATTGACTTGACTTACAATAAACTAGGTAAGACAATTGGCTAGACAAAATACAAAACTTAACTATGAAGTTCTATAGCAAGGGGAGTTCGGGCAGCTGCTAAGAGAAAATAAAGAGAAGGAAGCCGTGGGGAAGGAAAGGAAAGAAAAGAGAGAAGGAAAGAGGAAGAAAAGGTTCTGGTGGCTGGAACAAGAAGAGGAAAGCTGTGAGAAACAAATAGAGAGAAAGAGGAAAAGGAAAACAAGAGAAAGGAAGAAAAGAAGAGAAGCTGGTCCGTTTGCTTCAGTTTTCTTCAAAGATGAAAGGTAAAATTGGCTCAAGGACCCTTGATTCTTGTAGTTTATCTTGAATTGATGACTGAGGATTGGAATTGGCAAGTTAAGAATCGAATTGCATGGTTGAAATCTTGTTGGTTTGGAAGAATGATATGATTTGATTTTCTGTCCATTTTCTGTCCGAAATTTCTGTGATTATTCGAAAATTATTGGGGCTGAATTAGCCTTAGCACAAAACATAAAAGTTGTATAGCATTGAGTTTAGATTATTCCTGTAAATGTTCAGCTCAATCGGAGTAGGGTAGCTTGTGAAATGACAAAATTACCCCTGCTGCCCTGTTTCTATCCGAAATGATAATCAGCCTCTGTAATTGGTTAGTTTGACCGGGAATATTACTGAATTGGTTGTCTATATCTTCTTAAGAATTGTAGCCTTGTATCTTAGATTTCAAATGGCTTTGGAATCACCTGAATCGGAGTTGTGTGTGCTGAGTTATGATTGAATGAATCAGGACTGCTAGTTGAATTTCACAGTGAGCTTCGAACTGGAAAATCTGGAGGCTGTTTGGGTAAATTTGGCTAGGTTAGGGTAAGAACTGAGTTGAGATGTCTTCATATGAATTGTAGATTTATATCTTAGCTTCGAAACGGTATATTGTTTGTTTCAATCTGATAAGTGTAGTTCGAGTTGTGCTTAAATTGCTAAAAGGTGACAGTGATATGTAATATTGAACTTTGTGTTTTAGGAATTGGAATTGGACAATAATCAATTGTGGTGAATGGGGATCATGAGCGGTGATTAGTGAGTGTTCCTTATTTGTTAAAATCTTTCCTCAAGCATTTTAGTTAAATGTGCTCCTTTGTTTATTTAAATGTATTTGCCGTTACTAAAAGGGTTTGCTAAAGGGATTTGTGAATTGTATTCTCTTTATAAGGTGAGTGTGTACTTTATTGCACTTACCTAAGGACATGTGTTTGATTTGAACAATTGGGATTTATTGTATTAACTGCCTTATGTGATTAAATGTGATTAAATGAGACTTAGACGGGGGTGTACCTTATCGCATTCGATCTAGCTCTCAATATTTCGTTATTGGATGTGTGATATGTGATTGGATGTATGATATGTGATAAATCTTGCTTTATTACATGTTTGGCTTGTTAATTATTGCAAGATATTCCTTAATTTGGATGGATGAACTTGTGAGTGTTTAAGTATAGTAAGAGGAAAATTTCTGTTTTGAATCTTTTAAGTTGGCCAAAATTTTTGGGACAAAATTTCAAATTTTTGGAGCTTTTATTTGAGTTAAAGTTTTGCCAAAATAATGGATTTTAAGTGTATTTGGGTTGATTAAACAGATTAGCTCTTCAAAGGAAAAGAAAGGAGTGAACTTGCTAAAGTGAAAACTAGAAATTTGCTCTCTGGAATATCAGACCAGTTTCGGGAAAAAGGTTATATTTTGGTGTATACCACTCCAAATCGAGTCCTGTTTGTTTGGTTTGAAACCAGACACATAAGGCTACAATCCATGTAAATTTCAGGGGCAAACTCATTTTCTATGAGTTTTGGTGATTTTTCAAAGTCCGCTGGAAAACAGAATTTTCCCTGCCCTGCATTTTACTGTAGCAGTCTATTGACGAAAAAACTGGGCAAAATCCGTATGGAATCTCATCAAGGTGTCTTCTACAAAGTTTTAGCCCTTTCCATTATATTTCCAACGGTATCAACCATGTAAATTTTGGACTTGTAAATATTAAGTTATGATTTTCTAAAGATTTCTGCCATAAACCTCCAGTTTCCTGATTTTTACAATAAACACAAAAATAACTTGATATTTTTGCTTGGCCTTGAATAGCACGTGAATGATCGTGATTATACATGTCTCAGATGAATACGAGGACTCCAAGAACTCGTTAACCGCTTCACTTTTTTCTCTCTCACGACTTTTGGTGAGTGTCAAGTGCATGTTAAGTGTTTAAATGAAATGTTTCTCGTACTTGCTAGTTAATGAGGCTAGGGTGTACTTTATCGCCCTTGTCCTCTCTTTCATGAAATTACTTGCTTGATAAGTGATAAGTGTTACATGTGAATGCAAATGAAAGTGTTTTTCGTGAGCATTGAGCGGCAGAATGTATCACGCCCTTTTAGGGTGGGAGGTACCGCTCATCCCGTCTCAATGCTATGACCAAATCTTGTCGATTGGAGCTTTGTCTCATCGACCAAAAGTGAATGGGGGGACGCCCCAACCCATTGGTTAGCCTTGTAACTCGAGCCGGCAAGGGCTTGGTCGAGAAGTTTGGTGAACCTTGGGAAGTGTTATAGCTTGATCCAAATAAGGGGTCTTGCTAGGTATACTTGTTAAGTGATACCACCTACATGCTTGTTTGGTTACGGATCCAAGAGGGTGTCATGGTGGCTGGAGGTAGTAAGTGGAGTTCTACATGGATAACTGTGAAAGTTGACGGAGGTCAACTACTGAGCTTGGATCGCGTGTGGACTAGCTCCTGAGAGCTTCGTATCCTTTTATTGTGATTAAATTCCCTACTTGCGTAATGTTTCGAAGTTACTTGTTACTCAAGTTATTGCTTTATATTGTGTATTTGCTCGCATGTTTTTTTTTCCCTTGACCTCATGAGCGTTAGCTCACCCAATTTGTTTTCCTTAACAGGTTGGAAGTAGAAGTTCTGAGGCTTAATTAGTGACCCCCTTTGGGTAGAACTAGTTGTTATCTTTAATTTTGGGCTTTCGGTATTGTAAAAGTACATTGGAAATCTTGGATGTAATATATAAGTATGAATAGTTTTTTATATTTTAGAGTACATGATTGTTTTAGTGGAGTATTTCATATGATATTGGAGTTTAATTTGTAATTTACTTGAAGATTGTAGTGAGTCCTGGCGAGAGTTGGGCAGGCGATCTGCTAATACCCCAGGGTTCGCCCTAGGGAGAGGTGGGTCGTCACATGGGGTCGTCACAAATACTACTTGACAACTTACGTTTCACATGCACTAGATAGGGATCTTCATGATGACTCTCATTCAGCTTAGAAAAATTTCGAATCTGATTGTGCAAGGTAGTATAATTCGACCCTAGTTGTTGCTGATTTGGCACTACTTGCCCATCTGGAGATAGAACAATGAGCCAATCGTGTTGCACTTCCGTGGAAGCATGTACCAGTGACGTAAGAACAACATTCAGGTCTTGATTGACACATTTGTGTGCATCACCCAACATAAGTGGCAGCAATGAAGTGAAGGTCACTCCATACGAGTCACATGAATTTGCGCCAGTTGGAGTTGATAAAATGAACTCATGGTGACCAGCTTTTGGATGTATGAATATGCATGGAAGATCACAACAAGCAGTTGGCACAAGCATGAAATCAGGTTGCAACTCTTTAATCAAAGCTGGAAAATTTCGAATTGCCTTACAACCTACAAAGACAAAATAAGTCTCAGCTTGTTTTGAACCAGAAATTGGATATATAAGCAATGGAACATCATTAATTAAGTGGTGAGAAGGTGTAGAATAAAAGTTAAATGCAAAAACTCCTTTTGACACATGACTCCTTCCATCAATCGATTCAACTTGAGACTGCATTGATGGCTCTTTACATTTTCCATCAAAATCTGCATAGGAAATACAAGTGTGAGGATGGAAATAATGCTCAAAAGAAGGTAAAGATGATGAATGAATCATAGGCAACAAACAAAAATAGAAATATGGAATTCTCCCTTCATGATGAGTTCGAATTAATTCTCCATTGGTGCGGCCAGATTTGGGTTGACGTTGTTCCATGAAGTGATACCAAATAGATTTATCTCCTAGCAGACAAACTCCATGGAAGCTAGTGAATTGTACAAGTGTGGAACATTGCATGACTAACTTCACTTGACTTTGCTTAATCTGTACAAAAGCAGAAACAGTAAACAAGGCAAAGTTAAGTTTGTTAGGAAAGCTATAAACACTCGCCTTCCCATGCACAATCAGCTCACTTGATGCTTCACTCATCTCCTCAGATTTTTTTACCTCTTGTTCTAACTCACATTCCTAAACTTTTACCTCAAGTGCACTCTCACCACCACACTCAACTCGCTCTTTTTCAAGTTTTTGTTGGAGGAGTTGTTGATATGTCTCCCACACTCTACTAACTCCTTCCTCTACGGATAATGTATTTGCATGCTTTGTTGTCAAATGAACCTCCTCCCTTCTCCTTGAATATACTGACTTTGAAGAGGTAGGTTGGACGTTAGGGTGGAATTGTGTAGAACCCCTCCTCTTGACATCCTTATTCACCATTCGGTCAAGGCGTCGATGAAGAGGCTCGAAAGCTTCATCCAAACTCTGCTTGAATTCTTCCATCATGGCCTCCATGTGTAGTTTTAAGTCCATGGTTTCTTCTCCAACTCCACTTGACATGCTTAGGTAAACCTGCAAATAAACAACTACCTCTCTTTCTGTTGTTTTTTTTTGTACAACTACCTCACGCTCATGTTTCACTCAAGTGTATCACTCTCTAATAGTCTCACCAAACAATTCCTTGACTTGCTAGTTGCTCGGGTTGAACAAGTTTAGGCGTCACCGTAAGGTTCGTTCTTGACTAGTCAATAAGTGACACAAGATAGTAGCAATGGATGAGGTGAATGAAGACCTAGACGTGACCTAAACTCAGATTAGGACTAACAATAACTAACGACTCAAAAAGAAAGCAAGACAAGTGACTTCAAGGTTGAAATTTTGAAAATCCTAGAAAACTCTACCCGAAGGGCAAAATTTCTGGAATTTGTCGAACTGCTGATCCTCGGTCTTTTGGTCAGGTTTTGGGTATTTTGGGTGCTGTTTTGGTGTATAGGTCAGCCCTTAAATTGGCAGTCCAATCGGATCACAAAGTGATGCTCAACCGATTAAAAATTGCGGGCTGGTTTCGCGTGGCAAGGCTGTAGCGGTTCGGCTTTTGGATTTTGGAAACGGAATTGGGTGTAAGGTAGACTGTTTTAGGTCGGTTGGAGGGGAACTTGGGCCTTTGGCCGATGGGTTCTTGGCTACTATTAATCCCAACAGAATTAGGATTAGTTGGAGTCAAGGTGGGACTTGGTGCACAATTAGGAAACTAGAGCCAATATCTTTCTTCCCTTTTTTTTTCTTTCCTTTTTTCGTTTCTTTTCTTTCTTTTTTTTGTTTCTTTTGTGGCTCAACAGATTATTTTAACCACGTAATTCCAGTCCCAAAAATTTCCTTGAATTCGATTCTAGCTTCAAGATTCGCCAAGACAAGATTGAAGATTGTTTCAAGTATAAAGAACCCCACAATTTGGTTTCAAGAATCTCCCCAAATCAGCCTTTGGTAGTTCAAGAACTTCAAGAAATTCGTTCAAGAAGCTCAAGAACTTCTCCAAATATGTTTTGGTTTTCAAGTTTTGCAAGAAACAACACAAAAGTTCAAGAAATAAGGGCAAAACAGGTTCGGCAGCCTCCCAAGGAAAAATTTCCAGCAACGACTCAAGAACAATGAGGTATGTGAAACTTCTTTTTTTTTGTGACTTTTTGCTAGGTTGTTTTCACGCCCCAAGCAACACAATAACCAACCAGAATTAGACCACAATCTAGACAAACTAATAGTAAATATTGGATGAAAACAATCTGGGCAGATTACAATACAAGGAACAAACCTACTTGATATGCGGCAATAAGAGCAAAAATCCTAGCCGTCGCAAAATTTTTTTTTCTCTAAACCAACACAAGACTTCAAGAACAATATAACAAGACACCAAAACAAGAAAGAAACACAAATTATGCAAAGCAAAAAAAAAAAAAAAGTTCGGATGAACAGTGTCGCTACAGTACTTTGGATGAACCGTACCGCGTGTGAATAGTGTCGCTACAGTAGCGATGAACAGTCGATGCTACAGTCTTTTTTTTTTTTGTGACTCTCAACGATGTCAAGATTCAAAAACAAGAAAAAGGGATATACGTGATACCTCAACCTAGCTCTGATTACCAGATGATGTGAGCGCGGAAGCTATCTTAGGATCTTAGAGGACACGTTGACAATGGACGGAATTGAACCCAAACTTGGACCACTCAAGAGCGGATTCAACGGTAGAGGACGCCACAATCAAGTGTGTTTGCTTGATTGATAAGTCGAGAAACAACCTAGGAACCACGCTAGGGTGTTCAAACTAGCTTTCACAAGCTAAAGGAATTTGCCTTAATGGAAGACGAAATTCTGGAATTTTATTAAAAATATCACAAAACTGAATGTAAACAATGACTTGGGGCTATTTATAGCCTTGTCTAACCCTAATAGAACTTGGAAAATATTAAGGAAATTCGGCCAGCCCATTGGGTCTCTCTTGGCCGAAATCTAACCTACTAATTAATTAACTTAATGACTAACTAAAGTACTATTGGACCTAAAGCCCACATGGCCGAAGCTAAGCTCAAGAAGAGCTACTTAATCGAGGCCCAATCCTCCCTTTGAGGCTTGATCACTTGCGCCTTCAATTGTAAGCAATATCTTGGTAGTCTTGCAAGGATCCTCCAAGTCAATTCCTTCAATGCTTGAGCTTGGTTTCTCTTGAGCTTATACGGCATGAACTAAGGCTTGAAGTGACTCTTTGAACCTCTTTACTTGTGCATGTGTAACGGGCCTATGTGAACACCACGGCCAGCTTGCTCATTCGCATCACTATGTGAACTATTGTGACTATTTGGATTGTTGCTTTAATAAGTGATTGAGGTACGTTATGTTTCCAACGTTTTCTAAAAATGAATTTTGCTAGGCGAGTGTGTACTTTATCGCACTCGATCTAAATTGATGTGAGCGCGGAAGCAAAGATTAGATCGTAGAGGACACGTTGGGTAATGGATGGAATTGAACCCAAACTTGGACCACTCAAGAACGGATTCAACGGTAGATGACGCCACAATCAAGTGTGTTGGCTTGATTGATAAGTCAATAAACAACCTAGAATCAACTCTAGGATGTTCAAACTAGCTTTCACAAGCTAAAGGAATTTGCCTTAATGGAAGACGAAATTCTGGAATTTTATTCATAATATCGCAAAACTGAATGTAAACAATGACTTGGGGCTATTTATAGCCTTGTCTAACCCTAATAGAACTTGGAAAATATTAAGGAAATTCGGCCAGCCCATTGGGTCTCTCTTGGCCGAAAGCTAACCTACTAATTAATTAACTTAATGACTAACTAAAGTACTATTGGACCTAAAGCCCACATGGCCGAAGCTAAGCTCAAGAAGAGCTACTTAATCGAGGCCCAATCCTCCCTTTGAGGCTTGATCACTTGCGCCTTCAATTGTAAGCAATATCTTGGTAGTCTTGCAAGGATCCTCCAAGTCAATTCCTTCAATGCTTGAGCTTGGTTTCTCTTGAGCTTATACGGCATGAACTAAGGCTTGAAGTGACTCTTTGAACCTCTTAACTTGTGCATGTGTAACGGGCCTATGTGAACACCACGGCCAGCTTGCTCATTCGCATCATAAATGAACGTGAAATTTTCAACGCTTAAAGGATTAAATGCTACTTGTGCATGAATGTAAGCCTTTTGGCTGAACTGGCCCTTGCCCTTCGTTACCGGTCGACTCGAGCCAGAAGCGGACTCGGTCGGGCGACTGGTGACCCTGGGTGAATGTTTGGTATACTCGAGTATGACCACAAAGTTTGGTGGAGACTAGCCAATGAACTGGCTAGATGGGGGAAATGAAATGAATGAACGAATGACAAGAACAATGAAGGGGTTTTCACTTACAAATATGTTTTTTTTAATGATTGGAGGAATAAGGAAAATGGTTGGCGAATGAATGAACGAATGGCTCCACGTGAGCATGTATCCTTTTAATGAATGTGTTACTATTGCTTTCATATGGTAAATGTTTCCTGGATTGTTTGTTATTCAATGATTAATGTCTTGGACTTAATTGTTTGATTATGTGTATAAAACCTCGCTGGACTTTTAGCTCATTCCTTTAGTTTTGTTTTCCTTACAGGGGTTGCAAGCAAGGGCGAGAGACCTGTAATAGAATAGTATAGTTTAGTCCTTTTGTATTGTTTTGGCTTTTGTACTCGCTCTAGTGCTTGAATAGGGTTGACTGTAGCGGGAACTAAGAGCTTTTGTTATATTTGGGACTGTAGATCTGGTTGAGATTGGAATGAATGTAAGTATACGTTTCAAGTTTGGGAATTGTTTTCATTTATTCTCGAGGTTATATTTTATTTTGTTTGAAGAGAGTGAACGAGTCCCGGCGAGAGTTGGACAGGCGGTCCGCCGAACCCTTTGGTTCGCCTTAAGGCTTTGTGGGGCTGTCACAGTTGAGACCTCTAAGGAACCTTGCCATTGTAGCCTCACTATCTTCTTGAATGTTTGCCCTCATCATGGCCATCTCGATCTCTTTGTAGTAGTCCTCCACACTCATGTTGCCTTGAGTGAGGGTTTGAAGCTTAGAGTGGAGATCGCGGTTGTAATAGTTAGGAACAAATCTCTTGCGCATTAATGCCTTGAGTTCTCGCCAAGTCCGGACTCGTGGTTCTCCCATTCTCCTTCTATTAGTCCTTACTTGGTCCCACCAAACTAGTGCGTAGTCGGTGAACTCAACGGTGGCAACCTTCACCTTTTGCTCCTCGCTATAGTCATAGCAGTCGAAGACCATCTCAATGCGGCCTTCCCATTCCAGGTAAGCCTCAGGGTCACTTTTGTCTTGGAATGTAGGAACTTGGATTTTAAGTCCCTTGAGCTCGTTCTTAGACATGCCCCTTTTAGGCCTCTCGGCTTTTTCCTCATCTTCGTTAGCCGAGTAATCTTCACTATTTGCTCCTTTGGTGCCATGGTTACTCCGGTTGTGTGATCTAGAACGAGAGCCTTTTGTGAAGCTCTTGGAGAGTTCATCGAAGCGGTTGTGCATTTCCTCCATTTGTTGCTCACTGATCCGTTTCAGCTCGTTTTTCATGGCGGTGAACATCAGTGAGTAGTCAGTGGTCGGATGATCTTGCTCCATGGCCTTCGGCTTACCTGCAAAAGGTTAGTGAACGAGAAAAATAGGACAAGTATAACCTTACTTCACTCCCTTAGTGTTTCACTCACCCTTGTATTTCACTCAAAGCACTCTAATGATCTTACCCAAAATCCTTACCTGTCGGTTTGAGTAGTTGAGGAATGCCGTACAAGTCCAATAATTGTCACCACACTATCCACAAAGTAATCAAGAAAGCAAGACACGAATGGGATGCAAAAGGAAGCAAGAATAAACGGTTTTGGAAGCTTTCTAGATTCGGACAGAAAAGGAATGTGCGCTAGTGTGAAAGGAATCAATGAAAACCCCTAGTTCCTAAAATGTAGGAGCTTGTCCAAGTGGAATTGAAAGAAGTATCCAAGCTATCTACTTAGTTTCCTAGGTGATTTTGGAAACTAGTTAGCTTTTGGGAAACCTTTTCTCTCTTGACAACTTTTAGTAACTTCTAAATTCCTTTCCAAAAAGAATTGCAAATCAGATTTCTTTTCTTTCCCTCAATCCCCTTGCTCAAGTCGGTTGGACAGTGATGTATAAATTCCCTTCACCCAAACCGAAGCTCTCCCACACACAAAGCAATTCGGATCAACAAGACACCTTTAGGTCTCTCCTTTTCTTTTATCAAGTAACAAGGCAATTCGGTTCTTGGCTTTCAAGACAATGGATGCTCAACCAAGTGAAACAAATAATCCTCCTCGGGCTCTCCCCCAACGGGTTACCCAAGACGTTCCCAAGAAATTCACACCAACTCCAAGGAAACCTTTCACCACCGCAAGAGAGTACAAGAAGATGTACACTCGAAGGATGAAACAAGTTCCCAAGAAACAAGATATTCAAGAATTTCAAGAAGTGGTGGATCAAAACTTTTGACTCTTTTCTTTGTTTAATTTTCTGTTTTGGATTGGAAACAAGATGTAATGGTGGTTGTTTTTGCAATAAAAGAACCGAAGTTTCCCTTTTCTTGTTTGTCTCTCTTGCCACCCGACTCCTCTTTCTTTCTTTTCTTTTCGTTTCTGTTTTTTTTTACTTAACAAACGACACAAACACTTGGCTGCAAGAAACAAATTCTAGAATCTGGTCAGCCTTTAATTTTCCCACAATCAACGGTCAAAACTCCAAGATCTTGCAAGAACTTACCAAGAAATTATCAAGAACTTCAAGAGCTTCAAGATTGATTTCAAGAAACTCAAGAAACCCTAGATTCTTGTAGGTTTCCTTCAAGATTCACAAACACCAATGAGTTTAACTACAATTCAGATTTGGAAAACAAGTAAAACAACTTGGATGACCTTCAAACGACTTGGATAGATTTGAGCGAAAGAAACCCTAGCGCGAAACGAAACCCTAGCCGTCGCCCAAGTGGTTTTCTTGTTGCTTAGGCGATGACTAACGACCAAGACAGATTTGGGAACTCAACCAGAATTTTTTTGTACGTTCCAAGTGTACACAAACCACGACAGATTTGACACAAAACAACGAGCAAGACTATGAGCAGACTTGATGAGCAACTTTCGACCCAATAACTAGAACAAGTTGCGGACAGAATTTGACGAACAACTAGCGACTCAATACAAGAACAAATTGCAGCAACACGTGAAGACTACACGGACAGCATGCACGACACAACACACGAACAGAAATTGACGCGACAAGAAACAACAAAAGGTGCGGACAGAAATTTTTTTTGAACAAGGCAGCGGAAAAACACAAACCCTAGACGACACAACAACGAAAAACACGGATATAACGAAAGATACCTCAACCTATGCTTTGAAGCCAACTGATACGCTCCTCGATCAACTCGTTTCGAGACACGTAGCACGTTTGCCCAAGGATCTAGCGAGGTTGTCCAACGCTTGGTTTACGGAACCCAAAACCAAGACGGATAACACGACTTGATTGAAGGTGGTAGAACGACAACTCCAAACGAGGTGAATACTCAAGTGGATAGGTTGAATGAACAATCAAGGACAGTCACGAGATTGCTCAAGAACCCTTACCAATGCAAGTAATGAAATTGTACACTCAATAATTCAAGAGAAACAAAACTGAAATTTTATTGATAAAAGTGTCTAACCTTAATCCGTACAAAGTGAGCCTTCTTATACGCTAAGGACTACGAAACCCTAATGGCTAACTAGGAGGTAAGGGGTTGGCCACCCTTGGCTTCAAGTGGGCCGGATTTCCCTTCAATTAACACTAATAACAATACTTATTGTTAAAGACTAAAGGCCTGGTCGACCATCCCCACATGTGTGGCCATTTGACTCTTCATGGGCTTGGATCATCGTGTAGATAACTTGATTGTCACCTTCCAAGCCCTCAATGTTCCTATGGACTCCTTGTTGGGCTTGAACAGTTCGCACAAGGACTTGAAGAGACTCCTTGAAGTGCTTGGCCCGTATACGTGTAACCGGGCCCAATGGAACTCGAACTGGGTCACTACTTGGGCTAAGGTCCGTGCACACATCAGAAAATCATAAACAAAGCTTAGGCAAAGAATCAAACACATGGCATGCCATACATCCAACCCTGCTTCCACTTACTTAGCTCAAGGAGTTTAACCACAAATAACATCAACTCAACTTTTAGTTTATCATCAATACCTTAAACACTTGATATTACACAATAAAGCTAAGATTTAAGGATCATTCACCTTTCTTAAGTGAAGCTTGAATCACCCAAAAGTCCACCAAACAAAAGCTCCAATCTTGAATCACACACAAGCCTTAAAGATAGTTCACTCAACTAACTAAGGTTCCTTCTCTTTTGGGTTTTGCTCAAAGTACAAGCTAGGGTTTTCAAGCAAGGAAAATGGAGTTTTTCTTCTCTCTTTGAAGCTTGAGAGAGTGATGTGTGCACGGACCTTAGCCCAAGTAATGACCTAGTTCAAGTTCCATTGGGCCCCGTCACACGTGCACGGGCCAAGCGCTTCAAGGAGTCTCTTCAAGCCCTTGTTCGAAATGCACAAGACCAACAAGGGGTCCATATGAATATTGAAGGCTTGGAAGTGGATCACCGAGTTGCCTACACATTGATCCAAGCCCATGAGGAGCCAAGTGATAATTGTTAGTGGCTCTAGCCCATTAGTTAGTCCTTATTGTTTTCCCCAATAAAGGGGTTCGGCCCATTTAGCCATTAAGCATGGCCGACCCTCTCCCTTCCATCTAACCTAGGGTTTCATTAGCTCTTTAGCCTATATAAAGGCTCACTTTGTACTATTCAGGGGTTACACAATTTTGATAATAAAATTCTGATTTGTTTCTCTTCAATTGTTGAGAGCATTCGATCCTTTACTTGCTTTTGGCAAGGGTTCTCGAGCAATCTCGCGCTTGACCTTGATTGTTCTACCGACCTATCCACTTGAGTAATCACCTCAATTGGAGTCGTCGTTCTACCATCTTCAATCAAGTCGTGTAGTTTGTCTTGGTTTTAGATTCTGTAATCTTGGACAACCTCGCTAGATCCTTGGGCAAATGTGCTACGTGACTCGAAACGTGTTGATCGAGGAGCGTATCAGTTGGCTTCAGAGCTTAGGTGGAGGTATCTTCTGTTATATCCGTTGTTTTTGTCGTTGTTTGTCGTCTACAAATTCCTTGTTTCCACTGCCTTGTTCAAAAAAATATACTCAAATCTGTTCGCTTCGTGTTTGTTGTGTTGAGTCGTTAGTTGTGTCAAATCTGTCCAGAATTTTGTTTGGTCATCGTGAGTCAAATCTCCGTCCGTGCGTGTGTCTTGTTGCGTTGGATTCTGGTCGTGCTTGTCCAGCAAGAAAAGAAAACAATTAGTCGCGGCAACTAGGGTTAGTTCCTTGTCGCGTGCGTGTGCATTACAATCTGTCCAAGTCCATAACTGTCCGTGTTGCGTGCATTCGTGGTGTCCAAATTCTTGGTTTGTCGTAACCAATCTACCTTGATTAGTTAGTCGTCGTTGAGCAACAAGGAAAAAAACACAAGGCGGCGGTGGCTAGGGTTGCTTGGTGCGCTAGGGCTACCTTCTTTCCAAATCTGTCCAAGTTTGTTTTGAGTCATCCAAGTTGTTTTACTTATGTTTCAAATCTGATTGTTGGTAAAATTTGTTGGTGTTTGTGAATCTTGAAGGAAACCTACAAGAATCTAGGGTTTCTTGAGTTTCTTGAAATCAATCTTGAAGCTCTTGAAGTTCTTGATAATTTCTTGGTAAGTTCTTGCAAGATCTTGGAGTTTGATCGTTGTTTGTGGGAAGATAAGCGGCCGACCAAAAATCTGGAAATTTACTGACATTCGGCCAGGTTGTGTGTGTTGTTCGTTTGAGTTGAAGAGAAAAAAAAAACAAAAACAAAACAGAAACGAAAAAGAAAAGAAAAGAGAGGGTTCGAGTGGGGCAAGAAAGCCAAGCAAGAAAGGGAGAAATTCTCGGTTCTTTTATTGCCAAAACAACTACCATTACATCTTGTTGCAAACCAAAACAGAAAATTAAACAAAGAAAAGAGTCAAAAGTTTTGATCCACCACTGCTTCAAGTTCTTGAAAATCTTGTTTCTTGGGGGCTTGTTTCATCCGTCGAGTGTACATCTTCTTGTACTCTCTAGCAGTGGTGAAGGGTTTCCTTGGCCTTGGGAGCGTCTTGGGGAACCCGAGGAGAGTTGTTTGCATCCCTTGGTTGAGCATCCATTGTCTTGAAAACCAAGAACCAAATTGCCTTGTCACTTGATAAAAGCAAAGGAGAGAACCGAAAGGTGGGTGTTGATCCGAATTGCCTTGTGTGTGAGAGAGCCTCGGGTTGGTGAGGGAATTTATAACCCAACTCCCAACCGACTTGAGCAAGGGGTTTGGGAAGGAGATTAAAACTAAATTTTCGGTTGGAGGAGCTTGGAACCAAATCTGAATTGCAAATCTTCTTGGAAAGGAATATGGAAGTTACTACAAATTGATCAAGAAAAGGTTTTCTAAAAGATTTCCAAAACTAACTTGTTTTCCAAATCAATTAGGAAACTAAGTAGATAGCTTGGGTAACTCTTCTAGCTCCACTTGGACACACCCCTACATTTTAGGAAACTAGGGTTTCACTTGATTCTTTGTTCACACTAGCGCATTGTCCATTTTCTGTCCGCCACTTGGAAGCTTCCAAAACCGTGCATTGTGTCCCATTTTGCACTCCGTTTGTGGCCTATTTTCTGGATTACTCTTGTGGATTAAGTTGGTAACAATTGTTGGACTTTGCGGCATTTCTCAACTACCCAATCCAACAGGTAAAAGAATTTGGTAAAGCTCAATAGAGTGTTTGAGTGAAAAATCCGAGAGTGAGTGAAACACTAAGGGAGTGAAGTGAGGTTATATTTGTATTCTTTTCTTGTTCACTAACCTTTGCAGGACCGAAACGAGACATGGAGCAAGATCACCCAACCAATGACTACTCACTGATGTTCACCGCCATGAAGAACGAGCTCAGACGCATTAGTGAGCAACAAATAGAGGAATTGCACACTCGCTTTGACGAGCTATCCAAGAGTCTCACGAGGGACTCTCGCTCCGGATCTCACAACCGAAGCAACCGTGGCACCAAAAGGGCACCTAGTGAAGATTATTCGGCCAATGAGGAGGAGGAAAGGGCCGAGATGCCAAGGAGGGATACACCCAAGAATGAGATCAAGGGACTTAAGGTCCAAGTCCCTACATTCCAAGGCAAAAGCGACCCTGAGACTTACTTGGAATGGGAAGGCCGCATCGAGATGGTCTTCGACTGCTATGACTATAGCAAGGAACAGAAGGTTAAGGTTGCCACTGTTGAGTTCACCGACTACGCACTAGTTTGGTGGGACCAAGTAAGGACTAATCGAAGGAGAATGGGAGAACCACGAGTCGGACTTGGTGAGAACTCAAGGCATTGATGCGCAGGAGATTTGTTCCTAGCTACTACAACCGCAATCTCCACTCTAAACTTCAAACCCTCACTCAAGGTAACATGAATGTGGAGGACTACTATAAGGAGATCGAAATGGCCATGATGAGGGCGAACATTCAAGAAGATAGTGAGGCTACAATGGTAAGGTTCCTTAGAGGTCTCAACCCAGACCTTCAAGAAGCCTTGGAGCTCCAACACTACTTGGACATGCATGACCTTCTTGAACTAGCCATCAAGGCCGAGAGAAGGACGAAATTGAGGCGAGGGGCCCGTACCTTCCAAACTTCCAACTCGACCTCATGGAGGGGAAACCAACCAAGGAGGACAGCCCACGAATCTGGAAATTCGGCTACACCAACTTCTTCTAGCCGAATCCAAGGTAATGCTCCTAGCCGAAATTCCCATTTTAACCCTAACAAAGTTGTTGAAGCATTCAGGTCCACTTCTAAGGCACCTCATGAGACTCCTAAGACAAGGAGTAGAGATATCAAGTGCTTCAAGTGCCAAGGGTTTGGACATATCCAGTCCCAATATCCAAAACCAAAAGATCATATTGGTCACTCACAATGGAGAAATCGTGTTCGATGATGACGATTGTGAGGATATGCCTGGGTTGATCAAGGGTGAATGCTTGGAGGATGACTCGGTGGAGGAAGAATGTTCTCCTACTCAAGGGGAAATCGGCTGCTTGGTGGCACGACGAGTGCTAACCGCCCGAGTCAAGGAGGATGAGCAATTGCAAAGGGAAAACTTATTTTACACTCGTTGTAAAGTAAGTGATAAGGTGTGTAGCCTCATCATTGATGGTGGGAGTTGCACCAATGTGGCAAGCTTACTCATGGTTGAAAGCTTAGGCCTTCCTACAACTAAACATTCACACCCATACCGCCTCCAATGGCTAAGTGAAGAAGGAGAGGTACGTGTTTACAAACAGGTACGTGTTCCTTTTTCAATTGGCACCTACATTGATGAAGTTGTGTGTGATGTAGTCCCCATGCATGCTACACATGTCATCTTAGGAAGACCTTGGCAATTTGATAAACATGTCACATTTGATGGTAGGGCAAATAAGTACACTCTTTTGCACAATGGTAAACGCATGGTCCTAACACCACTCACACCTACACAAGTGTATGAGGACCAACTTAAATTGCAAAGGGAGTGTGAATTGGACCGCCAAAAGAGGAAACAAAAGGCGGCCGACCCTGGCAAATGCTCCACTTCTACAAGTGAGCAATCGGCCAAGGGTCAAGTGAGCACACCTAGTGTCACGCATGATCATGCATTAACAAAACCCAATACTAGGAAGCAAAACTTGATAATTAAGGCTAAGGATGTTCGAAAACTTGTGAATTCTGACCAGCCTATATTACTCTTGGTTTGCAAACACGTGCTCCTAAATGTTGATGAGCTCGATAAGGCATTGTCTTCGAGTGTAGTTGCTCTTTTGCAGGAATTCGAGGACGTGTTCCCTGATGAGATCCCTGATGGCTTACCACCCATTCGAGGGATTGAGCACCAGATAGACTTGATTCCTGGAGCACCACTACCCAACAAACCAGCCTACCGCATGGGTCCTGAAGAAACTAAGGAGCTTCAAAGGCAAGTTGATGGCCTACTAGGTAAGGGTTGGGTCAAAGAGAGCCTGAGTCCCTGTGCTGTGCCTGTGATACTCGTCCCTAAAAAGGATGGTACTTGGCGCATGTGCACCGACTGCCGAGCCGTTAATGCTATTACTGTTAAATATCGTCATCTCATTCCTAGGCTAGATGATATGCTTGACGAACTTGATGGTGCTATTATTTTCACTAAAATTGATTTAAGGAGTGGCTATCATCAAATTAGGATGAAAGAGGGCGATGAGTGGAAAACGGCTTTCAAAACAAAACATGGACTTTATGAGTGGTTAGTCATGCCCTTCGGGTTGTGATGCGAATGAACAAGCTGGCTGTGGTGTTCACATAGGCCCGTTACACGTGCACAAGTTAAGAGGTTCAAAGAGTCACTTCAAGCCTTAGTTCATGCCGTATAAGCTCAAGAGAAACCAAGCTCAAGCATTGAAGGAATTGACTTGGAGGATCCTTGCAAGACTACCAAGATATTGCTTACAATTGAAGGCGCAAGTGACCAAGTCTCAAAGGGAGGATTGGGCCTCGATTAAGTAGCTCTTCTTGAGCTTAACTTCGGCCATGTGGGCCTTAGGTCCATTAGTACTTTAGTTAGTCATTAAGTTAATTAATTAGTAGGTTAGCTTTCGGCCAAGAGAGACCCAATGGGCTGGCCGAATTTCCTTAATATTTTCCAAGTTCTATTAGGGTTAGACAAGGCTATAAATAGCCCCAAGTCATTGTTTACATTCAGTTTTGCGATATTATGAATAAAATTCCAGAATTTCGTCTTCCATTAAAGCAAATTCCTTTAGCTTGTGAAAGCTAGTTTGAACATCCTAGAGTTGATCCTAGGTTGTTTATTGACTTATCAATCAAGCCAACACACTTGATTGTGGCGTCATCTACCGTTGAATCCGTTCTTGAGTGGTCCAAGTTTGGGTTCAATTCCATCCATTACCCAACGTGTCCTCTACGATCTAATCTTTGCTTCCGCGCTCACATCAGGTTGACTAATGCCCCTAGTACCTTCATGAGTGATACGAACCAAGAAACACCATTGAGCATAGTTCGAGTACCTCTAGGACCCGTGACGCCTAAGAAGATGAGAGAGGAACTCCAAGGACTTGTTCGTGAGGTGCAAAGCGAAGAAATTGTCCCCAAAGTCATTGAGGGACTTGAGTATGAAGGAATGAATGATGTCCATATTGTTCAAATCCAAGAGGACCACGATTGACGGCTTCATGGTTCGAGTAGTTGCTTAGCCGCTTCCCTAGTTTAGGTTGGAGGCTAGTTTAGTCATTTTATTTAAAGAATAAAACCGGCCAGCTTGTCTAGCTAGTAGAATCGATTATAGGCTCCTAAAATATAGGAGCCTTG
Organism: Coffea humblotiana; assembly: GCA_023065735.1. Taxonomy (NCBI): domain Eukaryota; kingdom Viridiplantae; phylum Streptophyta; class Magnoliopsida; order Gentianales; family Rubiaceae; genus Coffea; species Coffea humblotiana. The sequence goes on along the minus strand of CM041213.1, from coordinate 33,288,124 downwards.
TCGTGGTAGCCTTTCCGTTTCTCGTTAGGTTTAGTCTTTTCCATTGCACTTTAGGTTTTCTACTTGTAAGGCTATAAATAGCCTACCAAGGGTCATGTTTGAGGCATTCAACATTCAATCAATACAATACAATTTGAGAGTTTTCTTGGTTTATCCAAGGCTTCTTGAATATCTTAGAATTTCTCTAAGTGTTCGTGACTTATCAATCTAGAATCACACTAGATTGTGGCGTCTACTATCTTTATACCAAAGTTCATTAACCACGTGATTAACGGGTTGAGGTCATCCGCTCCAAGCTTGGTATCCTCTTGTCGATCCTGAGTCTAATCTCTTACGGGTTTCGTCACAAGGTTGGCGACGTTCGTATCAATGAGATTGATGAACCATGTTTTGAGACATTTCATTGGCAAATTTGTCATTGTTTACTTTGATGATATCTTGATATATAGTCGTAAAGAGCATGAGCACATGGAGCATTTGAGATTAGTTCTTGATACACTTCGAAAGGCGCGTCTATACGCTAACCTTAAGAAGTGCACTTTTTGTACTAATGAGCTTGTGTTTTTAGGCTATGTTGTGAGCTCGTAGGGCATCAAAGTAGACGAGTCCAAGATTGAGGCCATCCAACAATGGCCAACACCAAAATCCATCCCTGAGGTGCGAGGTTTCCATCGATTGGCGGGCTTCTATCGGCGTTTTGTCAAAAACTTCAGCACCATTGCTGCTCCATTGACCGCCGTGACCAAGAAAAATGATAAATTCCATTGGGGAGAAGCCCAAGAACAAGCATTTCTTACCCTTAAGGACAAACTCACACATGCACCTGTTTTAGCATTACCTAACTTTAACAAAACCTTCGAGATTGAATGTGATACTTCTGGTGTAGGTATTGGAGCGGTTCTCATGCAAGACAAGAGACCTTGCGCATACTTTAGTGAAAAGCTGGGAGGTGCTGCCTTAAACTACCCCACATATGACAAGGAGTTGTACGCACTGGTGAGGGCTTTAGAGACCTGGCAACACTACCTCCGTCCAAGGGAGTTTGTGATACACACTGATCACGAGTCATTGAAGTTTCTCAAGGGGCAACCAAAATTGAGCAAAAGACATGCCAAATGGGTAAGCTTCATTGACACATTCTCTTATGTCATTATGTACAAGACTGGCAAAACGAATGTAGTAGCTGATGCCTTATCACGTAGACATTCCCTGCTTGTTTTCCTTGATGCTAAGTTGTTAAGGTTTGAGATGATTAAGGAACTGTATGCACATGATCTTGATTTTGGTGATATATATGCGTCCTGTGCTAAGAGTCCACATGGAAAGTACTTTTTGCATAATGGTTTCCCGTTCTATGTGGATAAATTGTGTGTGCCTAATTCTTCTAATCGTGATCTGTTGGTTCGAGAGGCACATAGTGGTGGTCTCATGGGACATTTTGGCATTGTTAAAACTTTAGTAATGTTGCAAGAGCATTTTTACTGGCCTCATATGCGTAGGGATGTTGAACGCATGGTTGGTAGATGTGCCACTTGCCACAAAGCCAAGTCTAAAACAAATCCATATGGCTTGTATACCCCATTGCCCATTTGATGTGAGCGCGGAAGCTATCTTAGGATCTTAGTGATGCGAATGAGCAAGCTGGCCGTGGTGTTCACATAGGCCCGTTACACGTGCACAAGTTAAGAGGTTCAAAGAGTCACTTCAAGCCTTAGTTCATGCCGTATAAGCTCAAGAGAAACCAAGCTCAAGCATTGAAGGAATTGACTTGGAGGATCCTTGCAAGACTACCAAGATATTGCTTACAATTGAAGGCGCAAGTGATCAAGTCTCAAAGGGAGGATTGGGCCTCGATTAAGTAGCTCTTCTTGAGCTTAACTTCGGCCATGTGGGCCTTAGGTCCAATAGTACTTTAGTTAGTCATTAAGTTAATTAATTAGTAGGTTAGCTTTCGGCCAAGAGAGACCCAATGGGCTGGCCGAATTTCCTTAATATTTTCCAAGTTCTATTAGGATTAGACAAGACTATAAATAGCCCCAAGTCATTATTTACAATCAGTTTTGCGATATTATGAATAAAATTCCAGAATTTCGTCTTCCATTAAGGCAAATTCCTTTAACTTGTGAAAGCTAGTTTGAACATCCTAGATTTGATCCTAGGTTGTTTATTGACTTATCAATCAAGCCAACACACTTGATTGTGGCGTCATCTACCGTTGAATCCGTTCTTGAGTGGTCCAAGTTTGGGTTCAATTCCATCCATTACCCAACGTGTCCTCTACGATCTAATCTTTGCTTCCTCGCTCACATCAATTTAGGTCGAGTGCGATAAAGTACACACTCGCCTAGCAAAATTCATTTTTAGAAAACGTTGAAAACATAACGTACCTCAATCACTTATTAAAGCAACAATCCAAATAGTCACAATAGTTCACATAGTGATGCGAATGAGCAAGCTGGCCGTGGTGTTCACATAGGCCCGTTACACATGCACAAGTTAAGAGGTTCAAAGAGTCACTTCAAGCCTTAGTTCATGCCGTATAAGCTCAAGAGAAACCAAGCTCAAGCATTGAAAGAATTGACTTGGAGGATCCTTGCAAGACTACCAAGATATTGCTTACAATTGAAGGCGCAAGTGATCAAGCCTCAAAGGGAGGATTGGGCCTCGATTAAGTAGCTCTTCTTGAGCTTAGCTTCGGCCATGTGGGCTTTAGGTCCAATAGTACTTTAGTTAGTCATTAAGTTAATTAATTAGTAGGTTAGCTTTCGGCCAAGAGAGACCCAATGGGCTGGCCGAATTTCCTTAATATTTTCCAAGTTCTATTAGGGTTAGACAAGGCTATAAATAGCCCCAAGTCATTGTTTACATTCAGTTTTGCGATATTATGAATAAAATTCCAGAATTTCGTCTTCCATTAAGGCAAATTCCTTTAGCTTGTGAAAGCTAGTTTGAACACCCTAGCGTGGTTCCTAGGTTGTTTCTCGACTTATCAATCAGGCAAACACACTTGATTGTGGCGTCCTCTACCGTTGAATCCGCTCTTGAGTGGTCCAAGTTTGGGTTCAATTCCGTCCATTGTCAACGTGTCCTCTAAGATCCTAAGATAGTTTCCGCGCTCACATCATCTGGTAATCAGAGCTAGGTTGAGGTATCACGTATATCCCTTTTTCTTGTTTTTGAATCTTGACATCGTTGAGAGTCACAAAAAAAAAGTACTGTAGCATCGTACTGTTCATCGCTACTGTAGCGACACTATTCACGCGCGGTACTGTTCATCCAAAGTACTGTAGTGACACTGTTCATCCGAACTTTTTTTTTTTTTTTTTGCTTTGCATAATTTGTGTTTCTTTCTTATTTTGTTGTCTTGTTATATTGTTCTTGAAGTCTTGTGTTGGTTTAGAGAAAAAAAAAATTTTGCGACGGCTAGGGTTTTTGCTCTTATTGCCGCATATCAAGTAGGTTTGTTCCTTGTATTGTAATCTGCCCAGATTGTTTTCATCCAATATTTACTATTAGTTTGTCTAGATTGTGGTCTAATTCTGGTTGGTTATTGTGTTGCTTGGGGCGTGAAAACAACCTAGCAAAAAGTCACAAAAAAAAAGAAGTTTCACATACCTCATTGTTCTTGAGTCGTTGCTGGAAATTTTTCCTTGGGAGGCCGCCGAACCTATTTTGCCCTTATTTCTTGAACTTTTGTGTTGTTTCTTGCAAAACTTGAATACCAAAACATATTTGGAGAAGTTCTTGAGCTTCTTGAACGAATTTCTTGAAGTTCTTGAACCACCAAAGGCTGATTTGGGGAGATTCTTGAAACCAAATTGTGGGATTCTTTATACTTGAAACAATCTTCAATCTTGTCTTGGCGAATCTTGAAGCTAGAATCGAATTCAAGGAAATTTTTGGGACTGGAATTACGTGCTTAAAATAATCTGTTGAGCCACAAAAGAAACAAAAGAAAGAAAGAAAAGAAACGAAAAAAGGAAAGAAAAAAAAAGGGAAGAAAGATATTGGCTCTAGTTTCCTAATTGTGCACCAAGTCCCACCTTGACTCCAACTAATCCTAATTCTGTTGGGATTAATAGTAGCCAAGAACCCATCGGCCAAAGGCCCAAGTTCCCCTCCAACCGACCTAAAACAGTCTACCTTACACCCAATTCCGTTTCCAAAATCCAAAAGCCAACCGCTACACCTTGCCACGCCAAACCAGCCTGCAATTTTGAATCGATTGAGCATCACGTTGTGATCCGATTGGACTGCAATTTAAGGGCTGACCTATACACCAAAACAGCACCCAAAATACCCCAAAAACCTGACCAAAAGACCGAGGATCAGCAGTTCGACAAATTCCAGAAATTTTGCCCTTCGGGTAGAGTTTTCTAGGATTTTCAAAATTTCAGCCTTGAAGTCACTTGTCTTGCTTTCTTTTTGAGTCGTTAGTTATTGTTAGTCCTAATCTGAGTTTTAGGTCACGTCTAGGTCTTCATTCACCTCATCCATTGCTACTATCTTGTGTCACTTATTGACTAGTCAAGAACGAACCTTACGGTGACGCCTAACTTGTTCAACCCGAGCAACTAGCAAGTCAAGGAATTGTTTGGTGAGACTATTAGAGAGTGATACACTTGAGTGAAACATGAGCGTGAGTGACCTATACATTGTACAAAAAAAAACAACAGAAAGAGAGGTAGTTGTTTATTTGCAGGTTTACCTAAGCATGTCAAGTGGAGTTGGAGAACAAACCATGGACTTAAAACTACACATGGAGGCCATGATGGAAGAATTCAAGCAGAGTTTGGATGAAGCTTTCGAGCCTCTTCATCGACGCCTTGACCGAATGGTGAATAAGGATGTCAAGAGGAGGGGTTCTACACAATTCCACCCCAACGTCCAACCTACCTCTTCAAAGTCAGTATATTCAAGGAGAAGGGAGGAGGTTCATTTGACAACAAAGCATGCAAATACATTATCCGTAGAGGAAGGAGTTAGTAGAGTGTGGGAGACATATCAACAACTCCTCCAACAAAAACTTGAAAAAGAGCGAGTTGACTGTGGTGGTGAGAGTGCACTTGAGGTAAAAGTTGAGGAATGTGAGTTAGAACAAGAGGTAAAAAAATCTGAGGAGATGAGTGAAGCATCAAGTGAGTTGATTGTGCATGGGAAGGCGAGTGTTTATAGCTTTCCTAACAAACTTAACTTTGCCTTGTTTACTGTTTCTGCTTTTGTACAGATTAAGCAAAGTCAAGTGAAGTTAGTCATGCAATGTTCCATTCCAAAGTCACTTGTACAATTCACTAGCTTCCATGGAGTTTGTCTGCTAGGAGATAAATCTATTTGGTATCACTTCATGGAACAACGTCAACCCAAATCTGGCCGCACCAATGGAGAATTAATTCGAACTCATCATGAAGGGAGAATTCCATATTTCTATTCTTGTTTGTTGCCTATGATTCATTCATCATCTTTACCTTCTTTTGAGCATCATTTCCATCCTCACACTTGTATTTTCTATGCAGATTTTGAAGGAAAATGTAAAGAGCCATCAATGCAGTCTCAAGTTGAATCGATTGATGGAAGGAGTCATGTGTCAAAGGGAGTTTTTGCATTTAACTCTTATTCTACACCTTCTCACCACTTAATTAATGATGTTCCATTGCTTATATATCCAATTTCTGGTTCAAAACAAGCTGAGACTTATTTTGTCTTTGTAGGTTGTAAGGCTGTTCGAAAATTTCCAGCTTTGATTAAAGAGTTGCAACCTGATTTCATGCTTGTGCCAACTGCTTGTTGTGATCTTCCATGCATATTCATACATCCAAAAGCTGGTCACCATGTGTTCATTTTATCACCACCAACTGGCGCAAATTCATGTGACTCGTATGGAGTGACCTTCACTTCATTGCTGCCACTTATGTTGGGTGATGCATACAAATGTGTCAATCAAGACCTGACTGTTGTTCTTACGTCACTGGTTCATGCTTCCACGGAAGTGCAACACGATTGGCTCATTGTTCTATCTCCAGATGGGCAAGTAGTGCCAAATCAGCAACAACTAGGGTCGAATTATACTACCTTGCACAATCAGATTCGAAATTTTTCTAAGCTGAATGAGAGTCATCATGAAGATCCCTATCTAGTGCATGTGAAACGTAAGTTGTCAAGTAGTATTAACCCTACATATACTAATTGTGTGATTTGTTTTGTAGGTTTGAACTTGACATGCAACGACCAAGGGTTGATGAGAGAGTTTTGGAGTGCTACATGGAATTTTCACAAGCTTTATACAAGGTGTTTCTTGTCTTGGAGAATGTCCTTGTTCAAGAGCATCATGAGGTTGTCCGAGCGACATGTGACGTGGCTGGTGCTCATTCATCTAGCTCCCACATTGCTATCCTATAAGCGCACCAACATGGAGTACCACTTTTCCCCAAGATTTGAGGACGTATCCTTTTCAAGAGGAGGGGAATGATGCGAATGAGCAAGCTGGCCATGGTGTTCACATAGGCCCGTTACACGTGCACAAGTTAAGAGGTTCAAAGAGTCACTTCAAGCCTTAGTTCATACCGTATAAGCTCAAGAGAAACCAAGCTCAAGCATTGAAGGAATTGACTTGGAGGATCCTTGCAAGACTATCAAGATATTGCTTACAATTGAAGGCGCAAGTGATCAAGCCTCAAAGGGAGGATTGGGCCTCAATTAAGTAGCTCTTCTTGAGCTTAACTTCGGCCATGTGGGCCTTAGGTCCAATAGTACTTTAGTTAGTCATTAAGTTAATTAATTAGTAGGTTAGCTTTCGGCCAAGAGAGACCCAATGGGCTGGCCGAATTTCCTTAATATTTTCCAAGTTCTATTAGGGTCAGACAAGGCTATAAATAGCCCCAAGTCATTGTTTACATTCAGTTTTGCGATATTATGAATAAAATTCCAGAATTTCGTCTTCCATTAAGGCAAATTCTTTTAGCTTATGAAAGCTAGTTTGAACATCCTAGAGTTGATCCTAGATTGTTTATTGACTTATTAATCAAGCCAACACACTTGATTGTGGCGTCATCTACCGTTGAATCCGTTCTTGAGTGGTCCAAGTTTGGATTCAATTCCATCCATTACCCAACGTGTCCTCTACGATCTAATCTTTGCTTCCGCGCTCACATCACTTAGAGGACACGTTGCAAGACGAATGGAGTAGAACCCAAACTTGGACCACTCAAGAACGGATTCAACGGTAGAGGACGTCACAATCAAGTGTGTTTGCTTGATTGATAGGTCAATAAACAACCTAGGATCAACTCTAGGATGTTCAAACTAACTTTCACAAGGTAAAGGAATTTGCCACAATCAATGGATGAAATTCTGGAATTTTTATTGAATAATATCGAAAAACTGAATGTAAACAATGACTTGGGGCTATTTATAGCCTTGTCTAACCCTAATAGAACTTGGAAAATATTAAGGAAATTCGGCTAGCCCATTGGGTCTCTCTTGGCCAAAAGCTAACCTACTAATTAATTAACTTAATGACTAACTAAAGTACCATTGGACCTAAGGCCCACATGGCCAAAGCCAAACTCAACAAGAGCTACTTAATCGAGGCCCAATCCTCCCTTTGAGGCTTGACCACTTGCATTGATGTGAGCGCGGAAGCTATCTTAGGATCTTAGAGGACACGTTGCAAGACGAATGGAGTCGAACCCAAACTTGGACCACTCAAGGATGGATTCAACGGTAGAGGACGCCACAATCAAGTGTGTTTGCTTGATTGATAAGTCAATAAACAACCTAGGATCAACTCTAGGATGTTCAAACTAGCTTTCACAACAAGCTAAAGGAATTTGCCACAATTAATGGACGAAATTCTGGAATTTTTATTAAATAATATCGAAAAACTGAATGTAAACAATGACTTGGGGCTATTTATAGCCTTGTCTAACCCTAATAGAACTTGGAAAATATTAAGGAAATTCGGCCAGCCCATTGGATCTCTCTTGGCCGAAAGCTAACCTACTAATTAATTAACTTAATGACTAACTAAAGTACTAATGGATCTAAGGCCCACATGGCCGAAGTTAAACTCAAGAAGAGCTACTTAATCGAGGCCCAATCCTCCCTTTGAGGCTTGGTCACTTGCGCCTTCAATTGTAAGCAATATCTTGGTAGTCTTGCAAGGATCCTTCAAGTCAATTCCTTCAATGCTTGAGCTTGGTTTCTCTTGAGCTTATACGGCATGAACTAAGGCTTGAAGTGACTCTTTGAACCTCTTAACTTGTGCACGTGTAACGGGCCTATGTGAACACCACGGCCAGCTTGCTCATTCGCATCATTCCCTTCCTCTTGAAAAGGATTTGTCCTCAAATCTTGGGGGAAAAGTGGTGCTCCATGTTGGTGCGCTTATAGGATAGAAATGTGGGAGCTAGATGAATGACCACCAGCCACGTCACATGTCGCTTGGACAACCTCATGATGCTCTTGAACAAGGACATTCTCCAAGACAAGAAACACCTTGTATAAAGCTTGTGAAAATTCCATGTAGCACTTCAAAACTTTCTCATCAACCCTTGGTCGTTGCATGTCAAGTTCAAACCTACAAAACAAATCACACAATTAGTATATGTAGGGTTAATACTACTTGACAACTTACGTTTCACATGCACTAGATAGGGATCTTCATGATGACTCTCATTCAGCTTAGAAAAATTTCGAATCTGATTGTGCAAGGTAGTATAATTCGACCCTAGTTGTTGCTGATTTGGCACTACTTGCCCATCTGGAGATAGAACAATGAACTAATCGTGTTGCACTTCCATGGAAGCATGAACCAGTGACGTAAGAACAACATTCAGGTCTTGATTGACACATTTGTGTGCATCACCCAACATAAGTGGCAGCAATGAAGTGAAGGTCACTCCATACGAGTCACATGAATTTGCGCTAGTTGGATTTGATAAAATGAACTCATGGTGACCAGCTTTTGGATGTATGAATATGCATGGAAGATCACAACAAGCAGTTGGCACAAGCATGAAATCAGGTTGCAACTCTTTAATCAAAGCTGGAAAATTTCGAACAGCCTTACAACCTACAAAGACAAAATAAGTCTCAGCTTGTTTTGAACCAGAAATTGGATATATAAGCAATGGAACATCATTACTTAAGTGGTGAGAAGGTGTAGAATAAGAGTTAAATGCAAAAACTCCCTTTGACACATGACTCCTTCTATCAATCGATTCAACTTGAGACTGCATTGATGGCTCTTTACATTTTCCTTCAAAATCTGCATAGGAAATACAAGTGTAAGGATGGAAATGATGCTCAAAAGAAGGTAAAGATGATGAATGAATCATAGGCAACAAACAAGAATAGAAATATGGAATTCTCCCTTCATGATGAGTTCGAATTAATTCTCCATTGGTGCGGCCAGATTTGGGTTGACGTTGTTCCATGAAGTGATACCAAATAGATTTATCTCCTAGCAGACAAACTCCATGGAAGCTAGTGAATTGTACAAGTGACTTTGGAATGGAACATTGCATGACTAACTTCACTTGACTTCGCTTAATCTGTACAAAAGCAGAAACACTAAACAAGGAAAAGTTAAGTTTGTTAGGAAAGCTATAAACACTCGCCTTCCCATGCACAATCAGCTCACTTGATGCTTCACTCATCTCCTCTGTGAGAACTCGAGGAAGAAAAATCCGGTTTTAGGGTTTTATTGATTCGCGTGCACACAAATTCTATATTTTCTTTATTATATTCATTTAACATGTATTTTATAAGTAAATATAGTTTTAAAGTCATTTTTCTAGTATAAGTGAGTTCACGAGAAAATTGGAACGAATAGCGGATGTGGGACCCGCTAGTGCGTTAAGTGAGAGAAATTCGGCCAATTAGGTTAAGTGGTGTAGTAAGGCATTAAATTACTGAGTGCTAAGAGATAATCAGAGGTTGGTTAGATGCTTGGTCATTAGCAAGCTAAAGGATAAGGAAAAAAATCAAAAAAGGTGCCACGTGCCGCATTTCTATTGGGCCAAGTTTTGCCTAACTTTCTTACAACTTTACTAAAAGTAAAAATTGACCAAAATCATCTTCATTCTTGATGCTTCTTGGCCGAACTTCCTAGGGAAAGAAGAGAGTGAGAGTTTCAACTTTTTTCTTCAATTTCTTGTCCAAATCTCAAAATTCAACCAATAAAACTTCGAATCTCTTCGTAGAAACAGCTTATTAAGTGAGATTGAAGGTGTTTGTGGAGTGATTTTTCAAAGAGAAGCCCTAAGTTGCTACCTTTCTTGGTGATAGAGGTATATTGCTTAGAACTTCACTTTTGTCCATAATAATTGCAAATTAGTGGCTTATAATGGCTAAGGAACTTGTTTTACGGATGATTTTGTGAATTAAAGTGAAGTTTGGTGAATTTATCATTTTCTTGGGAATTTTTCTGATTTCACATGATTATCATAGTTGGCTTGAATTTATGGCTTAGTATGGTGTAATTGGGTGCTAGTATACGTTAATTGCGATGAATTGCGGAAAATTTCAGCTTTGTGCGGAAAATTTCAGCTTTCTATGAAAATTTCAGCTTTAGGGTTTGTGAATTGGGGCTTTCTTATGGTTGCTTATTTAGCTTATAATTGGCTATGATTGAAGGGTATTGTGACCCTAATGGTGTGTGGTTACTAGTCTTTGGTTGGTATATGAAATTGTGGTTGGATTGGATGAATTGTGTGATTCTTTTGTAGGGTGGAAATGCTGAAATTTAGGGGAAATGCTGTCCGATTGCCACGAACTTTAGGGCTTGGTAAATCTAGGTTAAGAATGAGCGAATGTGAAATGCCTTAGGGTTTTCTTGAACTTTTAACCCTAAATTTGATATATTGTCCATTTTGAGCCATAATTGAGGTTATATTTGAATTTTGCTTTAATGATCCGTTTAAGAGGTACTCGACCCGTAATTGAGTTTCAATTGCATTTTTCTTAATTGTATAGGACGTGTGGGTGATCCAAGGCGTCCGCCGGACGGAAATCTGTGAACTTACCTTTTGAATTGGTGAGTGTACTATTGCATGATTTGAATGCCTAAGTGACTACTTGTCTTTGAAACTGTGAACTGTGTGAATGAGGCGAGAGTGTACTTTACCGCTCTCGTTCTCTTATTGTATAACTGGTTTCCGATATACTTGTGAATCTGTACTGCACTGTGTTTGACTTGAAACTGTGAAACTGCACTGTGTTTGACTTGAATCATGGGGCATGAGCCCTACCACTGTACTGTGATCACTGAGCTCAAAACCCTAGTGGAAGTTACTCGAGTCGAGCCAGCAAGGGCCGGTCGATGAGGTAACGACCATAGGGTCACTGTTTGACGAGTGGAGTGTATCTCCTCGTCCCATGGTATACTCGAGTATTACCAACCACTGTTACTGTTGAGGTGTTCGGGCCCGGTAAGGGGAATGTACGGTGGAAGGAACTGGGAGTAAAGTGGGGTCTACGGTCATGGTACTTTCTTTATACGTTGACGGAGGGTCAACGAGGTACGATCAAGAACTGCAATGGGGAATTGGCTCCTGAGAGCCACCCGTATCCTTTCATTTGAACTGGTTGTGGTATTTGCATTCTGTGATTGATGGTTTGTCTAACTGGGCTTGATTACCTATGAATTTGGGGCTGCATGATTGTTAGTACCTCATTGGGTGAAAGCTCACCCCTGTTACCTTTGTTTTCCTTACAGGCATACTTTTGGAAAAGTTTTGGCTTTGAGAAACGAGTTGAGCTAGTTAGATACTTTTGTTTCTTGGTTTAGCTCCTCAAACACTGGAAGTCCTATATGTACTTTACGTGAATATTCTCCTTTGGATTGTGTATCTCGATAACGTGTATATGTAAAAGATTGTTCATGTAATTGAAGTTACTCTTTGGAATTGTACGTTTAGCCCTATCTAAGGGTCTTTTGCACTTGGTTTATCGTGTGTGATCGATTAGTAGTCCTGGTGAGAGCTGGGCAGGCAGCCCACTGATACCCTAGGATTCGCCCTAGGGAGAGGTGGGGCTGTCACATCCTCAGATTGTTTTACCTCTTTTTCTAACTCACATTCCTCAACTGTTACCTCAAGTGCACTCTCACCACCACACTCAACTCGCTCTTTTTCAAGTTTTTGTTGGAGGAGTTGTTGATATGTCTCCCACACTCTACTAACTCCTTCATCTACGGATAATGTATTTGCATGCTTTGTTGTCAAATGAACCTCCTCACTTCTCCTTGAATATACTGACTTTGAAGAGGTAGGTTGGACGTTGGGGTGGAATTGTGTAGAACCCCTCCTCTTGACATCCTTATTCACCATTCGGTCAAGGCGTCGATGAAGAGGCTCGAAAGCTTCATCCAAACTCTGCTTGAATTCTTCCATCATGGCCTCCATGTGTAGTTTTAAGTCCATGGTTTGTTCTCCAACTCCACTTGACATGCTTAGGTAAACCTGCAAATAAACAACTACCTCTCTTTCTGTTGTTTTTGTTGTTTTTTTTTTGTACAATGTATAGGTCACTCACACTCGTGTTTCACTCAAGTGCATCACTCTCTAATAGTCTCACCAAACAATTCCTTGACTTGCTAGTTGCTCGGGTTGAACAAGTTAGGCGTCACCGTAAGGTTCGTTCTTGACTAGTCAATAAGTGACACAAGATAGTAGCCATGGATGGAGGTGAATGAAGACCTAGACGTGACCTAAAACTCAGATTAGGACTAACAATAACTAACGACTCAAAAAGAAAGCAAGACAAGTGACTTCAAGGCTGAAATTTTGAAAATCCTAGAAAACTATACCCGAAGGGCAAAATTTCTGGAATTTGTCGAGCTGCTGATCCTCGGTCTTTTGGTCAGGTTTTTGGGGTATTTTGGGTGCTGTTTTGGTGTATAGGTCAGCCCTTAAATTGCAGTCCAATCGGATCACAAAGTGATGCTCAACCGATTCAAAATTGCGGGCTGGTTTGGCGTGGCAAGGTGTAGCGGTTGGCTTTTGGATTTTGGAAACGGAATTGGGTGTAAGGTGGGCTGTTTTAGGTCGGTTGGAGGGGAACTTGGGCCTTTGGCCAATGGGTTCTTGGCTACTATTAATCCCAACAGAATTAGGATTAGTTGGAGTCAAGGTGGGACTTGGTGCACAATTAGGAAACTAGAGCCAATATCTTTCTTCTCTTTTTTTTCTTTCCTTTTTTCATTTCTTTTGTTTCTTTTGTGGCTCAACAGATTATTTTAAGCACGTAATTCCAGTCCCAAAAATTTCCTTGAATTCGGTTCTAGCTTCAAGATTCGCCAAGACAAGATTGAAGATTGTGTCAAGTACAAAGAACCCAACAATTTGGTTTCAAGAATCTCCCCAAATCAGCCTTTGGTGGTTCAAGAACTTCAAAAAATTCGTTCAAGAATCTCAAGAACTTCCCCAAATATGTTTTGGTATTCAAGTTTTGCAAGAAACAACACAAAAGTTCAAGAAATAAGGGCAAAACAGGTTCGGCAGTGTGACAGCCCCACCTTCCCCTAAGGCGAACCAAAGGGTTCGGCGGACCGCCTGCCCAACTCTCGCCAGGACTCGTTCACTCACATAAAATAAAATAAGAAAAGCCTCGAGAATAAGCGAGAACAATACCCAAACTTGAACCATATAAATACATTCATCTCAATCTCAACCACAAGTACAGTCCCAAATGTATACCAAAGCTCTGAATTCACGATACAGTCCACCTTATCCAAGCACTAGAGCGGAAATAAAAACCAAAACAAAACAATTCAAAACAAAACTAGGCTATTCTATTCTATACAGGCCCCTCGCCCATGCTTGCTACCCCTGTAAGGAAAACAAAAGGCGTGGAATGAGCTAAAAACCCAGCGAGGTTCTATATACACAACCAAGGAATTAAACAAGGACATAAAGCATGTAATGACAAGTAATCCAGATAACATTTACGATATAAAGCAATAGTAACACATACAAGAAAAGGATACATGCTCACGAGGAGCTATTCGTTCATTCGTTCATTCATTCGCCTAATATTTTCCTTATTTCTCCGATCATTAAAACATTGTTTGTAAGTGAAAACTCCTTCATTTTCTTGTCGTTCGTTCATTCATTTCATTCCCCAATCTCCGCCAACTTCGTGGTCATACTCGAGTATACCAAACATTCACCCAGGGTCACTAATCGCCCGACCGAGTCCGCTTCTGGCTCGAGTCGACCAGTAACAAAGGGCAGGGCCCAGTTCAGCCCGAAGGCTTATATTCATGCACAATTAACATTTAATCATTCAATCATTGAAAATTTCATGTTCGCTTAGGTCGAGTGCGATAAAGTACACACTCGCCTAGCAAAAATCATTTTAGCAATCATTGAAACCATTTAACATTTAATCAAACAATCCAAATAGTCATAACACGTCACATAATCATAAGAAACAAAACGTATACAGAACACTCACCTAAACAAGCAAAATAACGTCCAAAGTATTCCTTCCGGATAACACCTTAGTCACCAAGGAACCCTAAGAGTAATCAAGAAAACACATTACGGTTCAACCATCAAAATGTTTGGTGAATCAAAGAAAATCCGAATAACTAATAGTACAATGTATAAGTATGATTTTGGAAGTAAAAGAGTGCATTTAGTCCAAAAGAAATGAGTAAAATAGTTGTAAAACTTATGTCTGCTCTTAAAATTTGAAATCGCCATTTGAGTGCAAATTTGGGCAGCACGCCCTTTGTATTTATCTATTTTCCAGCCATTTATGGCTTCATTATTTTCCTCAATCAGCCCCCAAAATCACATACAAATAATCTCATTACAATAGCCGTTAAAAAGGGTAAAAGCCATTCAATTACAAAACCAAACTAGAAAAGGGATCGGGATTAAGGTTTAAGACAAGGAACAAAATGACAGGTTTGACATCTTTTAGCGTATTGGTCACAACCGAAGCTACACCTATTAGATTGAGGTAAAATTTATACCGTTTCGAAGCTAAGACATAGCTCTACAATTCTTATGAAGACACCGCAATCCAGTTGTCAACATAACCTAGTCAAATTTATCCAAACAGACCCAGGTATTCCAGTTCAAAACTCACTGTGAAATTCAACTAGCAGTCCTGATTTATTCAGTCATATCTCAGCACACACAACTCCGATTCAGTTGATTCCAAATCCATTCGAAAGCTAAGATACAAGGCTAAAATTCTTAAGAAGGCATCAAAAGCTAATTCATTCATCTTCCCAGCCAAAGAGCCAATTATAGATGCTGATTTCCAGTTTTGGCAGAAACAGGGCAGCAGGGGTAAAATAGTCATTTTATAGGCTACAGTGCTTCGATTGAGCTGAAATGTTACAGGTATAATCTACATTCAATTCTCTACAACTTTTATGTTTTGAGCTAAGTCCAATTCGGCCTCCATCATGGCCGAACAACACTGGTCAGAACAGGGCAGAAAAATTCACTATAAACTAAAAATCCACATATCACTACTCATAACCAAGAAATGATGCACAAAACCACCAAAGTGGCAACCACAAGCCACTAATTTCCATCTATTAGAAGCAAAGAGGGGTGTTCTTAGTAAATTTACCTTAGAACCTCAAGGAAAGTGGTAGCTTAGTCTTTCTCCTCCAAATCAACTCCACCAAAGCCCTTAGTTTCCCTTAGTGGTCACTTGTACGGAAGGGTTTGCGATTTGGTCGGTTGGAACTCAAGATTTGAGTGAATTTGGAAGCTAGAAATGGAAGAAGCTCTCTCTTGTTTTCTTGTCAAGAGGTTCGGCCAAGGCAAGGGAAAAATGGAAGGAAAATTGGTCAAAAATTGGCTTTGGTAAAGGTTAATCTTCTTGGTCAAAAGTCCAACTCCCAATCGGTTTGCGACACTTGGCCCTTTGAATGGTTTTAAGCTTATCTTCTCACTTCCAATAATTTATCTATCTAGCTAACCTCTAATCATCTCCTAGTACCATGGAAAATAATATCACTTAATACTTCAGCGTCTAATCGGCAAAATTATATCGCACTAGCGGGTCCCACGTCGAAAAATGCACTTCGAATTAACGTACACTAACTTATACTAGGAAAATGATTTAAAAATTATACTTACTTGTAAAATGTATAAAACATTTAATATTTTCAAAGACAGTATAAAAATATGGGCGAGGAAATAAAATAATTCTTGAAAAATGTGAAAATTTTCGGGTTCTCACAGGCAGCCTCCCAAGGAAAAATTTCCAGCAACGACTCAAGAACAATGAGGTATGTGAAACTTTTTTTTTTTGTGACTTTTTTCTAGGTTGTTTTCACGCCCCAAGCAACACAATAACCAACCAGAATTAGACCACAATCTAGACAAACTAACAGTAAATATTGGATGAAAACAATCTGGGCAGATTACAACAGAAGTAACAAACCTACTTGATATGCGGCAATAAGAGCAAAAACCCTAGCCGTTGCAAATTTTTTTTTCTCTAAACTAACACAAGACTTCAAGAACAATATAACAAGACACCAAAATAAGAAAGAAACACAAGTTATGCAAAAAGCAAAAAAAAAAAAAAAAATTTCGGATGAACAGTGTCGCTACAGTCTTCGGATGGACAGTACCGCGGTGAATAGTGTTGCTACAATAGCGATGAACTGTCGCTGCTACAGTACTTTTTTTTTGGGTGACTCTCAACGATGTCAAGACTCAAAAACAAGAAAAAGGGATATACGTGATACCTCAACCTAGCTCTGATTACCAGATGATGTGAGCGCGGAAGCTATCTTAGGATCTTAGAGGACACGTTGACAATGGGCGGAATTGAACCCAAACTTGGACCACTCAAGAGCGGATTCAACGGTAGAGGACGCCACAATCAAGTGTGTTTGCTTGATTGATAAGTCAATAAACAACCTAGGAACCACGCTAGAATGTTCAACTTAGCTACAACAAGCTAAAGGAATTTGCCTTAATGGAAGACGAAATTCTGGAATTTTATTAATAATATCGCAAAATTGAATGTAAACAATGACTTGGGGCTATTTATAGCCTTGTCTAACCCTAATAGAACTTGAAAAATATTAAGGAAATTCGGCCAGCCCATTGGGTCTCTCTTGGCCGAAAGCTAACCTACTAATTAATTAACTTAATGACTAACTAAAGTACTAATGGATCTATGGCCCACATGGCCGAAGTTAAGCTCAAGAAGAGCTACTTAATCGAGGCCCAATCCTCCCTTTGAGGCTTGGTCACTTGCGCCTTCAATTGTAAGCAATATCTTGGTAGTCTTGCAAGGATCCTTCAAGTCAATTCCTTCAATGCTTGAGCTTGGTTTCTCTTGAGTTTATACGGCATGAACTAAGGCTTGAAGTGACTCTTTGAACCTCTTAACTTGTGCACGTGCAACGGGCCTATGTGAACACCACGGCCAGCTTGCTCATTCGCATCATGCACCTTCAATTGCAAGCAATATCTTGGTAGTCTTGCAAGGATCTTCCATATTGATTCTTTCAATGGGCGGTTTCTCTTGAGCTTGGACGGCATGAACTAAGGCTTGAAGCGACTCCTTGAATCTCTTAACTCGTGCTCGTGTCAGTGGGCCTTGAGGGGCCTTCACAGGGTCTACTTGAACACCATGGGCCTCTTGCTCATTCGCATCACCATTCCACATTATTCTTGGGTAGGCTTGTCTATGGACTTTGTCTTGGGACTATCTAGGTCACCAAGGGATAATGATTCCATCTATGTGTAGTTGATAGATTTTCTAAGATGGCTCATTTCATCCCTTGTCACAAAACTGATGATGCATCTCACATTGCTAACTTGTTCTTTAAAGAAATTGTTCGTTTGCATGGTATGCCTCAGACCATTGTTAGCGATAGAGATGTGAAGTTTTTGAGTTATTTTTGGAAGACTTTGTGGTCCAAGCTTGGCACTAGATTGTTGTTTTCGACCACAAGTCATCCACAAAGCGATGGACAAACTGAGGTTGTCAATCGCACACTTGGTACATTACTCAGGGCTTGATTAAAAAGAACCTTAAATCTTGGGAAGAGTGTTTGCCACATGTTGAATTTGCTTATAATAGAACTATTCATAGTGCAACACACTACTCACCATTTGAGATTGTGTATGGTTTTAACCCCCTGACCCCCCTTGATTTGGCACCGTTACCTTCCTCTGAGCACGCTAGCTTAGATGGGAAAAAGAAAGCTGATTTTGTGCTAGGTTACATGAAGCTGTTCGAGCCAATATTGAGAAGCGCAATCAGCACTACATCCAGCAAGCTAACAAGCACTGTCGCAAGATGACTTTTGAACCTGGAGATTGGGTGTGGCTGCACTTGAGGAAGGAAAGATTTCCCAAGCAACGCCAAAGTAAGTTGTCTCCAAGGGGTGATGGACCTTTCCGCGTGCTCCAACGCATCAACGACAATGCATACAAATTGGAGCTTCCCGGCGAGTACAACGTGAGCGCGACTTTCAATGTAGCGGATTTGAGTCCATTCCTTGACGAGGAGGATCCAGATTTGAGGGCAAATCCTTCTCAAGTGGAGGGGACTGATGTGTGCACGGACCTTAGTCCAAGTAATGACCCAATTCGAGTCCATTGGGCCCGGTCACACGTGCACGGGCCAAGCGCTTCAAGGAGTCTCTTCAAGCCCTTGTTCGAAATGTACAAGACCAACAAGGGGTCCATAGGAATATTGAAGGCTTCGAAGTGGATCACTGAGTTGCCTACACATTGATCCAAGCCCATGAGGAGCCAAGTGATGATTGTTAGTGGCTCTAGCCCATTAGTTAGTCCTTATTGTTTTCCCCAATAAAGGGGTTCGGCCCATTTAGCCATTAAGCATGGCCGACCCTCTCCCTTCCATCTAACCTAGGGTTTCATTAGCTCCTTAGCTTATATAAGGGCCACTTTGTACTGTTCAGGGGTTACGCAATTTTGATAATAAAATTCTGATTTGTTTCTCTTCAATTGTTGAGAGCATTCGATCCTTTACTTGCTTTTGGCAAGGGTTCTCGAGCAATCTTGCGCTTGACCTTGATTGTTCTACCGACCTATCCACTTGAGTAATCACCTCGATTGGAGTCGTCGTTCTACCATCTTCAATCAAGTCATGTCGTCCGTCTTGGTTTTAGATTCCGCAATCCAAGCGTTGGACAACCTCGCTAGATCCTTGGGCAAACGTGCTACGTGACTCGAAACGTGTTGATCGAGGAGCGTATCAGAGGGCGGCCAACAAGGAGAAAAAATGGAGCCAAGAAGGTTTAAATTTTACTAATTTCCTTGGTCAAATGAGTTGAATGGTTAGGGCATTGCCACTTGTACCAATCTTGGCCATTTCTTCCTTTAAACTTTGCCAAATAATGTTTCTTCACTCCAAGTTTTTCAAATGTCTAATTAACACCCTTAAACTCTCACATAAGGTCTCAAACACAATAAAAGAATATTTGGTCCTAATGCATATAGTGAAATAAAATGATACCACTTCAAGGAGAGGTTACAATTCATGTAGAAGGCAATGCATTACAATGCAAGGAAATGTTATAATTCATTTAGTCTTAGGGCAATGCAAGTGATTTAGGAGAATTTATATTTTTAAATGAGGGTTCTCACACTCTCTCCCCCTTAAAAGAATTTCGTTTTCGAAATTCTTACCTTGATTACTGAATAGCTCAGGATACTTTGTGCGAATGTTCTCTTCCATTTCCCAAGTAGCTTCTTCTATCTCATGATTTCTCCACAAAATCTTTATCAAGGGTATCCGCTTAGTCCTTAATTCCTTTACTTTTTGATCTAAGATCTGTACCGGTCTTTCTTCATAAGTTAGAGATTCGTCAAGGTCAATTTCTTCTAGCTTCAGTACATGAGTGGGGTCTGGATGGTACTTCTTTAACATAGAAACGTGAAATACGTCATGAATCCTGGATAGACTCGTTGATAACTCTAATCGATATGCCATATTCCCTACTCGTTGAAGAATTTTGAAAGGCCCCACGTATCTCGGTTGAAGCTTCTTTCCTTTCCCACTGTAAAACTTCGAAGTGATGTAACCTTTAGAAATACCTTATCCCCAACTTCAAACTCCAAATCCTTTCGTCGATTATCTGCATAACTCTTCTGATGTGTGCACGGATGGCGGCCTTGACTCAAGGCTTTCATAGAGACATTGAAGGCTTGAAGGATGTTAATCAAGTTGTCTACACGTTGATTTCAAGCCGATGGAGCTTAAAATTCTGGTCACTTATGTCCTTTATTTGTTGTGACCGATTATTAGTTGATAGTAGACCTGATTTTGGTAGTTGATGTCATTTTTTATTTGTTTCAGTTTTACTAGTCTTGGTTTGTTAAATAAGACGGCCCACTCATGAACAAGTGTGGCCCGAATAGGCTTCATAGTTTAGGTAACATTAAGAGGTCCACCAATCCTTGGCCAAAAGGGATTAGGCTCATAGGTCTCAAGCCTATAAAAGGCTCCTTGATGTACGGTTTTAGGATAGCCGTTTTATGATAATAAAATTCTGTTTTGTTCTCTTCAATTCGAGAGTACAATTCCCTCAACTTGCTGGGCAAGGGTTCTTGAGCAATCTTGCGTATTGTCCTTGATTGTTCATCCGACCTATCCATTTGAGTAACCACCTCGATTGGAGTCGTCGTTCTACCGCCTTGAATCAAGTCGTGTCGTCCTTCTTGATTTTAGGTTCCACAATCCAAACGGTTGGACATCTCGCAAGATCCTTGGGCAAACGTGCTACGTGTCTCGAAACGTGTTGATCGAGGAGCGTATCAGTTGGCTTCAGAGCATAGGTTGAGGTATCTTTCGTTATATCCGTGTTTTTCGTTGTTGTGTCGTCTAGGGTTTTGTGTTTTCCGCTGCATTGTTAAAAAAAAAAACAAAAACAAAGATTCTGTCCGTACCTTCTTGTTCCTTGTTGCGTCGAATTTCTGGTCGTATTTGTGTCTCAAATCTGTCCGCAACTTGCCTTATTGTTTTCCGTTGGTATCAAATCTGTCCAAAGTTCAATTCTGTCTGTTTGTGTCAATTGTTGCATCGTGAAATTCTGCCGAAGTTGGACCTTACTTGTTGTGTCAAACTTGTCCGAAGTTTTGTTCTTTGTTTGCAGCAAATTGCGTCAATTGTTGTCTTTGTGTTGTCATACAAATCTGCCATCGTTAGTGATACGAAATATGGGCCGCTTATGGGCCATGTTTTGGGCTGCAAGAGATTGAATCTTTTAGTAATAGTTAGTAGTTTATTTTCCAGATTTCTATTTTATTTGGTAGGAATAAGTTCGGTCCAAGACCTCATGTTGAGTTGGATCCGATTTATAGAGTCTAGGCTCACTATTACTTAAGTTGGTTAATTAGCTTTTATTGGGTTATGTTGGGCCAGCTTAAAGCCTTCATTGGGTCGATTATAAGCTGACCATTAGTTAGTGAATTTGAGTAGTAGAATTGGCCCAAAGGCCTAGCCTAACCGAGTTAGGGTTTTTTTCAAGTCACTTTAGGTTTTCAAGTTGTATGGCTATATATAGCCAAGGCAAGAGACCTTCATAATCAGTTTTTGAATCAATACAATTGTGAGTTTTTCACTTTTCTCTTTCCAAGAGAGCTTCTTTGAATATTTGAGAATCTTTCTCAAGTTATTCAAGTGAACTTATCAATCAAGTAACTCCTTGGTTGTGGCGTTCCTCTACCTATAATTTGGTTCGCTAATTCGTTAAGTAGTGGGTTGAGATAGTATCAATATTGTTCGCTACTTCGGGGATTAGATTGGGTCAAATTTTCGCTGCCAAACCGTTTGGTGAATTGGTTGTCTAGATCGTGTCCAAGTGGGTATCACATCAGTTAGTCTCTATCGTGTTAAAATTTTGTTTGTGCCTTGTTGTCCGAAGTTTCTGTCTTGAGTCCATAATTCTGGTGTGTGGTTGTCCGTGTCTTGTCCAGCAAGGAAAAAAAAAGTGCGGCGGCTAGGGGTTCTTTCCCTTCTTGTCGTATCTTGCCTGGGTTTGCCATTGCGTAGTAATCTGTCCAGGTTTTTCCTTCGCTATTGCTGTTAGCTTCTGTGTTGGTTGTGGTCTGATTCTAATTGGTTGTTGTGCTATTTGGGGCGTGTAAACAACCCAGCAAAAGTAAAAAAAAAAGAGAGAAAATCGCATACCTGATTGTTGTTTCCTTGAAGTCGTTGCTGGAAATTGATTGATGGGGCTGCCGAACCTGTTTACTCTTGTTCTTGAACTTTTGTGTTGTTTTTCTTGCAAAACTTGAATACCAAAACATCCTTGGGTGAGTTCTTGAGCTTCTTGAACAAATTTCTTGAAAATCTTGGCCTACCAAAGACTGATTTGGAACTTCTTGAAACCAAAATCGTGGGGTTTGAGATATTTGAAACAACTTCAGTCTTGTCTTGGCGAATCTTGGATATTGAACCGAATTCAAGGAAATTTTTGGGACTGGAATTGCATCTTGAAGGAATCTGATTGAGCCCAAAAAAAAAGGAAGAAACAAAGGAAACGAAAAGGAAAAAAAAAAGGGAAAGAAAGGATATTGGCTCTAGTATCCTAATTGTGAACCAAGTCCCACCTTGAACTACAACTAATCCTAGTCCATTTGGGATTAGCGGCTGCCAAGGAGCTATTCGGCCAAACACTAAATCATTTCACAAAGCCTTGACCGACCTCCACCGCCCACATACTAACCAATTCAGATTCCCCAATTCAGATTCCCAAATCCCAACCAACCGCCACACCAAATCATTTCCCAAAGCCTTGACCGACCTCCACCGCCCACATACTAACCAATTCAGATTCCCAAATCCCAGCCACCCGCCACATCGTTTCTACTCTCCAACAGAGCCCGCGAACTTGAACACGGTTGGGCAGAACCTTGTGGCCCGAACTGACCAAATTTAAGGGCTGACTCATTCACCAAAACAGCATCCAAAATACCCCAAAACCCTGACCAAAAAGGGCGAGAACCAGCAACCAAGCAAATTCCAGAAATTTGGTTCGGGTAGGAAGTCTTTCTAGGATTCCGAAATTTCAGCTTTGAATTTTGTGTCATGTCTTGTGTCGATCATCTTAGGGTTATTTTCCTACATTGTTTGAGTCATAAAACAGCATCTCAAGTGTGTTCAAAGTATCGTTGCTCATTGGTTACTCTTGTGGAAAGCTTGGTGAACCAATTGAGAACCTTGTGCGGCATTGCTCAAGTTACCCAATCCGGTAACGTAAGCGTAATGGTAAGATCATTAGAGTGCTTTGAGTGAACATACGAGGGTGAGTGATACACGAAAGTAGAGTGTACATACGTGAGCTTGTGTGTGGGAGGAAAATTCCTTTTTCGTTGCTAACTTTTTGCAGGTTCCCTCATACATCATGGCGAGTACAAGACGCATAAAAGCTAACTCACAACATTGTCTTCCTGATCCTAAGGGAGTCAAAGAAGTGGCATTACGTGGCGTAGATGAGCAATTGGACATCGTCAAATCTCAGTTGCTTGGTTGGTTTTATACTCGTTGTGGTGTCAAAGATAAAATCTGTAGCTTGGCCATTGATGGGAGTTGTGAAGTCAACCTTGCAAGTGCTATCATGGTTGAGAAATTAAATCTTCCAACCATTGATCATCTTCAACCGTACAAGTTGATGAGTACTCATGGTGATGTTTGGGTTACTAAGCACACACTTGTACCCATTCAAATCGGCAAATATGTGGACTAGGTGTTGTGTGATGTAGTCCCAATTCAAGTGACACATGTGTTGTTGGGCAAAGCATGGATATCGAGGCGAGAAGTTAAATATGACGGACATACTAATAAGTATTCCTTCTTATTTAATGGTCGTCATGTTGTACTTGTATCACTTACTTATGACCAACTTTTATTTTATCTAGCATACATGAAAAGTGAGCTTGAGAGTTATAGAATGGAGAAAAAGCTAGATGAGGGAATTGTGCCTAAAGAGGTAAAATTCGAGGGAGTTGAAAGCAATGAGATAAAAGGGTCAGCTGTAGAACTAGAAAAAGAGATAGAAAAATCTGATGAAATGGGTGGTAAAAAGGAAGAGAAAAGAGAAAGTGGGCTGATTTTGAGCAAGAATGTGAGGGCCTATTATTTTCCTAACGAACTTACCTTTGCTTTGTTAGTATCTCTTCTTTTGTGCAGATTACACAAAGTCAAGTAGAGCTGGTCATGGCATGTTCCATTCCGAAGTCACTTGGACACTTTGCGAGTTTCCATGGAGTTTGTCTCCTAGGAGCTAAATCTCTTTGGTATCAATCCATGGAACAATGTCCATTCAAACCTGTCCGCGCCATTGGAGGATTTATTCGAGCTCATTGTAAAAGGGAAATTCCAGATTCTACTTCTTGTCCTTTACCTATGGTTCGTTCATCATTTTTGCCTTATGTTGAGCATGTTACTAGCCCTAACTCTTGTTGTTCTTATGTAGATCTTGATGAGAAAGGACTAGCACTAGAATCTCAAGTTGAATCAATTGGTGGAAGGAATATTGAAGTGTCAAAGGGAGTTTTCACATTTAAATCTTGCTCTACACTTTCTTACCATTTAGTTAATAATGTCCCATTATTTCTTCATCCAATTTCTGAATTGTTTCAAGTTGAAGGTTATTTTGTGTTTGTAGGATGTAAAGCTGTCCAAAATTTCCCAACTATGACTAAAGAGTTGCAACCTGATTTCATGCTTGTTCCAGCTGCATGTTGCACGAACGCATGTGATTCGTATGGAGTGAACTTCACTTCATTAATGCCGCTTATGTTGGGTGATGCACACAAGTGTGTCAATCAAGATCCGAATGCTATCCTTACCTCACTGGTTCATGTTTATACAAATGTACAACGCGGGTGGCTCAGTGTCCTACCTCCAGCTTGGCAAGTTGTACCGATTCAGCAATGCCTAGGGCCGAACTATACCACCTTGCACAACCAGATTCAGGGCTTTTCTAGTCTCAATGAACATCGTTATGAAGTGCACGTGAATGCCCATGCTCGAAGGCTAATTAGAGAGTTTTGGGTTGCAACCTGGAACGTTCACAAGCTTTACACACGTTCCTTCCTACCTTGGCGAATGTCCTTGTTGGAGAGCCCCTTGAAGTTGACCAAGAGACATGTGCACCGAATTATATTAATCATAACATATGCAAGTATCATTCAATCTAAGAGGGCCAATATGTGGAGATTTGAGGTGTCATACTGGCAACTTTTGTTAGTCTCATTCATTTCCATCCAGATTTGAGGACAAATCCTTCTCAAGTGGAGAGGACTGATGTGTGCACGGATGGCGGCCTTGACTCAAGGCTTTCATAGAGACATTGAAGGCTTGAAGGATGTTAATCAAGTTGTCTACACGTTGATTTCAAGCCGATGGAGCTTAAAATTCTGGTCACGCATTGATGAGGAGGTCGAGAGAGCTATCCAAGTGGAGCAAGTAAAGGTGCCATTGGGGCCTATGACACGAGCTCGCGCGAAGAGATTGAATGAGACGCTACAAACATTGGTTCGTGCGGCTCGAGAGTCAAGTGGAGAGCCAAAGGCCATCGAGGGCCTCAATGAAGCTAGGCTTGTTGCCCTCGTTTCGGCCATCACTGAAGATTAGAAGCCCATGATTCGGCTAAGGGGCCCATGGCCCATTATTAGTTTAGTAGAGTGTAATAAAGAGGTCCAACTAGCTTGTGTTTTGGACCTTAGCCATTGTTAGTCCTTGAGTCAATGTGCTAGGCCATGTGGACCTTAGGTCCAATAGCACTTTAGTTGGTTACGGGGTTAGTCACTTCGCTGAGCTATCGGGGGGCTACTAGAGCAACACCCACTACTAGGAGGGTACTTGGAGGATGTGTGTAGACTGCCGCGCCGTCAACGCTATCACAGTTAAGTAGCGTCACCCTATACCTCGTTTAGATGATATGTTTGACGAATTGTATGGTGCAGTCATTTTCACCAAGATTGATCTTAAGAGTGGCTACCATCAAATTTGAATGAAGGAAGGGGACGAGTGGAAGACGGCCTTCAAGACTAAATATGGTCTGTATGAGTGGTTAGTTATGCCTTTTGGTTTGACTAACGCTCCTAGTACATTTATGCGCCTTATGAATCATGTGCTTCTCCCGTTCTTAGGTAAATTTGTTGTTGTTTATTTTGACGACATTCTGATATACAGGAAGAGTCCTGAGGAACATGTAGCACATGTACGAGCTGTTCTTGATGTTTTGCGCAGGAAGAGGTTATTCGCTAACCCTAGCAAATGTACCTTCTGCACTAATGAGCTTGTTTTCCTTGGTTATAAGGTTAGTGCACAGGGCATTAGAGTGGACGAGAGCAAAGTTCAGGCCATTAATGAGTGGCCCGTGCCCAAGACCATGAGTGAAGTTCGGAGTTTCCACGGCCTTGCGTATTTCTATCGCCGGTTCGTGAGGGATTTCAGTACTATTGCTGCCCCTCTGACCGCCATTATCAAGAAGGATGTGAAGTTCGAGTGGGGGGAAGCTCAGGAGAAGGCGTTCCAACTCCTTAAACACAAGCTCACACACGCACCCTTATTATCCTTACCTAGTTTTGATAAAACTTTTGAGGTTGAGTGTGATGCTTCTGGTGTAGGAATTGGAGCCGTGTTGATCCAAGAGGGAAGGCCAATCGCTTACTTTAGCGAGAAATTGAATGGTGCTGCCTTGAACTACTCCACGTACGATAAGGAGCTCTATGCTTTGATTCGTGCACTGGAGACATGGCAACATTACTTACGGCCTAAGGAATTCGTCATCCACACTGACCACGAGGCGTTAAAGTATCTCAAGTCTCAACACAAGTTGAGTAAGAGTGATGTGTGCACGGCCCTTAGTCCAAGTAATAACCCCGTCCGAGTTCCATTGGGCCCAGTCACACGTGCACGGGCCTAGTCACTCCAAGCCCTTGTGCGAAACGTCCAAGACCAACAGGGAGTCCATAGGGACATTGAAGGTTTGGAAGGAGATAATCAAGTCATCTACACGATGACCCAAGCCCATGAAGAATCAAAAGGGCCTCCAAGTAGGTTGGTCGACTAGGCCCTAGGCCTTAGTGCTAGATTTCCATTTTTGTTTAGAGTTGGATTAGATTGTTAAATTAGGTCATGGGCCGGCCCATCTTGTCCAAAGAGTGGCCGCCCCCTTGCTTGCTTTATTAGGGTTTCGTTAGTCCCTTGACCTAGCCCCTTAGCCTATATAAAGGCTCACTTTGTACGGTCAAAGGTTCACTTTGTACGGTCAAAGGTTACGCAATTTTGATAATAAACAATTAGTTTTGTTTTCTCTTCATTGAGAGATTCAAATCCTTTACTTGCTTTGGCAAGGGTTATTGAGCAATCTTGCGCTTGCCCATGATTGTTCTACCGACCTATCCACTTGAGTATTCACCTCAATTTGGAGTCGTCGTTCTACCACCTTTAATCAAATCGTGTCGTCCGTTTTGGTTTTAGGCTCCGCAATCCAAGCGTTGGACAACCTCGCTAGATCCTTGGGCAAACGTGCTACGTGTCTTAAAACGCGTTGATCGAGGACCGTATCAGTTGGTATCAGAGCTTAGGTGGAGGTTGTGATACCCCAACGTTTAGGATAATATTTTTATTTAGTCTCAACGAGGATATTACGGTTTCTTTATTTTATTTTTGTTTTAAGACATTGTTTTATTTTAAAGCCTAGAAACCCTACTTGTACTCAAAATCCTAGTTTTACTTGTGACTAACCGGTTTTTGTTAAATCTCTCACATTTTAATCGAAACCCTAATTTTAATCTATGGAGTTGTAAAATTCATTTTATTTTTCTTAAAATTCCTTTTTATTTGGTATTTATTCCTTTAGGATAGCTTTACTACTCATTCACTCCCTCAGTAGCTACAATCAACCATAGAATCAAGGGTTTTTCTTTTAGGTTCCTAGTTCGGGTAAATTAGGGTTTTTGCGTATTTTGGTCGCGTGATCACTTGGTGAGGTGTGTGTGCTAAATTTGGTGATTAAGAGTGAGTTTTAAATAAGAATATATGTGTGATTAGAAGTAATAATAATAAGTTAGTGAATTATAAGTTAAAACCCTAGTACGTGCGAAATAAGGAAAAGCGGGTTGAACCGATGTGTACCGTTCGTTACCGATTGAGTGCACCATTTGAACATTACTTTATTACCTTAATCTCCTTGTTATTAATTGATTAAAATCAGCCCCAAAATATCTTCAAGACAGCTGAAATGTTTGACCAAGAAAAAGAGAGAAAAGAAAGCAAAAAAATGAGAATTATTCTTGTGGTGCCACTTGTCGGATGCATAGGAAATTTTGACTAAGCATTTGTCTTTCCTTTTTATCTTCTTCTTGGCTCCATTTTCTTCCATTTTTCTTGAGCTTGGCCGAAATTTTAGGGGAGGGAAAAACAAGAGAGAAACCTTCAACTCCAACTTCAACTTGTGCTTGAATCTTGAGTTCCAATCAAAGTTTGTGCAAACTACTCCATAAAACTTGTTCACTAAGGAGATTTAAAGGCTTTGGTGGAGTGATTTTGGAAAGGAAAGCTCTAAGCTACCATCTTTATTGAGGTTACAAGGTACTTTGGTAAGAAACTTCCCTCCACTTCATATATGCGTAAGCTAGTAGCTTAAAGTTGTAGTTTTGGTAGCTTTGTGAGGAAATTTCATGGGTTGAAATAGTATTATGGTAAATTTCAGTTTTATGATGAATTCTCTGCTCTTATATGATACTTAGTGATTAGCCATGGTTTGATAGCTTAGCCATGTGTAATATTAAGGAATTATATGCTAGTTTGACTTACCTAAAGAAATTTCCAGCTTTAGCTTCAAATTCCCAGCATTGATAGTGATGAATCTGCTCTGTTCTGACCAGTTCTATTCGTGTATGATGGAGGCCGAATTAGGCTTAGGCTAAAACATGATAGTTGTAGGAAATGGTTTTTTATAGCTTTCTGTAAAATTTCATCTCAATCGGAGCACTGTATCATGTGAAATGACCGAAATACCCTTGACTGCCATAGGTAGAGTTCTGTGGACAGTTTTGACATTTCTTCATTCTGGCCTCGTTTTTCCACCTTGATACGTATGCAACTAGCATTTGTCCAAAACACAAAAGTTGTAGTACTATGTTTTAGCTTTCCAACGCATCTAAAAACGTCTCAATCGGACTTTTGTAGCCCGTGTTATTGTCATTTGAACACAGTTCTGTTAACCAGCCCGATGGTGAAATTCTGGTTCTGTAATTGGTAAATTTGACATAGCTATACTATGAACGGGGCTACGTTGTCTTCATCAAAGTTGTAGCCCTTTGGATTAGCTTCGAAACAGTATAAATTTTACCTCAAACCGATAGACGTAGCTTTAGTTGTGACCGAAACGCCAAGAGACATCAAATCTGCCATTTAGCTATTTGCCTTTAAACTTGATTTCCGATTGCCTTGTTAAGATTTGTGTTGTAATTGGATTATTTTGAGCCCAGTTGAAGGGCTATTGTGGTACCCTTGCTTATGTGTGACATTGGAGCTGATTTTTGGAAAATAATGAAGCCATAAATGGCTGGAAAGTAGGTAAACACAAGGGGCATGCCGCCCAAATTTTCACTTGAGGTATAAACCAGCCTTTGGAGTTTTGGTTCGGTAATTTGCAAATTCGACCTGGATCCACTGAAAACTGGGTTGAGTTGTCTTCATAAAAGTTGTAACCCTTTGTCTTAGCTTCGAGACGCTACCTAGTACACTTTGATCCGATAACCACAGCTCGGGTTATGGTCGAAACCTTGCAACCCATTTTCATACCATTTTCATTTCCGCGCACGCGCACATGCATTTCTTGGCCGTTTTTGCCGTTTTGGCCGTTTTAGACCATATTTCCATTTGTGATGGTTGTTTGACTGATGATTACGTATAAACTTCTGTCACAGGCAGTGACGAACCGGACGGAGTCGGTGGACCCGTATAAAGTGCTTGATTTGCGTGCTATCTAGTTTGAGTGAGTAATTGGGTTGTTTTATGTGATAAACTGTCAAAGTGCCTTGTATATGTTACATGGGTACTTAGGCGAGGGTGTACTTTATCTCACTCGACCTAAACCCAACCTTGTTGTTGATTTAATATGTGAGAATACATGCTTTGTATTGAGAATCACCCTTTTGCTGTGTGCTGTTGGGGGTGAACATGACTTGAGTTGAACCCCTTGTGCTGTGTGCTGTTGGGGTGAGTACTTTGTTGCGTACTTCATTGAGAGATATCATCTAATGAGAGATTGGATATCTCAGGGCTTGGTTCCAGCCCGGTTCCAAGGGTAGATGAACTATTCGAGCCAGTCAGGGCTTGGTCGAAGTTAGTTCCATGCTAACCTTGGGATTTCGTTCTTTGTTAAAGCTTTGCTAAAGCTAAGTGATTTTGTTTTGCTCGAGCTGCTGTGTGCTGTTGACTGGCCAGCGGGGGTTGATAAGGTGAACGGGGAAAGTTAAGTGGAGTCTACGGACTATGAGTATTTTGGTTGACGGAGTGTCAACAGGCGTTCAAGCTCGGGGAATTGAACTGGCTTTGAAGCCACCCGTATCCTACCATTGTGATGTTACATTTCTGTCTATTGATGTGAAAAATCTTGGTTTATATGTTTATTTGGATGTGATTTTACGTTTTTACCCCCGATTATTCACTAAGCATATAGCTTACCCCATTCCATTTGTTTTCCTTAGCAGGGGCCGACGCGGGGAAAGCTTGGGAAGGTGTATAGACTTTTGGTTTAGAGAATAATTGATGTTTATTGTAGTACTTGTTATAAGTTAACTAGTAAGATGTATATATTTGTTGTGGTTATAGTTAGTAGCTTCTCTAGGGTTTACTTTCTGGTACTAGTGGTGTGTATGGCTTAATGTAATAGTCTATGCAAATTTTGAAGATGTAATAGTGAAAAAAAAATAATAGACTTTTCTTTTGGCGTGAACTCTATTTCTCGTTTTAGAGTATCGAGTCCTGGCGCGAGCTAGGCAGGCGATCCGCTAAATTCTTTGGTACGCCTCTGGGTACGGTGGGGTCGTCACAGAGGTATTCTTCGTTATATCCTTGTTTTTTTCCCTCTTTGTGTCGTCTAGAATTCGTTGTTGTCCGCAGCCTTTTTTAAAAAAAAAACGGGACTGTTCATCGGTACTGTTCACGTCACTGTTTCATCCGGTACTGTTCACGTCACTGTTCATCCGAACACAAATCTGTTGGGTGTTTTTTTTTTTTTGGTGTCTTCTGTCTAAATTTCATTCTTTGATCTTATGTTTAGGTTGTTTGGGTTTAAAAAACAAGAAAAAAAAAAAAGTCGCGACGGCTAGGGTTTCGTTTGCGGTTAGGGTTCTTGTGCGCTAGGGTTTTTCTTTGCACAAATCTGTCCAAGCTTTCTTTGAGTCTTCCAAGTTGTTTTACTTGTTTTTCAAATCTGATTTGTGGTTAACTTGGTTGGTATTTTGTGAATCTTGAGAGAATCTACAAGATTTAAGAGCTTCTTGAATTTCTTGATCACTATCTTGAAATTCTTGAAAATCTTGACAAGTGTCTTGCTAGTTCTTGAAGGTTTGTGGTTATGCACTCGTGCGAAGTGAGGGGCTGACCAGATTTTGATCCTTGATTTCATTCGGCCAAGAGTTCTTATTGTTTGAGTTATAAAAAAAAAAAAATCGTACTGTTCACCGTCACTGTTCATCGGATACTGTTCATCCGCGGTACTGTTCATCCGAACAAAAATTTGTTTGGGTGTTGTCTTTTTTGTGTTTTCTGTCCAAATTTCATTCTTGGATCTTGTGTTTGGGTTGTTAGGGTTTAAAATCAAGAAAAACAAAAACAAAAATTGCGACGGAATCTATTAGGAAACTAAGTAGATAATTTGGATAACTCCTCTATTTCCACTTGGACACATTCCTACATTCTAGGAGCTAGGGTTTCCATTTGATTTCGTTCACACTAGCATTAGTTTCCAAATCTGTCCGCCATTAACTTCCTTCCAAAAACATCCATTTTTGTTTCCTTTTGCAATCCATCTTGTGTCTTACTTCTTGAATACTCTTGTGGAGAAAGTTGGTTGCATTCATTGGACTTGAGCAGCATCTCTCAACTACCTAAACCAACAGGTAAAGGTAATTGGTAAGATCATTAGAGTGTTTTGAGTGACAAATACGAGAGTGAGTGAAACACTCAGGGAGCGAAGTAAGGATATATTTGTAGTCTTTTCTTGTTCACTAACCTTTTTGCAGGTTCCCTCATACATCACGGCGAGTACAAGACGCATAAAAGCTAGCCCACAACATTGTCTTCCTAATCCAACGGGAGTCAAAAAAGTGGCATTACATGGTGTGGATGAGCAATTGGACCTCGTCAAATCTCAGCTGTTTGGTTGGTTTTATACTCGTTGTGGTGTGAAAGATAAAATTTGTAGCTTGGCCATTGATGGGAGTTGTGAAGTCAACCTTGCAAGTGCTATCATGGTTGAGAAATTAAATCTTCCAACCATTGATCATCTTCAACCGTACAAGTTGATGAGTACTCATGGTGATGTTTGGGTTACGAAACACACACTTGTACCTATTCAAATCGGCAACTATGTGGACGAGGTGTTGTGTGATGTAGTCCCAATCCAAGTGACGCACGTGTTGTTGGGCAAAGCATGGATGTCGAGACGAGAAGTTAAATATGACGGACATACTAATAAGTATTCCTTCTTATTTAATGGTCGTCGTTTTGTACTTGTATTGTGATACCCCAACTTTTAGGATAATATTTTTATTTAGTCTCAACGAGGATATTACAGTTTCTTTATTTTATTTTTGTTTGAAGACATTGATTTATTTTAAAGCCTAGAAACCCTACTTGTACTCAAAATCCTAGTTTTACTTGTGACTAACCGGTTTTTGTTAAATCTCTCACATTTTAATCGAAACCCTAATTTTAATCTAGAGAGTTGTAAAATTCCTTTTATTTTTCTTAAAATTCCTTTTTATTTGGCATTTATTCCTTTAGAATAGCTTTACTACTCATTCACTCCCTCAGTAGCTACAATCAACCATCGAATCAAGGGTTTTTCTTTTAGGTTCCAAGTTCGGGTAAATTAGGGTTTTTGCGTATTTTGGCCGTGTGACCACTTGTTGAAGTGTGTGTACTAAATTTGGTGGTTAAGAGTGAGGTTTATATAAGAAAAAGTGTGTGATTAGAAGTGATGATAATAAGTGAGTGAATTATAAGTTAAAACCCTAGTACGTGCGAAATAAGGAAAAACGGGTTGAACCGATGTGTACCGCTCGTTGCCGATTGAGTGCACCACTTGAACACTACTTTATTACCTTAATTTCCTTGTTATTAATTGACCAAAATCAGCCCTAAAATATCTCCTAAAGCAGCCGAAATTTTGGACTAAAGAAAAGGGAGAAAAGGAAAAAAAATAAGAAGCCATCTTGAGGTGACACTTGTTGGCAATCCATGGAACTTTGACCAAATGATTTTCCTTCCTTCTTATCTTTCTTCTTGGCTGATTTTTCTTCATTTCTTGCTGGTTTTGGTCGTGAGTTTAGGGGAGAAAAGAGAGGAAGAAAGCTTGCAACTTCAACCCTTGAATCAAGCTTGTTTGAGTGAAATCAATAAAACTAAACCGATTAAACTTACCTCTTGGTGATTGGAAGACTTGGGGTACTGAAAATTTGGGGAGAAAGTGGTTTGTTTCTCACTTACAAGGAGTTTTGGAAGGTATTATGGCTGTCTTCCTTTATTTCTTCCTTACTCTTGCTTAAGTTTGTATAACAACCTTTACTTGTGGCTTATGATAGTTATTTCCATGGTTTTGAGGCTTATGGTGGTTTATTTGAATTAGGGTTTTGGAATTTTTCAATCATAAATCTTGTTGTTTAGATGGCAGATGGTGTCTATAATCTTGTGTAGGAGGTTCTAGTAGTGATTCAAGCTAGAAAAGTGAAGTTTACACCATGAATTCGTAAAATTCCAGATTAGGGTTCTTATGTTGCCCTGTTCTGCCCAATTCTATTCGACCATGATGGAGGCCGAATTAGGCTTAGCTCAAAACATTAAAGTTGTAGGAAATGATGTCATTTAGCTTCCTGTAAAATTTCAGCTTGATCGGAGCACGGTAGGGTGTGAAATGACCGAAATACCCTGACTGCCACAAGCTTCAATTCGTAAACAGTTTTGTGAATTCACCAGTTTGGCTTCATTTTTTCACCCTGATTCGTATCCAACCAGCTTTTGGACAAAACATAAAACTTGTAGCCCTATGTTTTAGCTTTCCAATGCCTCTGAAAACACCTCAAACGGAATTGTGTAGCTTGAGTTATTACCGGTTAAAGTCAGTGCTGACAACCAGACTGATCATGAATTTGTTTGATCTGTGATTTGCAAATTTGACCTAGATAAACTATGAATTAGGTTAAGTGGCCTTCATCAAAGTTGTAACCCTTTGGCTTAGCTTCGAAATGGTATAAAATTTACCCCAAACCGATGGGCGTAGCTTTAGTTGTGACCGAAACGCCAAGAGACGTCAAATCTGCCATTTAGCTATTTGCCTTTAAACTTGATTTCCGATTGCCTTGTTAAGATTTGTGTTGTAATTGGATTATTTTGAGCCCAATTGAAGGGCTATTGTGGTACCCATGCCTATGTGTGACATTGGAGCTGATTTGAGGAAAATAATGAAGCCATATATGGCTGGAAAATAGGTAAACACAAGGGGCATGCCGCCCAAAATTTCACTCAAGGTACAAACCAGCCTTTGGAGTTCTGGTTCGGTAATCTGCAAATTGGACCTAGATCCACTGAAAACTGGGTTGAGTTATCTTCATGAAAGTTGTAACCCTTTGTCTTAGCTTCGATACGCTACCTAGTACACCTTGATCCGATAACCACAGCTCGGGTTATGGTCGAAACCTTGCAACCCGTTTTCATACCATTTTCATTTCCGCGCACGCGCACATGCATTTCTTGGCCGTTTTTGCCGTTTTGGCCGTTTTAGACCATATTTCCATTTGTGATGGTCGATTGACTAATAGTTGACTATAATCTTCTGTCACAGGCAGTGACGAACCGGACGGAGTCGGTGGACCCGTATAAAGTGCCTTGATTTGCGTGCTAACTATTTTGAGTGAGTAATTGGGTTGGTTTATATGATAAATTGTCAAAGTGCCTTGTATATGTTACATGGGTACTTAGGCGAGGGTGTATTTTATCTCACTCGACCTAAACCCAACCTTGTTGTTAATTTAATATGTGAGAATACATGCTTTGTATTGAGAATCACCCTTTTGCTGTGTGCTGTTGGGGTGAACATGATTTGAATTGAACCCCTTGTGCTGTGTGCTGTTGGGGTGAGTATTTTGTGCGTACTTTATTGAGAGATATCATCTAATGAGAGATTGGATATCTCAGGGCTTGGTTCCAGCCCGGTTCCAAGGCTAGACGAACTATTCGAGCCAGTCGGGGTTTGGTCGAAGTTAGTTCCATGCTAACCTTGGGATTTCGTTCTTTGTTAAAACTTTGATTAAAGCTAAGTGATTTTGTTTTGCTCGAGCTGCTGTGTGCTGTTGACTGGCCAGCGGGGGATGATAAGGTGAACGGGGAAGTAAGTGGAGTCTACGGACTATGAGTTTTGGTTGACGGAGTGTCAACAGGGGGACAAGCTCGGGGAATTGAATTGGCTTTGAAGCCACCTGTATCCTACTATTGTGATGTTACATCTCTATCTATTGATGTGAAATATCCTGAGTTACATGTTTATTTGGATGTGATTTTACGTTTTTACCCCCGATTATTCACTAAGCATATAGCTTACCCCATTCCATTTGTTTTCCTTAACAGGGGCCGACGCGGGGAAAGCTTGGGAAGGTGTATAGACTTTTGGTTTAGAGAATAATTGATGTTTATTCTAGTACTTGTTATAAGTTAACTAGTAAGATGTATATATTTGTTGTGGTTATAGTTAGTAGCTTCTCTAAGATTTACTTTCTGGTACTAGTGGTGTGTATGGCTTAATGTAATAGTCTATGCAACTTTTGAAGATGTAATAGTGTAAATAGAATTTTCTTTTGGCGTGAACTCTATTTCTCGTTTTAGAATATCGAGTCCTGGCGCGAGTTAGGCAGGCGATCCGCTAAGCCCTTTGGTACGCCTCTGGGTATGGTGGGGTCGTCACATGTATCACTTACTTATGACCAGCTTTGTATTGATCTAGCATACATGAAAAGTGAGCTTGAGCGTTATAGAATGGAGAAACAACTAGATGAGGGAATTGTGCCTGAAAAAGTAAAACCCGAGGGAGTTGAAAGCAATGAGATGAAAGGATCAGTTGTTGAACTAGAAAAAGAGATGGAAAAATCTGATGAGATGGGTGGTAAAAAGGAAGAAAAGAGAGAAAGTGGGCTGATCTTGAGCAACCCGGTGAAGGCCTATTATTTTCCTAACGAACTTACCTTTGCTTTGTTTAGTGTTTCTTCTTTTATACAGATCAAGCAAAGGCAAGTTGGGCTGATCTTGGTGTGCTCCATTCCAAAATCAATTGTAGACTGTGCAAGCCTCCATGGAGTTGGTCTTCCAAGAGTTAAACCCCGTTGGTATCAATTCATGGAACAATGTCAACTTAAATCAGTCCATACCAAAGGGGAGTTGATTCGAGCTCATCTTGAAGGGACGGCTCCACATTTTGGGAATGGTTGTGTACCAAGGGTTCGCTTAAAGAACAAGTACCTCAATGACCATTGCCACTATGATTTTCGTCTTGCTCTTGGTCCACATGAAGCTCCAACATCACCAAATCCGCCTTGGTGCCTTGCAAGTGTGTTCGAGCCGGAGTTCGATTTCATGGGATACCCATCACACCGCTTTGAGGACCCTTATCTCATGACCACAAACGATCAAGTTGAGCATACGTTGAAGATGGTTTGTGCAATTCAAGATTCGACAAGGGTTATTTGCCAACTTAGCACGTGGGTTTTGCATTGGATGACATCAGTAGCCATCATAAGAAGATTGAGTCGAAGGCATGTGACTCGTCTTGTCACCATTCGTGCTTCAATTTGTGGGCAAATTGCTCTCAAGTGGAGGGGACTGATGTGTGCACGGCCCTTAGTCCAAGTAATAACCCCGTCCGAGTTCCATTGGGCCCAGTCACACGTGCACGGGCCTAGTCACTCCAAGCTCTTGTGCGAAACGTCCAAGACCAACAGGGAGTCCATAGGGACATTGAAGGTTTGGAAGGAGATAATCAAGTCATCTACACGATGACCCAAGCCCATGAAGAATCAAAAGGGTCTCCAAGTAGGTTGGTCGACTAGGCCCTAGGCCTTAGTGCTAGATTTCCATTTTGTTTAGAGTTGGAT
The DNA here is from genome assembly GCA_023065735.1 of Coffea humblotiana. Lineage (NCBI taxonomy): Eukaryota > Viridiplantae > Streptophyta > Magnoliopsida > Gentianales > Rubiaceae > Coffea > Coffea humblotiana. The sequence goes on along the minus strand of CM041213.1, from coordinate 33,250,769 downwards.
TAGATTGTTAAATTAGGTCATGGGCCGGCCCATCTTGTCCAAAGAGTGGCCGCCCCCTTGCTTGCTTTATTAGGGTTTCGTTAGTCCCTTGACCTAGCCCCTTAGCCTATATAAAGGCTCACTTTGTACGGTCAAAGGTTACGCAATTTTGATAATAAACAATTAGTTTTGTTTTCTCTTCCATTGAGAGATTCAAATCCTTTACTTGCTTTGGCAAGGGTTATTGAGCAATCTTGCGCTTGCCCATGATTGTTCTACCGACCTATTCACTTGAGTATTCACCTCAATTTGGAGTCGTCGTTCTACCGCCTTTAATCAAATCGTGTCGTCCGTTTTTGTTTTAGGCTCCGCAATCCAAGCGTTGGACAACCTCGCTAGATCCTTGGGCAAACGTGCTACGTGTCTCGAAACGCGTTGATCGAGGACCGTATCAAAGAGACATGTACGGTGGGTCAACTTTGTGGAGTCATTTCCCTATGTGATCAAGTACAAAGCTGGCAAGACCAATGTCGTTGCCGATGCACTATCCAGGAGGTATGCCTTGATTGCTCTACTTGATGCTAAACTTCTTGGATTTGATCTCATCAAAGAATTCTATGATACCGACTCTGATTTTTCTGCTATCTATAAGTCTTGTGCTAAGTCGGGTCAGGGTAAGTTCTTCATACATGATGGATTTCTGTATTGTAATGATAAATTGTGCATTCCGTCATGTTCTATTCGGGAGTTACTAACTCGTGAAGCTCACGGAGGTGGGTTGATGGGACACTTCGGTGTCACCAAGACTTTGAGTGCTTTACAGGAACATTTCTATTGGCCACGCATGAGGCGGGATGTGGAGCGAGTAGTGTCACGCTGCATTACCTGTCACCGTGCCAAGTCCAAGCTCCAACCCTTCGGTTTGTATACACCTCTGCCTATTCCTTCGGACCCTTGGATTGACATTTCAATGGATTTTGTGCTTGGTCTGCCTAGGAGTAAAAGGGGTCATGATAGCATTTTTGTCATTGTTGATAAATTTTCTAAAATGGCTCATTTCATTCCATGTCATAAGACGGACGATGCCACTCACATACTGATCTTTTCTTTAGAGAAGTTGTCCGTTTGCATGGTGTGCCTAGGACTATTGTGTCTGATAGGGATGTTAAGTTTCTTTCTTATTTCTGGAAAACTTTGTGGGGGAAGTTGGGGACTAAGTTGTTATTCTTTACGTCCAGTCATCCCTAGACCGATGGCCAAACTGAGGTCGTTAATCGCACATTGTCTACTTTACTCAGGGCCATCATTAAAAAGAATCTCAAAACTTGGGAGGAGTGTTTACCACATGTCGAGTTTGCTTATAACCGTACAGTTCATAGTGCTACACAGTTTTCTCCTTTTGAAATTGTTTACGGTTTTAATCCTTTGACTCCCTTGGATTTGATGCCTCTTTGCCTTTGTCTGAGCGTACTAACCTAGATGGCACGAAGAAGGCCGAGTTTGTCCAGGCTTTGCACCAGCGGGTGAGGGCCAACATTGAAGCTCGAACCCAGCAGTACCTCAAGCATGCCAATAAGGGTCAGCGTCGCGTAGTGTTTGAATCAGGTGATTGGGTCTGGTTACACTTGCGCAAGGAGCGTTTCCCTGTCCAGTGTCGCAACAAGTTGCTACCCCGTGGAGATGGCCCATTCCAAGTTGTGGCGCGCATCAATGACAACGCCTACAAGCTCGATCTTCCTGGTGAGTATAATGTCTCGGCTACTTTTAATGTTGCTGATTTGAGCCCCTATCTTGCAGATGATGAGGTCGATTTGAGGACAAATCTTTCGCAAGAGGAGGGGAATGATGAGGAGGTCGAGAGAGCTATCCAAGTGGAGCAAGTAAAGGTGCCATTGGGGCCTATGACATGAGCTCGCGCGAAGAGATTGAATGAGACGCTACAAACATTGGTTCGTGCGGCTCGAGAGTCAAGTGGAGAGCCAAAGGCCATTGAGGGCCTCAATGAAGCTAGGCTTGTTGCCCTCGTTTCGGCCATCACTGAAGATTAGAAGCCCATGATTCGGCTAAGGGGTCCATGGCCCATTATTAGTTTAGTAGAGTGTAATAAAGAGGTCCAACTAGCTTGTGTTTTGGACCTTAGTTGTTGTTAGTCCTTGAGTCAATGTGCTAGGCCATGTGGGCCTTAGGTCCAATAGCACTTTAGTTGGTTACGGGATTAGTCCCTTCGCTGAGCTGTCGGGGGTCTCGCTGCCCGGTCAGCGAGTCGGGGATCCAGGGGGCCACGCGCCCCGGTGGGGGCTAGGGGGCAACGCCCCCGGAGCTTACGGGGTCTATGTTGTTGGGCTAGCGTCGGCCCAAGTAAGTTTTATTAGGTGTTAGTCACGGCTACAAACAGCCGAAGGTGATTGTTTACATTCAGTTTTTGATGATTAATGAAAAAATACACTTGAGAGTTCTCTCAAAAGCTTCATTGAAGCACCTTGAATATCTTAGATTCATATCTTAGGTATTCAATCGACTTATCAATCTAGGACAGCGCTAGATTGTGGCGTCCTCTACAAAATACCGAGGTTCGTTGACCACGTGATCAACGGGTTTAGGTGATCCGCTGCGTTCGTTTGTCATCAACGTGAGTCCTCACCTTCTAGATCCTTTCCTGTCTGTACGGGTTGCATCACAAAGTTGGTGCCGTTCGTATCACGCATGTTCTTTATTTGTTGTGACCGATTATTAGTTGATAGTAGTCCTGATTTTGGTAGTTGATGTCATTTGTTATTTGTTTCAGGTTTACTAGTCTTGGTTTGTTAATAAGACGGCCCACTCATGAACAAGTGTGGCCCGAATAGGCTTCATAGTTTAGGTAACATTAAGAGGTCCACCAATCCTTGGCCAAAAGGGATTAGGCTCATAGGTCTCAAGCCTGTAAAAGGCTCCTTGATGTACGGTTTTACGATAGCCGTTTTATGATAATAAAATTCTGTTTTGTTCTCTTCAATTCGAGAGTACAATTCCCTCAACTTGCTGGGCAAGGGTTCTTGAGCAATCTTGCGTATTGTCCTTGATTATTCATCCGACCTATCCATTTGAGTAACCACCTCGATTGGAGTCGTCGTTCTACCGCCTTGAATCAAGTCGTGTCGTCCTTCTTCATTTTAGGTTCCACAATCCAAACGGTTGGACATCTCGCTAGATCCTTGGGCAAACGTGCTACGTGTCTCGAAACGTGTTGATCGAGGAGCGTTTCATCTTCTATCAACTTTACGATGTCATAGAGAGCTTCATCTTCACCTTCACCTTCTCATAGGCATCCCCGATCCATGGTACTGCAATTGGATCTAAAACCCTTCTTTCCTGTACTTCATCCCAGTGTATTGGTGATTGGCACTTTCTTCCGTAGAGAGCTTCATACGGTGCCATTTGTATGGAGGAATGATAACTATTATTGTATGCAAATTCAACTAACGCCATATACTGTCCCCTGCTTCTACCAAAATCCAAGATACAAGTCCTTAGCATGTCCTCAAGTGTTTGAATGGTTCTCTCTGACTGTCCATCAGTTTGGGGACGATAAGTGGTACTAAAGTTCAACTTGGTCCCCAAGGCTTCTTGTAACTGTTGCCAGAAACGAGACACAAACCGTGGATCTCTATCGAAAACAATGCTCACTAGGATCTCATGCAATCTCACTATTTCATCCATGTACAGTTGGGCCAATTTTTCCAAGGAGTATCTCATATTTATCGGCAAGAAATGAGCAGACTTGGTGATACGCTCCTCGGTCAACTTGTTCCGAGACACGTAGCACGATTGCCCAAGGATCTAGACGGATGATCAATCGTTTGGATTGCGGAACCTAGAATCAAGATGGATGACTCAACTTGATAGAAAGTGGTAGAACAGCGACTCTAACTGAGGGGGTTACTCAAGTGATAGACTGGATGAACAACCAAGGACGTCATGCGAGATTGCTCAAATAACCCTTGCCTAGCAAGTAGGAATGTAACTCTCGGTTTTGGAAGAGAAACAAAGTGAATTTTTATTGTCAATAAAATCTAACCCTTAACTCGTACAAGAGGGAGCCTTTTATAGGCTAGAAACTAAAGTAAAATCTGAATGGAACAAGGATTGATAGACCTCTACTCCTACCTAACCTAAGACACGGATTCGGGCCTCACTTATGAATAAATGGGCTCAGCTTTATTGAACACAAATGACTAATAAAACTGAAAAAAATAAACTAAGTAAAATCGAGACAACTAAGACCAACTAATAAGCCGCTATAAGTGTCCTAAGCAGCTAAGGACACGCGGGCCCATCACTTGAGGCTTCATTGACTTGGATCATCGTGTAGACAACTTGATTAGCCACATCCAAGCCTTCAATGTTCCTATGGACCCCTTGTTGATCTTGAACACTTCGAACAAGGGCTTGAAGAGACTCTTTGAAGCGCTTTGCCCGTGCACATGTAACCGCCCCAAGTGGAACTCGCATTTGATCAGTTCCATTCGACGTTGAGTCAAGGTTGACATCCGTGCACACATCAGTCCCCTCCACTTGAGAAGGATTAGTCCTCAAATCTGGATCATCCTCGTCAAGGAACGGGCTCAAATCCGTGACATTGAAGGTCGCACTAACATTGTATTCCCCGGGCAACTCTAACTTGTAGGCATTGTCGTTGACACGTTGAAGTACTTGGAAAGGTCCATCGCCCCTTGGAGACAACTTGCTTTGGCGTTGCTTGGGGAACCTTTCTTTCCTTAAGTGTAGCCAGACCCAATAATGTGATACACACTTGGACACGATCTAGACAACCAATCACCAACGGTTTGAGCAGCGGAAATTTGACCCAATCTAATCCCCGAAGTAGCAAACAATATTGATATTATCTCAACCCACTACTTAACGAATTAGCGAACCAAACTATAGGTAGAGGAAAGCCACAACCAAGGAGTTACTTGATTGATAAGTTCACTTGAATAACTTGAGAAAGATTGTCAAATATTCAAAGAAGCTCTCTTGGAAAAAGAAAGTGAAAGACTCACGATTTTTATTAATGCAAAAACTGATTATGAAGGTCTCTTGCCTTGGCTATATATAGCCATACAACTTGAAAACCTAAAGTGACTTGTGTAACGGCCCCACCTTCCCCTAAGGCGAACCAAAGGGTTCGGCGGACCGCCTGCCTAACTCTCGCCAGGACTCGATCACTCTCTTCAAACAAAATAAGATAGAGTCTCGAGGAAAGACGAAACAGTTCCCAACCTTGAAATATATATACTTACATTCATTCCAATCTCAACCAGATATACAATCCCAAATATAACAAAAGTTCTCAGTTCCCAATACAATCGACCCTATCCAGGTACTAGAGCGAGTACAAAAGCCAAAACATTACAAAAGGACTAGACTATTCTATACAAGTCTCTCGCCCTTACTCGTAACCCCTGTAAGGAAAACAAATGGCGTGGAAGGTTCTATATACAGAACCAAACAATTAAACAAGGACATTAATCATGTAATAACAAGTAATCCAGGAAACAATTGCAATATAAAGCAATGGTGACACATTCATTAAAAGGATACATGCTCACGAGGAGCCATTCGTTCATTCATTCGCCTATCATTTCCCTTATTCCTCCAGTCATTAAAAACATTGTTTGTAAGTGAAAACTCCTTCATTTTCTTGTCATTCGTTCATTCATTTCATTTCCCCCTTCTGGCCAGTTCACTGGCCAGTCTCCACCAGACTTCATGGTCATACTCGAGTATACCAAACATTAGCCAGGGTTACTAGTTGCCCGACCGAGTCCGCTTCTGGCTCGAGTCGACCGGTAACGAAGGGCAAGGGCCCAGTTCAGCCAAAAGGCTTACATTCATGCACAAATAGCATTTAATCATTCAATCATTGAAAATTTCACGTTCATTTAGGTCGAGTGCGATAAAGTACACACTCGCCTAGCAAAATTTATTTTGAGAAACATTGGAAACATAACGTACCTCAATCACGTATTAAAACAACAATCCAAATAGTCACAATGATTCACATAGTCATTAGAAACAAATCGTATATAGAACCCTAAGAATAAGCAAAATAACACCCTTAACGTCCAAAGTTCTTTCCGGATAACACCCTTAATCACCAAGAAACCCTAAGAATAATCATAAGAAAATATTACGGTTCAACCAACCCAAGATTAAGTGAATCAAAGAAAATCTGAATAACTAATAGTACAATGTATACGTATAATTTTGGAAGTGAAAAGAGTGCATTTAGACCAAAAGACATGAGTAAAATAGTCGTAAAACTTATGTCCGCTCTTAAAATTTTGAAATCGCCATTTGAGTGCAAATTTGGGCAGCATGCCCTTTGTATTTATCTATTTTCCAGCCATTTATGGCTTCATCATTTTCCTCAATCAGCCCCCAAAATCACACACAAATAATCTCATTATAATAGCCGTTCAATAGGCTAAAAGTCATTCAATTACAAAACCAAGCTAGAAAAGTGACCGGAATTAAGGTTTAAGACAAGGAACAAAATGACAGGTTTGACATCTTTTAGCGTATTGGTCACAACCGAAGCTACACCTATCAGATTGCGGTAAACATTATACCATTTCGAAGCTAAGACATAGCTCTACAATTATTATGAAGACACCTCAACCCATTTCTCAACCTAACCTAGTCAAATTTACCCAAACAGCCCCAGATTTTCCAGTTCGAAGCTCACTGTGAAAGTCAACTAGCAGTCCTGATTTATTCAATCATATCTCAGCACACACAAGTCCGATTTAGTTGATTCCAAATCCATTCGAAAGCTAAGATATAAGGCTACAATTCTTAAGAAGGCATAAAAAGCTAATGCATTCATCTTCCCAGCCAAACGAGCCAATTACAGAGGCTGATTATCATTTCGGACAGAAATAGGGAAGCAGGGGTAAATTAGTCATTTCACAAGCTATCCTGCTCCGATTGAGCTGTAAATCTACAGACATAATCTACACTCAATTCTCTACAACTTTCATGTTTTGATCTAAGTCCAATTCGGCTTCCATCATGGCCGGATAACACTAGCCAGAACAGGGCAACTTCAATCCTGAAAGCTGGAATTCAACCACACAAGCTGAAATTCTTGTAAGCAACCAAAACCAACATATAAAGGCTTCAATTTTACACATAACCAGGCTATCATAACATGAACAACCCTCAAGCATCACATGTGACCAGAAATTTCACCTTAAAACTGAAATTTACCATAAAACTACTTCAAACCAAGAAATATTCTCATAAAGCTACACATATGGCAACTATAACCCACTAATTCACACATATATGAAAGAAAGAAAGTTTATTGTCCAAAGTACCTTGTATCCTTAACAAAGATGATAGCTTAGGCTTCTTCCTCCCAAATTAACTCCACAAACATCTTGGAAACTACCTTAACTAGCACTTTTATGGAGTGGTTTGCAAGATTTATGGTTGGAATTCAAGATTAGAGCAAGAAGAATGGTGCAAGATGAAGTTTCTCTCTCCTTTCTCTCCCTCAAAGTTTCAGCCAGCTTAGTGAAGAAATGAAGATGAGTTTTGGTCAAAATTTGGTATTTAGTAAAGGTGAGAATTAGGTCAAAGTCCATCTTCCATAGGTTTCATGACACTTGGCTTTTCTAGACTTTTCTCTTATTTCTTTTGGTAAAAAATTGTGGCTAATGTAAGAGATATTTTAGGGTTAATTAAATGAAATAAAAGCAAGGCTATTAAGGTAATAAAGTAGTGTTCAGGTGGTGCACTCAATCGGTAACGAACGGTTCACGTCAGCTCAATCCGATTTTCCGTATTTCGCACGTACTAGGGTTTTAACTTATAATTCACTAACTTATTATTATTATTTCTAATCACACATATTTTCTCATCTAAAACTCACTCTTAATCACCAAATTTAGTACACACTCCGTACCGATTACTTACACTACGAAAGGACGTGAAAACCCTAGTTTCTCTCAATGATGAAAGAAAATGAAACCTTTGGCTCTATGGTTAATTATAGCTAATGGGGAAGTGAATGAGTAGTACAGCTATTGTAAAGTATTAATTTCCAAATTAAAGGGAATTTTAAGAAAAATGTAAGGGATTTTACTAGTCCTCACAACTTGAAAACCCTAACTCGGCTAGGCTAGGCCTTTGGGCCGATTCTACTACTCAAATCCACTAACTAATGGTCAGCTTATAATCGACCCAATGAAGGCTTTAAGCTGGCCCAACATAACCCAATAAAAGCTAATTAACCAACTTAAGTAATAGTGAGCCTAGACTCTATAAATCGGATCCAACTCAACATGAGGTCTTGGACCGAACTTATTCCTACCAAATAAAATAGAAATCTGGAAAATGAACTACTAACTATTACTAAAAGATTCAATCTCTTGCAGCCCAAAACATGGCCCATAAGCGGTCCATATTTCGTATCACCCAATCGCCAGGTTCAAAAACCATCTTGCGACGATGCTTGTTAGCTTGATGGAGGTATTGCTGAGTACGCCTTTTAATATTGGCTCGAACGACTTCGTGCAACCTGCGTACAAAATCAGCTTTCTTTTTTCCATCTAAACTTGTTTGCTCAGAAGATGGTAAGGGTGCCAAGTCGAGGGGAGTTAAGGGATTAAAACCATAAACAACCTCAAATGGTGAGTAGTGTGTTGCACTGTGAATAGTTCTATTATAAGCAAACTCAACATGTGGCAAACACTCTTCCCAAGACTTAATGTTTTTCTTAATTAAGGCCCTTAACAACGTCCCAAGTGTGCGATTGACAACCTCAGTTTGTCTATCGCTTTGGGGATGACTAGTGGTCGAAAATAAGAGTTTAGTGCCAAGTTTAGACCACAAAGTCTTTCAAAAGTAACTTAAAAACTTTACATCTCTATCACTAACAATTGTTTGAGGCATACCATGTAAACGCATAATTTCTTTGAAAAACAAGTTAGCAATATGAGATGCATCATCAGTTTTATGGCAAGGGATAAAATGAGCCATCTTTGAAAATCTATCAACTACCACATAGATGGAATCATTTCCCCTTTGAGATCTAGGCAGTCCCAGAACAAAGTCCATAGACAAGTCTACCCAAGGATATTTCGGTATTGGCAATGGGGTATAGCACATCTACCAACCATGCGTTCAATATCCCTACGCATGTGTGGCCAATAAAAGTGCTCTTGCAACATTGCTAAAGTCTTAACAATGCCAAAATGTCCCATGAGACCACCACTATGTGCCTCTCGAACCAACAAGTCACGAATGGAAGAATTAGGCACACACAACTTGATACGAACCCGATTCTCCAAGGACCACTCGAGAAGAAATCGAATCGATCAGGCAGCGGAAGGATCTATCTTGATCAGGTTATGGGTACAAAAGATGGATTCTAAACCAATCAAGGACAGCTCGAGATTGTTTAGAACGGTAGATTGGCGCCACAATTCATAATGGTTTTGAATTGATAAGCCAAAACTTGAACAAAGGAGATTCGACTCACTTTGTATCAAGGGACGCTCCCCAAGGAACAAGAGAAAACTCTCAATTTTTATTCATAATTGTCTTCCCTTGAAAATATCATAAGCTTGACTATTTATAGCCTTACAAGACTCAAAACCCTAATCTAAATTGGAAACAATACAAGTTCCCTGATGCGAACGCGGAAGCTATCTTAGGATCTTAGAGGACACGTTGACAATGGACGGAATTGAACCCAAACTTGGACCACTTAAGAACGGATTCAACGGTAGAGGACGCCACAATCAAGTGTGTTGGCTTGATTGATAAGTCAATAAACAACCTAGGATCAACTCTAGGATGTTCAAACTAGCTTCCACAAGCTAAAGGAATTTGCCACAAGAATGGACGAAATTCTGGAATTTTATTCATAATACCGCAAAAACTGAATGTAAACAATGACTTGGGACTATTTATAGCCTTGTCTAACCCTAATAGAACTTGGAAAATATTAAGGAAATTCGGCCAGCCTATTGGGTCTCTCTTGGCCGAAAGCTAACCTACTAATTAATTAACTTAATGACTAACTAAAGTACTATTGGACCTAAGGCCCACATGGCCGAAGTTAAGCTCAAGAAGAGCTACTTAATCGAGGCCCAATTGATGTGAACGCGGAAGCTATCTTAGGATCTTAGAGGACACGTTGCAAGACGAATGGAGTCGAACCCAAACTTGGACCACTCAAGGATGGATTCAACGGTAGAGGACGCCACAATCAAGTGTGTTTGCTTGATTGATAAGTCAAGAAACAACCTAGGATCAACTCTAGGATGTTCAAACTAGCTTTCACAAGCTAAAGGAATTTGCCACAATTAATGGACGAAATTCTGGAATTTTTATTGAATAATATCGAAAAACTGAATGTAAACAATGACTTGGGGCTATTTATAGCCTTGTCTAACCCTAGTAGAACTTGGAAATATTAAGGAAATTCGGCCAGCCCATTGGGTCTCTCTTGGCCGAAAGCTAACCTACTAATTAATTAACTTAATGACTAACTAAAGTACTATTGGACCTAAGGCCCACATGGCCGAAGCTAAGCTCAAGAAGAGCTACTTAATCGAGGCCCAATCCTCTCTTTGAGGCTTGATCACTTGCGCCTTCAATTGTAAGCAATATCTTGGTAGTCTTGCAAGGATCCTCCAAGTCAATTCCTTCAATGCTTGGGCTTGGTTTCTCTTGGTTTCTCATGAACTAAGGCTTGAAGTAACTCTTTGAACCTCTTAACTTGTGCACGTGTAACGGGCCAATCTGACCACCACGGTCAGCTTGCTCATTCGCATCATTCCCCTCCTCTTGAAAAGGATTTGTCCTCAAATCTTGGGGAAAAGTGGTACTCCATGTTGGTACGCTTATAGGATAGCAATGTGGGAGCTAGATGAATGAGCACCAGCCACGTCACATGTCGTTTGGACAACCTCATGATGCTCTTGAACAAGGACATTCTCCAAGACAAGAAACACCATGTATAAAGCTTGTGAAAATTCCATGTAGCACTCCAAAACTCTCTCATCAACCCTTGGTCGTTGCATGTCAAGTTCAAACCTACAAAACCAATCACACAATTAGTATATGTAGGGTTAATACTACTTGACAACTTACGTTTCACATGCACTAGATAGGGATCTTCATGATGACTCTCATTCAGCTTAGAAAAATTTCGAATCTGATTGTGCAAGGTAGTATAATTCGACCCTAGTTGTTGCTGATTTGGCACTACTTGCTCATCTGGAGATAGAACAATGAGCCAATCGTGTTGCACTTCTGTGGAAGCATGAACCAGTGACGTAAGAACAACATTCAGGTCTTGATTGACACATTTGTGTGCATCACCCAACATAAGTGGCAGCAATGAAGTGAAGGTCACTCCATACGAGTCACATGAATTTGCGCCAGTTGGAGTTGATAAAATGAACTCATGGTGACCAACTTTTGGATGTATGAATATGCATGGAAGATCACAACAAGCAGTTGGCACAAGCATGAAATCAGGTTGCAACTCTTTAATCAAAGTTGGAAAATTTCGAACAGCCTTACAACCTACAAAGACAAAATAAGTCTCAGCTTGTTTTGAACCAGAAATTGGATATATAAGCAATGGAACATCATTAATTAAGTGGTGAGAAGGTGTAGAATAAGAGTTAAATGCAAAAACTCCCTTTGACACATGACTCCTTCCATCAATCGATTCAACTTGAGACTGCATTGATGGCTCTTTACATTTTCCTTCAAAATCTGCATAGGAAATACAAGTGTGAGGATGGAAATGATGCTCAAAAGAAGGTAAAGATGATGAATGAATCATAGGCAACAAACAAGAATAGAAATATGGAATTCTCCCTTCATGATGAGTTCGAATTAATTCTCCATTGGTGCGGCCAGATTTGGGTTGACGTTGTTCCATGAAGTGATACCAAATAGATTTATCTCCTAGCAGACAAACTCCATGGAAGCTAGTGAATTGTACAAGTGACTTTGGAATGGAACATTGCATGACTAACTTCACTTGACTTCGCTTAATCTGTACAAAAGCAGAAACACTAAACAAGGCAAAGTTAAGTTTGTTAGGAAAGCTATAAACACTCACCTTCCCATGCACAATCAGTTCACTTGATGCTTCACTCATCTCCTCAGATTTTTTTACCTCTTTTTCTAACTCACATTCCTCAACTTTTACCTCAAGTGCACTCTCACCACCACACTCAACTCGCTCTTTTTCAAGTTTTTGTTGGAGGAGTTGTTGATATGTCTCCCACACTCTACTAACTCCTTCATCTACGGATAATGTATTTGCATGCTTTGTTGTCAAATGAACCTCCTCCCTTCTCCTTGAATATACTGACTTTGAAGAGGTAGGTTGGACGTTGGGGTGGAATTGTGTAGAACCCCTCCTCTTGACATCCTTATTCACCATTTGGTCAAGGCGTCGATGAAGAGGCTCGAAAGCTTCATCCAAACTCTGCTTGAATTCTTCCATCATGGCCTCCATGTGTAGTTTTAAGTCCATGGTTTGTTCTCCAACTCCACTTGACATGCTTAGGTAAACCTGCAAATAAACAACTACCTCTCTTTCTGTTGTTTTTGTTGTTTTTTTTTTGTACAATGTATAGGTCACTCACGCTCGTGTTTCACTCAAGTGTATCACTCTCTAATAGTCTCACCAAACAATTCCTTGACTTGCTAGTTGCTCGGGTTGAACAAGTTAGGCGTCACCGTAAGGTTCGTTCATGACTAGTCAATAAGTGACACAAGATAGTAGCAATGGATGGAGGTGAATGAAGACCTAGACATGACCTAAAACTCAGATTAGGACTAACAATAACTAACGATTCAAAAAGAAAGCAAGACAAGTGACTTCAAGGCTGAAATTTTGAAAATCCTAGAAAACTCTACCCGAAGGGCAAAATTTCTGGAATTTGTCGAGCTGCTGATCCTCGGTCTTTTGGTCAGGTTTTTGGGGTATTTTGGGTGCTGTTTTGGTGTATAGGTCAGCCCTTAAATTGCAGTCCAATCGGATCACAAAGTGATGCTCAACCGATTCAAAATTGCGGGCTGGTTTGGCGTGGCAAGGTGTAGCGGTTGGCTTTTGGATTTTGGAAACGGAATTGGGTGTAAGATGGGCTGTTTTAGGTCGGTTGGAGGGGAACTTGGGCCTTTGGCCGATGGGTTCTTGGCTACTATTAATCCCAATAAAATTAGGATTAGTTGGAGTCAATGTGGGACTTGGTGCACAATTAGGAAACTAGAGCCAATATCTTTCTTCCCTTTTTTTTCTTTCCTTTTTTCGTTTCTTTTCTTTCTTTCTTTTGTTTCTTTTGTGGCTCAACAGATTATTTTAAGCACGCAATTCCAGTCCCAAAAATTTTCTTGAATTCGGTTCTAGCTTCAAGATTCGTCAAGACAAGATTGAAGATTGTTTCAAGTATCAAGAACCCCACAATTTGGTTTCAAGAATCTCCTCAAATCAGCCTTTGGTGGTTCAAGAACTTCAAGAAATTCGTTCAAGAAGCTCAAGAACTTCCCCAAATATGTTTTGGTATTCAAGTTTTGCAAGAAACAACACAAAAGTTCAAGAAATAAGGGCAAAACAGGTTCGGCAGCCTCCCAAGGAAAAATTTCCAGCAACGACTCAAGAGCAATGAGGTATGTGAAACTTCTTTTTTTTTGTGACTTTTTGCTAGGTTGTTTTCACGCCCCAAACAACACAATAACCAACCAGAATTAGACCACAATCTAGACAAACTAACAGTAAATATTGGATGAAAACAATCTGGGCAGATTACAACACAAGGAACAAACCTACTTGATATGTGGCAATAAGAGCAAAAACCCTAGCCGTCGCAAAATTTTTTTTTTCTCTAAACCAACACAAGACTTCAAGAACAATATAACAAGACACCAAAATAAGAAAGAAACACAAGTTATGCAAAGCAAAAAAAAAAAAAAAAAATTTCGGGGGTGAACAGTGTCGCTACAGTATTTCGGATGAACAGTACCTCGGTGAATAGTGTCGCTGCAGTAGCGATGACCAGTACGATGCTACAGTACTTTTTTTTTTGGTGACTCTCAACGATGTCAAGACTCAAAAACAAGAAAAAGGGATATACGTGATACCTCTATCTATCTCTGATTACCAGATGATGTGAACGCGGAAGCTATCTTAGGATCTTAGAGGACACGTTGCAAGACGAATGGAGGCGAACCCAAACTTGGACCACTCAAGGATGGATTCAACGTTAGAGGACGCCACAATCAAGTGTGTTTGCTTGATTGATAAGTCAATAAACAACCTAGGATCAACTCTAGGATGTTCAAACTAGCTTTCACAAGCTAAAGGAATTTGCCACAATTAATGGACGAAATTCTGGAATTTTTATTGAATAATATCGAAAAACTGAATGTAAACAATGACTTGGGGCTATTTATAGCCTTGTCTAACCCTAATAGAACTTGGAAAATATTAAGGAAATTCGGCCAGCCCATTGGGTCTCTCTTGGTCGAAAGCTAACCTACTAATTAATTAACTTAATGACTAACTAAAGTACTATTGGACCTAAGGCCCACATGGCCGAAGCTAAGCTCAAGAAGAGCTACTTAATCGAGGCCCAATCCTCCCTTTGAGGCTTGATCACTTGCGCCTTCAATTGTAAGCAATATCTTGGTAGTCTTGCAAGGATCTTTCAAGTCAATTCCTTCAATGCTTGAGCTTGGTTTCTCTTGAGCTTATACGGCATGAACTAAGGCTTGAAGTGATTCTTTGAACCTCTTAACTTGTGCACGTGTAACGGGCCTATGTGAACACCACGGCCAGCTTGCTCATTCGCATCATTCCCTTATTTGATTTGACTTCTAAACTTGACACAACTTCCTAAATAAATTTGGAAGCAATTAACTACTTTCCTAAAACTCTAATTCAACTAGAGTAGGAAACTAACTCAAATAGGCTTAACTATGGTCGACATGACCTTAGCCTTTATTCCCCTTATTAAGGACTCAAAATTAACTCTAATTAACTAACAATATTTGCTGAAAACTTAATTAAATAAATAACAAGAAATAAGCATGACAAATCTTCAATGATTCTTGAGCCCGATTGCACCATCAACCATCAAACGAATTTTCTTGAACTTGAAAAGGAATCCAAATCTTCATGTTCTCATCACAACTTATCAACATAAAACAAGAATCCTTCATGCAAAAAGTATTTTCCGTGGGGGCTCTTAGAACATGATGCAAACACTTCACTAAAATCATGGTCATGTGCATAGAGTTCGTTTAGCATCTCAAAATCAAGTAATTTCGCATCAAGAAAAACTAGTAAGGAATGTCTACGAGATAAAGCATTAGCTACAATATTCGTTTTACCAGTCTTATACTTAATGACATAGGAGAAGGTGTCAATAAAACTTACCCACTTGGCATGCCTTTTGCTCAATTTCGGCTGCCCCTTGAGAAATTTCAATCATTCGTGGTCAGTGTGTATCACGAACTCCCTTGGACGGAGGTAATGTTGCCATGTCTCCAAGGCTCTCACAAGTGCATACAACTCCTTGTCATATGTGGGGTAATTCAGTGCCGTACCTCCCAACTTCTTACTAAAGAATGCACAAGGCCTCTTGTCTTGCATTAGCACAGCTCCAATTCCTACACCAGAAGCATCACATTCGATTTCAAAAGTCTTATTAAAGTTAGGTAATGCTAAGACATGTGCGTGTGTGAGTTTGTCCTTAAGAATAAGGAAAGATTTTTCTTGTGCTTCTCCCCAATGGAATTTGTCATGTTTCTTTGTCACTGCGGTCAATGGCGCAGCAATGGTACTGAAGTCCTTGACAAAACGCCGGTAGAAGCCAGCCAAACCGTGGAAGCTTCGCACATCCGCAACTGACTTTGGTGTTGGCCATTGTTTGATGGCTTCGATCTTTGACTCGTCCACTTTGATGCCCTGTGAACTCACAACATAGCCTAGAAACACAAGTTCATTAGTACGAAAAGTGCACTTCTTAAGATTAGCATAAAGGCTCGCCTTTCGAAGTGTCTCTAGTACCAATCTTAGATGCTTCATGTATTCATGCATGTTTCAACTATAGATCAAAATATCATCAAAGTAAACAATGACAAAAAAAAAATTTCCTATAAAATGGCTTAAAACATGGTTCATTAATCTCATGAAAGTGCTTGGTGCATTAGTTAACCCAAAAGGCATGACTAACCACTCATAAAGTCCATGTTTTGTTTTAAAAGCTGTTTTCCACTCATCTCCCTCTTTCATCCTAATTTGATGATAGCCACTTCGTAAATCAATTTTTGTGAAAATAACAGCACCATCAAGTTCATCTAGCATATCATCTAAGCTAGGATGGGATGACGGTATTTAACAGTTATGGCATTTACAGCTCTACAATCAATACACATGCACCAAGTACCATCCTTTTTTAGAACAAGGATAACGGGTACAGCACACGGACTCAAATTTTTCTTAACCCAACCCTTACCTAGGAGGCCATCAACTTGCCTTTGGAGTTCCTTAGTTTCCTCCGGACCCATTCAGTAGGCGGGTTTGTTGGGTAATGGTGCCCCAGGAATGAGGTCGATTTGATGCTCAATCCCTCGGATAGGTGGTAATCCATCAGGGACCTCGTCAGGGAACACGTCTGATACGAACGTCGCCAACCTTGTGACGAAACCCGTAAGAGATTAGACTCAGGATCGACAAGAGGATACCAAGCTTGGAGCGGATGACCTCAACCCGTTAATCACGTGGTTAACGAACTTTGGTATAAAGGTAGTAGACACCACAATCTAGTGCGATTCTAGATTGATAAGTCACGAACACTTAGAGAAATTCTAAGATATTCAAGAAGCCTTGGAGAAACCAAGAAAAATCTCAAATTGTATTGTATTGATTGAATGTTGAATGACCCAAACATGACCCTTGGTAGGCTATTTATAGCCTTACAAGTAAAAAACCTAAAGTGCAATGGAAAAGACTAAGCCTAACGAGAAACGGAAAGGCTACCACGACAAGGCTCCTATATTTTAGGAGCCTATAATCGGCTCTACTAGCTAGACAAGCTGGCCGGTTTTATTCTTTAAATAAAATGACTAAACTAGCCTCCAACCTAAACTAGGGAAGCGGCTAAGCCACTACTCGAACCATGAAGCCGTCAATCGTGGTCCACTTGGATTTGAACAACGTGGACATCCTTCATTCCTTCATGCTCAAGTCCCTCAATGACTTTGGGGACAATTTCTTGGCTTTGCACCTCACGAACAAGTCCTTGGAGTTCCTCTCTCATCTTCTTAGCACGTGCTCGCATCACGGGTCCTAGAGGTACTCGAACTATGCTCAATGGTGTTTCTTGGTTCATATCATCCCCCTCCTCTTGAAAAGGATTTGTCCTCAAATCGGCTTCATCGTCTGCAAGAAAAGGAGATAGATCAGAGACATTGAATGTAGCGCTTACATTGTACTCACCAGGAAGGTCTAGCTTGTAAGCATTGTCGTTGATGCGCTTGATGACTTGAAATGGCCCATCTCCTCGTGGAAGGAGTTTATTGCGCCTTTGGACCGGGAACCTCTCCTTGCACAGATGTAACCACACCCAATCTCCAGGCTCAAACACCACGCATTGGCGTCCCTTGTTAACCCTTTGAGCCACCTGATCCGTTCTTCGGTCAATGTTTAAGCGGACCTGCTCATGCAATTTCTTCACAAAATTTGCTCGTTTAGCACTATCTAAGTTAATGCGCTCAAAAGAAGGTAAGGGTGATAAGTCTAGTGGTGTTAAAAGGTTAAAACCATAGACTATTTCAAATGGTGAGAAATGAGTGGAACTATGTACCGTGCGGTTGTATGCAAACACAACATGGGGTAAACACTCTTCCCAAGTTCGAATATTTTTTCTAATGATGGCACGTAAGAGTGTAGACAATGTGCGGTTGACAACCTCAGTTTGGCCATCTGTTTGTGGGTGACTAGTAGTAGAAAGGGAAAATGATCGGTTTCATCCTGCACATTTCACAAAAATATTCTTTTCGTCCCTCACTTTTAAAATGAACCAATTTCGTCCTTGACATTTAAAAACTAAAATTATTACATCCCTGAACCCAAATTTCAATCTGAATCAAACCACCAATCAACCTGATTACAAATTTCGGGGGATGTAATTGGTAGATCACTTGGTTAACTCAACTTTATATTCATGTGAAATTTAATGAACCTAAAAATAAAAAATAAAAAATTATAACATAAAAAAGAAAGATTAATCTTTTCTACATTATTATTGTATACACTGACGGTTTTATGTACCGCCATATCATTTTAATTTAAATTTAAACACCAAATTTTATATTTATGATACACGTCTAGATTCGCAAGCAGGTATACTAACGGTGCATGAAAAGATTTACCAAAAAAAAAACTCTACTATTCCAAGACAAAGAATGGCCTTTTATGTTATAATTTTTATTTTTTGGTTTAATAAATGTCATGTGAATATGATGAAGTTGACCGAATGATCTATCAATTCTATTTTCGAAATTTATTATCAGGTTATTGGGTGGTTTGATTCAGATTGAAAATTAGGTTTAGAGATGCAATAGCTTTAATTTTTAAATGTCAGGGATGAATTTGCTTCATTTTAAAAGTGAGGGACGAAAAGAATATTTTTACGAATTGTGAGGGATGAAACAGGTCATTTTCCCTAGTAGAAAAGAGTAATTTAGTACCCAATTTTCCCCACAAAGTTTTCCAAAAGTAACTCAAAAATTTGATATCCCTATCAGAGACCATTGTCCTAGGTATGCCATACAATCTAATTATTTCTTTGAAAAACAATTCAGAGATGCATCATCTGTTTTGTGACATGGTATAAAATGTGCCATTTTTGAAAATCTATCAACAATAACAAAGATGCTATCATTACCCCTCTTTGACCTAGGTAACCGCAAAACAAAATCCATGGAAATGTCGGTCCAAGGTTCCTTAGATATAGGTAACGGACTATAGAGGCCATAGGGTTGAAGTTTGGACTTAGCTTTGTGACAAGTGATGCACTTGGCCACCATTCGTTCCATATCGTGCTTCATCCTTGGCCAGTGGAAGTGCTCTTGAAGGATAGCTAAGGTTTTAGCCATACCAAAATGTCCCATCAAACCACCTCCGTGTGCTTCCTTAACAAGTAAAGAGCGAATAGAGCAGTTAGGTATACACAGTCGATTGAGGTAGAAAAGAAATCCATCAAGGATGTAGAATTTACCTTGAGTTGCTGAACCACAAGAATCATAAATACGTGAGAAATTTGGGTCATTGGAGTATAGCTCTTTAACTAACTCAAACCCTAATAGCCTTGCATCAAGTTGAGTGAGTAAAGAGTAACGACGTGATAACGCATCAGCAACAACATTAGTTTTCCCAACTTTGTACTTAATCACATAAGGGAATGTTTCAATAAATGCAATCCACCTAACATGACGTTTATTCAACTTGTGTTGTGACTTAATGTGCTTAAGCGATTCATGGTCAGTGTGTATAACAAATTCCCTTGGTCTCAAATAATGTTGCCAAGTCTCTAAAGCACGAATTAAGGCATACAACACTTTATCATAAGTGGAATAGTTCAACGCTACCCCATTGAGTTTTTCACTGAAGTATGCAATTGGTTTGCCCTCTTGCATTAAGACAGTTCCTATACCCACCACCCCAGATGCATCACACTCTATTTCAAACATCTTATCAAAGCATGGTAATGCAAGTAATGGTGCGTGTGTGAGTTGGTGTTTAAGCATTTGGAAAACACGTTCTTGAGCATCACCCCACACAAATGGCTCATTTTCTTAATTACAGCAGTTAAAGATGCAGCAATGGTACTGTAATCTTTAACAAATCGCCTATAAAAACTAGCAAGACCATGAAAGCTACGTACCTCACCCACCGTGCTTGGAGTAGGCCATTCTCGAACTGCTTTGACCTTCTCCTCGTCCACTTTGATTCTCTGTTTACTCACAACAAAGCCTAGGAAGACAAGTTGATCAGTACAAAAGGAGCACTTCTTAAGGTTAGCATAGAGTTTTTCCCTTCGAAGTACTTCAAGAACAAGTTTCAGATGCTCAACATGCTCATCTAGGCTCCTACTATAAATCAGGATGTCATCAAAATATACAACTACAAACTTTCCTATAAATGGACGAAGTACATGGTTCATTAACCTCATGAACATACTAGGTGCGTTAGTTAGACCAAATGGCATAACTAACCACTCATACAATCCATGTTTGGTTTTAAAGGCCGTTTTCCATTCATCTCCCTCTTTCATCCTAATTTGATGATAACCACTTTTTAGATCAATTTTAGTGACAATCACAACACCATATAGCTCATCAAACATATCATCAAGTCTAGGAATAGGGTGACGATATTTTACCGTTATTGCATTGACGGCCCGACAGTCAGTGCACATTCGCCAACTTCCATCCTTTTTAGGCACCAAGATGACGGGAACCGCGCACGGACTCAAGCTTTCCCGTGCCCATCCTTTTGTTAAGAGCTCTTCGATTTGGCGTTGGAGCTCTTTTGTTTCATCTGGTCCCATTTTGTAGGCTGGTTTGTTAGGAAGTGGGGCACCTGGAACCAAGTCGATTTGATGCTCAATTCCCCTTATTGGTGGTAGTCCATTTGGAATATCATCGGGGAAGACATCATCATAATCCTGCAAGAGGGAGACAATACTAGGTGGTAAAGTGTTAGTAAGATCACTTGTAATAACCAACACCTCTTTGCACAAGAGTACAAAGATAGGTGTATTAACATTCAAGGCTTTTCTTACTACATTGGCTTTTATCAGTAGATTTTGCCTTTTCTCTTTCTTTTCCATTTTGGTCGGCTCACCATGTGCCTTTTTCCTCTCAATTTTCTCGGCCTTATCATTTTCTTTTGAGCTCTCGACTTTTTCCATCTTTTTCTTTTCATTCTCGTGCTCACTTTCCTTTATCAAGCTTTCTTGATCTTCACGAACTTGGCTAGGAGTAAGTGGCACTAGAACAATCCTCTTCGCGCCTTGTTTGAAAGATTATTTATTGATAACGCCATCGAATGTGACTCCCTTGTCAAATTACCACAGCCTCCCCAATAATATGTGGCATGCTTGCATAGGGACCACGTCGCATAACACCACGTCCTCATACTTCCCAATTTGGAAAGGTACTTGGACTTATTTGGTGACACGAACATCCCCACTATCATTCAACCATTGCAAACGATAGGTGATGCGAATGAGCAAACTGGCCGTGGTGTTCACATAGGCCCGTTACACGTGCACAAGTTAAGAGGTTCAAAGAGTCACTTCAAGCCTTAGTTCATGCCGTATAAGCTCAAGAGAAACCAAGCTCAAGCATTGAAGGAATTGACTTGGAGGATCCTTGCAAGACTACCAAGATATTGCTTACAATTGAAGGCGCAAGTGACTAAGCCTCAAAGGGAGGATTGGGCCTCGATTAAGTAGCTCTTCTTGAGCTTAACTTCGGCCATGTGGGCCTTAGGTCCATTAGTACTTTAGTTAGTCATTAAGTTAATTAATTAGTAGGTTAGCTTTCGGCCAAGAACGACCCAATGGGCTGGCCGAATTTCCTTAATATTTTCCAAGTTCTATTAGGGTTAGACAAGGCTATAAATAGCCCCATGTCATTGTTTACATTCAGTTTTTGCGATATTATGAATAAAATTCCAGAATTTCGTCCATTCTTGTGGCAAATTCCTTTAGCTTGTGAAAGCTAGTTTGAACATTCTAGAGTTGATCCTAGGTTGTTTATTGACTTATCAATCAAGCCAACACACTTGATTGTGGCGTCCTCTACCGTTGAATCTGTTCTTGAGTGGTCCAAGTTTGGGTTCAATTCCATCCATTACCCAACGTGTCCTCTACGATCTAATCTTTGCTTCCGCGTTCGCATCATCTGGTAATCAGAGTTAGGTTGAGGTATCACGTATATCCCTTTTTCTTGTTTTTGAGTCTTGACATCGTTGAGAGTCACCCAAAAAAAAAAGTACTGTAGCATCATACTGTTCATCGCTACTGTAGCGACACTATTCAGCGCGTACTGTTCATCCGAAGTACTGTAGCGACACTGTTCATCCGAATTTTTTTTTTTTGCTTTGCATAACTTGTGTTTCTTTCTTATTTTGGTGTCTTGTTATATTGTTCTTGAAGTCTTGTGTTGGTTTAGAGAAAAAAAAAATTTTTGCAACGGCTAGGGTTTTTGCTCTTATTGCCGCATATCAAGTAGGTTTGTTCCTTGTGTTGTAATCTGCCCAAATTATTTTCATCCAATATTTACTGTTAGTTTGTCTAGATTGTGTTCTAATTCTGGTTGGTTATTGTGTTGCTTGGGGCGTGAAAACAACCTAGCAAAAAGTCACAAAAAAAAAGAAGTTTCACATACCTCATTGTTCTTGAGTCGTTGCTGGAAATTTTCCTTGGGAGGCTGCCGAACCTGTTTTGCCCTTATTTCTTGAACTTTTGTGTTGTTTCTTGCAAAACTTGAATACCAAAACATATTTGGGGAAGTTCTTGAGCTTCTTGAACGAATTTCTTGAAGTTCTTGAACCACCAAAGGCTGATTTGGGGAGATTCTTGAAACCAAATTGTGGGGTTCTTTATACTTGAAACAATCTTCAATCTTGTCTTGGCGAATCTTGAAGCTAGAACTGAATTCAAGGAAATTTTTGGGTCTAGAATTACGTGCTTAAAATAATCTGTTGAGCCACAAAAGAAACAAAAGAAAGAAAGAAAAGAAACGAAAAAAGGAAAGAAAAAAAAGGGAAGAAAGATATTGGCTCTAGTTTCCTAATTGTGCACCAAGCCCCACCTTGACTCCAACTAATCCTAATTCTGTTGGGATTAATAGCAGCCAAGAACCCATCGGCCAAAGGCCCAAGTTCCCCTCCAACTGACCTAAAACAGCCCACCTTACACCCAATTCCGTTTCCAAAATCCAAAAGCCAACCGCTACACCTTGCCACGCCAAACCAGCCCGCAATTTTGAATCGGTTGAGCATCACTTTGTGATCCGATTGGACTGCAATTTAAGGGCTGACCTATACACCAAAACAGCACCCAAAATACCCCAAAAACCTGACCAAAAGACCGAGGATCAACAGCTCGACAAATTCCAGAAATTTTGCCCTTCGGGTAGAGATTTCTAGGATTTTCAAAATTTCAGCCTTGAAGTCACTTGTCTTGCTTTCTTTTTGAGTCGTTAGTTATTGTTAGTCCTAATCTGAGTTTTAGGTCACGTCTAGGTCTTCATTCACCTCCATCCATTGCTATTATCTTGTGTCACTTATTGACTAGTCAAGAACGAACCTTACGGTGACGCCTAACTTGTTCAACCCGAGCAACTAGCAAGTCAAGGAATTGTTTGGTGAGACTATTAGAGAGTGATACACTTGAGTGAAACACGAGCGTGAGTGACCTATACATTGTACAAAAAAAAACAACAAAAACAACAGAAAGAGAGGTAGTTGTTTATTTGCAGGTTTACCTAAGCATGTCAAGTGGAGTTGGAGAACAAACCATGGACTTAAAACTACACATGGAGGCCATGATGGAAGAATTCAAGCAGAGTTTGGATGAAGCTTTCGAGCCTCTTCATCGACGCCATGACCGAATGGTGAATAAGGATGTCAAGAGGAGGGGTTCCACACAATTCCACCCTAACGTCCAACCTACCTATTCAAAGTCAGTATATTCAAGGAGAAGGGAGGAAGTTCATTTGACAACAAAGCATGCAAATACATTATCCGTAGATGAAGGAGTTAGTAGAGTGTGGGAGACATATCAACAACTCCTCCAACAAAAACTTGAAAAAGAGCGAGTTGAGTGTGGTGGTGAGAGTGCACTTGAGGTAAAAGTTGAGGAATGTGAGTTAGAAAAAGAGGTAAAAAAATCTGAGGAGATGAATGAAGCATCAAGTGAGCTGATTGTGCATGGGAAGGCGAGTGTTTATAGCTTTCCTAACAAACTTAACTTTGCCTTGTTTAGTGTTTCTGCTTTTGTACAGATTAAGCGAAGTCAAGTGAAGTTAGTCATGCAATGTTCCATTCCAAAGTCACTTGTACAATTCACTAGCTTCCATGGAGTTTGTCTGCTAGGAAATAAATCTATTTGGTATCACTTCATGGAACAACGTCAACCCAAATCTGGCCGCACCAATGGAGAGTTAATTCGAACTCATCATGAAGGGAAAATTCCATATTTCTATTCTTGTTTGTTGCCTATGATTCATTCATCATCTTTACCTTCTTTTGAGCATCATTTCCATCCTCACACTTGTATTTTCTATGCAGATTTTGAAGGAAAATGTAAAGAGCCATCAATGCAATCTCAAGTTGAATCGATTGATGGAAGGAGTCATGTGTCAAAGGGAGTTTTTGCATTTAACTCTTATTCTACACCTTCTCACCACTTAATTAATGATGTTCCATTGCTTATATATCCAATTTCTGGTTCAAAACAAGCTGAGACTTATTTTGTCTTTGTAGGTTGTAAGGCTGTTCGAAAATTTCCAGATTTGATTAAAGAGTTGCAACCTGATTTCATGCTTGTGCCAACTGCTTGTTGTGATCTTCCATGCATATTCATACATCCAAAAGCTGGTCACCATGAGTTCATTTTGTCAACTCCAACTGGCGCAAATTCATGTGACTCGTATGGAGTGACCTTCACTTCATTACTGCCACTTATGTTGGGTGATGCATAAAAATGTGTCAATCAAGACCTGAATGTTGTTCTTACGTCACTGGTTCATGCTTCCACGAAAGTGCAACATGATTGGCTCATTGTTCTATCTCCAGATGGGCAAGTAGTGCCAAATCAGCAACAACTAGGGTCGAATTATACTACCTTGCACAATCAGATTCGAAATTTTTCTAAATGAGAGTCATCATGAAGATCCCTATCTAGTGCATGTCAAACGTAAGTTGTCAAGTAGTATTAACCCTAAATATACTAATTGTGTGATTTGTTTTGTAGGTTTGAACTTGACATGCAACGACCAAGGGTTGATGAGAGAGTTTTGGAGTGCTACATGGAATTTTCACAAGCTTTATACAAGGTGTTTTTTGTCTTGGAGAATGTCCTTGTTCAAGAGCATCATGAGGTTGTCCAAGCGACATGTGATGTGGCTGGTGCTCATTCATCTAGCTCCCACATTGCTATCCTATAAGCGCACCAACATGGAGTACCACTTTTTCCCAAGATTTGAGGACAAATCCTTTTCAAGAGGAGGGGAATGATGCGAATGAGCAAACTGGCCGTGGTGTTCATATAGGCCCGTTACACGTGCACAAGTTAAGAGGTTCAAAGAGTCACTTCAAGCCTTAGTTCATGCCGTATAAGCTCAAGAGAAACCAAGCTCAAGCATTGAAGGAATTGACTTGGAGGATCCTTGCAAGACTACCAAGATATTGCTTACAATTGAAGGCGCAAGTGACCAAGCCTCAAAGGGAGGATTGGGCCTCGATTAAGTAGCTCTTCTTGAGCTTAACTTCGGCCATGTGGGCCTTAGATCCATTAGTACTTTAGTTAGTCATTAAATTAATTAATTAGTAGGTTAGCTTTCGGCCAAGAAAGACCCAATGGACTGGCCGAATTTCCTTAATATTTTCCAAGTTCTATTAGGGTTAGACAAGGCTATAAATAGCCCCAAGTCATTGTTTACATTCAGTTTTTGCGATATTATGAATAAAATTCCAGAATTTCGTCCATTCTTGTGGCAAATTCCTTTAGCTTGTGAAAGCTAGTTTGAACATCCTAGAGTTGATCCTAGGTTGTTTATTGACTTATCAATCAAGCCAACACACTTGATTGTGGCATCCTCTATCGTTGAATCCGTTCTTGAGTGGTCCAGTTTGGGTTCAATTCCATCCATTACCCAACGTGTCCTCTACGATATAATTTTGCTTCCGCGTTCGCATCATAAGGTGTTGGATGGCGTAGAGTGGGTAGTGCTAGTTTCTCCACCATCAAGGCTGTGACAGCCCCACCTCCCCCTAGGACGTACCCTAAGGGTTAGCGAACTGCCTGCCCAACTCTCGCCAGGACTGCTAACGGTCACATACACGCAAATATAAACATTTCGGGAGGTATACCAACAAGTAAGTTTGACAACAAGCGCGCAAAACGAAAACGGAAAAAAAAACGGAACGAACGCGTCCCAAACACGGCTAAACTTTAATTAAGCGTAGACAAGTACATTTCCAAGAAAGTACATCATATATACATGAGAAAATATATACACATAACCCGCTCTAGGGTTTTCCAATTCAAAATGAAATGTTCAAGTCCCACATTAGGGTTCCTAAAAGTCGAGGAGCTATACAAAAGTACAAAAGAATGCCTAACTAGCTCTACTCGCTTCACAAAACTCATGGTTTCCAAAAGAATGCCCTGTAAGGAAAACAAAAGTACGAGTGTGAGCTTTCGCCCAATGAGGTACTAAAAGTCATGCATTCAAAGTGCACGTAGTAGTCATGCTCAGTTACACACTACGATCAACCATAGAAAGAAAACACGAAATCAAGTTCAAAGGAAAGGATACGGGTGGCTCTCGGGAGCCAATTTCCTCTTGCAACACTTGATCATATTCCGTTGACTCTCCGTCAACGCTCAACGGACAAGTACGACCGTAGATCACCACTTTACACCCAGTACCTTCCACCATACATTCCCCTACCGGGCCCGAACACCTCACAGAAATCAGGGGTAATACTCGAGTACACCACAAAGTCGAGGAGCTAACGCTCCACTCGACACACAGTAACCTCATGGCTCGTTACCTAATCGACCGGCCCTCACCGGCTCGACTCGATAAACGGCCATCGAGGCTTGAGCTCAGTTATCACAGTAAAGTCGTAGGGTTCATGGCCCAACCGACATTAGGCCAAACACAAGACAAATTCACAGATATCCAGTAAACAGTTATACACATAAGAGAACGAGAGCGATCATGTACACTCTCGCCTCGAGCACAGAAACCACAGTTATCCAAATCAAGGAGTCAAGTGCACAAACAAGTAAACACAAGTCATGCATAGTACACTCACCACTTAAGCAAGCAAATCACAATTTCTCGCCCGACGGTTGTCCGGGATCACCAACCCGACCTACAAGAAACAAGAAACTACCATTGATACTCGGATACGAGTCAAACGTCTCTTTCATGATTCACGCAAGTAAAGTTCAATTATAGCTTAAAAATGGAAAATACTTCGATTTTAAGGCTAAAGGTGTAACAAACTCTCAAACCTAAGAGGTAAAAGGAAAGTAAGAATAATTCTAGGAAAACAGGATTTTCCAGTTTTGCGCACCCTCATTGGAAAAATCATATCTCACAAGTCTTAAGTCCAAAATTGATAAAATTTGTACCGTCGGAAAATACACTCAAAGGGGTACAATTACTTAGAAGACATGTTTACAAGATTCGAATCACAAGTTAGTTAAATTCTAGCCTCAAGTCGCAGCATCGTCCAGTCAAAGACAGAACAGGTATGTAATTTCAGTCAACTTTGGAAAATCACCATAAATCACACAGATAGAACTAGGGTCTGAAATTTTCACGGTTTGTAGCCCTAGGAGTCTAGTTTAAAACGCAACAAACGGAACTTAATTCCGATATTCCTACATCGAGTTATAACAGATTTCCCGAGACTGCTCAGGAATTCCTGCGGAAATTTTGACAGCACTTCCCTTAAATTCCAGCTTTTCCATCCTACAAACAAACATCAAATCCCATCCAATTCAACCACAATTACTACAATTCACTCATAGGCTACTCAATAACCTTCATTCCAAGCCAATTGCCATTCCAATCATCAATTATAGAAAGCCCCAATTTCCAAAACCCTAAAACTGAAATTTTTGTTCAAAGCTGAAATTTTCCACAATTAATCACAATTCACATACAAGAGCTCCAATTGGCTCAATACTAAACCTTCAATCCAAGGCTAACTAACATTTATTATATAAAACAGAAAAATTCCCCAAAAATCAGAAATTTACTCAACTTTCAATTAAACCATAAATTCATCCATAAATCTAGCTACTAAGCCACCATAGGCCACTAATATAGCATGATTAGAAACAAAAGTGAAGTTTCCAACTAAAATACCTCAACTCCCAAGAAAGCTTGTAGCTTAAGTGTTCCACCACCAAAATAGCTCTACCAATCACCTCTAACCTCCTTAGCAAATGGATTTTATGGAGTAATTTGAGAGTTTAATGGTTGGGTTGCAAGATTGAGCAAGAAATGGAACCAAAGTAGAAGCTTTTCTCTCTTCTTTTCTCTCCCAAATTTTCGGCCAAGATGCTTAAAGAATGAAGATGATTTTGGTCAATTTTAACCTTTTGGTAAAGTTGTAAGAAAGTGGTCAAAGTCCAACTTCCAATAAATTCGCGACACGTGGCACCTTTTTAACTTCATTCCTATCATCTTGTCTCACCATGGTTAATTCATCTAGGTAACCTCTAATCACCTACTAACACCTAGTAATTTAATCCCTGTACGCAAAACTTGACATAATTGGCCGAATTTCTCTCACTTAACGCACTAGCGGGTCCCACGTTCACTATTCACTCCAAACATCTCGTAAATTGACTTATATTGGAAAAAATATTTTCAAAACCCTATTTGCTCATAAAAATGTCCAGAAAATTTATAGAATAAAGAAAACGTGGAAAACGGGTGCAAATGAATAAATTAAAGCCTAGAAATAGAGAAATAGCAACATTAGCACAACTTCCCCCATCGATGATCAAGCTACATACCTTTCCTTTGATATAGCATCGGGTGTAGAAAATGTTCTCCCTTTGTGCATGGTCGGCGGTTTTGACTTGGGTTGCTAAGACTCGTCTAACAACGAGTCCAACTCGCTCGTTGACGGGCAATGTTTCCTCTTCTTATTCTTCTTCCTCATGTGATAGCAACTCCTCTTTTTCATCCTCATCGTCGGTGAGAAACTCCCCATTTGGTAAAATGATCATAGTGCGTTGGTTTGGGCATTGACTAGCGATGTGCCCTCGGCCTTGGCACTTAAAACATTTGGTATCTCAGTTTCGCCCCATGCTCGACTCAATGGCAGTCCTTGGTGTTGCCTTAGACTCCCATTTAGTCATTTCCGGCCTTGGTCTTGATGGCGTAGAGCTACTCGGCCCTTTGTCTTCCTTCCTTGGTGGTGTAGTTCGAGGGTAAGAGGGTGAGAAGTTGGAGTAACTCCTAGGCTGACCTCTCCTCTTAATCCTCCTTTCAATCTTGATGGCTCTCTCCACCAAGTCACCAAGCTCCACATAATGGTGTAATTCCACTTGCTCGCCGATTTCGGTTCTTAATCCGTTCAAGAAGCGCGCCATTGTCGCTTCTCGATCCTCTGTGATATCGGCTCGCAACATAAGTACCTCCATCTCCTTATGGTAGTCCTCGACACTTCGAGGTCCTTGACTGAGGGCTTGAAGCTTTTGGTACAAGTCACGGTAGTAGTGACTTGGTACGAAACGCTTCCTCATTAGTCGTCTCAATTCGGTCCAAGTTTGTACGGCGGGTTCACCACTCCTCCTTCGACTAGTGGGGAGTTGATCCCACCACACAACGGCGTAGTCGGTGAATTCGACCACAGCCAACTTGATCTTTTGCTCCTCCGAGTAGGCATTGCAATCGAAGGCAAGTTCAATCCGCTTCTCCCACTCCAAGTATGTATCGGGGTCCGATCGTCCTTGGAAGGGAGGAATTTTCACTTTTATGCCCGGAATGTGGTCACTTGTTGGTCTATTTTCTCGCTTGGATCTCCGTTGGTAAGGCTCATAGTCGTGGTCCGAGTTAGAGTCGCTAGACTCGTGCACATGTATCCTACCACGGCTGCCTTTGGAACCTCCTTGGGACAACTCCAAGCTATCGATGCGTTGGTGCATCAATTCAAGTTTTTGGTCCATCATGCATCCCAATTCGCTTTTTGTTGCCTCTGTGAAAAGTTTAAGATCAAAAAACTTGGGAGCTCGCTCCTCCCTCGTTAGCCATGGTGAAGTAGGAGGTATGAAAATAATAATGGAAAGAAGCAAAGTTTACCTCACACACTTCCTCACGTGTATACGCTCGCTCTCGTGTATAATCACTCTAATGACCTCACCAAGGTGTTTTCAAGGCTCCTCGGTTAACTCCTTGAAGAAGTTAGAACTCCTTCTAGAGTTGTTCAACTTACCAACCAAGGTCACAAATTTCGTGGCAATTGGACGGACAAGATGAAAGGACTGACCAAGAATAAATGACAACTCAAGGCTGAATTTTATGAAGCCTAGATACGACGCTATTGACTCTTGCTTGCTGGAATTTCGTTTTGCTATTGCCTTTGGGTTCGGGCTGGTGGTTTTTATGGAGTATTGGTGCTGTTTTGGGATGTTTAAAAGGTAGGTTGTCTTAGCCCTTGATGGTAAACTAATTCGGTTCACAAGGTCTTGTAACCGAAGTAGAGATTAAGTGCTAAGGGTGGCGGCTGTTTTAGGGGTGTAGTGCGGCTGTTTGGGTTTGCTTTGGGGATACACGGGCTTGGGAGAGTGGTTTGGGTCTGATGTGGGAAGGTTGGAGGTGTTTTAGGAAGGGTTGGATTTGGGTTCTTGGTTTTCTTGGCTGACTTCAATCCCAATAGGTTTAGGATTAGAATTAGATCAAGAATTGAACTTGTTTCCAAGTAGAAGACTTAGAGCCGAGGCTTTCTTTCTTTCTTTTTTTTCTTTTTTTTTCTTTTTCTTTCTTTGCAGTTCTCTAATCTATTTGTTCAAGAACTCAGATTCAGTTCCAACAAATTGATTTTTCGGATCAAAGTGCAAGCTTGCCAAGAAAATAAAGTTCTCTTCCCAAGTTTCAAGAACCCT
The DNA here is from genome assembly GCA_023065735.1 of Coffea humblotiana. Taxonomy (NCBI): domain Eukaryota; kingdom Viridiplantae; phylum Streptophyta; class Magnoliopsida; order Gentianales; family Rubiaceae; genus Coffea; species Coffea humblotiana. The sequence goes on along the minus strand of CM041213.1, from coordinate 33,219,828 downwards.
CGATCAAGAATCACCAAATCAGTCTTGGTTGATCCAAGAACTTCAAGATTTTCGATCAAGAAGCTCAAGAACTACCCAAGTTAGGTTTTGGTATCCAAGATTTGCAAGATTCAACACAAAAGTTCAAGTTTCAAGGCAAAACAGATTCGGTAATTCAAGGAGAAAAAAAATTCCAGCAAACGCGATTCAAGAACAATGGTACGCGACACTTTTTCTTTTTTTTTTGACACCTTTTGCTGGGTTGTTTTCACAACCAAAGCAACACAGCAAACACTACAATCTGGACAAAAAATCAATAGGAAGTAGTGACTAAGATTTTGGACAGATTGCACACAAGAACACAATCCTACTTGAGACACAATCAGAGGAAACAAGGAACAAACCCTAGCGGCTGCAAATTGTTTTCGTTTCTGTTTTTTTTATTGAACTAGACACAAAACACAAAAAGATAACACACAAATAGATTTTTGTGTTCGGATGAACAGTACCACGATGAACAGTATGTGAACGATGACGGTGAATAGTAATCGGTGAACAGTATCGATGAACAGTACCATTTTTTTTTAGACAAACACAAATAACCACAACAACAACGAGACACAAGAACATGATGCAATAAATCTGGAAAATTGCGGATAGCAAACTAAAACACGAAAACAGAATTTTTGAACTTGCTAGAATAAAACCCTAGCGACCTAAACATGAATTGGCACGATAAACTTGACTCAAAATAAGGAAAAGGGATATAACGTGATACCTCTTAACCTGGCTCTGATTACCAACTGATACGAACGTCGCCAATCTTGTGACGAAACCCGTAAGAGATTAGACTCAGGATCGACAAGAGGATACCAAGCTTGGAGCGGATGACCTCAACCCGTTAATCACGTGGTTAACGAACTTTGGTATAAAGGTAGTAGACGCCACAATCTAGTGCGATTCTAGATTGATAAGTCACGAACACTTAGAGAAATTCTAAGATATTCAAGAAGCCTTGGAGAAACCAAGAAAAATCTCAAATTGTATTGTATTGATTGAATGTTGAATGACCCAAACATGACCCTTGGTAGGCTATTTATAGCCTTACAAGTAAAAAAAACCTAAAGTGCAATGGAAAAGACTAAACCTAACGAGAAACGGAAAGGCTACCACGACAAGGCTCCTATATTTTAGGAGCCTATAATCGGCTCTACTAGCTAGACAAGCTGGCCGGTTTTATTCTTTAAATAAAATGACTAAACTAGTCTCCAACCTAAACTAGGGAAGCGGCTAAGCAACTACTCGAACCATGAAGCCGTCAATCGTGGTCCTCTTGGATTTGAACAACGTGGACATCCTTCATTCCTTCATGCTCAAGTCCCTCAATGACTTTGGGGACAATTTCTTGGCTTTGCACCTCCCGAACAAGTCCTTAGAGTTCCTCTCTCATCTTCTTAGCACGTGTTCGCGTCATGGGTCCTAGAGGTACTCGAACTATGCTCAATGGTGTTTCTTGGTTCGTATCAACGTCCTCAAATTCCTGCAACAAAGCAACTACACTCGAAAGAAGGCCTTATCGAGTTCATCAACATTCAAGAGCACATGTTTGCAAATCATAAGTAACACAGGCTGATCAGAATACACAATTTTCCTAACATCCTTAGCCTTAATTGATACGGTCCTCGATCAACACGTTTCGAGACACGTAGCACGTTTGCCCAAGGATCTAGCGAGATTGTCCAACGCTTGGATTGCGGAGCCTAAAACCAAAACGGACGACACGATTTGATTAAAGGCGGTAGAACGACGACTCCAAATTGAGGTGAATACTCAAGTGGATAGGTCGATAGAACAATCATGGGCAAGCGCAAGATTGCTCAATAACTCTTCCCAAAGCAAGTAAAGGATTTGAATCTCTCAATGGAAGAGAAAACAAAACTAATTGTTTATTATCAAAATTGCGTACTCCTTTGACCGTACAAAGTGAGCCTTTATATAGGTTAAGGGACTAGGTCAAGGGACTAATGAAACCCTAATAAAGCAAACAAGGGGGTCGGCCACTCCATGGACAAGATGGGCCGGCCCATGACCTAATTTAATAAGCTAATCCAACTCTAACAAGATGAAAACCTGGGACTAAGGCCTAGGGCCTAATCGACCAACCCACTTGGAGGTCCACTTGATTCTTCATGGGCTTGGATCATTGCGTAGATGACTTGAGTATCCCCTTCCAAGCCTTCAATGTCTCTATGGACTCCTTGTTGGTCTTGCACACTTCGCACTAGGACTTGGAGTGACTCCTTGAAGCGCTTGGCCTGCGCACGTGTGACTGGGCCCAATGGTACTCGAACTGGGTCAATACTTGGGCTAAGGTCCGTGCACACATCAGTCCCCTCCACTTGAGAAGGATTTGTCCTCGTCAAGGAATGGACTCAAATCTATGACATTGAAAGTCATGCTATAACATTGCACTCCCCCAGATAACCCCAATTTGTAAACATTGTTGTTGACACAGTGGAGCACTCGGAACGGGAAACAAATTGCAGCCACTCTTCATTTGACTCAATAGTTTGGAGGATGATCTTTATGTTTGCATCATTCCCCTCCTCTTGAAAGCGATTTGGCCACAAATCGACGGTATGCTTAGCGGAGAACCACGTTGGAAAGAAATGAAGGGTCACAAGCCAAGTAAAATGTCGTTTGGCCAGCCTCAAGGGGCTCTCAAACAAGGACATTAGCCAAGGTAGGAAAGAACGTGTATAAGGCTTACGAAAATTCCAAGTTGCAACCCAAAACTCTCTAATTAGCCTTCGAGCATGGACTGGCATGATGTTACCTACACAATAAATCACATAGTGAGTAGTCATAGGTATAAAATTATGCAATAGCTTACCAGTCATGTGCACAAGATAAGGATCTTCATAATGATGCCCATTAAAGCTAAAGAAATCCTGAATTTGGTTGTTCGAGGGGGTATGAATCTTCCCTGGTTGTCGCTGATTTGGCATGACTTGCCTATCTGGAGGTGGAACATTGAACCAATCGGATTGCACTTCCTTAGACGCTCGAACCAGCGAGGTAAGACCAACATTCGGATCTTGATTGACACATTTGTGGGCATCACCCGGCATAAGTGGCAACAGTGAAGTGAAACGCACTCCATACGAATTGCATGAATTTGCACAAGTTGGAGTTGGTAAAGTAAGCTTGTGGTGACCAGCTTTTGGACATGTGAGGAAGCACGAATGTGCACCACTTTTATCAGGAATAAGCACGAAATCGGGGTGCAAGTCTTTAATCATAGTTGGGAGATTTTGGACAGCGTTACAACCTACAAGAACAAAATAACCTTCAACTTGAAACAATTCAGAAATAGGGTAAAGAACTAATGGGACATTATTAGTTAGATGGTAAGAAGGTGTAGAACAAGATTTAAATGAGAAAACTCCTTTTGACACTTCAATATTCCTTCCACCAATTGATTCAATTCGAGATTCCAGTGCTAGTCCTTTACACTTCTCATCAACACCTACATAAGAGCAACAAGAGTTAGTGCTAGTAACATGCTCAAAATAAGGCAAATGCGATGAATGAACCATAGGTAGAGAACAAGAAGTAGAATCTGGAATTTCCCTTTTAAGATGAGCTCGAATGAGTCCTCCAATGGCGCGGATAGGTTTGAATGGACATTGTTCCATGAATTGATACCAAAGAGATTTAGTTCCTAGAAGACAAACTCCATGGAAACTCACAAAGTGTCCAAGTGACTTCGGAATGGAACATGCCATGACCAGCTCTACTTGACTTTGTGTAATCTGCACAAAAGAAGAGATACTAAACAAAGCAAAGGTAAGTTCGTTAGGAAAATAATAGGCCTTCACATTCTTGCTCAAAATCAGCCCACTTTCTCTCTTCTCTTCCTTTTTACCACCCATTTCATCAGATTTTTTCATCTCTTTTTCTAGTTCAACAGCTGACCCTTTTATCTCATTACTTTCAACTCCCTCGAATTTTACCTCTTCAGGCACAATTCCCTCATCTAGCTTTTTCTCCATTCTATAACGCTCAAGCTCACTTTTCATGTATGCTAGATCAATACAAAGCTGGTCACAAGTAAGTGATACAAGTACAAAACGACGACCATTAAATAAGAAGGAATACTTATTAGTATGTCCGTCATATTTAACTTCTCGCCTCGACATCCATGCTTTGCCCAACAACACGTGTGTCACTTGAATTGGGACTACATCACACAACACCTCGTCCACATATTTGCCGATTTGAATAGGTACAAGTGTGTGCTTAGTAACCCAAACATCACCATGAGTACTCATCAACTTGTACGGTTGAAGATGATCAATGGTTGGAAGATTTAATTTCTCAACCATGATAGCACTTCCAAGGTTGACTTCACAACTCCTATCAATGGCCAAGCTACAGATTTTATCTTTGACACCACAACGAGTATAAAACCAACCAAGCAACTGAGATTTGACGATGTCCCATTGCTCATCTACGCCACGTAATGCCACTTCTTTGACTCCCTTAGGATCAAGAAGACAATGTTGTGAGTTAGCTTTTATGCGTCTTGTACTCGTCATGATGTATGAGGGAACCTGCAAAAAATTAGCAACGAAAAAGAGATTCCTCACGACACACAAGCTCACGTGTATGTGTTCATCACTCGTGTATTACTCAAAGCACCCAAATAAACTTACCAAAATTCCTTACCTGTCGGTTTGAGTAGTTGAGAAATGCCGCGCAAAATCCAAAAATTGTCACCAAACTATCCACAAAAGTAATTAAGAAGCAAGACGCAATGCGGGTGCAAAAAAAAGGAGACAAGAATGGACGGTTTTGGAAGCTTTCTAGACTCGTATAGAAATTGAAGGTGCGCTAGTGTGAAAGGAATCAACGAAAACCTTAACTCCTAAAATGTAGGAGTGTGTTCCTAAAACGTAGGAAGGTGTTCCGAAAATGTAGGAGGGTGCCCAAGTGAAGGCAAAAGAGTTATCCAAGTGCTTTACTTAGTTTCCTAATTGACTTTGGAAAACAAGTTAGTTTTGGAAACCCTTTTAGAAAAACCTTTTGTTGAAACAACTTTTAGTAACTTCCAAATTCTATTCCAAGTAGTATGGCACAAATCAGAATTTTTCCCCACACAATTCGGTTGCTATTTTTTTTTCCCTCTTTGTTTTCTTACCAACCGATTCTTCTTTTCCTCTCTTTTTTTTTTCTTTTTCGGATGAACAGTACTTCTACAGTACGATGAACAGTACCGACGTGAACAGTCCCCCCGAATTTTTTTTTTTTTACTATAACGAACAAACACAACACAAGATTGGCCGAATGGAATAATATTCCAGATTTGTTTTGGCTAATGAAACACACAATAAACCTTCAAGATCTTTCAAGAACTCCCAAGCAAGTTATCAAGACTTCAAGAACTTCAAGATTGTGGTCAAGAAATTCAAGAAACTCAATATTCTTGTAGGTTCTCTTCAAGATTCACAAAATACCAACCATGTTAACCACAAATCAGATTTGGAAAACAAGTAAAACAACTTGGAAGACTCAAAGAAAGCTTGGACAAATTTGCGCAAAGAAAAAAAACCCTAGCGCACAAGAACCCTAGCCGTCGCAACTTTTTTATTTTTATTTTTTTTGTTTTTAAACTCAAACAACCCAAACACGAGATCCAAGAACTAAATTTGGATACAAGGCACGAAAAGACAACACCCAAACAGATTTGTGTTCGGATGAACAGTACACGCGGGATGAACAGTACGTGAACAGTACGTGAAGACAAGTGACTTCAAGGCTGAAATTTCGAAAATCCTAGAAAACTCTACCCGAAGGGCAAAATTTCTGGAATTTGTCGAGCTGTTGATCCTCGGTCTTTTGGTCAAGTTTTTGGGGTATTTTGGGTGCTGTTTTGGTGTATAGGTCAGCCCTTAAATTGCAGTCCAATCGGATCACAAAGTGATGCTCAACCGATTCAAAATTGCGAACTGGTTTGGCGTGGCAAGGTGTAGCGGTTGGCTTTTGGATTTTGGAAACGGAATTGGGTGTAAGGTGGGCTGTTTTAGGTCGGTTGGAGGGGAACTTGGGCCTTTGGCCGATGGGTTCTTGGCTGCTATTAATCCCAACAGAATTAGGATTAGTTGGAGTCAAGGTGGGACTTGGTGCACAATTAGGAAACTAGAGCCAATATCTTTCTTCCCTTTTTTCTTTCCTTTTTCCGTTTCTTTTCTTTCTTTCTTTTGTTTCTTTTGTGGCTCAACAGATTATTTTAAGCACGTAATTCCAGTCCCAAAAATTTCCTTGAATTCGGTTCTAGCTTCAAGATTCGCCAAGACAAGATTGAAGATTGTTTCAAGTATCAAGAACCCCACAATTTGGTTTCAAGAATCTCCCCAAATCAGCCTTTGGTGGTTCAAGAACTTCAAGAAATTCGTTCAAGAAGCTCAAGAACTTCCCCAAATATGTTTTGGTATTCAAGTTTTGCAAGAAACAACACAAAAGTTCAAGAAATAAGGGCAAAACAGGTTCGGCAGCCTCCCAAGGAAAAATTTCCAGCAATGACTCAAGAACAATGAGGTATGTGAAACTTCTTTTTTTTGTGACTTTTTGCTAGGTTGTTTTCACGCCCCAAGCAACACAATAACCAACCAGAATTAGACCACAATCTAGACAAACTAACAGTAAATATTGGATGAAAACAATCTGGGCAGATTACAACACAAGGAACAAACCTACTTGATATGCGGCAATAAGAGCAAAAACCCTAGCCGTCGCAAAATTTTTTATTTTTCTCTAAACCAACACAAGACTTCAAGAACAATATAACAAGACACTAAAATAAGAAAGAAACACAAGTTATGCAAAGCAAAAAAAAAAAATTTCGGAGGAACAGTGTCGCTACAGTTTTTAGGATGAACAGTCACGGTGAATAGTGTCGCTACAGTAGCGATGAACAGTACGATGCTACAGTACTTTTTTTTTGTGACTGTCAACGATGTCAAGACTCAAAAACAAGAAAAAGGGATATACGTGATACCTCAACCTAGTTCTGATTACCAGATGATGTGAGCGCGGAAGCTATCTTAGGATCTTAGAGGACACGTTGGCAATGGACGGAATTGAACCCAAACTTGGACCACTCAAGAGCGGATTCAACGGTAGAGGACGCCACAATCAAGTGTGTTTGCTTGATTGATAGGTCGATAAACAACCTAGGAACCACGCTAGGGTGTTCAAACTAGCTTTCACAAGCTAAAGGAATTTGCCTTAATGGAAGGTGAAATTCTGGAATTTTATTAAAAATATCGCAAAACTGAATGTAAATAATGACTTGGGGCTATTTATAGCCTTGTCTAACCCTAATAGAACTTGGAAAATATTAAGGAAATTCGGCCAGCCCATTGGGTCTCTCTTGGTCGAAAGCTAACCTACTAATTAATTAACTTAATGACTAACTAAAGTACTATTGGACCTAAGGCCCCACATGGCCGAAATTAAGCTCAAGAAGAGCTACTTAATCGAGGCCCAATCCTCCCTTTGAGGCTTGATCACTTGCGCTTTCAATTGTAAGTAATATCTTGATAGTCTTGCAAGGATCCTCCAAGTCAATTCCTTCAATGCTTGAGCTTGGTTTCTCTTGAGCTTATACGGCATGAACTAAGGCTTGAAGTGACTCTTTGAACCTCTTAACTTGTGCACGTGTAACGGGTCTATGTGAACACCACGGCCAGCTTGCTCATTCGCATCACTTGTGCATGTGTAACGGGCCTATGTGAACACCACGGCCAGCTTGCTCATTCGCATCATTCCCCTCCTCTTGAAAAGGATTTGTCCTCAAATCTTGGGGAAAAGTGGTACTCCATGTTGGTACGCTTATAGGATAGCAATGTGGGAGCTAGATGAATGAGCACCAGCCACGTCACATGTCGTTTGGACAACCTCATGATGCTCTTGAACAAGGACATTCTCCATGACAAGAAACACCTTGTATAAAGCTTGTGAAAATTCCATGTAGCACTCCAAAACTCTTTCATCAACCCTCGGTCGTTGCATGTCAAGTTCAAACCTACAAAACAAATCACACAATTAGTATATGTAGGGTTAATACTACTTGACAACTTACGTTTCACATGCACTAGATCGGGATCTTCATGATGACTCCATTCAGCTTAGAAAAATTTCGAATCTGATTGTGCAAGGTAGTATAATTCGACCCTAGTTGTTGCTGATTTGGCACTACTTGCCCATCTGGAGATAGAACAATGAGCCAATCGTGTTGCACTTCCGTGGAAGCATGAACCAGTGACGTAAGAACAACATTAAGGTCTTGATTGACACATTTGTGTGCATCACCCAACATAAGTGGCAGCAATGAAGTGAAGGGCACTCCATACGAGTCACATGAATTTGCGCCAGTTGGAGGTGATAAAATGAACTCATGGTGACCAGCTTTTGGATGTATGAATATGCATGGAAGATCACAACAAGCAGTTGGCACAAGCATGAAATCAGGTTGCAACTCTTTAATCAAAGCTGGAAATTTTCGAACAGCCTTACAACCTACAAAGACAAAATAAGTCTCAGCTTGTTTTGAACCAGAAATTGGATATATAAGCAATGGAACATCATTAATTAAGTGGTGAGAAGGTGTAGAATAAGAGTTAAATGCAAAAACTCCCTTTGACACATGACTCCTTCCATCAATCGATTCAACTTGAGACTGCATTGATGGCTCTTTACATTTTCCTTCAAAATCTGCATAGAAAATACAAGTGTGAGGATGGAAATGATGCTCAAAAGAAGGTAAAGATGATGAATGAATCATAGGCAACAAACAAGAATAGAAATATGGAATTCTCCCTTCATGATGAGTTCGAATTAATTCTCCATTGGTGCGGCCAGATTTGGGTTGACGTTGTTCCATGAAGTGATACCAAATAGATTTATCTCCTAGCAGACAAACTCCATGGAAGCTAGTGAATTGTACAAGTGACTTTGGAATGGAACATTGCATGACTAACTTCACTTGACTTCGCTTAATCTGTACAAAAGCAGAAACAATAAACAAGGCAAAGTTAAGTTTGTTAGGAAAGCTATAAACACTCGCCTTCCCATGCACAATCAGCTCATCGATGGGGGAAGTTGTGCTAATGTTGCTAGTGCCTTGATGGTGGAGAAACTAGCACTACCCACTCTACGCCATCCAACACCTTATGATGCGAACGCGGAAGCAAATTAGATCGTAGAGGACACGTTGGGTAATGGATGGAATTGAACCCAAACTTGGACCACTCAAGAACGGATTCAACGGTAGAGGACGCCACAATCAAGTGTGTTGGCTTGATTGATAAGTCAATAAACAACCTAGAATCAACTCTAGGATGTTCAAACTAGCTTTCACAAGCTAAAGGAATTTGCCACAAGAATGGACGAAATTCTGGAATTTTATTCATAATATCGCAAAAACTGAATGTAAACAATGACTTGGGGCTATTTATAGCCTTGTCTAACCCTAATAGAACTTGGAAAATATTAAGGAAATTCGGCCAGCCCATTGGGTCTCTCTTGGCCGAAAGCTAACCTACTAATTAATTAACTTAATGACTAACTAAAGTACTATTGGACCTAAAGCCCACATGGCCGAAGCTAAGCTCAAGAAGAGCTACTTAATCGAGGCCCAATCCTCCCTTTGAGGCTTGATCACTTGCGCCTTCAATTGTAAGCAATATCTTGGTAGTCTTGCAAGGATCCTCCAAGTCAATTCCTTCAATGCTTGAGCTTGGTTTCTCTTGAGCTTATACGGCATGAACTAAGGCTTGAAGTGACTCTTTGAACCTCTTAACTTGTGCATGTGTAACGGGCCTATGTGAACACCACGGCCAGTTTGCTCATTCGCATCACACACTCTACTAACTCCTTCATCTATGGATAATGTATTGGCATGTTTTGTTGTCGAATGAACCTCCTCCCTTCTCCTTGAATATACTGACTTTGAGGAGGTAGGTTGGACGTTAGGGTGAAATTGTGGAGAACCCCTTCTCTTGACATCCTTATTCACCATTCGGTCAAGACATCTATGAAGAGGCTCGAAAGCTTCATCCAGACTCTACTTGAATTCTTCCATCATGGCCTCCATGTGTAGTTTTAGCCCCATGGTTTGGTCTCCAATTCCACTTGACATGCTTAGGTATACCTGACAAAACAAACAAAACAACTACCTCTTTTTTTTTTGTATACAATATATAGGTCACTCACGCTCGTGTTTCACTCAAGTGTATCACTCTTTAATAATCTCACCAGCAATTCCTTAGGCTCGCTAGTTGCTCGGGTTGAACAAACTAGGAATCACCGTCAAGTTCGTTCTTGACGAGTCAACAACTGACACAAGATAGTAGCAATGAATGGACAATAATGGATGACCTAAGAAGGGACCTAAAACTCAGATTAGGACTGATTACGACTCAAAAGAAAGCAAGAAAGATGACTTCAAGGCTGAAATTCTGAAAATCCTAGAAGTACCCTACCCGACAACAAAAATTTCTGGAATTTGTCGAGCTGCTGATCCTCGGTCTTTTGGTCAGGTTTTTGGGTGCTGTTTTGGTGTATAGGTCAGCCCTTAAATTGCAGTCCAATCGGATCACAAAGTGATGCTCAACCGATTCAAAATTGCGGGCTGATTTGGCGTGGCAAGGTGTAGCGGTTGGCTTTTGGATTTTGGAAACGGAATTGGGTGTAAGGTGGGCTGTTTTAGGTCGGTTGGAGGGGAACTTGGGCCTTTGGCCGATGGGTTCTTGGCTGCTATTAATCCCAACAGAATTAGGATTAGTTGGAGTCAAGGTGGGACTTGGTGCACAATTAGGAAACTAGAGCCAATATCTTTCTTCCTTTTTTTTTTCCTTTTTCGTTTCTTTTCTTTCTTTCTTTTGTTTCTTTTGTGGCTCAACAGATTATTTTAAGCACGTAATTCCAGTCCCAAAAATTTCCTTGAATTCAGTTCTAGCTTCAAGATTCGCCAAGACAAGATTGAAGATTGTTTCAAGTATCAAGAACCCCACAATTTGGTTTCAAGAATCTCCCCAAATCAGCCTTTGGTGGTTCAAGAACTTCAAGAAATTAGTTCAAGAAGCTCAAGAACTTCCCCAAATATGTTTTGGTATTCAAGTTTTGCAAGAAACAACACAAAAGTTCAAGAAATAAGGGCAAAACAGGTTCGGCAGCCTCCCAAGGAAAAATTTCCAGCAACGACTCAAGAACAATGAGGTATGTGAAACTTCTTTTTTTTGTGACTTTTTGCTAGGTTGTTTTCACGCCCCAAGCAACACAATAACCAACCAGAATTAGACCACAATCTAGACAAACTAACAGTAAATCTTGGATGAAAATAATCTGGGCAAATTACAACACAATGAACAAACTTACTTGATATGCGGCAATAAGAGCAAAAACCCTAGCCGTCGCAAAATATATATATATATTTTTTACTCTAAACCAACACAAGACTTCAAGAGCAATATAACAAGACACCAAAATCAGAAAGAAACACAAGTCATGCAAAGGGAAAAAAAAAAATTTTCGGATGAACAGTGTCACTACAGTACTTAGGATGAACAGTAGCGCGTTGAATAGTGTCGTTACAGTAGCGATGAACAGTACGATGCTACAGTCTTTTTTTTTTTTTTTGTGACTCTCAACGATTTCAAGACTCAAAAACAAGAAAAAAGGATATACGTGATACCTCAACCTAGCTCTGATTACTAGATGATACGAACGCGGAAGCAAAGATTAGATCGTAGAGGACACGTTGGGTAATGGATGGAATTGAATCCAAACTTGGACCACTCAAGAACGGATTCAACGGTAGAGGACGCCACAATCAAGTGTGTTGGCTTGATTGATAAGTCAATAAACAACCTAGAATCAACTCTAGGATGTTCAAACTAGCTTTCACAAGCTAAAGGAATTTGCCACAAGAATGGATGAAATTCTGGAATTTTATTCATAATATCGCAAAAACTGAATGTAAACAATGACTTGGGGCTATTTATAGCCTTGTCTAACCCTAATAGATCTTGGAAAATATTAAGGAAATTCGGCCAGCCCATTGGGTCTTTCTTGGCCAAAAGCTAACATACTAATTAATTAACTTAATGACTAACTAAAGTACCATTGGACCTAAGGCCCACATGGCCAAAGCCAAGCTCAACAAGAGCTACTTAATCGAGGCCCAATCCTCCCTTTAAGGCTTGACCACTTGCACCTTCAATTGTAAGCAATATCTTGGTAGTCTTGCAAGGATCTTCCATGTTGATTCCTTCAATGGGTGGTTTCTCTTGGGCTTGGACGGCATGAACTAAGGCTTGAAGTGACTTCTTGAATCTCTTAGCTCGTGCTCGTGTCACTGGGCCTTGAGGGGCTTTCACGGGGTCTACTTGAACACCATGGGCCTCTTGCTCATTCGCATCAGGGTCCATTGGAACATTGAAGGCTTAGAAATTGATCATCAAGTTGTCTACACGTTGATCCAAGCCCATTAGGAGCTAAGTGATGGTTGTTAGCTGGGCTTTAGCCCATTAGCTAGTCTTTTCAGTTTTCCAATGGGCTTGGTCGGCCTTTTAGTTACAAGTGTTAGGCGTCGAGTCATTGTTAGATTAGTTACTAGTTCGTTACTTTGTTTGAGTCATGGATCCCGCTTATTTATATCCACAAGGTGGCCGAACCCCATCCCCCTTCCTAGCCTAGGGTTTCATTAGCTTTGCTAGCCTATAAAAAGGCTCAAGTTGTATGGTTGAAGGGTTAGACGTTTTATCAATAAAATTCATTATTTTCGATTCTCTCTAGTGTGAGAAACTCGATCCTCTACTTGCTTTTGGCAAGGGTTCTTGAGCAATCTCGTGCTTGTCCTTGATTGTTCGTCCGACCGATCCACTTGAGTATTCACCTCGACTGGAGTCGTCGTTCTACCATTTTCAACCAATTCGTGTCGTCCGTTTTGGTTTTAGGTCTCGCAATCCAAGCGTTGGACAACCTCGCTAGATCCTTGGGAAAACGTGCTACGTGTCTCGAAACGTGTTGATCGAGGAGCGTATCAGTTGTATCAGAGCTTAGGTGGAGGTATCTTTCGTTATATCCTTGTTTTTGTCTTTGTTTGTCGTCTAGAATCCCTTTGTTTTCGCTGCCTTGTTAAAAAAAAATTCTGTCCGCCATATTCGTACGTGTGTTGGACAGAAATTGGGGCCGAAGTTGCTTACTTGTTGTGCCTCTTAATCTGTCCAAAGCTTGTGTCTCTTGTGTCACGAATTCTGACCGTGTATGTCTTGTTGTTGTTGAGTCGTTAGTGTTGAAATTCTGTCCGCACCTTTGTGCCGTTGTTGCGTCAAATTTCTGTCCGTTAGTTGTTCATTGTTGCCGCATAGTAATCTGTCCGCGACTTGTTTCTGGTGTTGAGTCATTAGTTGTCTTCCATTCTGTCCGTGGTTTGTGTGCCTTTGTGGTGTCCAAAATCCTGGCTTGAGTTACCAAATCTGCCTTGTTAGTTTAGTCGTCGCTTGAGCAACAAGAAAACAAGTGGGGCGGCGGCTAGGGTTTCGTTTGCGCGCTAGGGTTTCTTCGCTCAAATCTGTCCAAGTCGTTTGAAGGTCATCCAAGTTGTTTTACTTGTTTTCCAAATCTGATTTGTGGTTAAACTTGTTGGTGTTTGTGAATCTTGAAGGAAACCTACAAGAATCTAGGGTTTCTTGAGTTTCTTGAAATCAATCTTGAAGCTCTTGATAACTTACTTGGGAATTCTTGAAGGATCTTGAAGTTCTTAAGGTGTCTTGTGCGATTGAATTGGCCGAACACAAATCTGGAAAAACAATAATCCATTCGGTCAAAGCTTTGTGTTGTGTTTGTTTGTTACAAGTAAAAAAAAAGGAACAAAATAGAAACGAAAAAAAAAGAGAAGGAAGGATCGGTTGGCAAAACACAACAAGAGAGGAAAAAAAAAAGGAAGGCAACCGAATTGTGGGAAGGAAATTTCTGATTTGCGCAATCCTTCTTGGAGTAGAATTTGGAACCTTCTCAAAGTTGTTACAAGAAGGAAAGGGGTTTCCCAAAAGGTTTCCTAAACCAAATCTGATTTGTGCTGTGAGAACCTGAAAATTTTCACATTTTTCAAGTATTATTTTATTTCCTCGCCCATATTTTTATACTGTCCTTGAAAATATTAAATGTTTTATACATTTTACAAGTATAATTTTTAAATCATTTTCCTAGTACAAGTTAGTGTACGTTAATTCGAAGTGCATTTTCGACGTGGGACCCGCTAGTGCGATATAATTTTGCCGATTAGGTGCTGAAGCATTAAGTGACATTATTTTCCAAGGTGCTAGGAGATGATTAGAGGTTAATTAGGTAGACTAACCATTGGAAGAGAGGAGATAAGCTTGGAACATTCAAGAGGCCACGTGTCGCGTTCCGATTGGCGGTTGGACTTGACCAAGTTCTTTTCACCTTTACTAAAACCAAATTTTGACCCAAATTTCCTCTTTTTGTACCCTCTTGGCCAGCCCTTTGGTGAAGAAAAACAAGAGAGAGTTCTTCCATTTCTAGCTTCCAAATTCACTCAAATCTTGAGTTCCAACCGACCAAATCGCAAACCCTTCCATACAAGTGACCACTAAGGGAAACTAAGGGCTTTGGTGGAGTTGATTTGGAGGAGAAAGACTAAGCTACCACTTTCCTTGAGGTTCTAAGGTAAATTTGCTAAGAACACCCCTCTTTGCTTCTAATAGATGGAAATTAGTGGCTTGTGGTTGCCACTTTGGTGGTTTTGTGCATTATTTCTTGGTTATGAGTAGTGATATGTGGATTTTTAGTTTATAGTGAATTTTTCTGCCCTGTTCTGACCAGTGTTGTTCGGCCATGATAAAGGCCGAATTGGATTTAGCTCAAAACATGAAGGTTGTAGAGAATTGAATGTAGATTATGCCTGTAAAATTCCAGCTCAATCGGAGTACTGTAGCCTGTGAAATGACTATTTTACCCCTGCTGCCCTGTTTCTGCCAAAACTGATAATCAGCCTCTGTAATTGGCTCGTTTGGCTGGGAAGATGAATGAATTAACTTTTGATGCCTTCTTAAGAATTGTACCCTTGTATCTTAGCTTTTGAATGGCTTTGGAATCAACTGAATCGGAGTTGTGTGTACTGAGATATGACTGAATAAATCAGGCTGCTAGTTAAATTTCACAGTGAGCTTTGAACTGGAACATCTGGGTCTGTTTGGGTAAATTTGACTAGGTTACGTTGAGAACGGGATTGTGGTGTCTTCATCAGAATTGTAGAGCTATGTCTTAGCTTCGAAACTATATAAAATTTACCTCAATCCGATAGGTGTAGCTTCGGTTGTGACCAATACGCTAAAAGATGTCAAACCTGTCATTTTGTTCCTTGTCTTAAACCTTAATCCCGATCCTTTTCTAGTTTGGTTTTGTAATTGAATGACTTTTAGCCTTTTTAACGGCTATTGTAATGAGATTATTTGTATGTGATTTTGGGGGCTGATTGAGGAAAATAATGAAGCCATAAATGGCTGTAAAATAGATAAATACAAAGGGCGTGCTGCCCAAATTTGCACTCAAATGGCGATTTCAAATTTTAAGAGCAGACATAAGTTTTACAACTATTTTACTCATGTCTTTTGGACTAAATGCACTCTTTTTACTTCCAAAATCATACTTATACATTGTACTATGAGTTATTCGGATTTTCTTTGATTCACCAAACATTTTGATGGTTGAACCGTAATGTGTTTTCTTGATTACTCTTAGAGTTCCTTGGTGACTAAGGTGTTATCCGGAAGGAATACTTTGGACGTTATTTTGCTTGTTTAGGTGAGTGTTCTATATACAATTTGTTTCTAATGACTATGTGAACTATTATGACTATTTGGATTGTTGTTTTAATACGTGATTGAAGTATGTTATGTTTCCAATATTTTCAGAAATGATTTTTGCTAGGCGAGTGTGTACTTTATCGCACTCGACCTAAATGAACGTGAAATTTCAATGATTGAATGATTAAATGTTACTTGTGCATGAATGTAAGCCTTCTGGCTGAACTGGGCCCTTGCCCTTTGTTACTGGTCGACTCGAGCCAGAAGCGGACTCGGTCGGGCGATTAGTGACCCTGGGTGAATGTTTGGTATACTCGAGTATGACCACGAAGTTGGCGGAGATTGGGGAATGAAATGAATGAACGAACGACAAGAAAATGAAGGAGTTTTCACTTACAAACAATGTTTTAATGATCGGAGAAATAAGGAAAATATTAGGCGAATGAATGAACGAACGAACGAATAGCTCCTCGTGAGCATGTATCCTTTTCTTGTATGTGTTACTATTGCTTTATATCGTAAATGTTATCTAGATTACTTGTTATTACATGCTTAATGTCCTTGTTTAACTGCTTGGTTATGTATATAGAATCTCGCTGGGCTTTTAGTTCATTCCACCCCTTTTGTTTTCCTTACCGGGATAGCAAGTGGGCGAGGGGCCTGTATAGAATAGAATAGCCTAGTTTTGTTTTGAATTGTTTTGTTTTGGCTTTTATTTCCGCTCTAGTGCTTGGATAAGGTGGACTGTATCGTGAATTCAGAGCTTTGGTATACATTTGGGACTGTACTTGTGATTGAGATTGAGATGAATGTATTTATATGGTTCAAGTTTGGGTATTGTTTTCGCTTATTCTCGAGGCTTTTCTTATTTTATTTTATGTGAGTGAACGAGTCCTGGCGAGAGTTGGGCAGGCGGTCCGCCGAACCCTTTGGTTCGCCTTAGGGGAAGGTGGGGCTGTCACAGGTGGTATCAGAGCCAGGTTCGCATGGTCTCTGCGCGGAGTGAGCTTGGGCCAAGTGGTGTATGGTCGTGATTGTGTGAATAAGTGTAAAGGACTAAGTGCTCCTTTGAGCATAAGCTATGAATCATGAATCGTCATAGGTCTTAAATCTTTATTATGGTACTCGAGGACAACAGAGATGTACGTCTGGTAGGAATCTCGATTGTAGATAATTTACACTTGGGACTGGCCAACTCGAGTGGTGAATTATCTCGGATTCTTGTACCCGAGTACGCGGGTAGTACTAAGGATTTGCGATCTTTTGTGGGGAGTAGGAATGGGCTAATGTTTGGTGAAAGTAAGTGTAAAGGGTTAACGGAGGTATAGCTCGGATAGTAAGGGAAGTGAGAGATCGGATGGGGAGTGTTTTAGTCGAGTGTGGAACGGCACGTTGTGTTTTCTTCCTGTTTTGCCCTGTACTGCTACTGAATGTGTTTGACTTGTGACATTTCGATATTTACATGAATAGTACTTGCTGTACTTGGTTTGTCTAACTTGACACGATTTCTTGCGTATTTGGTGTGTTATATATTGCTATTTTGAGTCAATCACTCTGTTTACATACTAAATTACCTTTTTGAAAAAAAAAAGAAGAGAGAGAGGAAAGGATATGGAGGGGAGACGTAGTCGCGGACGTGGAGCTAGTCGTGGCCGTGGGGCTAGGCAAGCTCAAGAAACAAGAAAAGAAAGAGAACCAACAGTTGTTGAGCAAGAGCGTGGGCCGAGGGTTGAGGCCGGAGATCAAGTAGCGACGGCGATACAACAAATGACAAATATCTTAGCGCGATTGGTCGATCAACAAGGCCAATTACCAGTGAATCAACCCCAGAATCCTGAGGTAAGAGAAATAGGAGAGGATAGGGCTTTGGAACGGTTTCAAAAGTTTAATCCTCCTAAATTCCTTGGAGGACCTGATCCAGATGTAGCAGAACAGTGGTTAGAAGTAATGATCAACATCTTCGCAGCCCTGAACAACACGGAGCAAAGACAAGTGAACTTTGCTGTATTTCAATTCGAAGGATCGGGCCCGAGCGTGGTGGAATGTTATTAGAGCAAAAATGGGGAAGATAACAGACTGTATGGACATGGGCAAACTTTATAAAGGAGTTTAACGAGAAGTACCTCCCACCTTTGGTCCAAGAAAGGAGGGAGGATGAATTTATTGGATTGCGTCAGGGAACCTTGAGTGTGGCCGAATATGAGACGAAATTTACTAGATTGTCTAAGTTCGCTTCTGAATTTAGTGGTTACCGAGCGAAGGAGGGTAAGGACGGTTCATCCAAGGCTTGAATTTGGAAATTCAAGAAGCTTTAGCGGCGGTTCAAGTTAACACTTTTACGGAAGCTCTCGAGAAAGCACAGAGAATCGAGGATGCAAAAGCACAAGTAAAAGCTCTCCAAACGCGGAAAAGAGGTACACCTAGTAGCATACCTGAGGAATCTGGAGAAAGGATAACGCCCTCCAAAATGCAAAAAGTAAACCCTTTCCCTCATCCACCCTGGACATTTGGAGCACTACATGAGGGATCTACAAAAGGAAGTCAAATAGGACCTGAGAAGACTTCTCGAGAAAGCCAAACTGTAGCTTCTCGCTCGACTTGTGGATTTTGTGGGAAGGCAAACCACATTGAAAATTATTGCTGGAGAAAAGGGCGAAAGTGTTTGATCTGCGGGAGTAGCGATCATCAACTGAGTAATTGTCCGAAGAAACAGCCACGAGAGAATAGTATTCAATCAGTGGGTGGAACCAAGCCTAAATCAACTAATGAACGAGGGAACCAAACAAAAACACCAGCTCAGGTATATGCCATAGAACCGCAACAAGCTCCGGGATCACATGAGGAAATGGAAGGTAAAATTTCGAGGACGAAATTTCTTAAGGGGGAGAGAGTGTGAGAACCTGAAAATTTTCACATTTTTCAAGTATTATTTTATTTCCTTGCCCATATTTTTATACTGTCCTTGAAAATATTAAATGTTTTATACATTTTAAAAGTATAATTTTTAAATCATTTTCCTAGTATAAGTTAGTGTACGTTAATTCGAAGTGCATTTTTCGACGTGGGACCCGCTAGTGCGATATAATTTTGCCGATTAGGTGCTGAAGCATTAAGTGACATTATTTTCCAAGGTGCTAGGAGATGATTAGAGGTTAATTAGGTAGACTAACCATTGGAAGAGAGGAGATAAGCTTGGAACATTCAAGAGGCCACGTGTCGCGTTCCGATTGGCGGTTGGACTTGACCAAGTTCTTTTCACCTTTACTAAAACCAAATTTTGACCCAAATTTCCTCATTTTTGTACCCTCTTGGCCAGACCTTTGGTGAAGAAAAACAAGAGAGAGTTCTTCCATTTCTAGCTTCCAAATTCACTCAAATCTTGAGTTCCAACCGACCAAATCGCAAACCCTTCCATACAAGTGACCACTAAGGGAAACTAAGGGCTTTGGTGGAGTTGATTTGGAGGAGAAAGACTAAGCTACCACTTTCCTTGAGGTTCTAAGGTAAATTTACTAAGAACACCCCACTTTGCTTCTAATAGATGGAAATTAGTGGCTTGTGATTGCCACTTTGGTGGTTTTGTGCATTATTTCTTGGTTATGAGTAGTGATATGTGGATTTTTAGTTTATAGTGAATTTTTCTGCCCTGTTCTGACCAGTGTTGTTCGGCCATGATGGAGGCCGAATTGGACTTAGCTCAAAACATGAAAGTTGTATAGAATTGAATGTCGATTATGCCTGTAAAATTTCAGCTCAATCGGAGTACTGTAGCCTGTGAAATGACTATTTTACCCCTGCTGCCCTGTTTCTGCCAAAACTGATAATCAGCCTCTGTAATTGGCTCGTTTGGCTGGGAAGATGAATGAATTAGCTTTTGATGCCTTCTTAAGAATTGTACCCTTGTATCTTAGCTTTTTAATGGCTTTGGAATAAACTGAATCGGAGTTGTGTGTACTGAGATATGAGTGAATAAATCAGGACTGCTAGTTAAATTTCACAGTGAGCTTTGAACTGGAACATCTGGGTCTGTTTGGGTCAATTTGACTAGGTTACGTTGAGAACGGGATTGTGGTGTCTTCATACAAATTGTAGAGCTATGTCCTAGCTTCGAAACTGTATAAAGTTTACCTCAATCCGATAGGTGTAGCTTCGGTTGTGACCAATACGCTAAAAGATGTCAAACCTGTCATTTTGTTCCTTGTCTTAAACCTTAATCCCGATCCCTTTTCTAGTTTGGTTTTGTAATTGAATGACTTTTAGCCTTTTTAACGGCTATTGTAATGAGATTATTTGTATGTGATTTTGGGGGCTGATTGAGGAACATAATGAAGCCATAAATGGCTGTAAAATAGATAAATACAAAGGGCGTGCTGCCCAAATTTGCACTCAAATGGCGATTTCAAATTTTAAGAGCAGACATAAGTTTTACAACTATTTTACTCATGTCTTTTGGACTAAATGCACTCTTTTTACTTCCAAAATCATACTTATACATTGTACTATGAGTTATTCGGATTTTCTTTGATTCACCAAACATTTTGATGGTTGAACCGTAATGTGTTTTCTTGATTACTCTTAGGGTTCCTTGGTGACTAAGGTGTTATCCGGAAGGAATACTTTGGACGTTATTTTGCTTGTTTAGGTGAGTGTTCTATATACAATTTGTTTCTAATGACTATGTGAACTATTGTGACTATTTGGATTGTTGTTTTAATACGTGATTGAAGTATGTTATGTTTCCAATATTTTCAGAAATGATTTTTGCTAGGCGAGTGTGTACTTTATCGCACTCGACCTAAATGAACGTGAAATTTCAATGATTGAATGATTAAATGTTACTTGTGCATGAATGTAAGCCTTCTGGCTGAACTGGGCCCTTGCCCTTTGTTACTGGTCGACTCGAGCCAAAAGCGGACTCGGTCGGGCGATTAGTGACCCTGGGTGAATGTTTGGTATACTCGAGTATGACCACGAAGTTGGCGGAGATTGGGGAATGAAATGAATGAACGAACGACAAGAAAATGAAGGAGTTTTCACTTACAAACAATGTTTTAATGATCGGAGAAATAAGGAAAATATTAGGCGAATGAATGAACGAACGAACGAATAGCTCCTCGTGAGCATGTATCATTTTCTTGTATGTGTTACTATTGCTTTATATCGTAAATGTTATCTAGATTACTTGTTATTACATGCTTAATGTCCTTGTTTAACTGCTTGGTTGTGTATATAGAATCTCGCTGGGCTTTTAGCTCATTCCACGCCTTTTGTTTTCCTTACCGGGGTAGCAAGGGAGCTATTGTTCCAATGAGACTGTGTCTCAGCTTATTTTTCTCCTAGCAGACAAACTCCATGGAAGCTAGTGAATTGTACAAGTGACTTTGGAATGGAACATTGCATGACTAACTTCACTTGACTTCGCTTAATCTGTACAAAAGCAGAAACACTAAACAAGGCAAAGTTAAGTTTGTTAGGAAAGCTATAAACACTCGCCTTCCCATGCACAATCAGCTCACTTGATGCTTCACTCATCTCCTCAGATTTTTTTACCTCTTTTTCTAACTCACATTCCTCAACTTTTACCTCAAGTGCACTCTCACCACCACACTCAACTCGCTCTTTTTGAAGTTTTT
This sequence comes from Coffea humblotiana, assembly GCA_023065735.1. NCBI lineage: Eukaryota > Viridiplantae > Streptophyta > Magnoliopsida > Gentianales > Rubiaceae > Coffea > Coffea humblotiana. Next base: position 33,198,320 of record CM041213.1, on the reverse strand, counting down.
GTTGGAGGAGTTGTTGATATGTCTCCCACACTCTACTAACTCCTTCATCTACGGATAATGTATTTGCATGCTTTGTTGTCAAATGAACCTCCTCCCTTCTCCTTGAATATACTGACTTTGAAGAGGTAGGTTGGACATTGGGGTGGAATTGTGTAGAACCCCTCCTCTTGACATCCTTATTCACCATTTGGTCAAGGCGTCGATGAAGAGGCTCGAAAGCTTCATCCAAACTCTGTTTGAATTCTTCCATCATGGCCTCCATGTGTAGTTTTAAGTCCATGGTTTGTTCTCCAACTCCACTTGACATGCTTAGGTAAACCTGCAAATAAACAACTACCTCTCTTTCTGTTGTTTTTGTTGTTTTTTTTTGTACAATGTATAGGTCACTCACGCTCGTGTTTCACTCAAGTGTATCACTCTCTAATAGTCTCACAAAACAATTCCTTGACTTGCTAGTTGCTCGGGTTGAACAAGTTAGGCGTCACCGTAAGGTTCGTTCATGACTAGTCAATAAGTGACACAAGATAGTAGCAATGGATGGAGGTGAATGAAGACCTAGACGTGACCTAAAACTCAGATTAGGACTAACAATAACTAACGATTCAAAAAGAAAGCAAGACAAGTGACTTCAAGGCTGAAATTTTGAAAATCCTAGAAAACTCTACCCGAAGGGCAAAATTTCTGGAATTTGTCGAGCTGCTGATCCTCGGTCTTTTGGTCAGGTTTTGGGGGTATTTTGGGTGCTGTTTTGGTGTATAGGTCAGCCCTTAAATTGCAGTCCAATCGGATCACAAAGTGATGCTCAACCAATTCAAAATTGCGGGCTGGTTTGGCGTGGCAAGGTGTAGCGATTGGCTTTTGGATTTTGGAAACGGAATTGGGTGTAAGATGGGCTGTTTTAGGTCGGTTGGAGGGGAACTTGGGCCTTTGGCCGATGGGTTCTTGGCTGCTATTAATCCCAATAGAATTAGGATTAGTTGGAGTCAATGTGGGACTTGGTGCACAATTAGGAAACTAGAGCCAATATCTTTCTTCCCTTTTTTTTCTTTCCTTTTTTCGTTTCTTTTCTTTCTTTCTTTTGTTTCTTTTGTGGCTCAACAGATTATTTTAAGCACGTAATTCCAGTCCCAAAAATTTTCTTGAATTCGGTTCTAGCTTCAAGATTCGTCAAGACAAGATTGAAGATTGTTTCAAGTATCAAGAACCCCACAATTTGGTTTCAAGAATCTCCTCAAATCAGCCTTTGGTGGTTCAAGAACTTCAAGAAATTCGTTCAAGAAGCTCAAGAACTTCCCCAAATATGTTTTGGTATTCAAGTTTTGCAAGAAACAACACAAAAGTTCAAGAAATAAGGGCAAAACAGGTTCGGCAGCCTCCCAAGGAAAAATTTCCAGCAACGACTCAAGAGCAATGAGGTATGTGAAACTTCTTTTTTTTTGTGACTTTTTGCTAGGTTGTTTTCACGCTCCAAACAACACAATAACCAACCAGAATTAGACCACAATCTAGACAAACTAACAGTAAATATTGGATGAAAACAATCTGGGCAGATTACAACACAAGGAACAAACCTACTTGATATGCGGCAATAAGAGCAAAAACCCTAGCCGTCGCAAAACTTTTTTTTTTCTCTAAACCAACACAAGACTTCAAGAACAATATAACAAGACACCAAAATAAGAAAGAAACACAAGTTATGCAAAGCAAAAAAAAAAAAAAAATTTCGAGGGTGAACAGTGTCGCTACAGTATTTCGGATGAACAGTCTCGGTGAATAGTGTCGCTACAGTAGCGATGACCAGTACGATGCTACAGTACTTTTTTTTTTTGGTGACTCTCTGTGACAGCCCCACTTTCCCCATGGGCGTACCCTAAGGGTTAGCGAACTGCCTGCCCAGCTCTCGCCATGACTGCTAACGGTCACATACACAAAATTCTAGACGTTTCGGGAAAAAAAAAAATATACCGATAAGCAAGGTGAACAAGTACAATTCCAAGAAAAGTATCATATATACACGAGCCAATATATACACATAACCCACTCTAGGGTTTTCCAATTCAAAATGAAATGTTCAAGTCCCATTAGGGTTCTAAAAGTCGAGGAGCTATGCAAAATACAAAAGAATGCCTAACTAGCTCTACTCGCTTCACAAAACTCATGGTTTCCCAAAAGAATGCCCTGTAAGGAAAACAAAAGTACGAGTGTGAGCTTTCGCCCAATGAGGTACTAAAAGTCATGCATTCAAAGTGCACGTATTAGTCATGCTCAGTTACACATTTCGATCAACCATAGAAAGAAAACACAAAATCAATTTCAAAGGAAAGGATACGGGTGGCTCTCGGGGGCCAATTTCCCTTGGCAACTCTTGATCACTTCCCGTTGACTCTCCGTCAACGTTCAACGGACACGTACGACCGTAGATCACCACTTTACTCCCAAACCTTCCACCGAACATTCCCCTACCGGGCCCGAACACCTCACAGTAATCAGAGGGTAATACTCGAGTATACCACAAGGTCGAGGAGCAATCGCTCCACTCGACACACAGTGACCTCACGGCTCGCTACCTAATCGACCGGCCCTTACCGGCTCGACTCGATAAACGGCCATTAAGGCTTGAGCTTAGTTTTCACAGTGAAGTCGTAGGGTTCATACCCAAAACGACATGAAGCCAGGCATGAATCCAGTTCACAAGCATTCAGTTCAATTCACACATATCCAGTAATTCAGTTACACATATAAGAGAACGAGAGCGATAAAGTACACTCTCGCCTCGAGCACATAAATCACAGGTATCCAATTCAAGGATCCAAGTACAAAATCAAGTAAACACAAGTCATGCATAGTACACTCACACTTAAGTAAGCAAGTCACAAGTTTTCGCCCAACGGTTGTCCGGAATCACCGGCTCGACCTACAAGAAACAAGAAATTACAGTTGAGACTCGAACACGAGTCGAATGCCTCTTAAGTGAACTACTAAAGCAAAATGCAAATATGACTCAAAAATGAAAAATACTTTGATTTTTAAGGCCAAAGGTGTAGTAAACTCTCAAACCTAAGAGGAAAAAGGAAAGTAAGAATAATTCTAGGAAAACAGGATTTTCCAGCTTTGCGCGCTCTCATTGGAAAAATCATATCTCACAAGTCTTAAGGCCAAAATTAATAAAATTTATACCGGCGGAAAATACACTCAAAGGGGTACAATTACTTAGAAGACATGTTTACAAGATTCGAATCACAAGTTAGTTAAATTCTAGCCTCAAGTCGCAGCATCGTCCAGTCAAAGACAGAACAGGTATGTAATTTTCAGTCAACTTTGGAAAATCACCATAAATCACACAGGCAGAACTAGGGTCTGAAATTTTCACGGTTTGTAGCCCTAGGAGTCTAGTTTAAAACGCAACAAACGGAACTAAATTCCGATATTCCTACATCGAGTTATAACAGATTTCCCGAAACTGTTCAGGAATTCTGGCGGAAATTTGACAGCATTTCCCCTTAAATTCTAGCTTTTCCATCCTACAAACAAACATCAAATCCCATCCAATTCAACCACAATTCACTCATAGGCTACTCAAAAAACTTCATTCCAAGCCAATTGCCATTCCAAACATCAATTATAGAAAAGCCCCAATTCATAAACCCTAAAACTGAAATTTTGTGCAAAGCTGGAAATTTCCGCAATTACTCGAAATTCACACACAAGAGCTCCATATGGCTCATTATTAGACCATCCAACCAAGGTTAGCTAACATTTATCATATAAAACAGAAAAATTCCTCAAAAATCAGAAATTCATACAACTTCCAAATAAACCATAATTTCATCCATAAATCTAACTACTTAGCCACCATAGGCCATCAATTTGACATTAATGGAACCAAAAGAGAAGTTTCCAAGCAAACTACCTCTTCCCTCAACAAAGGTGGTAGCTTAAAGGGTTGGTCTCCAAAACAAGTCCACCAATAGCTCCAATCCTCCTAGGCAAGTGGTTTTTATGGAGTGAATTAAGGTTTTGATGGTTGAATTTCAAGATTGAGCTAGGAATTGAAGATCAAAGTTGGAGTTTTTCTTTCTTTTTTTTTCCTCAAGAAAGTCGGCCAAGGGAGGAGAAAAATGAAGATGCATTGAGTCAAATTTCTTCTTTTAGTAAAGGTGAAAAATGGTCAAAGTCCAAGCTCCAATGAAATTGCGACACGTGGCGCCTTATTAATTCATTCCTATCTTCTTGTCTCACCAAGTTTAATTCATCCAAGTAACCTCTAATCACCTACTAACATCTAGTAATTAAATCTCAGTACGCAAAACTTGACCTGATTGGTCGAATTTCTCTCACTTAACGCACTAGCGGGTCCCACGTGCACTATTCACTCCAAAAATTTCGAAAATTGACTTTTGCTAGAAAAATATTTTAAAAACCCTATTTACTCATAAAAATGTCTAGAATATTCTTAGAAGCAAGAAAATGTGGAAAACGGGTGCAAATGAGTCAAATTGACCTAGAAATAAATAAAATTTACGGGTTCTCACACTCTCTCCCCCTTAAAGAATTTCGTCCCCGAAATTTCTCACCTGAGTTATCAAACAGTTCAGGGTATTTCTTTTGTATTTCTTCCTCTACTACCTCCCAGGTTGCCTCTTCTATACCGTGGTTCCTCCATAACACCTTCACCAAAGGAATATTTTTATTTCTCAGCTCCTTAACCTTTCTGTCGAGTATTTGTACAGGTTTCTCCTCATAGGTCAGGGCTTCATCTACCTCAATCTCTTCTGATCGTAAGATGTGGGTTGGATCTGGATGGTACTTTTTGAGCATTGAGACATGAAAGACGTCGTGAATCCTGGATAAGTTTGGAGGTAACTCGAGACGGTACGCCACTTTTCCAACTCTTTGAAGGACTTTAAAGGGTCCTACAAATCTAGGTTGCAGTTTCTTCCCTCTACCTGCCGTGATACTTCGCAATGGCGTGACCTTAAGAAACACACGATCTCCAACTTCAAACTCCAAATCTTTCCTTCGGTTGTCTGCATAGCTCTTCTGGCGGCTTTGAGCGGTTTGGAGTCTTTGGCGAATTAGTTTAACCTTTTCTCGGCCATCCTCCATCCATGGAATGATTGTCGGATCTAAGGCTTTCTTTTCCCCTACTTCATCCCAATAAATCGGCGAACGGCACTTTCGACCATAAAGAGCTTCATACGGTGCCATTTGGATTGACGAGTGGTAACTATTATTGTAGGCAAATTCTACTAACGTCATGTGTTGACCCCAATTACCCCCGAAATCCAAAATACAGGTTCGCAACATGTCCTCAAGAGTTTGAATAGTTCGCTCAGATTGTCCGTCGGTTTGGGGATGGTAAGTGGTGCTTAGGTTGAGTTTGGTTCCCAAGGTCTCCTGAAATTTCTGCCAGAATCTAGACACGAAACGTGGATCCCTATCCGAGACAATACTCACAGGAATCCCATGCAGTCTCACAATTTCACTCATGTACAGTTGGGCCAATTTCTCCAGAGAGTATTGCATGTTTATGGGTAAGAAATGGGCTGATTTGGTTAGTCTATCCACGATCACCCACACGGCATCATGTCCTTTTTGGGTTCTAGGCAGACCAGAAACGAAGTCCATGGTGATGTTTTCCCACTTCCACTCAGGTATTTCTAATGGTTGCAACAATCCAGAAGGCTTTTGGTGTTCCGCTTTCACTTGCTGGCAAACAAGGCAGGTTTGCACGTACTGGGCTATTTCCCTCTTCATCTTATTCCACCAGTACAGCTTCCTTAACTCCTGATACATCTTATTACCACCTGGATGGATCGTGTATTTTGATCGATGGGCTTCCTCCAAAATCTCCTTTTTTCAAGGTTTCACTCTCTGGTACCACTATTCGATTTCGATATTTCAATATCCCCTCAGAGCTCACATTAAAGTCGGGCAACTCCCCTTTCTCCGCCTTATCGCTCCATTTTTGGGTCATCGGGTCCTCTTTTTGAGCCTCTTTGACTCGTTCCAGAATAGCAGAGGTTACTCGAACGTTCCCTAAGATTACCCTTTGACGTTCCACCCTAGGGTTCCACTCACTCACTTCTTCTAACATTTCCCACTCTTTAACCATTAACCCTGCTATTTGAGCCTTTCGACTTAAGGCATCAGCCACTACGTTTGCCTTTCCCGGATGGTAATTAATGGTACAGTCATAGTCTTCTAAGAACTCCATCCATCGCCTTTGTCTCATGTTTAGCTCTTTTTGGGAGAATAGGTATTTAAGGCTTTTATGGTCAGAGTAAACCTCAAAAGTCACCCCATACAGGTAGTGTCTCCACTTTTTCAGGGCGAAGACAACTGCGGCTAATTCTAGGTCATGGGTTGGGTAATTTTGCTCATGAGGTTTCAGTTTCCTAGAGGCAAAGGAAATCACATTCTTATTCTGCATCAATACACACCCTAAGCCTTCCCCGGAAGCATCAGTATACACAGAAAAACTATCTCTCCCATTAGGTAGGGCTAAAATAGGAGCTACGGTTAATCTTCGCTTCAATTCCTGGAAACTACTCTCACACTCATCATCCCACATAAAACGCCCGTTCTTCTTGGTCAAATTGGTTAAAGGGCTAGCAAGTTTCGAAAAGTCTTTGATAAACCGCCGGTAATATCCAGCTAACCCTAGAAAACTACGGATCTCAGTGGGAGTTTCGGGTCGTTTCCACTCGGTTACAGCCTCTACCTTTGTCGGGTCTACAGTAATGCCCTCTTTCGAGATCACATGCCCCAAAATGAAACTTTCTCCAGCCAAAATTCACACTTACTAAACTTGGCATACAACTGGTGATCTCTTAGGGTTTGTAAGACTAGCCTCAGATGTTCCTCATGCTCCTCACGGGATTTAGAGTAGACCAAAATGTCATCAATGAAAACGACGACAAATCGGTCCAAGAAGGGTTTAAAAACTCTGTGCATTAGGTCCATGAAGGCAGCAGGGGCATTGGTCAAACCGAAGGGCATAACGGCAAATTCGAAATGCCCATATCGAGAATTGAAAGCAGTTTTAGGTACGTCCTCCTTCCTAATCAACAATTGGTAATACCCCTGTCGGAGGTCTAGTTTGGAAAAGACTACCCGCTCCCTGTAATTGGTCAAATAGCTCATCAATGTGGGGCAGTGGGTATTTGTTCTTAATGGTAATGTTGTTTCAACCCTCGATAGTCTATACACAACCTCAACGTCCCATCTTTTTTCTTTCACGAACAACACAGGGGCTCCCCACGGAGACCCACTCTCTCGGATAAACCCTCGCTCTAACAAATCCTGCAATTGTAGTTTCAACTCCTTAAGTTCAGCAGGTGCCATTCGATAGGGAGTTTTAGAAATAGGCGACGCTCCAGGTAGCAAATCGATCTTAAACTCTATCTCTCTTTCCGGAGGTAGGGTTACTAGTTCGTCTGGGAATACGTCTGGGTACTCACTCGCAATAAGTACATCATCTACCTTCAACTTATCAACGGGAGTGTTTATAAGAAAGGCTAGAAACCCTTGCGCTCCTTTACTTAACAATTTCCTAGCCCTAATGCCCGAAATTAATGCAGATGAGGCAAGACTACCCCTCACATCTAGCCTCAAAGTAGCTTCCCCAGGTATACGAAATTCCACTACTTTTCTCTTACAGTCAAGTTGGGCATCGTACTTAGCTAACCAATCCATCCCCAGTATGACATCGTATCCTTTAATGGCTAAGCTTACCAAATTCCCCAGTAATTTTCTCTCTCCTACCCAAATCTCACAATTTGCATACATTGTACTAGAAATTAACCGTTGGTTTCCCGTAGGAGTACTAACTTCCAACTCGTAGGGTAAACTAACAGGGTTTATATCAATATCGCACATAAAATCGGGATTTACAAATGAATGGGTGGCACCGGGGTCAATTAAAATCCTAGCTAGACGATGGAAAACAGGGATAGTACCTTCTATCACTCCAGAAGAATCAGGGATTTGGTGTTGCTCGAGGGAGTACACTCGAGCAGGCACTTTTGGTTTGGTCCCCTCTGTTTTAGGTGGGTTTGGAGCTGGCTCTCGAGGACTGGGGGGTCGCTCTCTGTTCACGGGTAATACAGGGCAGGTAGCTATCTGGTGCTCCGCGCTCCCACAGCGCAGGCATTTCCTCTCTTTCCTCCAGCAGTTGTCCTCAGTATGATTTGGTTTCCCCGCAGAATCCACAAGGTCCTCGGGAAACAGAAGTTGAACTTCCTTGCGAGGCACCCCTCTGCTGGCCTCGCCCAAATGATCCACCCCTCGAAAGGCGTCCCTCTCGACGTCCCCGAAAACCTTCCTCCACCAAACCCTCGCCCAGACTTGGGAGGGTTACTTCGCTCACCCTGACCAGAGCTACTTCCAGGGAACCCCCGCTTCCTCACCTGGAAGTTCCTAACTTGTAGCCTCGCGTTTTCTACCTTAGCGCCTTTTCTACCGCCTCACTAAAGGTAGCGATCTGGGCGACGGCCAGATCTTTCTGGATCTCCACATTCAATCCTTGGGTAAAACGCCGGATCCTTCGTTGCTCCGTCACTATAAGTTCAGGAGCAAATTTTGATAAACGCGTGAACTGGCTCTCATACTCAGCCACCGATTGCGTGCCCTGGCGTAATCTAAGGAACTCATCTTCCTTCTTTTCCTGGACCAACGGCGGGAAGTACTTTGCATTAAATTCTCGGATGAAAGTTCGCCCATGTCCGTGGCGTCATCTCTCTTTCCCACTTCCGTCCGTATTATGTTCCACCAGGAACGGGCAGCTCCCTCCAGTTGAAAGACAGCAAAAGTAACCTGTCTTTCCTCCGAATAGTGTAGGGGCCCGCAAAAATGTCTACCATTTTCTCCAACCAGCGTTCGGCCACATCCGGATCAGGCCCTCCCAAGAATTTTCGGCGGGGAGAACTTTTGAAACCTCTCGAGGGCTTCCGATCCTCGCTCTCTACATGCTCGCCAGGGTTCCCAGGGTTATGGACAGGGTGCTGGCCTTGATGCTCCACTACGTGGGCCAACAAATCAGTTATCCTCTGGATAGCGGAGGCTACTTGCACGTTTGGGTCGATCCTAGGTTCAGGATTATGCTCAGATGTGGGTTCCCGATTAACCCTATCAGATGATGGTTGCCTTACTACTGTGACCACGGCCTCGGCCACTACGAGTTTCCTTCCATATCTTAGGTTCAAAATCTAGACCGAAACACGAGTACAATATCACAATGGGAAGTAAATGAAAGCAAGTAACAAGAACTGAGCTTTAAAACAGCCAAGATCAAGACAATTATCACATAAACATACTATACAAGTTGTACAGTAGCAGTCAACCAAATATATACAACAATCCCGTGAAAGTAGCGGGGCAATCAAAACACATGTACAAAGCTAGGTCAAACAAAAGCAGCTAATAAATAGCTTTCTCCTAGCTAATCCCCACACGGGATCAAAACGCGGCTCAAAGGAGCCTAACCTAGTTCGCTACGGAGCACACAGACTCTCCTCCGTTACTGGAACTAGGTGTACTTCCCCCGTCGGACGTACTCTCACTCGACGCCTCCCTTTGCCTATTCGCGCCGATTACGCCCTGAATGAGTGCCTCACACTCATTTATGATGCCTCCCGTTCTATCTCGTACCACCCTAGTTACCCTCGTAAGTTGGTCGGTGGCTACCTGCAGTTGCCCTCTAAGAGCGTCAGTTCGCTCTTGTTCCTCAATCACATCACCCTCGAGCTCGCGGATTCGGTCCGCTTGCATGTGCATGATTCCCCTCAGCCTAACCATCTCGGTATGATCCCGAGCGGTGGCTCGCCTAAGTCGTCTACGCTCGTCGAGCACGGCGATGACTACTCGGTCTATATACGAGTAGTTCTGGCATCGGGCATAGCGGCGAGTCCGACTAGCGGCACTCCACCGGCGAATGGGTCCTCCAGGTCTCTCCTGGTAGTCCACAATGCGAAAGCGTCTCTGCGGCGGCACACCTCCGCCCTCAGGGCTCGATCCAGCCATAACCTACAAGAACGAGTTAAAATTCAACCTTAGGCGAGGAAATCATACTTAATGGTGCCCTAACACGATCCTTAAAGGTACTAAAACAAATTTCTAACTTGCCCAAGTTATTTCTAACCTAGGCTCTGATACCACCTGTGACAGCCCCACTTCCCCATGGGCGTACCCTAAGGGTTAGCGAACTGCCTGCCCAGCTCTCGCCAGGACTGCTAACGGTCACATACACAAAATTCTAGACGTTTCGGGAAAAAAAAAATATACCGATAAGCAAGGTGAACAAGTACAATTCCAAGAAAAGTATCATATATACACGAGCCAATATATACACATAACCCACTCTAGGGTTTTCCAATTCAAAATGAAATGTTCAAGTCCCACATTAGGGTTCTAAAAGTCGAGGAGCTATGCAAAATACAAAAGAATGCCTAACTAGCTCTACTCGCTTCACAAAACTCATGGTTTCCCAAAAGAATGCCCTGTAAGGAAAACAAAAGTACGAGTGTGAGCTTTCGCCCAATGAGGTACTAAAAGTCATGCATTCAAAGTGCACGTATTAGTCATGCTCAGTTACACATTTCGATCAACCATAGAAAGAAAACACAAAATCAATTTCAAAGGAAAGGATACGGGTGGCTCTCGGGAGCCAATTTCCCTTGGCAACTCTTGATCACTTCCCGTTGACTCTCCGTCAACGTTCAACGGACACGTACGACCGTAGATCACCACTTTACTCCCAAACCTTCCACCGAACATTCCCCTACCGGGCCCGAACACCTCACAGTAATCAGAGGGTAATACTCGAGTATACCACAAGGTCGAGGAGCAATCGCTCCACTCGACACACAGTGACCTCACGGCTCGCTACCTAATCGACCGGCCCTTACCGGCTCGACTCGATAAACGGCCATTAAGGCTTGAGCTTAGTTTTCACAGTGAAGTCGTAGGGTTCATACCCAAAACGACATGAAGCCAGGCATGAATCCAGTTCACAAGCATTCAGTTCAATTCACACATATCCAGTAATTCAGTTACACATATAAGAGAACGAGAGCGATAAAGTACACTCTCGCCTCGAGCACATAAATCACAGGTATCCAATTCAAGGATCCAAGTACAAAATCAAGTAAACACAAGTCATGCATAGTACACTCACACTTAAGTAAGCAAGTCACAAGTTTTCGCCCAACGGTTGTCCGGAATCACCGGCTCGACCTACAAGAAACAAGAAATTACAGTTGAGACTCGAACACGAGTCGAATGCCTCTTAAGTGAACTACTAAAGCAAAATGCAAATATGACTCAAAAATGAAAAATACTTTGATTTTTAAGGCCAAAGGTGTAGTAAACTCTCAAACCTAAGAGGAAAAAGGAAAGTAAGAATAATTCTAGGAAAACAGGATTTTCCAGCTTTGCGCGCTCTCATTGGAAAAATCATATCTCACAAGTCTTAAGGCCAAAATTAATAAAATTTATACCGGCGGAAAATACACTCAAAGGGGTACAATTACTTAGAAGACATGTTTACAAGATTCGAATCACAAGTTAGTTAAATTCTAGCCTCAAGTCGCAGCATCGTCCAGTCAAAGACAGAACAGGTATGTAATTTTCAGTCAACTTTGGAAAATCACCATAAATCACACAGGCAGAACTAGGGTCTGAAATTTTCACGGTTTGTAGCCCTAGGAGTCTAGTTTAAAACGCAACAAACGGAACTAAATTCCGATATTCCTACATCGAGTTATAACAGATTTCCCGAAACTGTTCAGGAATTCCGGCGGAAATTTGACAGCATTTCCCCTTAAATTCTAGCTTTTCCATCCTACAAACAAACATCAAATCCCATCCAATTCAACCACAATTCACTCATAGGCTACTCAAAAAAACTTCATTCCAAGCCAATTGCCATTCCAAACATCAATTATAGAAAAGCCCCAATTCATAAACCCTAAAACTGAAATTTTGTGCAAAACTGGAAATTTCCGCAATTACTCGAAATTCACACACAAGAGCTCCATATGGCTCATTATTAGACCATCCAACCAAGGTTAGCTAACATTTATCATATAAAACAGAAAAATTCCTCAAAAATCAGAAATTCATACAACTTCCAAATAAACCATAATTTCATCCATAAATCTAACTACTTAGCCACCATAGGCCATCAATTTGACATTAATGGAACCAAAAGAGAAGTTTCCAAGCAAACTACCTCTTCCCTCAACAAAGGTGGTAGCTTAAAGGGTTGGTCTCCAAAACAAGTCCACCAATAGCTCCAATCCTCCTAGGCAAGTGGTTTTTATGGAGTGAATTAAGGTTTTGATGGTTGAATTTCAAGATTGAGCTAGGAATTGAAGATCAAAGTTGGAGTTTTTCTTTCTTTTTTTTTCCTCAAGAAAGTCGGCCAAGGGAGGAGAAAAATGAAGATGCATTGAGTCAAATTTCTTCTTTTAGTAAAGGTGAAAAATGGTCAAAGTCCAAGCTCCAATGAAATTGCGACACGTGGCGCCTTATTAATTCATTCCTATCTTCTTGTCTCACCAAGTTTAATTCATCCAAGTAACCTCTAATCACCTACTAACATCTAGTAATTAAATCTCAGTACGCAAAACTTGACCTGATTGGTCGAATTTCTCTCACTTAACGCACTAGCGGGTCCCACGTGCACTATTCACTCCAAAAATTTCGAAAATTGACTTTTGCTAGAAAAATATTTTAAAAACCCTATTTACTCATAAAAATGTCTAGAATATTCTTAGAAGCAAGAAAATGTGGAAAACGGGTGCAAATGAGTCAAATTGACCTAGAAATAAATAAAATTTACGGGTTCTCACACTCTCAACGATGTCAAGACTCAAAAACAAGAAAAAGGGATATACGTGATACCTCAACCTAGCTCTGATTACCAGATGATGTGAGCGCGGAAGCAAAGATTAGATCGTAGAGGACACGTTGGGTAATGGATGGAATTGAATCCAAACTTGGACCACTCAAGACGGATTCAACGGTAGAGGACGCCACAATCAAGTGTGTTTGCTTGATTGATAAGTCAATAAACAACCTAGGATCAACTCTAGGATGTTCAAACTAGCTTTCACAAGCTAAAGGAATTTGCCACAATTAATGGACGAAATTCTGGAATTTTTATTGAATAATATCGAAAAACTGAATGTAAACAATGACTTGGGGCTATTTATAGCCTTGTCTAACCCTAATAGAACTTGAAAAATATTAAGGAAATTCGGCCAGCCCATTGGGTCTCTCTTGGCCGAAAGCTAACCTACTAATTAATTAACTTAATGACTAACTAAAGTACTATTGGACCTAAGGCCCACATGACCGAAGCTAAGCTCAAGAAGAGCTACTTAATCGAGGCCCAATCCTCCCTTTGAGGCTTGATCACTTGCGCCTTCAATTGTAAGCAATATCTTGGTAGTCTTGCAAGGATCTTTCAAGTCAATTCCTTCAATGCTTGAGCTTGGTTTCTCTTGAGCTTATACGGCATGAACTAAGGCTTGAAGTGACTCTTTGAACCTCTTAACTTGTGCACGTGTAACAGGCCTATGTGAACACCACGGCCAGCTTGCTCATTCGCATCATTCCCTTATTTGATTTGACTTCTAAACTTGACACAACTTCCTAAATAAATTTGGAAGCAATTAACTACTTTCCTAAAACTCTAATTCAACTAGAATAGGAAACTAACTCAAATAGGCTTAACTATGGTCGACATGACCTTAGCCTTTATTCCCCTTATTAAGGACTCAAAATTAACTCTAATTAACTAACAATATTTGCTGAAAACTTAATTAAATAAATAACAAGAAATAAGCATGACAAATCTTCAATGATTCTTGAGCCCGATTGCACCATCAACCATCAAACGAATTTCCTTGAACTTGAAAAGGAATCCAAATCTTCATGTTCTCATCACAACTTATCAACATAAAACAAGAATCCTTCATGCAAAAAGTATTTTCCGTGGGGGCTCTTAGAACATGATGCAAACACTTCACTAAAATCATGGTCATGTGCATAGAGTTCGTTTAGCATCTCAAAACCAAGTAATTTCGCATCAAGAAAAACTAGTAAGGAATGTCTACGAGATAAAGCATTAGCTACAATATTCGTTTTACCAGTCTTATACTTAATGACATAGGAGAAGGTGTCAATAAAACTTACCCGCTTGGCATGCCTTTTGCTCAATTTCGGCTGCCCCTTGAGAAATTTCAATCATTCGTGGTCAGTGTGTATCACGAACTCCCTTGGACGGAGGTAATGTTGCCATGTCTCCAAGGCTCTCACAAGTGCATACAACTCCTTGTCGTATGTGGGGTAATTCAGTGCCGTACCTCCCAACTTCTTACTAAAGAATGCACAAGGCCTCTTGTCTTGCATTAGCACAGCTCCAATTCCTACACCAGAAGCATCACATTCGATTTCAAAAGTCTTATTAAAGTTAGGTAATGCTAAGACATGTGCGTGTGTGAGTTTGTCCTTAAGAATAAGGAAAGATTTTTCTTGTGCTTCTCCCCAATGGAATTTGTCATGTTTCTTTGTCACTGCGGTCAATGGCGCAGCAATGGTACTGAAGTCCTTGACAAAACGCCGGTAGAAGCCAGCCAAACCGTGGAAGCTTCGCACATTCGCAACTGACTTTGGTGTTGGCCATTGTTTGATGGCTTCGATCTTTGACTCGTCCACTTTGATGCCCTGTGAACTCACAACATAGCCTAGAAACACAAGTTCATTAGTACAAAAAGTGCACTTCTTAAGATTAGCATAAAGGCTCGCCTTTCGAAGTGTCTCTAGTACCAATCTTAGATGCTTCATGTATTCATGCATGTTTCAACTATAGATCAAAATATCATCAAAGTAAACAATGACAAAAAAAAAATTTCCTATAAAATGCCTTAAAACATGGTTCATTAATCTCATGAAAGTGCTTGGTGCATTAGTTAACCCAAAAGGCATGACTAACCACTCATAAAGTCCATGTTTTGTTTTAAAAGCTGTTTTCCACTCATCTCCCTCTTTCATCCTAATTTGATGATAGCCACTTCGTAAATCAATTTTTGTGAAAATAACAGCACCATCAAGTTCATCTAGCATATCATCTAAGCTAGGATGGGATGACGGTATTTAACAGTTATGGCATTTACAGCTCTACAATCAGTACACATGCACCAAGTACCATCCTTTTTTAGAACAAGGATAACGGGTACAGCACACGGACTCAAATTTTTCTTAACCCAACCCTTACCTAGGAGGCCATCAACTTGCCTTTGGAGTTCCTTAGTTTCCTCCGGACCCATTCAGTAGGCGGGTTTGTTGGGTAATGGTGCCCCAGGAATGAGGTCGATTTGATGCTCAATCCCTCGGATAGGTGGTAATCCATCAGGGACCTCGTCAGGGAACACGTCTGATACGAACGTCGCCAACCTTGTGACGAAACCCGTAAGAGATTAGACTCAGGATCGACA
Source organism: Coffea humblotiana (assembly GCA_023065735.1). NCBI lineage: Eukaryota > Viridiplantae > Streptophyta > Magnoliopsida > Gentianales > Rubiaceae > Coffea > Coffea humblotiana. The sequence goes on along the minus strand of CM041213.1, from coordinate 33,182,817 downwards.
AGAGGATACCAAGCTTGGAGCGGATGACCTCAACCCGTTAATCACGTGGTTAACGAACTTTGGTATAAAGGTAGTAGACACCACAATCTAGTGCGATTCTAGATTGATAAGTCACGAACACTTAGAGAAATTCTAAGATATTCAAGAAGCCTTGGAGAAACCAAGAAAAATCTCAAATTGTATTGTATTGATTGAATGTTGAATGACCCAAACATGACCCTTGGTAGGCTATTTATAGCCTTACAAGTAAAAAACCTAAAGTGCAATGGAAAAGACTAAACCTAACGAGAAACGGAAAGGCTACCACGACAAGGCTCCTATATTTTAGGAGCCTATAATCGGCTCTACTAGCTAGACAAGCTGGCCTGTTTTATTCTTTAAATAAAATGACTAAACTAGCCTCCAACCTAAACTAGGGAAGCGGCTAAGCCACTACTCGAACCATGAAGCCGTCAATCGTGGTCCTCTTGGATTTGAACAACGTGGACATCCTTCATTCCTTCATGCTCAAGTCCCTCAATGACTTTGGGGACAATTTCTTGGCTTTGCACCTCACGAACAAGTCCTTGGAGTTCCTCTCTCATCTTCTTAGCACGTGCTCGCATCACGGGTCCTAGAGGTACTCGAACTATGCTCAATGGTGTTTCTTGGTTCATATCATCCCCCTCCTCTTGAAAAGGATTTGTCCTCAAATCGGCTTCATCGTCTGCAAGAAAAGGAGATAGATCAGAGACATTGAATGTAGCGCTTACATTGTACTCACCAGGAAGGTCTAGCTTGTAAGCATTGTCGTTGATGCGCTTGATGACTTGAAATGGCCCATCTCCTCGTGGAAGGAGTTTATTGCGCCTTTGGACCGGGAACCTCTCCTTGCACAGATGTAACCACACCCAATCTCCAGGCTCAAACACCACGCATTGGCGTCCCTTGTTAACCCTTTGAGCCACCTGATCCGTTCTTCGGTCAATGTTTAAGCGGACCTGCTCATGCAATTTCTTCACAAAATTTGCTCGTTTAGCACTATCTAAGTTAATGCGCTCAAAAGAAGGTAAGGGTGATAAGTCTAGTGGTGTTAAAAGGTTAAAACCATAGACTATTTCAAATGGTGAGAAATGAGTGGAACTATGTACCGTGCGGTTGTATGCAAACACAACATGGGGTAAACACTCTTCCCAAGTTCGAATATTTTTTCTAATGATGGCACGTAAGAGTGTAGACAATGTGCGGTTGACAACCTCAGTTTGGCCATCTGTTTGTGGGTGACTAGTAGTAGAAAGGGAAAATGATCGGTTTCATCCTGCACATTTCACAAAAATATTCTCTTCGTCCCTCACTTTTAAAATGAACCAATTTTGTCCTTGACATTTAAAAACTAAAATTATTACATCCCTGAACCCAAATTTCAATCTGAATCAAACCACCAATCAACCTGATTACAAATTTCGGGGGATGTAATTGGTAGATCACTTGGTTAATTCAACTTTATATTCATGTGAAATTTAATGAACCTAAAAATAAAAAATAAAAAATTATAACATAAAAAAGAAAGATTAATCTTTTCTACATTATTATTGTATACACTGACGGTTTTATGTACCGCCATATCATTTTAATTTAAATTTAAACACCAAATTTTATATTTATGATACACGTCTAGATTCGCAAGCAGGTATACTAACGGTGCATGAAAAGATTTACCAAAAAAAAAACTCTACTATTCCAAGACAAAGAATGGCCTTTTATGTTATAATTTTTATTTTTTTGGTTTAATAAATGTCATGTGAATATGATGAAGTTGACCGAATGATCTATCAATTCTATTTTCGAAATTTATTATCAGGTTATTGAGTGGTTTGATTCAGATTGAAAATTAGGTTTAGAGATGCAATAGCTTTAATTTTTAAATGTCAGGGATGAATTTGCTTCATTTTAAAAGTGAGGGACGAAAAGAATATTTTTGCGAAATGTGAGGGATGAAACAGGTCATTTTCCCTACAATCTCTCACCTTTCTCTTACAATCAAGTTGGGCATTATATTTAACTAGCCAGTCCATACCCAAAATCACATCATACCCCTTAAGAGCTAAACCAATAAGATCCCCAAAGAGTTTTCTCTCTCCTACCCAGATTTCACAATTAGCATACATTACACTAGTAAGTAAGCATTGATTTCCTGTAGGGGTGCTAACTTCCAAATCATATGGTAGGCTAACAGGTTTTATATCAACTCCACACATAAATTCGGGGTTAACAAAGGAATGGGTAGCACCAGGGTCGATTAAAATCCTAGCTAAACGGTGGAAAACAGGGATTGTACCTTCTACGACTCCAGAGGAATCAGGGACTGGATGTTGCTCAAGGGAATACACCCGAGCTGGCACCTTCGATCTCGTCCCTTCTCCCTTAACTTGCCCAGGATTGGCCTTCGATGGTTGCGGAGTCCCTCTCGCTTCTCGCGGTAAGACCGGGCAGTTGGCAATTTGGTGCTCCGCACTTCCACAGCGTAAGCACTTCCTTTCCTTCCTCCAGCAGTTATCTTCAATGTGATTCGGTTTTCCGCAATACCCGCAGGAACCACGGGATGCAGAAACTGGACCTCCCTGGAAGTTTCCCCTTTGTTGGCCTCGACCAACTTGGCCACCTCTCGACGGGGCTTCTCTCGACATCCCCGGCAGTCTACTTTCGCCAGTTCCCCTTCCAAACTTGGGAGGGGGACCCTTATCTCCAGATCCAGAGCTACTCCCAGTAAATCCCCGTTTCCTAGCCTGGAAATTTCGCACTTGCAGTCTAGCATCCTCAATTCGTTGAGCCTTCTCTACCGCGTCACTAAAGGCATCAATTCGGGCTACAGCTAAGTCCTTCTGGATCTCAACGTTCAAGCCCTGGATAAAACGTCTAATTCGCCTTTGCTCAGTCATGATTAGTTCAGGGGCAAACTTAGACAACCGTGTAAAGTGGCTCTCGTATTCGGCCACAGTCTGGGTTCCTTTGGCGAAGGCGTATAAACTCTTCCTCTTTCTTTTCTTGCACTAAAGGAGGGAAAAACTTAGCATTGAACTCCGTCATGAAGTTTACCCAAGTCCTTGGGGTCAACTCTCGTTCCCACTTCTGCCTTATAACATTCCACCACGAACGGGCGGCCCCTTCCAGTTGAAAAATAGCAAAAGTTACTTGCCGCTCCTCAGTATAGTGCAACGCGGCAAAAATGTTCACCATTTTCTCCAACCACCTCTCGGCCACATCAGGATCTGGCCCTCCTATAAACTTTGGTGGGGTAAATTTCTGAAATCGTTCGAGAGCTCTATCCTCGCTCTCCACAGGGTTTCCAGGGTTTTCAGGTTGAGAACTAGGGTTTTGGCCCTGATGCTCCACTACGTGGGCCAGTAGCTCAGTCATTCGTTCTATAGCAGTAGCCACTTGGGCATTAGAATCATTCCTAGACTCAGGATTAGGTTCAGGCACAGGCACTCGAGTACCCTCCTCAGTAGGGGTTTGCCTAGTCCCACGACCACAGCCTCGTCCACTACGAGTACCCTCCATTGATTCACCCACTATAGGGTTGAAAATACACAATATCAAAGAAAAGCAATATGTACACATAAAACAATAAACACTAGTAATCAGAGACACCAAATACAAGCAACTGTACATATATTTCACAAATATAGCAAACTCTTACCTTTAGTATCTCTCTTACCTTTAGTATGTCCGTCATATTTAACTTCTCGTCTCGACATCCATGCTTTGCCCAACAACACGTGTGTCACTTGAATTGGGACTACATCACACAACACCTCATCCACATATTTGCCGATTTGAATAGGTACAAGCGTGTGCTTAGTAACCCAAACATCACCATGAGTACTTATCAACTTGTACGGTTGAAGATGATCAATGGTTGGAGAATTTAATTTCTCAACCATGATAGCACTTGCAAGGTTGACTTCACAACTCCCATCAATGGCCAAACTACAGATTTTATCTTTGACACCACAACGCGTATAAAACCAACCAAGCAACTGAGATTTGACGATGTCCTATTGCTCATCTACGCCACGTAATGCCACTTCTTTGACTTTCTTGGGATCAAGAAGACAATGTTGTGAGTTAGCTTTTATGCGTCTTGTACTCGCCATGATGTATGAGGAAACCTGCAAAAAGTTAGTAACGAAAAAAAAGAGATTCCTCACGACACACAAGCTCACGTGTATGTGCTCATCACTCGTGATACGGTCCTCGATCAACGCGTTTCGAGACACGTAGCACGTTTGCCCAAGGATCTAGCGAGGTTGTCCAACGCTTGAATTGCGGAACCTAGAATCAATACGGACGACACGAATTGACTAAAGGTGGTAGAACGACAACTCCAATAGAGATGAATGCTCTAGTCGATAGGTCGGTGGAACAATCTAGGACAAGCACAAGATTGCTCAAAACCCTTGCCAAAGCAAGTAAAGGGACAAGTTGCTCTCAACGATTGAAGAGAAACTTAAAACAGAATTTTATTATCATAAAGTGCGTAACCCTTTGACCGTACAAAGTGAGCCTTTATATAGGCTAAGGGGCTAGGTCAAGAGACTAACGAAACCCTAATAAAGCAAGCAAATGGGCGGCCACTCTTTGGACAAGATGGGCCGGCCCATGACCTAATTTAACAATCTAATCCAACTCTAACAAGATGAAAACCTAGTGCTAAGGCCTAGGGCCTAGTCGACCAACCTACTTGGAGGCCCACTTGATTCTTCATGGGCTTGGACCATCGTGTAGATGACTTGATTTTCTCCTTCCAAACCTTCAATGTCCCTATGGACTCCCTGTTGGTCTTGGACGTTTCGCACAAGGGCTTGGAATGACTGGGCCCGTGCACGTGTGACTGGGCCCAATGGAACTCGGACGGGATTATTACTTGGGCTAAGGGCCGTGCACACATCAGCAACTCGTGTATCACTCAAAGCACCCAAATAAGCTTACCAAAATTCCTTACTTGTCGGTTTGAGTAGTTGAGAAATGCCGCACAAAATCCAAGAATTGTCACCAAACTATCGACAAAAGTAATCAAGAAACAAGACACAATGCTGGTGCAAAAAGGAAACAAGAATGGACGATTTTGGAAACTTTCTAGACTCGTACAGAAATGGAAGGTGAAAGGAATCAACGAAAACTCTAACTCCTACAATGTAGGAGTGTGCTCCTAAAACGTAGGAAGGTGTTCCGAAAATGTAGGAGAGTGCCCAAGTGAAGACAAAAGAGTTATCCAAGTGCTTTATTTAGTTTCCTAATTGACTTTGGAAAACAAGTTAGTTTTGGAAACCCTTTTAGAAAAACCTTTTGTTGAAACAACTTTTAGTAATTTCCAAATTCTATTTCAAGTAGTATGGCACAAATCAGAATTTTCCCTCACACAATTCGGTTGCTATTTTTTTTTCCTCTTTGTTTTCTTGCCAACCGATTCTTCTTTTCCTCTCTCTTTTTTTTTCGGATGAACAGTACTTCTATAGTACGATGAACAGTACCAACGTGAACAGTACCGCTGAATTTTTTTTTTTTTTACTATAACGAACAAACACAACACAAGCTTGGCCGAATGGAATAATATTCCAGATTTGTTTTGGCTAATGAAACACACAAGAAACCTTCAAGATCCTTCAAGAACTCTCAAGCAAGTTATCAAGACTTCAAGAACTTCAAGATTGTGGTCAAGAAATTCAAGAAAGTCAATATTCTTATAGGTTCTCTTCAAGATTCACAAAATACCAACCAAGTTAACCACAAATCAGATTTGGAAAACAAGTAAAACAACTTGGAAGACTCAAAGAAAGCTTGGACAGATTTGCGCAAAGAAAAAAACCCTAGCGCACAAGAACCCTAGCCGCAAACGAAACCCTAGCCGTCGCAATTTTTTTTTTGTTTTTCTTGTTTTTAAACCCAAACAACCCAAACACAAGATCCAAGAACGAAATTTGGACAGAAGGCACGAAAAGACAACACCAAACAGATTTGTGTTCGGATGAACAGTACCCGCGGGATGAACATTACGTGAACAGTACCCCCCGCGGGATGAACAGTCGATGAACAGTGCCGATTCATTTTTTTTTTTTTTGCAACAAGGCAGCGGACAACAACAAAATTCTAGACGACACAAAGAGGAGAAAAAAAAAACAAGGATATAACGAAAGATACCTCCACCTAAGCTCTGAAGCCAACTGATACGGTCCTCGATCAACACGTTTCGAGACACGTAGCACGTTTGTCCAAGGATCTAGCGAGGTTGTCCAACGCTTGGATTGCGGAGCCTAAAACCAAAACGGACGACACGATTTGATTAAAGGCGGTAGAACGACGACTCCAACCGAGGTGAATATTCAAGTGGATAGGTCGGTAGAACAATCATGGGCAAGCGCAAGATTGCTCAATAACCCTTGCCAAAGCAAGTAAAGGATTTGAATCTCTCAATAGAAGAGAAAACAAAACTAATTGTTTATTATCAAAATTGCGTAACCCTTTTGACCGTACAAAGTGAGCCTTTATATAGGTTAAGGGACTAGGTCAAGGGACTAATGAAACCCTAATAAAGCAAACAAGGGGGTCGGCCACTCCATGGACAAGATGGGCCGGCCCATGACCTAATTTAATAAGCTAATCCAACTCTAACAAGATGAAAACCTAGTGCTCAGGCCTAGGGCCTAGTCGGCCAACTCACTTGGAGGCCCACTTGATTCCTCATGGGTTTAGATCATCATATAGGTAACTTAATTATCCACTTCCAAGCCTTCAATCTCTCTATGGACTCCTTGTTGGTCTTGCACACTTCGCACTAGGGTTTGGAGTGACTCCTTGAAGCGCTTGGCCCGTGCACGTGTGACTGGGCCCAATGGCATTCGAACTGGGTCATTACTTGGGCTAAGGTTCGTGCACACATCATGTTCCCAAGAAAGAAACAACAACTCCAAGGAAGCCTTTCACCACCGCTAGAGAGTACAAGAAGATGTACACTAGAAGGATGAAACAGGTTCCCAAGAAACAAGATATTCAAGAGCTCCAAGAAGTAGTGGATCAAAACTTTTGAATCTTTTCCCTCTTGTTTTATTCGTTTGGCTAGGAACAAGATGTATTGGTGACTGATTTGGCAATAAAAGTTTCGAACTTCCTTTCTTGTTTTGTTTTTCTTGCCACCCGAATCCTCTCTCCTTTCTTTTCTTTTCGTTTCTGTTTTTTTTATAACTTAAACGAACAACAACACAAACACTTGGCCGAAGGAATTAAATTCCAGATTTGGTTCGGCCACCCTCACAAACTAGAAACTTTCAAGACTCAAAGATCCTTCAAGAACTTCCAAGTAAGTTATCAAGAACTTCAAGATTGTGATCAAGAAATTCAAGAAACCCTAGATTCTTGTATGTTCTCCCAAAATTCACAAACACCAACAAGTTTTAACCAAAATCAGATTTTGAAAGCAAGTAAACAACTTGGAGGACACACGATCAGACTTGGACAGATTTGACTCAATGAATTTAGGCAAAGCACGACGTGACAAAGAGAGCAGGAACCCTAGTTGCCGCTGCTATATTGTTTTTTTTCCTTGTTGAACACTACACGGACAGATTTGTGAAACAACTACGGCCAGAATTGAAGACACACGACAAACACAAGCGCGGACAGAATTGGTGAAACAACTAACGACTCAATAACAAGAAACAAGTTGCGGACAGATTTGTCAACAATTGAAGATTAAATGGACAGAATGCTTCGGACAACAAGACCCAAACACACGAACAGAATTTAACGACAATGAAGCAACAAAGACTTCGGACAGAATTTTTTTTTTGTAGCAATGCAGCGGACAACACAAACCCTAAATGACTCAACAAAGACAAAACAACGGATATAACGGATGATACCTCAACCTAGGCTCTGAAGGCAACTGATACGCTCCTCGATCAACACGTTCCGAGACACGTAGCACGTTTGCCCAAGGATCTAGCGAGACTTCCAACCGTTTGAATTTGCGAATCCTAGAATCAAGAGGGACGACTCAACTTGATTGAAGGCGGTAGAACGGCGACTCCAATTGAGGTGGTTACTCAAGTAGATAGGTTGGATGAACAATCAAGGACAATCGTGAGATTGCTCAAGAACCCTTGCCAAGCAAGTAATCGAATTGTAACTTTCGAATGTAAGAGAAAACAATGCTGAAATTTTATTATCAGGTGTGTAACCCTTCAGCCGTACAACTTGTGCCTTCTTATAGGCGTGTGAAACCGAAACCCTACAAGCTAAAGGATTGGCTAATTGCCTCAAGGAGGATTCGGCTAGGCCTTGGGCCGAGACTACTATTTCCAACTAACAAACTGGCAACTAACAATGACACTTAGACCCAACTAACACTAAGGACTAAAGGCCTAGCCGGCCATCTCCACATGCCAGGCCACTTGACTCCTCATGGGCTTGGATCATTGTGTAGACAAGTAGGTTATCACCTTCCAAGCCTTCAATATTCCTATGAATCCCATGTTGATCTTGGACACTTCGAACAAGGGCTTGAAGTGATTCTTTGAAACGTTTAGCCCGTGCACGTGTAACGGGGCCCAATGGAACTTGAACCGGATCATCACGTGGGCTAAGGTCCGTGCACACATCAGTCCCCTCCACTTGAGAAGGATTTGTCCTCAAATCTGGATCCTCCTCGTCAAGAAATGGGCTCAAGTCCGCGACATTGAAAGTCGCACTAACATTGTACTCCATAGGTAGCTCCAATTTGTAGGCATTGTCATTGACGCGTTGGAGCACTCGAAAGGGTCCATCACCCCTTGGGAACAATTTGTTTTGGCGTTGCTTAGGAAATCGTTCATTCCTTAAGAGCAGCCAAACCCAATTTCCAGGTTCGAAAATCATCTTACGACGATGCTTGTTAGCTTGGTGGATGTATTGCTGAGTACGCTTCTCAATGTTAGCTCGAACAGTTTCATCTAACCTGCGCACAAAATCAGCTTTCTTTTTCCCATCTAATCTTGTGTGTTCAGAGGAAGGTAAGGGTGCCAATCAAGGGGGGTCAGGGGGTTAAAGCCATAAAGAACCTCAAATGGTGAGTAGTGTGTTGCACTGTGTACAGTTCTTGATGTGTGCACGGACCTTAACCCACGTGATGATCCAGTTCGAGTTCCATTGGGCCCGGTTACGTGTGCACGGGCTAAACACTTCAAAGAATCACTTCAAGCCCTTGTTCGGAATGTTCAAGACCAACAAGGGGTCCATAGGAACATTGAAGGCTTGGAAGTCGATAAGCAAGTCGTCTACACATTGGTCCAAGCCAAGGAAGCATCAAAGTGTTGGTCATGTGTGTCCCTAATTGGTCGGCCCGATTGCTAGTTGAGTGGCGGGCTGATCCGATTGATAGTCTTAGTTATTTGGCTGGTTAATTGGCTTTATGCAAGATCAATAAGTCGGCCACTCTTGTCTCAAGTGTGGTCTGAATTGTCCCTTCTATTTTAGGTAGGATTCTTAGTAAAACAATCCTTGTGCGAGTAGGGTTTTCATTGGTTAGCTAGCCTATAAAAAGGCACAACTTGTACGAGCAAAGGGTTATGATGTGTGCACGGATGGCGGCCTTGACTCAAGGTTTTCACAGAGACATTGAAGGCGTGGAAGTTGCTAAGCAAGTTGTCTACACATTGATCCAAGCCCATGAAGCATCAAGTTTCGGCCGTGCATGCCCTTAACGCGTCTTGGCCCGATTGGTAGTAGTATTAGTTGTTGTTAGTTGGGTTTATCGGGTCATTAGTTGAATTGCTAGTTTAATTAGTAGTTTCATTTGGTTGTGCAAGTCGGCCCACTCTTGCCAAAGTGTGGTCCGAATTTCCTTTTCTAGATTAAGTAGACGGGCCTCCAATCCTTGACCAAGATGGATTAGGCCTTAGTACTAGGTTTTCATTTTGTTTAGAGTTGGATTAGATTGTTGAATTGAGTCATGGGTCGGCCCACCTTGTCCAAGGAGTGGCCGAACCTCCTTTCCTACTTTTGTTAGGGTTTCATTAGTCCCTTAGCCTATATAAAGGCTCACTTTGTACGGCTAAGGGGTACGCAATTTTGATAATAAAATACTTAGTTTGTTTCTCTTCCATTGAGAGATTCGAATCCTTTACTTGCTTTTGGCAAGGGTTCTTGAGCAATCTTGTGCTTGTCCTTGATTGTTCTACCGACCTATCCACTCGAGTAAACACCTTGATTGGAGTCGTCGCCTACTACATTTAATCAATTCGTGTCGTCCGTTTTGGTTCTAGGTTCCGCAATCCAAGCGTTGGACAATCTCGCTAGATCCTTGGGCAAACGTGCTACGTGTCTCGAAACGCGTTGATCGAGGAGCGTATCAATTGGTATCAGAGCTTAGGTGGAGGTATTCTTCGTTATATCCTTGTTTTCATAGTTGTGTCGTTAGGGTTATAGTATATCCACTGCAATTATTCAAAAAAAAATTGGTACTGTTTATCAGGTACTGTTCACCGTATTCACCGTCACTGTTCATCCGCGGGTACTGTTCATCCGAACACAAAATCTGTTTGGGTGTTGTCTTTTTGTGTTTTCTGTCCAAATTTCGTTCTTGGATCTTGTGTTTGGGTTGTTAGGGTTTAAAAACAACAAAAACAAAAAAAAATTGCGACGGCTAGGGTTTCTTGTGCGCTAGGGTTTTTCTTTGCGCAAATCTGTCCAAGCTGTCTTTGAGTCTTCCAAGTTGTTTACTTAATTTTTCCAAACTGATTTTTGGTAAAACTAGTTGGTGGTTTGTGAATCTTGAGAGAATCTACAAGATTTAAGGGCTTCTTGAATTTCTTGATTACCAACTTGAAGTTCTTGTCAAGTATCTTGGAAGTTCTTGAGGGAAGTCGGATATTGTTGCATGTCTTAAGCCGAAACCAAATCTAGAATTGTGTCTTTCGGCCAAGTACCTTTGTTGTTCGTTTGTTGAGTTAAAAAAAAAACAGAAACGAAAGAAAAGAAAGAGAACCCGATTGGCAAGAAACAAAGAAAAACAAGAGAGGAAAGTGAATCTTATTGCCAAAACATTTCATTACATCTTACTTCCAATACCGAAACAGAAAATTAACAAGGGAAAAGAATTCAAAAGTTTTGACCCACCTCCTCTTGGGGTTCTTGAATTTCTTGTTTCTTGGGAACTTGTTTCACCTTTCGAATAAACATCTTTTTGTATTCCCTTGCGGTGGTGAAGGGTTTCCTTGGTTTGGGAGTAAATTTCTTGGGAAAATCTTGAGTAACCCGTTGGGGGGGAGTTTGAGTAAGATTGCTTGCATCTTCTTGTTTAGACTCCATAGCCGAAACTGCTTTGAGCATTAAAATCAGAAAAAAAAATCTGAATTGTTCTTGGTTGTTGTGTGTGTGCAAGTGCCAGTTGGGGTGGAGGGCTTTAATAAGCCAACCTCCACCGACTTGGGAAGAGAATTTTGGGGAGAGAACCGAAATTTGCTAGGGGAATCCTTCTTGGATTGGGATTTGTGAAGTTTCTAAAGGGGTTCAAGAAAGGAAAGGTTTTTCTAAAAGGGTTTCCAAAACTAACTTGTTTTCCAAAGTCAATTAGGAAACTAAGTAAAGCACTTGGATAACTCTTTTGTCTTCATTTGGGCACCCTCCTACATTTTCGGAACACCTTCCTACGTTTTAGGAACACACTCCTACATTCTAGGAACTAGGGTTTCACTTGAGTCCTAGTTCACACTAGCACACTTTCCATTTCTGTCCGCCATTAGTAACCTTCCAAACGCGTCCATTCTTGCTTCCTTCTTGCATTCCAATTGTGTCTTAATTCTTGAATACTCTTGTGGAAAAAGTTGGTCACATTCGTTGGACTTGAGCAGCATTTCTCAACTACCTAATCCAACAGGTAAAGGTATTTGGTGAGATCAATCGAGCGCTTAGAGTGACAAATACGAGAGTGAGTGAAACACTAAGGGAGTGAAGTAAGGTTATATTTGTAGTGTGACAGCCCCACCTTCCCCTAAGGCGAACCAAAGGGTTTGGCGGACTGCCTGCCCAACTCTCGCCAGGACTACGGAGTCGAATCACACAAAACCCTAGACTACGCGCGATAGAATCCAAAGCCATAGAATCACAACATCTCAAATGAATACACTTATTAGACAAGGTTAAACATTTATGCATATTTTTACATCGAAGTCTTGAACAAAGTAACTAAAGTACAAGCCAAAGTATTCATATTGGTCAAAATACAATTAGGGTTTCAGTCGCAAAAGAGCTTAACAAAATACATATACAATAGCTCGCCCCTTTTCTTCAAAAATCATGATTTCTAAGTTTGCCCCCTGTAAGAAAAACAAAGATAACGGGAACGGGGTGAGCTTGCGCTCAATGAGGTACCAAGAATACAAGTAGACACAAATCAGGGCAATTCACTTTAAGGCACATATGCACATATGAGGAAATGAGCAATTATTTCAACTGGAAAGGATACAGGTAGCTCTCAGGAGCTAAAATACTCGATTGCGGTACTTGATCCAAACCTGTTGACTCTCCGTCAACGTATATAGAACCAACATGTCCGTAGACCCCACTTTACACCGAATTCCGTCCACCAAACATACCCCTACCGGGCCCGAACACCTCAACAGTAACAGTGGGTGGTAATACTCGAGTATACCAGAAATCCAGAGTCTCAATACCCAAGGATTTCTTAGAAATCGACTACTGTGGTTCGTTATCTAATCGACCAGGCCCTGGCCGGCTCGACTCGAGTAACTAGCCACAGGATTTGAGCTCAGAGGTAACCGAACAGTCGTTGGATGCAATGTCCAAATGGCAGTAAATTGAGCACAGATAACAGATTCAAAATTTTTCACAGTAAATAGGCATGCGGACAAGAGAACGAGAGTGATAAAGTACACCCTTGTCTCCATGGAATAAACAGATAGTACAGTCATTCAAATTTCAGATTTGCATGAACAGAAAGCCAAGTTAAGCAACAAAGGAGGGGAGTGGTACACTCACCAGTTCAAGCGCAGATACTTCAAAAGTTTTCCCCAAAATGACTTTAATCGTCCAGAAACCCTAAAATAACCAAAGTAGACCATTGAAGTTTTCACGTCCAAATTCTAGTAAATGAAGTGCACAAGTGAGACTCGACTACAAGTCGTATGCCTATCCAAATGAGCCACTAATGCAAGGCTGCAAAGCGTGATTTCGGAACGAAAAGGTAACGGGAGGACCTAGGGGCTTGAATGACCTAAAAGCCGTTCATCTACTAAGAATCAACTCAAACTTGAAGGAACTACGCGGCCTAGAAAATTGGGCAGCATGCCCTTTGTTTTTACCAAATTTCCAGCCATATATGGCTTCCTTATTTTCCTTAATCAGCCCCCACAATCACATACAAATATTATCATTACAATAGCCGTTCAATAGGCTCCAAAACCATCCAAGAATAACACAAGTGCAAAAGTACAAGCAAATATCAATTTTGAAGACAAAAGCTAAATGGCAGATTTGACATCTCGTAGCATTTTAGTCATACCCGGAGCTATGGCTATCGAATCGGGGTGAACCTTATACCATATCGAAGCTAAGACAGAGGGGAACAACTTTTATGAAGGCCACTTAACCTAATTTAGAGTTTATCTAAGTCAAATGTCCCAATCACAGATCCAAAAGTTCAAGATCAGTCTAGTTATCAGCACTGACTTTAACCGACAATAACTCAGGCTACACAATTCCGTTTTAGGTGTTTTTAGAGGCGTTGGAAAGCTAACACATAGGGCTACAATTCTTATGAAGATACCTCAACCCCGTTTTCAACATAACCTAGTCAAATTTACCCAAACAGCCCTAGATTTTCCAGTTTGAAACTCACTGTGAAAGTCAACTAGCATTCCTGATTTATTCAATCATATCTCAGCACACACAACTCCGATTCAGTTGATTCCAAATCCATATGAAAGCTAAGATACAAGTCTACAATTCTTAAGAAGGTACCAAAAGCGAATTCATTCATCTTCCCAGCCAAACGAGCCAATTACAGAGGCTGATAATCATTTCCGGACAGAAACAGGGAAGCAGGGGCAAATTAGTCATTTAACAAGCTATCCTGCTCCGATTGAGCTGAAAATTTACAGGCATAATCTACACTCAATTCTCTACAACTTTCATGTTTTGAGCTAAGTCCAATTCGGCCTCCTTGATGGCCGAATATATCTGGGCAGAACAGGACAGAAATATTCACTATAACCGAAAATTACCACTAAACTACTTCAAACCACAAAATATGCTCATAAAACTACCACAACTACAACTTTAAGCCACAAATTGGGAATTATTGAGAACAAAGAGGGATTTCCTTAGCAAGTTACCTTGGATCCTCAAGAAAAATGATGACCTAGGCTTCTTCCTCCCAAAATTGCTCCACAACCACCTTAGAACTCCTTGGACTAGCACTTTTATGGTGTGATTTGCAAAAGCTATGGTTGGAACTCAAGATTGAGTTTGGAAATTGAAGTGCAAGATGAACTTTCTCTCTCTTTTTCTTCCTCAAAATTTCAGCCAAGAGAGCTTAAAGGATGAAGATGATTTTGGTCAACTTTAGCTTTTGGTAAAGGCAAGAAAGTTAGGCAAGTCTTCATCCAACCGGGTTGCGACATGTGGCACCTTTTAGGGTTTCAAACTTATCTTCTTTCCTCCAATGGTTAATCTATCTAGCTGACCTCTAATTGTCTCCTAGCACCTTGTAAAATAATATCACTTAATATTTCACCACCTAATCGGCAAAATTATATCGCACTAGCGGGCCCCACGTCCTTAATACGCTTCCAAACTAACCCGAACTAACTTATACTAGAAAAATGTTTTAGAAAACCATATTCACTTATAAATGTCTAGAATATTAAGGTAGTAGAATAAAATAAAGAAAATGCATGAAAAGAAATAGAATTAAATGATATGAAATAGGAAAATTTTACGGGTCCTCACACTCTCTCCCTCTTAAAAGAATTTCGTCCTCGAAATTCTCTCTTTTGTTCACAAACTGATTCTACAGTGAATTCTTCTATCTTACAAGAGCTTCTCCTCATTCATGCCCTAATCAGGTTAGGATAGTTCTCGACTGGCACTCAGGCACTAAGAATCACCACTCTAATCGAAATTCAAAACATACCCGAGATCTCCCATCCCGTCACACTAACAAGTTAATCCAAGTGTTTCCTTTGCTTCGAGCTCTGTGGAGAGGAAATAAATATTTTGGGGTAAGCTAAAAGCTCAACGAATGTCCAGTTAAAATCAATAATCAAAGAAGTTTCACACTTGTGCATATATCAGTAATCAAATGTAAGTTTATTGCCCTTGTGAGTCAGGGAAATCGTAGTTTTAAACTTCCAACTCTCCAATAAAATCCAGTAACAGTCAAGCAGTACAAGAGAGCCATCGGTGCTCCCATATTCAAATCAAGTGCCATTAAAATGGAGACGTTGGTTTTAAGCACAAGACTTTCAAGCACTCATCTGAACCAAATCATTGCATGGCACACATGCAAGAAAACAGTGCACGAAATAGTTAGAAAATAATTTTGGAACCAGTTTTGGAATCACTTACCAATCACAGCTCATGATCCTTATTCATCATAGATAGCCTCTTAACTCTAGTTCAATTCCCTAAATCACGAATATCATATCAAGCAAAGGAAATTCTAAAATTATCAAGTTCCTCTCACCTTTTGACATTTCAATTACAACTAAAGTTACACCTCTCGAATTGAAATAAATTTTATGGCGTTTCGAATCTAAGACATAGGTCTACACTACTTAGTCCCTTATCTCGGCCCTAGGTTCTCGATTTAGTCAGTCACAGATTTCCAATGACCCTTCCTTAATCCCAAGGTTGTCTAAATCTACATAGATGCCAAAATATCATTTCTTATCTTTCTTTTCCATTATCTATATATATCTCAGAGGATAGGGTTCAGTTGGGCACATAGACACAGGTAATCAATCAAGAATCCAAAATATATTTATCTGATATATCACAAAATAATTACATGTATAGTTTAAAGTAGTCCATAATAAAAGCAAGTGAACACATAACAATTTGCACATTCATAAGGGAAACAAAGAATAGATTTTCAAAGCTAACACGTCAAACATCCACAGCAACTATTACAGTCCAATTCTAACCATAATCTATTAAAACCCTAGCTAAACTTTTATTGGACAAGTCTAAGATAGCATTCCTCATCCATCATGGATAGTTTCTCCCCTTTTTGAACCACCAAAGAAAATTTCACTTAACTTCAAAACTCATCCATAATAAAAGATTCATGAATTAGGTTCCAACACTATTCAATCACCAATATTTCACATTACTCATCAAAAGATCAGATAATAGGTCTATTACTTCTATTGGCCACACCATCACTATATAAAATTTACATACACCTAGCTCCAAAATACAATGTTCAGCCAACACATCACTAATTGCTGACTTTAACTATTTCAGTAACTTCACCCTCCAAAATTCATCTGTCTTGGGCAGTTTCTCACTTGGTGTCCCAGTTGGCCGCATCTGAAACATGCACCAATTTTCGAATAACATATTCCTGTATGAAGTTTGTTACATGATTCACATTTAGCAGCTACGCATTTCTTCTCGAAGTGTCCATTCTTTTTCTTCTTCTTCCCCTTATCCTTCATAGCGGATCCGTCTCCATACATCTCTTTACGTTTCCCTTTAATATCGCGAGAACTTCCTTCACCTGTTTTTTCTTTATTACTAGGAATGTCTAGAGATGCTGTTAAACTGGACGGAGACTCTAACTTAGGCTTATTCCGTACCTCTTCCGGGATTCCTTCGTATTTCTTTTTCAGTTCTATATTCTTGTGTAGTAGCTCAATTTTCTCCGAGTACTCCTGTTTCCATCGCTCTTCCCAGTGCTCAGCTAATCTCTTTTGGAACTCTACTTCCTTTCGAAGAATCTCTATTTCTTTATACACATCAGCCAAATGTGCCATCTCAACTATTCGCTCAAATCAGATGCTAACCTGCCAGGCAAATCAAAGAATCAAATAAGTAACTAAGTACACTTGGAACTTTACCCATCTAACTGTTAGGTCCCCTCACTCCCAAGCCAACCACGGAAAATTAAACTTTGGTATGTCCAGATGAGGTAGACAAGAAAGGAGAACATAACTAGGGCAATATCTTGCTATACCATGCCACTTATCATTTATGTGCATAACGAAACCCTAAAACATGCTTCATATATCAACAGTTCCACACCCTGCCTCAAATTTGTTCATACAGGTATAGAAACCAAATCTCTTTCTAAAATCTCCATACCTAATTCCAGACTCTCAGTCTCGGCACGATAATAATCAAGTCAGGTCCATACTTTGACATTAAGGGATCAAGAGCAAGGGAGTATAGACAAGGGTAGTTCATCAAGGACCAAACTACAAGTATCAAATATCATAAGAGGAAGGAAACAGGTCTTCGGTGCCATTTCCTCGACGTACACTATAGTCTATTCACGGCCTATAGAAACCCTGATCAGGCTATTACTAGATTAACCCATGATAACCCTCCTATATCCAATCTCTCCGATCGGTCCAATTTACTAGGTCAAATGTTAGAATTTTCTGCACCTCGGCCTTTGCCATCAAAACTCATCTCAAGTGCAATCAAGATGCAGACCCTTATTCGAGTACTCTCCTCGGTATAATGTAACGCGGCAAATATCGATCATCTTCTCCAACCATCTTTCGGCTACGTCAGGATCTGGCCCTCCAAGGAATTTTGGTGGGGAAAATTTTTGAACTCTTTCAAGGGCTCTATCCTCGCCCTCTACATTGTTACCAGGGTTTCCAGGTTAAGGGTTAGGGTTGTGACCCTGGTGTTCTACTACATGGGCTAACAGATCGGTCATACGCTGGATAGCAGCGGCTACTTGAGCATTTGGGTCAATCCTAGGTTCAGGATTTGGTTCAAGGCTTGGTTCCCAGTTACCCTTTTCATTCGAGGATTGCTTACGTCCGCGCCCACGACCTCTTCCACTACGAGTACCCTCCATAGGTCTAACCAATCTAGGGTCGAAGCGTGAATATAACAGTAAAGGTAGTTATATACATAAGCAAGTAACAAGAAGTACACACAGATCAAAAGTATGTATTCATACACAACGGTACCGAACAAGTCACACAATAGCAGTCAGTTAAATACAAACAAAAGAGGTCCCTGAAAGTGACGGGGTCATCCAAAAGTACTATAGACAAACGAGGCCAAAAATACAAAAGCAATGAATGAAAACTTTTCCCCTATAGGCTCGGTCCACAATCTACAAGAATAACACAATTTATACCTTAGAAAGAATTAATCATCCTCAGTGATACCCTAATACATCGCAGGAAATTCCGTGGAATCCAATTTCTAGTTCGCCCAAGTCATTTCTAACCTAGGCTCGCTTCCATTTAGTAGCCGGGAACAAGAATTCCGAATAAGATAATTCACACTCGAGCCGGCCGGTCCCAAGAGTAAATCATCCATATTAAAGATTCCTACCCGACCTACGTACCTATCTTTCTCAAGTCCCATAATAAAGATCCTTACACTTATAAAATGCACGGTTCATGGCTTACGCCCAAGATGGGCACTTAATCCTTTAAACACATTCACAAGATCAGGGCCATAACACCACTCGGCCCAAGCTTACTTCGCGCAGAGACCACGCGACGTGGCTCTGATACCAACTGTGACAGCCCCACCTTCCCCTAAGGCGAACCAAAGGGTTTGGCGGACTGCCTGCCCAGCTCTCGCCAGGACTACGGAGTCGAATCACACAAAACCCTAGACTACGCGCGATAGAATCCAAAGCCATAGAATCACAACATCTCAAATGAATACACTTATTAGACAAGGTTAAACATTTATGCATATTTTTACATCGAAGTCTTGAACAAAGTAACTAAAGTACAAGCCAAAGTATTCATATCGGTCAAAATACAATTAGGGTTTCAGTCGCAAAAGAGCTTAACAAAATACATATACAATAGCTCGCCCCTTTTCTTCAAAAATCATGATTTCTAAGTTTGCCCCCTGTAAGAAAAACAAAGATAACGGGAACGGGGTGAGCTTGCGCTCAATGAGGTACCAAGAATACAAGTAGACACAAATCAGGGCAATTCACTTTAAGGCACATATGCACATATGAGGAAATGAACAATTATTTCAACTGGAAAGGATACAGGTAGCTCTCAGGAGCTAAAATACTCGATTGCGGTACTTGATCCAAACCCGTTGACTCTCCGTCAACGTATATAGAACCAACATGTCCGTAGACCCCACTTTACACCGAATTCCGTCCACCAAACATACCCCTACCGGGCCCGAACACCTCAACAGTAACAGTGGGTGGTAATACTCGAGTATACCAGAAATCCAGAGTCTCAATACCCAAGGATTTCTTAGAAATCGACTACTGTGGTTCGTTATCTAATCGACCAGGCCCTGGCCGGCTCGACTCGAGTAACTAGCCACAGGATTTGAGCTCAGAGGTAACCGAACAGTCGTTGGATGCAATGTCCAAATGGCAGTAAATTGAGCACAGATAACAGATTCAAAATTTTTCACAGTAAATAGGCATGCGGACAAGAGAACGAGAGTGATAAAGTACACCCTTGTCTCCATGGAATAAACAGATAGTACAGTCATTCAAATTTCAGATTTGCATGAACAGAAAGCCAAGTTAAGCAACAAAGGAGGGGAGTGGTACACTCACCAGTTCAAGCGCAGATACTTCAAAAGTTTTCCCCAAAATGACTTTAATCGTCCAGAAACCCTAAAATAACCAAAGTAGACCATTGAAGTTTTCACGTCCAAATTCTAGTAAATGAAGTGCACAAGTGAGGCTCGACTACAAGTCGTATGCCTATCCAAATGAGCCACTAATGCAAGGCTGCAAAGCGTGATTTCGGAACGAAAAGGTAACGGGAGGACCTAGGGGCTTGAATGACCTAAAAGCCGTTCATCTACTAAGAATCAACTCAAACTTGAAGGAACTACGCGGCCTAGAAAATTGGGCAGCATGCCCTTTGTTTTTACCAAATTTCCAGCCATATATGGCTTCCTTATTTTCCTTAATCAGCCCCCACAATCACATACAAATATTATCATTACAATAGCCGTTCAATAGGCTCCAAAACCATCCAAGAATAACACAAGTGCAAAAGTACAAGCAAATATCAATTTTGAAGACAAAAGCTAAATGGCAGATTTGACATCTCGTAGCATTTTAGTCATACCCGGAGCTATGGTTATCGAATCGGGGTGAACCTTATACCATATCGAAGCTAAGACAGAGGGGAACAACTTTTATGAAGGCCACTTAACCTAATTTAGAGTTTATCTAAGTCAAATGTCCCAATCACAGATCCAAAAGTTCAAGATCAGTCTAGTTATCAGCACTGACTTTAACCGACAATAACTCAGGCTACACAATTCCGTTTTGGGTGTTTTTAGAGGCGTTGGAAAGCTAACACATAGGGCTACAATTCTTATGAAGATACCTCAACCCAGTTTTCAACCTAACCTAGTCAAATTTACCCAAACAGCCCTAGATTTTCCAGTTTGAAACTCACTGTGAAAGTCAACTAGCATTCCTGATTTATTCAATCATATCTCAGCACACACAACTCCGATTCAGTTGATTCCAAATCCATATGAAAGCTAAGATACAAGTCTACAATTCTTAAGAAGGCACCAAAAGCTAATTCATTCATCTTCCCAGCCAAACGAGCCAATTACAGAGGCTGATAATCATTTCCGGACAGAAACAGGGAAGCAGGGGCAAATTAGTCATTTCACAAGCTATCCTGCTCCGATTGAGCTGAAAATTTACAGGCATAATCTACACTCAATTCTCTACAACTTTCATGTTTTGAGCTAAGTCCAATTCGGCCTCCTTGATGGCCGAATATATCTGGGCAGAACAGGACAGAAATATTCACTATAACCGAAAATTACCACTAAACTACTTCAAACCACAAAATATGCTCATAAAACTACCACAACTACAACTTTAAGCCACAAATTGGGAATTATTGAGAACAAAGAGGGATTTCCTTAGCAAGTTACCTTGGATCCTCAAGAAAAATGATGACCTAGGCTTCTTCCTCCCAAAATTGCTCCACAACCACCTTAGAACTCCTTGGACTAGCACTTTTATGGTGTGATTTGCAAAAGCTATGGTTGGAACTCAAGATTGAGTTTGGAAATTGAAGTGCAAGATGAACTTTCTCTCTCTTTTTCTTCCTCAAAATTTCAGCCAAGAGAGCTTAAAGGATGAAGATGATTTTGGTCAACTTTAGCTTTTGGTAAAGGCAAGAAAGTTAGGCAAGTCTTCATCCAACCGGGTTGCGACATGTGGCACCTTTTAGGGTTTCAAACTTATCTTCTTTCCTCCAATGGTTAATCTATCTAGCTGACCTCTAATTGTCTCCTAGCACCTTGTAAAATAATATCACTTAATATTTCACCACCTAATCGGCAAAATTATATCGCACTAGCGGGCCCCACGTCCTTAATACGCTTCCAAACTAACCCGAACTAACTTATACTAGAAAAATGTTTTAGAAAACCATATTCACTTATAAATGTCTAGAATATTAAGGTAGTAGAATAAAATAAAGAAAATGCATGAAAAGAAATAGAATTAAATGATATGAAATAGGAAAATTTTACGGGTCCTCACATGTAGTCTTTCCTTGTTCACTAACCTTTGCAGGTCTAAGAGGGAGTCATGGAGCAAGCTCAACCAACCAATGGCTACTCATTGATGTTCACAGCCATGAAGAACGAGCTCATACGAATTAGTGAGCAGCAAATGGAGGAATTGCACACTCGATTTGATGAGCTATCCAAGATCTCACGAGGGACCCTCGTTCTAGATCTCACAACCGACGTAACGATGGCATCAAAGGGACACATAGTGAAGATTACTCGGCCAGTGAGGATGAGGAAAGGGCTGAGAGGCCAAGGAGGGATACACCCAAAAATGAGATCAAAGGGCTTAAGATCCAAGTCCCTACATTCCAAGGCAAAAGCGATCCTGAGGCTTACTTGGAATGGGAAGGCCGCATCGAGATGGTCTTCGACTGCTATGATTATAGCGAGGAACAAAAGGTTAAGGTAGCCACCGTTGAGTTCACCGACTACGCACTAGTCTGGTGGGACCAAGTAAGGACTCATCGAAGGAGAATGGGAGAACCACGAGTCCGGACTTGGCGAGAACTCAAGGCATTAATGCGCAAGAGGTTTGTTCCTAGCTATTACAACCGAGATCTCCACTGCAAACTGCAAACTCTCACTCAAGGCAACATGAGTGTGAAGGATTATTACAAGGAGATCGAGATGGCCATGATGAGAGCTAATATCCAAGAAGATAGTGAGGCCACGATGGCAAGGTTTCTTAGAGGGTTGAACTCTGACCTTCAAGAGGCCTTGGAACTTCAACACTATTTGGATATGAGCGACCTACTTGAATTAGCCATCAAGGCCGAAAAGGGAAAGAAATTGAGGAGAGGTGGCCGACCATACCCCACCTCAAACCCGAATGATTGGAAAGGAGGTCAGCCGAGAAGAACATCCCATGAAGCGGGACATTCGGCCACACCACCCGCCTCTAGCCGAACACAAGGTAACTTCCCTAACCAAAATTTCAATTCTACCCCTAACAAATTTGTTGATGCATCTAGGTCCACTCCCAAGTCCACTCAAGAAACTCCCAAGCCGAGGAGTAGGGATATTAAATGCTTCAAATGTCAAGGATTCGGACATATCCAATCCCAATGCCCGAATCAAAGGGTAATGCTCATCACTCACAATGGAGACGTAGTGTCGGATGATGATGATTGTGAGGAGATGCCCGACTTGACCAAGGAGGAATGCTTGGAAATCGACTCGGCCGAGGAAGAATGTTCACCAACTCAAGGTGAAATTGGTTG
Source organism: Coffea humblotiana (assembly GCA_023065735.1). Classification (NCBI taxonomy): domain Eukaryota; kingdom Viridiplantae; phylum Streptophyta; class Magnoliopsida; order Gentianales; family Rubiaceae; genus Coffea; species Coffea humblotiana. The sequence continues at coordinate 33,159,820 of CM041213.1, read as the reverse complement.
TTTGGTTGCAAGAAGAGTGTTGACCGCCCGAGTCAAGGAGGATGAGCAGTTACAAAGAGAAAACTTGTTTTACACTCGGTGTAAAGTAAGTGACAGAGTGTGCAGTCTTATCATCGATGGAGGAAGTTGCACCAATGTAGCAAGTTTGCTAATGGTGGAAAGCCTAAGCCTACCTACAACCCGACATCCGCATCCCTATCGACTTCAAGGGTTAAGTGAAGACGGCGAAATCCGTGTCTACAAGCAGGTACGCCTTCCTTTCTCGATTGGTCAGTACTGTGATGAAGTCATATGCGATATTGTGCCTATGCATGCTACTCATGTGATACTAGGAAGGCCATGGCAATTTGATAAGCATGTTACTTTTGATGGTAGGTCTAACAAATATACTCTTTTGCACAATGGTAAAAGAATGGTCTTAACCCTGTTCACACCTTCACAAGTGTACGAGGACCAATTTAAATTACAAAGAGAATGTGACTTAGACCGACAAAAGAGAAAACAAAAAGGGCCTGAATCTGGAAATTGTTCGACCTCTACGTTTGAGCAATCGGCCCAAGGGAAGAATGTTGTCCCTAGTGTTACAAATGAACACGCGTTAGTTACGTCAAACACTAGGAAACAAAACATGATAATAAAGGCTACGGACATTAGGAAAGTTGTACCATCTAATCAGCCTTTGTTACTTGTGCTCTGTAAACATGTGCTCTTGCATATTGATGAACTCGACAAGGCATTGCCTCCGAGTGTAGTTGCTTTGTCGCAGGTTAAGCAAGGAGAGATTGAGTTGATCATGGCATGTTCCACCCCTAAGTCCATTGGTGAATATTAGAATTTTCATGAAGTTTGCCTCTCTAATGAAGTTGAACGTGTTCAAAGTGCTCTCCATTCTATCAGTTGCATTTTGGAGGATCCAAGAAGATGTAATCTTGCTGCCAATGACCCATACATTCTACGTTGTATCATGGAACCAAAGCTACATGCTTTATCTTCAAGGAGTCATTGGAGTAAAGTCATCAGTCTTTCTTGGCTGGCTGTGAACATTTTCAAACCCACTAAGAGACATGTGCACCAAATTATAATACTCATGACGTATGCAAGTATCATTCAATCTAAGAGGACCAATATGTGGTGGCGTTAGATTTGTGGTTTCATACTAACAACTCTTGTTGGTATCATTCATCTCCATCCAGATTTGAGGACAAATCCTTCTCAAGTGGAGGGGACTTGATGTGAGCGCGAAAGCAAAGATTAGATCGTAGAGGACACGTTGGGTAATGGATGGAATTGAACCCAAACTTGGACCACTCAAGACGGATTCAACGGTAGAGGACGCCACAATCAAGTGTGTTTGCTTGATTGATAAGTCAATAAACAACCTAGGATCAACTCTAGGATGTTCAAACTAACTTTCACAAGCTAAAGGAATTTGCCACAATTAATGGACGAAATTTTGGAATTTTTATTGAATACTATCGAAAAACTGAATGTAAACAATGACTTGGGGCTATTTATAGCCTTGTCTAACCCTAATAGAACTTGGAAAATATTAAGGAAATTCGGCCAGCCCATTGGGTCTCTCTTGGCCGAAAGCTAACCTACTAATTAATTAAATTAATGACTAACTAAAGTACTATTGGACCTAAAGCCCACATGGCCGAAGCTAAGGTCAAGAAGAGCTACTTAATCGAGGCCCAATCCTCCCTTTGAGGCTTGATCACTTGCGCCTTCAATTGTAAGCAATATCTTGGTAGTCTTGCAAGGATCCTCCAAGTCAATTCCTTCAACGCTTTTGGCTTGGTTTCTCTTGAGCTTATACGGCATGAACTAAGGCTTGAAGTGACTCTTTGAACCTCTTAACTTGTGCATGTGTAACGGGCCTATGTGAACACCACGGCCAGCTTGCTCATTCGCATCATTCCCTTCCTCTTGAAAAGGATTTGTCCTCAAATCTTGGGGAAAAGTGGTACTCCATGTTGGTTCGCTTATAGGATAGCAATGTGGGAGCTAGATGAATGAGCACCAGCCACGTCACATGTCGCTTGGACAGCCTCATGATGCTCTTGAACAAGGACATTCTCCAAGACAAGAAACACCTTGTATAAAGCTTGTGAAAATTCCATGTAGTACTCCAAAACTCTCTCATCAACCCTTGATCGTTGCATGTCAAGTTCAAACCTACAAAACAAATCACACAATTAGTATATGTAGGGTTAATACTACTTGACAACTTACGTTTCACATGCACTAGATAGGGATCTTCATGATGACTCTCATTCAACTTAGAAAAATTTCGAATCTGATTGTGCAAGGTAGTATAATTCGACCCTAGTTGTTGCTGATTTGGCACTACTTGCCCATCTGGAGATAGAACAATGAGCCAATCGTGTTGCACTTCCGTGGAAGCATGAACCAGTGACGTAAGAACAACATTCAGGTCTTGATTGACACATTTGTGTGCATCACCCAACATAAGTGGCAGCAATGAAGTGAAGGTCACTCCATACGAGTCACATGAATTTGCGCCAGTTGGAGTTGATAAAATGAACTCATGGTGACCGGCTTTTGGATGTATGAATATGCATGGATGATCACAACAAGCAGTAGGCACAAGCATGAAATCAGGTTGCAACTCTTTAATCAAAGCTGGAAAATTTCGAACAGCCTTACAACCTACAAAAACAAAATAAGTCTCAGCTTGTTTTGAACCAGAAATTGGATATATAAGCAATGGAACATCATTACTTAAGTGGTGAGAAGGTGTAGAATAAGAGTTAAATGCAAAAACTCCCTTTGACACATGACTCCTTCTATCAATCGATTCAACTTGAGACTGCATTGATGGCTCTTTACATTTTCCTTCAAAATCTGCATAGGAAATACAAGTGTGAGGATGGAAATGATGCTCAAAAGAAGGTAAAGATGATGAATGAATCATAGGCAACAAACAAGAATAGAAATATGGAATTCTCCCTTCATGATGAGTTCGAATTAATTCTCCATTAGTGCGGCCAGATTTGGGTTGACGTTGTTCCATGAAGTGATACCAAATAGATTTATCTCCTAGCAGACAAACTCCATGGAAGCTAGGGAATTGTACAAGTGACTTTGGAATGGAACATTGCATGACTAACTTCACTTGACTTCACTTAATCTGTACAAAAGCAGAAACACTAAACAAGGCAAAGTTAAGTTTGTTAGGAAAGCTATAAACACTCGCCTTCCCATGCACAATCAGCTCACTTGATGCTTCACGCATCTCCTCAGATTGTTTTACCTCTTTTTCTAACTCACATTCCTCAACTTTTACCTCAAGTGCACTCTCACCACCACACTCAACTCGCTCTTTTTCAAGTTTTTGTTGGAGGAGTTGTTGATATGTCTCCCACACTCTACTAACTCCTTCATCTACGGATAATGTATTTGCATGCTTTGTTGTCAAATGAACCTCCTCACTTCTCCTTGAATATACTGACTTTGAAGAGGTAGGTTGGACGTTGGGGTGGAATTGTGTAGAACCCCTCCTCTTGACATCCTTATTCACCATTCGGTCAAGGCGTCGATGAAGAGGCTCGAAAGCTTCATCCAAACTCTGCTTGAATTCTTCCATCATGGCCTCCATGTGTAGTTTTAAGTCCATGGTTTGTTCTCCAACTCCACTTGACATGCTTAGGTAAACCTGCAAATAAACAACTACCTCTCTTTCTGTTGTTTTTGTTGTTTTTTTTGTACAATGTATAGGTCACTCACGCTCATGTTTCACTCAAGTGTATCACTCTCTAATAGTCTCACCAAACAATTCCTTGACTTGCTAGTTGCTCGGGTTGAACAAGTTAGGCGTCACCGTAAGGTTCGTTCTTGACTAGTCAATAAGTGACACAAGATAGTAGCAATGGATGGAGGTGAATGAAGACCTAGGCATGACCTAAAACTCAGATTAGGACTAACAATAACTAACGACTCAAAAAGAAAGCAAGACAAGTGACTTCAAGGCTGAAATTTTGAAAATCCTAGAAAACTCTACCCGAAGGGCAAAATTTCTGGAATTTGTTGAGCTGCTGATCCTCGGTCTTTTGGTCAGGTTTTTGGGGTATTTTGGGTGCTATTTTGGTGTATAGGTCAGCCCTTAAATTGCAGTCCAATCGGATCACAAAGTGATGCTCAACCGATTCAAAATTGCGGGCTGGTTTGGCGTGGCAAGGTGTAGCGGTTGGCTTTTGGATTTTGGAAACGGAATTGGGTGTAAGGTGGTGTGAGAACCCGTAAATTTTCTTTATTTCTAGGCTTTAAATTATTTATTTGCACCCGTTTTCCACATTTTCTTTATTTTATAAATTTTCTGGACATTTTTATGAGTAAATAGGGTTTTAAAAATATTTTTCTAGTATAGGTCAATTTACGAGATTTTTGGAGTGAATAGTGGACGTGGGACCCGCTAGTGCGTTAAGTGAGAGAAATTCGACCGATTAGGTCAAGTTTTGCGTACAGGGATTAAATTACTAGGTGTTAGTAGGTGATTAGAGGTTAAAAAGGTGCCGCGTGTCGCGGCGGGATTGGTCAAGACTTGCCTAACTTTTATCACCTTTACCAAAAGCTAATTTTGACCCAATTCTTTCCCATTTTCACCCCCTCTTGGCCGAACTTCATAGAGAGAAAAGAAGAAAGAGCCTTCAACTTTTGATCTTCCATTTCTTGCTTAATCTTACAAATTAACCACTTGAATCTCAAAGTACTCCATAAAAACTACTTGCATAGAAGGATTGAAGCTCTTGGTGGAGTTGTTTTGGGGACTAAGGCCTTAAGCTACCACCTTTGTTGAGGATTTGAGGTACCTTGCTTGGAAACTTGACTTTTACTACTCTTAATGTCAAATTAGTGGCCTATGGTGGATTAGTAGTTAGATTTATGGATGAATTTATGGTTTAATTGAAAGTTGAGTAAATTTCTGATTTATTGGGAATTTTTCTGTTTTATATAATAAATGTTAGTTAGCCTTGGATTGAAGGTTTAGTATTGAGCCAATTGGAGCTCTTGTATGTGAATTGTGATTAATTGTGGAAAATTTCAGCTTTGAACAAAAATTTCAGTTTTAGGGTTTTGGAAATTGGGGCTTTCTATAACTGATGATTGGAATGGCAATTGGCTTGGAATGAAGGTTATTGAGTAGCCTATGAGTGAATTGTAGTAATTGTGGTTGAATTGGATGGGATTTGATGTTTGTTTGTAGGATGGAAAAGCTGGAATTTAAGGGAAGTGCTGTCAAAATTTCCGCAGGAATTCCTGAGCAGTCTCGGGAAATCTATTATAACTCGATGTAGAAATATCAGAATTAAGTTCCGTTTGTTGTGTTTTAAACTAGACTCCTAGGGGTACAAACCGTGAAAATTTCAGACCCTAGTTCTGTCTGTGTGATTTATGGTGATTTTCCAAAGTTGACTGAAATTACATACCTGTTCTGTCTTTGACTGGACGATGCTGCGACTTGAGGCTAGAATTTATCTAACTTGTGATTCGAATCTTGTAAACATGTCTTCTAAGTAATTGTACCCCTTTGAGTTTATTTTCCGACGGTACAAATTTTATCAATTTTGGACTTAAGATTTGTGAGATATGATTTTTCCAATGAGGGTGCGCAAAACTGGAAAATCCTGTTTTCCTAGAATTATTCTTACTTTCCTTTTATCTCTTAGGTTTGAGAGTTTGTTACACCTTTAGCCTTAAAATCGAAGTATTTTCCATTTTAAAGCTATAATTGAACTTTACTTGCGTGAATCATGAAAGAGACGTTTGACTCGTATCCGAGTATCAATGGTAGTTTCTTGCTTCTTGTAGGTCGGGTTGGTGATCCCGGACAACCGTCGGGCGAGAAATTGTGATTTGCTTGCTTAAGTGGTGAGTGTACTATGTATGGCTTGTGTTTACTTGGTTGTGTACTTGGATCCTTGAATTGGATAACTGTGATTATGTGCTTGAGGCGAGAGTGTACTTTATCGCTCTCGTTCTTTTATGTGTATAATTGATTACTGGATATGTGTGAATTGAACTAAATACTTGTGAATTGGATTCATGTCTGGCTTCATGTCGTTTTGGGTATGAGCCCTACGACTTTACTGTGATAACTGAGCTCAAGCCTTAATGGCCGTTTATCGAGTCGAGCCGGTAAGGGTCGGTCGATTAGGTAACGTGCCGTGAGTTCACTGTGTGTCGAGTGGAGCGTTTGCTCCTCGACTTGTGGTATACTCGAGTATTACCCCTGATTACTGTGAGGTGTTCGGGCCCGGTAGGGGAATGTATGGTGGAAGGTATTGGGAGTAAAGTGGTGATCTACGGTCGTACGTGTCCGTTGGACGTTGACGGAGTGTCAACGGGAAGTGATCAAGTGTCGCAAAAGGAAATTGGCTCCCGAGAGCCACCCGTATCCTTTCACTTGTGAAACTAGTTTGGTATTCTTCCTATGTGTGTTATTTGAGTATGATCGAGCATGGCTATTTGTGCGCTTTGAATGCATGAATTTTAGTACCTCATTGGGTGAAAGCTCACACTCGTACTTTTGTTTTCCTTACAGGGCATGTTATTGGGAACCATGAGTTTTGGTGAAACGAGTAGAGCTTATTAGGCATTCTTTTGCATCTTGTATAGCTCCTCGACTTTTAGGAACCCTAATGTGGGACTTGAACATTTCATTTTGAATTGGAAAAACCCTAGAGCGGGTTATGTGTATATATTTTCTCATGTATATATGATGTACTTTCTTGGAAATGTACTTGTCTATGTTTAATTAAAGTTTAGCCGTGTTTGGTACGCGTTCGTTCCGTTTTTTTTTCCGTTTTCGTTTGGCGCGCTTGTTGTCAAACTTACTTGTTGGTATACCTCCCGAAATGTTTATATTTGCGTGTATGTGACCGTTAGCAGTCCTGGCGAGAGCTGGGCAGGCAGTTCGCTAACCCTTAGGGTACGCCCTAGGGGGAGGTGGGGCTGTCACAGGTGGGCTGTTTTAGGTCGGTTGGAGGGGAACTTGGGCCTTTGGCCGATGGGTTCTTGGCTGCTATTAATCCCAACAGAATTAGGATTAGTTGGAGTCAAGGTGGGACTTGGTGCACAATTAGGAAACTAGAGCCAATATCTTTCTTCCCTTTTTTTTCTTTCCTTTTTTCGTTTCTTTTCTTTCTTTCTTTTGTTTCTTTTGTGGCTCAACAGATTATTATAAGCACGTAATTCCAGTCCCAAAAATTTCCTTGAATTCGGTTCTAGCTTCAAGATTCGCCAAGACAAGATTGAAGATTGTTTCAAGTATAAAGAACCCCACAATTTGGTTTCAAGAATCTCCCCAAATCAGCCTTTGGTGGTTCAAGAACTTCAAGAAATTCGTTCAAGAAGCTCAAGAACTTCCCCAAATATGTTTTGGTATTCAAGTTTTGCAAGAAACAACACAAAAGTTCAAGAAATAAGGGCAAAACAGGTTCGGCAGCCTCCCAAGGAAAAATTTCCAGCAACGACTCAAGAACAATGAGGTATGTGAAACTTCTTTTTTTTTGTGACTTTTTGCTAGGTTGTTTTCACGCCCCAAGCAACACAATAACCAACCAGAATTAGACCACAATCTAGACAAACTAACAGTAAATATTGGATGAAAACAATCTGGGCAGATTACAACACAAGGAACAAACCTACTTGATATGCGGCAATAAGAGCAAAAACCCTAGCCGTCGCAAAAAAATTTTTTTTTTCTCTAAACCAACACAAGACTTCACAAGACACCAAAATAAGAAAGAAACACAAGTTATGCAAAGCAAAAAAAAAATTCGGATGAACAGTGTCGCTACAGTACTTCGGATGAACAGTACGCGTGAATGGTGTCGCTACAGTTGCGATGAACAGTACGATGATACAGTACTTTTTTTTTTTGGGTGACTCTCAACGATGTCAAGACTCAAAAACAAGAAAAAGGGATATACGTGATACCTCAACCTAGCTCTGATTACCAGATGATGTGAGCGCGGAAGCAAAGATTAGATCGTAGAGGACACGTTGGGTAATGGATGGAATTGAATCCAAACTTGGACCACTCAAGACGGATTCAACGGTAGAGGACGCCACAATCAAGTGTGTTTGCTTGATTGATAAGTCAATAAACAACCTAGGATCAACTCTAGGATGTTCAAACTAACTTTCACAAGCTAAAGGAATTTTCCACAATTAATGGACGAAATTCTGGAATTTTTATTGAATAATATCGAAAAACTGAATGTAAACAATGACTTGGGGCTATTTATAGCCTTGTCTAACCCTAATAGAACTTGGAAAATATTAAGGAAATTCGGCCAGCCCATTGGGTCTCTCTTGGCCGAAAGCTAACCTACTAATTAATTAAATTAATGACTAACTAAAGTACTATTGGACCTAAAGCCCACATGGCCGAAGCTAAGCTCAAGAAGAGCTACTTAATCGAGGCCCAATCCTCCCTTTGAGGCTTGATCACTTGCCCCTTCAATTGTAAGCAATATCTTGGTAGTCTTGCAAGGATCCTCCAAGTCAATTCCTTCAATGCTTTTGGCTTGGTTTCTCTTGAGCTTATACGGCATGAAGTAAGGCTTGAAGTGACTATTTGAACCTCTTAACTTGTGCATGTGTAACGGGCCTATGTGAACACCACGGCCAGCTTGCTCATTCGCATCAGGACTGATGTGTGCACGGATGGCGGCCTTGACTCAAGGCTTTCATAGAGACATTGAAGGCGTGGAAGTTGCTAAGCAAGTTGTCTACACATTGATCCAAGCCCATGAAGCATCAAGTTTCGACCGTGCATGCCCTTAACGCGTCTTGGCCCGATTGGTGGTAGTATTAGTTGTTGTTAGTTGGGTTTTCGAGTCATTAGTTGAATTGCTAGTTTAATTAGTAGTTTCATTTGGTTGTGCAAGTCGGCCCACTCTTGCCAAAGTGTGGTCCGAATTTCCTTTTCTAGATTAAGTAGACGGGCCTCCAATCCTTGACCAAGATGGATTAGGCCTTAGTACTAGGTTTTCATTTTGTTTAGAGTTGGATTAGATTGTTGAATTGAGTCATGGGTCGGCCCACCTTGTCCAAGGAGTGGCCGAACCTCCTTTCCTACTTTTGTTAGGGTTTCATTAGTCCCTTAGCCTATATAAAGGCTCACTTTGTACGGCTAAGGGGTACGCAATTTTGATAATAAAATACTTAGTTTGTTTCTCTTCCATTGAGAGATTCGAATCCTTTACTTGCTTTTGGCAAGGGTTCTTGAGCAATCTTGTGCTTGTCCTTGATTGTTCTACCGACCTATCCACTTGAGTAAACACTTTGATTGGAGTCGTCGCCTACTACCTTTAATCAATTCGTGTCGTCCGTTTTGGTTCTAGGTTCCGCAATCCAAGTGTTGGACAATCTCGCTAGATCCTTGGGCAAACGTGCTACGAGTCTCGAAACGCGTTGATCGAGGAGCGTATCAGGTTACACACGTTGATAATAAAATTTCAGCATTGTTTTTTCTTACATTCGAGAGTTACAATTTCCATTACTTGCTTGGCAAGGGTTCTTGAGCAATCTCGCGATTGTCCTTGATTGTTCATCCAGCCTGTCTACTTGAGTAGCCACCTCAATTGGAGTTGCCGTTCTACCGCCTTGAGTCAAGTCGTGACGCCCTTCTTGATTCTAGGAGTCGCAAATCCAAACGGTTGGAAATCTCGCTAGATCCTTGGGCAAACGTGCTACGTGTTTCGGAACGTGTTGACCGAGGAGCGTATCAGTTCTATTGTAAGCAAATTCGACATGTGGCAAACACTCTTCCCAAGATTTAAGGTTTTTCTTTATCAAAGCCCTGAGTAACGTGCCAAGTGTGCGATTGACAACCTCAGTTTATCCATCGCTTTGGGGATGACTTGTGGTCGAAAAGAGTAGTTTAGTGCCAAGTTTAAACCACAAAGTCTTCCAAAAGCTCAAAAACTTCATATCTCGATCACTAACAATGGTTTGAGGCATACCATGCAAGCATACAATTTCTTTAAAGAACAAGTTAGCAATATGAAATGCATCATCAGTTTTTATGACAAGGGATAAAATGAGCCATCTTAGAGAATCGATCAGCTACCACATAGATGGAGTCATTATCCCTTGGTGATCTAGGTAATCCCGAGACAAAGTCCATAGACAAGTCTACCCAAGGATAATGTGGAATGGGCAATGGGGTATACAAGCCATATGGATTAGTTTTAGACTTGGCCTTGTGGCAAGTGGCACATCTACCAACCATGCGTTCAACATCCCTACGCATATGAGGCCAGTAAAAGTGTTCTTGCAACATTGCTAAAGTCTTAACAATGCCAAAATGTCCCACGAGACCACCACTATGTGCCTCTCTAACCAACAGATCACAAATAGAAAAATTAGGCACACACAACTTGTCCACATAGAATAAAAAACCATCATGCAAGAAGTATTTTCCATGCGGACTCTTAGTATAGGATGCATACATTTCCCCAAAATCAAGATCATGTGCATAAAGTTCCTTGATCATTTCAAAACCGAGCAACTTAGCATCAAGGAAAACAAGCAAAGAATGTCTACGAGATAGTGCATCAGCTACCACATTCGTCTTGCCAGTTTTATACTTAATGACATAGGAGAAAGTGTCAATGAAACTTACCCATTTGGCATGTCTCTTGCTCAATTTCGGTTGCCCCTTGAGAAACTTCAAGGATTCGTGGTCAGTGTGTATCACGAATTCCCTTGGGCGGAGGTAGTGTTGCCATGTCTCCAAGGCTCGCACAAGTGCGTACAACCCCTTGTCATACGTGGGGTAGTTCAATGTAGCACCTCCCAGTTTCTCACTAAAGTATGCATAAGACCTCTTGTCTTGCATGAGAACAGCTCCAATCCCTACACCAGAAGCATCACATTCAATCTCAAAAGTCTTGTTAAAACTAGGTAATGCTAAAACAGGTGCATGTGTGAGTTTGTCCTTAAGAGTAAGGAAGGCTTGTTCTTGGGATTTTCCCCAATAGAATTTGTCATTTTTCTTTGTCACGGCGGTCAATGGAGCAGCAATAGTGCTGAAGTCTTTGACAAAGCGTCGATAGAACCCCGCCAATCCATGGAAACTTCACACCTCAGGGACGGATTTTGGTGTTGGCCATTGCTTGATGGCCTCTATCTTGGATTCATCTACTTTGATGCCTTGTGAACTCACAACATAGCCTAGAAACACAAGTTCATTAGTACAAAAAGTACGCTTCTTAAGGTTAGCATAGAGGCGCGCCTTTCGAAGTGTATCAAGTACCAATCTCAGATGCTCCATGTGTTCATGCATGCTTCGACTATATATCAAGATATCATCAAAGTAAACAATAAAAATTTCCCTATGAATTGTCTCAAAACATGGTTCATCAATCTCATAAAAGTACTAGGGGCATTAGTCAACCCAAAAGGCATGACTAACCACTCATAAAGTCCATGTTTTGTTTTAAAAGCTGTTTTCCACTCATCTCCCTCCTTCATCCTAATTTGCTGATAGCCACTTCATCCTAATTTGCTGAAAGTACTAGGGGCATTAGTCAACCCAAAAGGCATGACTAACCACTCATAAAGTCCATGTTTTGTTTTAAAAGCTGTTTTCCACTCATCTCTCTCCTTCATCCTAATTTGCTGAGAGCCACTTCTCAAATCAATTTTAGTGAAAATCACAGCACCATCAAGTTCATCAGGCATATATCATCTAATCTAGGAATGGGGTGACGGTATTTAACAGTGATGACATTAACAGCTCTACAGTCAGTGTACATACGCCAAGTATCATCCTTTTTGAGGACAAGTATAACAAGCACAGCACACGGGCTCAAACTTTCTTTTACCCAACCCTTACCTAGTAGGCCATCAACTTGCCTTTGGAGCTCCTTAGTTTCCTCAAGTCCCATGCGGTAAGCGGGTTGATCGGGTAGTGGTGCTCTAGGAATCAGGTCGATTTGGTGCTCGATCCCTCGTATGGGTGGTAAGCCATCCGGGATCTCATCAGAGAACACGTCCTCGAATTCCTGTAAAAGAGCAACTACACTCGAAGGCAATGTGTGAGAACCCTCACTTTGAAATTCAATTTTCCCCAAATTACTTGCTTTGCCCTATAATTTAAACCCCCTATTATATGCCTTGCATTACATTCTCCATGTACTACAATATTTTGCATACATTGCATTTCATTCCTTTTGTCTTGAAGTAAAACAATTGCTTGAGTGGATTTCAAATAATTCACCCCTTACATGTTTCCAAGTGACTTTCTTTTGTGGTAGGGACTTTATATGAGAGGTTAGGGGTGTTAAATAGGTATTGGTGCAATTGGAAGGGTTGAATTAGCATTAGTCAAAAGATTAAGAGAGGTAATGGACATGAAGTGGGCTATGTGGCAAAACCCTAGCCAAGTATTTTGTTTGACCAAAGGTTAGCTAATAATTTAAACCATCTTGGCCCTTTTTGTTTCTTTACTTGGCCGAATTTCTTGGCTTCAAAAGAGGAAGAGAGAGAGCTCCAAATTCTTTCTTTTTAACCCTAGTAATCAAGAGCCAAACAAATCAAAGAGAAAGATTGTGAGTTAGTGAGAAATTTCCTTCCAACCTTAGTGTTTGATTCAAGCTTGAAGACTTCATTTGGTGGATGTCTTGGTGCTCCAAGCTTCTTATAAGAAAGGTAAATAATCTTTAAATCTTGGTTTTATGGTGTTATATCATGTACCATAGGTTTTATTTGCAAACTACAAGTTGTTTGGTTGAGATTTGGGGTTGAAATCTTGGATTAAACAAGTAGAAGTTGAGGTAGTTAGTATGCCTACCAAGTGTTTGATGAAATGTTTGCACTTTGTTCATGGTTGGTTATGAAGTATTTACATGTTTTAAACCTCTTTTGAGTTAGATCTACCCTTGATATGATGCATAAGTGAAAATCATTTGAGGATGAAGGTTGGATGAATAGAGAGAATTGTGGAGTGATTTCATTTGCCATGGCTGACCGGTTTGTGAAGGAAGGGTTTTTCCTTGATTCTTGTGGTTTATTTACACCTTAATCATGCCTAAGCAACTTGGCTAGAGATTGGTTAAGCCCATGTGTGAATTGGAATGAATTTGGAACAAGTAAAGTGGTTGGAAGGACCACTAGTGGACTGGTTTAGGTCTTCATGATGACTAGACTGTTATGGTAATGCTTAATTATGTTTATGTGTTGTATTTTGAGTTCCAATGGTACCAAATGACTTAATCCCCTGTATATGAACATTAGAGGACTGATTTGGGTAAATTTGAACCAAAACAAGTGAAGATAGCATGAGGAACTAGTGTGCATTTGTTAGGGTTTGAGACTGATCCAGGGTTGGAAAATCAGCCGACTTGTCCGAGTTACTGGTACTTCTAGAAGATGAACGAGAATGTGTTCTTGGTACCATTAGAAATCCCTTCAAGTCTAGTTTCCAATGCCGCCGACGGCACCTAATTCTGACCTTCCTACAGTGAGATATGGCCGTTTTACCGAGACTGCGCGGTCGCGACTGTTTACCCGCGAAGAACCTTTTAAAGCTTGAATGAAACTTTCCTTTTACCCAACTTTCTTGCACTTGTTAAACTTGTTTCCTCATGAACTTTCACTGCATTTTGGGCCTAATTTTCATGGTGAATTGAGTCGGTCTAACCACTCACTTAGTCACTTAATGAGCTCACTATTGGCTTGAAATTAAACCTAGTTTATTAACAATACTCCCTCGTTGCCCTAGGAGTGGGAAACGGTGGTGAATGTAAACGCGCGACTTTACGCTTGACTACTACATTACTTGACAGGTGAGTGTTCCACTACCTGCTACCTGCTTATGTGAACTAACTGAGTACTTGAACTACTACTGTTGAGCCAAACCATGTTCTGATAAAAATGAAGGCGAGTGTGTACTTTATCGCACTCGACCTTTCTCATTTTCCACTGAGGCTTGTATACTGATATTATGAGATGTGATTTCTCTATGTGTGACTGTATGAGATGTGATTTCTGTGAGAACCCGAAAATTTTCACATTTTTCAAGTATTATTTTATTTCCTCGCCCATATTTTTATACTGTCCTTGAAAATATTAAATGTTTTATACATTTTACAAGTAAGTATAATTTTTAAATCATTTTCCTAGTATAAGTTAGTGTACGTTAATTCGAAGTGCATTTTTTCGACGTGGGACCCGCTAGTGCGATATAATTTTGCCGATTAGGCGTTGAAGTATTAAGTGATATTATTTTCCATGGTACTAGGAGATGATTAGAGGTTAGCTAGATAGATGAATTATTGGAAGTGAGAAGATAAGCTTAAAACCATTCAAAGGGCCAAGTGTCGCAAACCAATTGGGAGTTGGACTTTTGACCAAGACGATTAACCTTTACCAAAACCAATTTTTGACCAATTTTCCTTCCATTTTTCCCTTGCCTTGGCCGAACCTCTTGACAAGAAAACAAGAGAGAGCTTCTTCCATTTCTAGCTTCCAAATTCACTCAAATCTTGAGTTCCAACCGACCAAATCGCAAACCCTTCCATACAAGTGACCACTAAGGGAAACTAAGGGCTTTGGTGGAGTTGATTTGGAGGAGAAAGACTAAGCTACCACTTTCCTTGAGGTTCTAAGGTAAATTTGCTAAGAACACCCCTCTTTGCTTCTAATAGATGGAAATTAGTGGCTTGTGGTTGCCACTTTGGTGGTTTTGTGCATTATTTCTTGGTTATGAGTAGTGATATGTGGATTTTTAGTTTATAGTGAATTTTTCTGCCCTGTTCGGCCATGATGGAGGCCGAATTGGACTTATCTCAAAACATGAAAGTTGTATATAATTGAATGTAGATTATACCTGTAAAATGGCAGCTCAATCGGAGCACTGTAGCCTGTGCAATGACTATTGTACCCCTGCTGCCCTGTTTCTGCCAAAACTGGAAATCAGCATCTGTAATTGGCGCTTTTGGCTGGGAAGATGAATGAATTAGCTTTTGATGCCTTCTTAAGAATTGTAGCCTTGTATCTTAGCTTTCGAATGGCTTTGGAATCAACTGGATCGGAGTTGTGTGTTCTGCGATATGACTGAATAAATCAGGACTGCTAGTTGAATTTCACAGTGAGCTTTGAACTGGAATATCTGGGTCTGTTTGGGTAAAGTTGACTAGGTTACGTTGAGAACTGGGCTACGGTGTCTTCATACGAATTGTAGAACTATGTCTTAGCTTCGAAACGGTATAACGTTTACCCCAATCCGATAGGTGTAGCTTCGGTTGTAACCAATACGCTAAAAGATGTCAAACCTGTCATTTTGTTCCTTGTCTTAAACCTTAATCCCGATCCCTTTTCTAGTTTGGTTTTGTAATTGAATGACTTTTAGCCTTTTTAACGGCTATTGTAATGAGATTATTTGTATGTGATTTTGGGGGCTGATTGAGGAAAATAATGAAGCCATAAATGGCTGGAAAATAGATAAATACAAAGGGCGTGCTGCCCAAATTTGCACTCAAATGGCGATTTCAAATTTTAAGAGCAGACATAAGTTTTACAACTATTTCACTCATGTCTTTTGGACTAAATGCACTCTTTTTACTTCCAAAATCATACTTATACATTGTACTATTAGTTATTCGGATTTTCTTTGATTCACCAAACATTTTGATGGTTGAACCATAATATGTTCTCATAATTATTCTTAGGGTTGATTGGTGACTAAGGGTGATATCCGGAAGGAATACTTTTGACGTTATTTTGCTTGTTTAGGTGAGTGTTCTGTATACGTTTTGTTTCTTATGATTATGTGACGTGTTATGACTATTTGGATTGTTTGATTAAATGTTAAATGGTTTCAATGATTGCTAAAATGATTTTTGCTAGGCGAGTGTGTACTTTATCGCACTCGACCTAAGCGAACATGAAATTTTCAATGATTGAATGATTAAATGTTAATTGTGCATGAATGTAAGCCTTCGGGCTGAACTGGGCCCTGCCCTTTGTTACTGGTCGACTCGAGTCAGAAGCGGACTCGGTCGGGCGATTAGTGACCCTGGGTGAATGTTTGGTATACTCGAGTATGACCACGAAGTTGGCGGAGATTGGGGAATGAAAATGAATTAACGAATGACAAGAAAATGAAGGAGTTTTCACTTACAAACAATGTTTTAATGATCGGAGAAATAAGGAAAATATTAGGCGAATGAATGAACGAACGAACGAATAGCTCCTCGTGAGCATGTATCCTTTTTTTGTATGTGTTACTATTGCTTTATATCGTAAAAATGTTATCTGGATTACTTGTTAGTACATGCTTAATGTCCTTGTTTAACTGCTTGGTGGTGTATATAGAATCTCACTGGGCTTTTAGCTCATTCCACGCCTTTTGTTTTCCTTACAGGGGTAGCAAGCATGGGCGAGGGGCCTGTATAGAATAGTATAGCCTAGTTTTGTTTTGAATTGTTTTGTTTTGGCTTTTATTTCCGCTCTAGTGCTTGGATAAGGTGGACTGTATCGTGAATTCAGAGCTTTGGTATACATTTGGGACTGTACTTGTGGTTGAGATTGAAATGAATGTATTTATATGGTTCAAGTTTGGGTATTGTTTTCACTTATTCTCGAGGCTTTTCTTATTTTATTTTATGTGAGTGAGCGAGTCCTGGCGAGAGCTGGGCAGGCGGTCCACCGAACCCTTTGGTTCGCCTTAGGGGAAGGTGGGCTGTCACAATTTCTCTATATGTGACTGTACTTGAGTTGTTTGGGTGATACCCCATCAACTATTGCCACTGTTTGGGTATCCCACATCATAGGTGAGTCGGTTGGATCGAGCCAGCAAGGGCTTGGTCGAGATGGCCGATAAACCTTGGGGACTGTTTACTGATCACTGGAAATTGGTATATTCGAGTATTACCTCACTACTGTTATGGAGTTCGGGCCCGGTAGGGGGTTGACTGGTGGACGGAGATTGGTGAAAGTGGTGTTCTACGGACTGTATATTCTTTAAATGCAAACGTTGACGGAGAGTCAACGGACCCTGGAATGATCAAGCTCAAGGGGATTCGGCTTTTGAAAGCCACTCGTATCCTTAATTTGAATTGTGATTAAATTATTATTGTTTTGTACAGTATTTACCTGGTTATTTTATACTCTTATCTGGCTACGTGCTTACTTGCTTTACTTGGAACCTCACTGGGTTTTAGCTCACCCCACTCCCTTTGTTTTCCTTAACAGATTTGGGACGGACTTTTGGTCAAGAGCTTTCTTAGCTCCTTTTCCTTGAACTTGTAACCTTTTTGTTAAGATGACTTTACTTTTGACTTTTGTAACCTTGAATTCGATAGTTTGACTTATGTTATCTAATTGTAGTATGGATGGTAAGGGTGACTTTTAGCTTGCCTTTTAAGTTTGAAAAGTTGGCTTGACGATTATTTGTCATTAAGGTTTGTACGTTTTGAATTGAAGTTATTCCACTGGTTATCTTGAGTTGCTAGTTCTTTGATCGACCGAGCCCCGGCGAGAGCTGGACAGGCAGTCCGCTCATACCCTAGGGTTCGCCCTAGGGAGAGGTGGGGCTGTCACAGGTGGTATCAGAGCCTAGGTTTGAATTGGCCTGGGCGAGTTAGAAATTTCCGACTTAAGGATTATATTTGGTTATCCCCCTTAAGAGTACTTACGTTTCCTTTATACTTGTTGTAGGATGGACGGACATAGTGGCCCTAGTGATAGTCTTGTTGGTGAGACGCCCCGTGGAGTACTCCCTATGATTAAGTACCAGATCCGGCCAAGAGGAGCCACTGTACGTTGGAGTCCGGCTAACCGCCATCGGCGATGCGAGTGCCGCCATACCTATGCCTATCCCAATACAGTCGTTTTGGCCGTGGTAGAGGAAAGGAAGGAGTTGGCAAAGGACAATATTAGGCTTGAAGCCGAATTGAACCAACTAAGGGAAACTAACAAGAGGCAAGCCGAGCGGATTAAGGAGTTGGAGTATGATGTGGTCGAGGGCCAGGAAAGAGTTGATGATCTATGTGCACAGCTTGGAGAAACTCAAGAGCGTTTAGTTAAGAGGGCCATGAAAGTGAGAAATAGAGCTGAATCGATTCTGAACACTTGTGATGACCTGATAGGGGAGGCGAGCGACGAGGCCTCTCATGTTGGATTTGGGTCGGAAGCTGAACCTTCCGAGGATAGGGGGTCAGCTGGTCCCGCCGCAGATTAGGCTTGCACTATTAGGTTAGGATAGCGGATGATTTTTACCCTTGTACATAGACAGGATAGGGGATGTAGTGACTTGGTGGTTGTATAGCTTTCTTTTGATTGCCTACTCTAGGGTTTTATGTGATATGATTGTATCTGCACTTTTGAGGCTCGTACTTGATATTTTTGGTCCTATTATCTTGTAAATGACTGCCATGAGCCTTTGGATGTATAATACTGTGACGGTTGACTTTTGCTTTTGACCTTGACTTTTGATTTTGACCTTTGACCGTTGACTTTTGACTTTGACCTGGCCTTATTTTAAATTGACATTTAACTGCTCTACATCCTCAATTGTTTATCGTATCCTTGATTTCATTTCTTATTTGACTTTTGAAATATAAATAAGTACATATTGCATACCCATATATGCTTACACTATTAGTTATTATACGTGGGCCTTAGGCCAGTGAGTAATAATGGAGACTAGACAACGTGGTCGGGGCCGTGGACGTGAACCCAGGCAGGTTCCGGACCGAGAAGAGGAACAAGGGTCGGTAGCAAATCAGAACCAAGGACCCAGAGCTGAAGGAGGGGACCAGGTAGCTACGGCTATCCATCGCATGACTGATTTACTGGCCCGTTTGGTTGACCAGCAAGGTCAAGTACCTGGTAACCAACAAAGGGACCCTGAGGTAGGTGAGGATAGGGCCCTGGAACGTTTTCAAAAGTTCGCTCCTCCGAAATTTCTTGGGGGACCCGATTCGGAAATTGCCGAGCACTGGTTCGAGCGAATGGAGGATATATTCGCTGCGTTACATTACACTGAGGAGAGGCAAGTGACTTTTGCCGTTTTCCAATTAGAAGGTGCGGCCCGTTCCTGGTGGAACGTAGTAAGAGCCAAGTGGGAAAGAGAGCAAACCCCACGTACCTGGATGAACTTCACTAGGGAATTCAATGAGAAGTTCCTTCCGCCCTTAATTCAGGAAAAAAGGGAGGATGAGTTTATTAAGCTACGCCAAGGCACCTCAAGCGTGGCTGAATATGAGACCCAGTTCACTCGATTCTCCAAGTGATGCGGTTGAGCACGAGACCCATGGTACTCAGGTAGACCCTGTGAAGGTGCCCCATGGCCCAGTGACATGAGCACGAGCCACAAGATTCAAGGAGTCACTTCAAGCCTTGGTTCATGCCGTCCAAGCCCAAGAGAAACCGCCCATTGAAGGGATTGAGTTGGAAGATCCTTGCAAGAGTATTAAAGTGTTGCTTACAATTGAAGATGCAAGTGTTCAAACTCCAAACGGCAATGTGGGCCGCTGAGCTGTACGGGGGTCTCGCTGTGAAAGCTAGTTTGAACATCCTAGAGTTGATCCTAGGTTGTTTATTGACTTATCAATCAAGCAAACACACTTGATTGTGGCGTCCTCTACCGTTGAATCCATCCTTGAGTGGTCCAAGTTTGGGTTCGACTCCATTTGTCTTGCAACGTGTCCTCTAAGATCCTAAGATAGCTTTCGCGTTCGTATCATCTGGTAATCAGAGCTAGATAGAGGTATCACGTATATCCTTTTTTTTATTATTATTATTATTTTTGGGTCTGTTTAGTCTTCTAAATTCGTACATCAAGTGTTAGGGTTATCAAGTCCGAAATCTGTCTTTGTTGTTTATCGTTGTCCAAAGTTTCGGTCCAACTTTGTCGTGTGTTTTGTGTCTGAAATTCTGTTTTGTGTCTGTAATTTTGTGGGATAGCCGTGTCTTGACCAGAAAAACAAGAAAAAAAATAGGCGGCGGCTAGGGTTTCTTTCCCTTCTTGTTGCACCTTGCGTTAGGTTGTCCTTGTCTAGTAATCTGTCCAGATTGCTTTTCTTCGTTGGTTGCTGTTCGTTGTCTAATTGTGGTCTATTATTCTCATTGGGTTTGTGATTGTTTGGGTCGTGGAAGCAACCCAGCAATCGGTCAAAAAAAAAAAGAAAGAAAGAAAGGAAACGAAAAAGAAAGAAAAAAAAAAGAGAGGGGAAGTTGCGGCCTAGTTTCCAATTGAGAATCAAGTTCCAACCGTGAGTTATAATCAAACCTAATCCTTTTGGGATTAGAGACGGCCAAGGAAACCATCTTCCCAAAGTCTAAATCACCCCCAAGCCCTTATCAGCCTTCCAACCGACCTCACCAGCCCAAGAACGCCCAAAACAGTCCCCAAACCAACCCAAAAACCGCCTTGACTCCTTGGATTTGCCCTAATCGGTAAAGCAGCAAATTATCATCCGATTTGGCTGGAAATTGAGGGCTGATTTACACATCATTTGAGCTCCCTAAAAACACCCTTTGCCCTCCAAAACACTGACCAAAAAGGCCCTGATCTAGCAGCTCAATGAAATTCCAGATTTTTGGGTCTTCGGGTAGAGTTTTCTAAGATTTTCAAAATTCCAGCCTTGAAGTAATTTGTTTTGCTTTCTTTTTGAGTCATTAATTATTGTTAGTCCTAATTTGAGTTGTAGGTCATATCTAGGTCTTCATTCACCTCCACTCATTGCTACAATCTTGTGTCACTTGTTGACTAGTCAAGAACGTACCTTGCGGTGACGCCTAGTTTGTTCAACCCGAGCAACTAGCAAGCCAAGGAATTGCTTGGTGAGATTATTAGAGAGTGATACACTTGAGTGAAACACGAGCGTGAGTGACCTATACATTGTTTAGAAGAAAAAAAGAGGAACAAAAAAAGAGAGAGGAAGTCGTTTTTGTTTTATTTTCTTTTGCAAGTGTACCTAAGCATGTCTGGTGGAGTTGGTGACCAACCAATGGACATTAAACTACACTTGGAGGCCATGATGGTGGAGTTCAAGCGGATGCTTAAGAACTCCATTGAGCCTTTGCATGATAGGATTGATCAGTTGGAGAACTCAAGGCCTCCACCTAACTCGAGTAAAGGCAAGGAGTCAGCGTACTCCAATGATGAAGAGGATCTCTTTGAGGGGCGGTATCAATCTGACCAACGGGCTCTAAAGCGAGGAGATGACACCATTAAAGGTGTCAAACTCAAGATCCCCTCCTTCCAAGGCAAGTCGGACCCCGAGGCGTACTTGGAATGGGAACGGAAAATTGAGTTAGTCTATGAATGCCACACTTACACGGAGGAGCAAAAGGTAAAGCTAGCAGCAGTGGAGTTCACAGACTACGCCTCCATTTGGTGGGACCAACTTAGACTAAGCCGAAGGAGAAACCGCGAGAGGCCCGTGGAGACTTGGGAAGAAATGAGGAGTCTAATGAGAAAACGATTCGTCCCAAGCTACTATAGCCGCGACTTACACCGACGGTTATAATCTCTCACTCAAGGTTCCTTGTCAGTGGAGGACTATTACAAGGAAATGGAGATGGCGATCATGAAGGCAGATTTTCATGAGGATAGTGAAGCCACAATGGCTCGATTTTTGCATGGTTTGAGGCCCGAGATCGCTGAAGTAGTGGAACTCCAACACTACCTCGACATGAATGAAATGTTGGAGAAGGCGGTTACGGTTGAACGGCGCCTCAAGAGGAGGGGAAGTACACGGTCTAGCACCACGTACCAAGCTGGAAATTGGCGTGCCCCTCAACCAAAAGAGAGGAGAAGCCCATGACTCCTTCTCAACCTCCAAGGCCGAATGCTTTTCCACCCAAAGTAACGGCCAAGCCTGAATTTAAGGCTAATAGTGGAGCTTCCAAACCGCGAGGCCGCGACACTAAGTGCTTTAAGTGTCAAGGCTTTGGTCATATCGCATCTCAATGCGCCAACCAAAGGACTATGCTACTGTTGCCGAATGGGGAGGTTGTATCAGATGAGGAAGAGGAGTACAACGGGATGCCACCTCTAGAGGAGGAAGAGAATGACTCTAGTGAGGAAATACCTACACATGAGGAGATTGGGTGCTTAGTAGTTCGAAAGGTCCTCACTACCCGTGCCAAGGAGAAGGACATGGAGATACAACGTGACAACCTTTTCTACAAGAGATGTCACATCAAGGATAAGGTCTGTAGTGTTGTTATTGATAGTGGGAGTTGTGCCAATGTAGCTAGTCTACTCATGGTAGAGAAGCTAGGGCTCCCAGTCATCAAACATCCAAGACCTTATCGCCTTCCATGGTTGAACAATGAAGGGGAGGTCCGTGTATTCCGGCAAGTGAAAGTGTCATTCCGAATTAGCAAGTATGAGGATGAGGTCACTTGCGACGTAGTGCCAATGCAAGCAAGCCATCTCATTCTTGGGCGACCTTGGCAATTCGATCGAGATGTGGAGTTCAAAGGAAGAGCCAACAAATACGTCTTCACTCATTGTAATCGAAAAGTGACTCTTGTACCCCTCACCCCGAAACAAGTGTATGAGGATCAAATGAAACTCCAAAAAGAGTATGAGCTAGAACTTGAGAGAAAAAAGCAAGAAAAAAGTGAGGAAGAAAAGGAAGAGAGTAGGGTCGAACCCCTAGGGAAGAAAAAGGCATCAAATGGGTCGGCCATAAGAGAAGAAAGTAAGGGGAAGCTAAGCTTGCTAGCAAAAGCCAAAGATGTAAAGCGAGCTTTGTTTTCCAACCAACTCTTACTTGTACTTGTGTGCAAAGAAGAGTTGGTCATTTCATCTATTCCTACCAACACTTTACCTCCTTGTGTCTTGTCTCTTTTGCAGGAATTTGAGGACATCTTTCCTGAGGATGTGCCCGATGGACTACCACCCCTAAGGGGAATCGAGCACCAAATTGACCTCATTCCTGGAGCCCCATTGCCTAACAAGCCGGCCTATCGCATGGGCCCTGAGGAAACAAAGGAATTGCAAAGGCAAGTGGAAGAGTTGCTAAGGAAAGGCTGGGCTCGAGAAAGCCTCAGTCCATGTGCTGTACCAGTGATCCTAGTGCCAAAAAAAGATGGTGCTTGGAGGATGTGCACCGATTGTAGAGCAGTCAACGCTATCACGGTAAAGTATCGTCACCCTATCCCTAGGATAGATGATATGTTAGATGAACTGCATGGTGCCATCATTTTTACCAAAATTGATTTGAAAAGTGGTTACCACCAAATACGAATGAAAGAAGGTGATGAGTGGAAAACCGCTTTAAAAAATAAATACCCTTTGCCGCACATTGATGAATTGTTTGACCAGTTGCAAGGGGCGGTGGTTTTCTGATGTGTGCACGGACCTTAGCCCAAGTAATGACCCAGTTCGAGTGCCATTGGGCCCGGTCACACGTGCACGGGCCAAACGATTCAAGAAGTCACTCCAACCCCTAGTGCAAAGTGTGCAAGACCAACAAGGAATCCATAGAGATATTGAAGGCTTGGAAGTGGAAAATCAAGTTACCTATACGATGATCCAAGCCCATGAGGAAGCAAGTGGGCCTCCAAGTGGGTTGGTCGACTAGGCCCTAGGCCTTAGCACTAGGTTTTTCATCTTGTTAGAGTTGGATTAGATTGTTAAATTAGGTCATGGGCCGGCCCACCTTGTCCAAAGAGTGGCCGCCCCCTTGCTTGCTTTATTAGGGTTTCGTTAGTCCCTTGACCTAGCCCCTTAGCTTATATAAAGGCTCACCATGTACGGTCAAAGGGTTACGCAATTTTGATAATAAACACTTAATTTTGTTTTCTCTTCCATTGAGAGATTCAATCCTTTACTTGCTTTGGCAAGGGTTTTTGAGCAATCTTGTGCTTGACCTTGATTGTTCCACCGACCTATCCACTTGAGTATTCACCTCAGTTTGGAGTCGTCGTTCTACCGCCTTTAATCAAATCGTGTCATCCGTTTTGGTTTTAGGCTCCGCAATCCAAGCGTTGGACAACCTCGCTAGATCCTTGGGCAAACGTGCTACGTGTCTCGAAACGTGTTGATCGAGGACCGTATCAGTTGGCTTCATAGCTTAGGTGGAGGTATCTTTCGTTATATCCTTGTTTTTTTTCTCCTCTTTGTGTCGTCTAGAATTCGTTGTTGTCCGTTGCCTTGTTACAAAAAAAAAAAAACGAATCTGCACTATTCATCGACTGTTCCCGTCACTGTTCATAGACACTGTTCACGTACTGTTCATCCGCGGGTACTGTTCATCCGAACACAAATCTGTTTGGGTGTTGTCTTTTCGTGCCTTCTGTCCAAATTTCGTTCTTGGATCTTGTGTTTGGGTTGTTTGGGTTTAAAAACAAGAAAAATAAAAAAAAAGTTGCGACGGCTAGGGTTCTTGTGCGCTAGGGTTTTTTTCTTTGCGCAAATCTGTCCAAGCTTTCTTTGAGTCTTCCAAGTTGTTTTACTTGTTTTCCAAATCTGATTTGTGGTTAACTTGGTTGGTATTTTGTGAATTTTGAAGAGAACCTACAAGAATATTGAGTTTCTTGAATTTCTTGACCACAATCTTGAAGTTCTTGAAGTCTTGATAACTTTCTTGGGAGTTCTTGAAGGTTTCTTGTGTGTTTCATTAGCCAAACCAAATCTGGAATATTATTCTATTCAGCCAACCTTTTGTTGTGTTTGTTCGTTATAAGTAAAAAACAAAAAATTCGGGGGGGGGGGGGTACTGTTCACGTTGGTACTGTTCATCATACTGTAGAAGTACTATTCATCCGAAAAAAAGAAAAAAAAAAGAGGAAAAGAAGAATCGGTTGGCAAGAAAACAAAGAGGAAAAAAAATAGCAACCGAATTGTGTGGGGGAAAATTCTGATTTGTGCCATACTACTTGGAATAGAATTTGGAAGTTACTAAAAGTTGTTTCAACAAAAGGTTTTTCTAAAAGGGTTGCCAAAACTAACTTGTTTTCCAAAGTCAATTAGGAAACTAAGTAAAGCACTTGGATAACTCTTTTGTCTTCACTTGGGCACTCTCCTACATTTTCGGAACACCTTCCTACGTTTTAGGAATACACTCCTATATTTTAGAAGTTAGAGTTTTCGTTGATTCCTTTCACCTTCCATTTCTGTACGAGTCTAGAAAGCTTCCAAAACCATCCATTCTTGTTTCCTTTTTGCACCAGCATTGATTGTGTCTTGCTTCTTGATTACTTTTGTGGATAGTTTGGTGACAATTCTTGGATTTTGTGCGGCATTTCTCAACTACTCAAACCGACAGGTAAGGAATTTTGGTAAGCTTATTTGGGTGCTTTGAGTGATACACGAGTGATGAGCACATACACGTGAGCTTGTGTGTCGTGAGGAATCTCTTTTTTTCGTTGCTAACTTTTTGCAGGTTCCCTCATACATCATGGCGAGTACAAGACGCATAAAAGCTAACTCACAACATTGTCTTCCTGATCCTAAGGGAGTCAAAGAAGTGGCATTACATGGCGTAGATGAGCAATTGGACATCGTCAAATCTCAGTTGCTTGGTTGGTTTTATACTCGTTGTGGTGTCAAAGATAAAATCTGTAGCTTGGCCATTGATGGGAGTTGTGAAGTCAACCTTGCAAGTGCTATCATGGTTGAGAAATTAAATCTTCCAACCATTGATCATCTTCAACCATACAAGTTGATGAGTACTCATGGTGATGTTTGGGTTACTAAGCACACACTTGTACCTATTCAAATCGGTAAATATGTGGACGAGGTGTTGTGTGATGTAGTCCCAATTCAAGTGACACACATGTTGTTGGGCAAAGCATGGATGTCGAGGCGAGAAGTTAAATATGACGGACATACTAATAAGTATTCCTTCTTGTTTAATGGTTGTCGTTTTGTACTTGTATCACTTACTTATGACCAGCTTTGTATTGATCTAGCATACAAGAAAAGTGAGTTTGAGCGTTATAGAATGGAGAAAAAGTTAAATGAGGGAATTGTGCCTGAAGAGGTAAAATTCGAGGGAGTTGAAAGCAATGAGATAAAAGGGTCAGCTGTTGAACTAGAAAAAGAGATGAAAAAATCTGATGAAATGGGTGGTAAAAAGGAAGAGCAGAGAGAAAGTGGGTTGATCTTGAGCAAGAATGTGAGGGCCTATTATTTTCCTAACGAACTTACCTTTGCTTTGTTTAGTATCTCTTCTTTTGTGCAGATTACACAAAGTCAAGTAGAACTGGTCATGGCATGTTCCATTCCGAAGTCACTTGGACACTTTGCGAGCTTCCATGGAATTTGTCTCCTAGGAGCTAAATCTCTTTGGTATCAATCCATGGAACAATGTCCATTCAAACCTGTCCGCGCCATTGGAGGATTCATTCGAGCTCATCGTAAAAGGGAAATTCCAGATTCTACTTCTTGTCCTTTACCTATGGTTCGTTCATCATTTTTTCCTTATGTTGAGCATGTTACTAGCCCTAACTCTTGTTGTTCTTATGTAGATCTTGATGAGAAAGGACTAGCACTAGAATCTCAAGTTGAATCAATTGGTGGAAGGAATATTGAAGTGTCAAAGGGAGTTTTCACATTTTTTTGAAGTATCTTGCTCTACACTTTTTTACCATTTAGTTAATAATGTCCCATTATTTCTTTATCCAATTTCTGAATTGTTTCAAGTTGAAGGTTATTTTGTGTTTGTAGGTTGTAAAGCTGTCCAAAATTTCCCAATTATAACTAAAGAGTTGCAACCTGATGTCATGCTTGTTCTAGCTACATGTTGCGAAGAAGGGCCGAACTATACCACCTTGAACAACCAGATTCAGGATTTCTCTAGCTTCAATGGGCATCATTATGAAGATCCTTATCTTCATAATTTTATACCTATGACTACTCACTATGTGATTTATTGTGTATGTGTGACGGCCCCGCCTCCCCCTAGGGCGAACCGAAGGGTTTGGGGGACCGCCTGCCCAGCTGTCGCCAGGACTCGATTACTCTTTCCGAACAAAATAAAATATAACCTCGAGGAAAACGAAAACAATTCTCAAACTTGAAACATTTATACTTACATTTATCCAATCTCAAATGGTAGTACAAATCCAAAAGAGACAAAAGTTCTTAGTTCCCAGTACATCCAACCCCAATCAAGCGCTAGAGCTAGAACGAACGCAAAATAATCCAAAAAGGACTAGACTATACTATACAAGTCTCTTGTCCTTGCTCGCAACCCCTGTAAGGAAGACAAACGGCGTGGAATGAGCTAAAAACCCAGCGAGATTCTATATACATAACCAAACAATTAAACAAGAACATTAGGCACGTAATAACAAGTAATCCAGATAACATTTACGATATAAAGCAAGAGTAACACATTCATTAAAAGGATACATGGAGCCATTCGTTCGTTCGTTCATCGACCATTTCCTCATTCCTTCAATCGTTTAGAAAAAATTTCATTTGTAATTGAAAATCCCTCCGTCAATCTTGCCATTCATTCATTCATTTCGTTCTCCCCGTTCTAGCCAGCGCACTGGCCAGTCCTCCCAACTACGTGGTCATACTCGAGTATACCAAACATTCACATTCACCCAGGGTCACTAATCGCCCGACCGAGTCCGCTTCTGGCTCAAGTCGACCAGTAACAAAGGGCAAGGGCCCAGTTCAGCTAGAAGGCTTACATTCATGCACAAGTAACATTTAATTATTCAATCATTGAAAATTTCATGTTCGTTTAGGTCGAGTGCGATAAAGTACACACTCGCCTAGCAAAAAACGTTTTAGCAATCATTGAGAACATTTAACATTTAATCAAGTATTCCAACTAGCCACATAGTCAATGAAACATAACGTACATCAATTCTTATTAGGGTAACAATTCAAATAGTCACATCAAGTCACATAGTCATTAGAAACAAAACGTATATAGAACACTCACCTATATAAGTAAAATAACGTCCAAAATTCCTTCCGGATAACACTCCTAATCACCAAGAAACCCTAAGAATAATCATAAGAAAGTATTATTTAAGAGTATTGAAAAATAACTAAGGCTCGAAACTTCAACATTTCGTTTAACGAGAATCAAATAATTGAAACTTATTTAGGGACTATTCGTAAAACCCTTGCTCACTTTCCAAACGGTGAAATTTAAAGCCATTATATGTGAAAAATGCCATTTGGGTCAAAGAAATAAAGAAAACATATTTCCATTAGTTGTAAATTTCAAGGGTACAAGTTTCGGCTGAAATTCGCTTTATATACCTCCACAAAAGGAAACTTGAATAACCTAGACAAATCGAGTTAGATTCGTCCTCAAAGTCTTACTCAAGATAAGCGTAATTCTACTTAAACCTCAAGTACAAATTTGGGCAGCATGCCCTTTGTGTTTACCAAATTTCCCGCCATTTATGGCTTCCTTATTTTTCCTTAATTCAGCCCCACAATACACACAAGTAAGGTCACCACAATAGCCCTTCCATTAGGCTCCAAAACCATCCAAGAACAACACAAGTGCGAAAGTACAAGCAAATATCACTTTTGAAGATAAAAGCAAAATGGCAGATTTGACATCTCGTAGAATTTTAGTCATAACTAGAGCTATGGTTATCAAATCGGGATGAATTGTATACCATTTCGAAGCTAAGACAGAGGGGAACAACTTTCATGGTGGGCACTTAACCTAATTTATAGTTTATCTAAGTCGAATTTGCCAATTACAGATCCAGAAGTTCATGATCAGTCTGTTTGTCAGCACTAACATTAACCGGCAATAATTCAGGCTACACAATTCCGTTTTGTGTGTTTTTAGAGGCGTTGGAAAGCTAACACATAGGGATAAAATTCTTATGAAGACATCTCAACCCAGTTCTCAACCTAACCTAGTTAAATTTACCCAAACAGCTCCAGATGCTCCAGTTCGAAGCTCACTGTTAAAGTCATCTAGCAGTCCTGACTTAGTCAATCATAACGCAGCACACACAACTCCGATGTAGTTGATTCCAAAGCCATTCGAAAGCTAGAATACAAGGCTACATTTCTTAAGAAGGCATCAAAAGCTAATGTATTCATCTTCCCAGCCAAACGAGCCAATTACAGAGGCCGATTATCATTTTCGGACAGAAACAGGGAAGCAGGGGTAAATTAGTCATTTCACAAGCTACCCTGCTCCGATTGAGCTGACACTTTACAGGCATAATCTAAATTCAATTCTATACAACCTTCATGTTTTGTGCTAAGGCTAATTCAGCCCCCAACATGTTCGAATGTTCAGACTAATTTCGGACAGAAATCTTGACAGAAAATGAATACTTGAAGTTCATTCAAATTCCACCCAATCAAACGAATTTCCAGCCATCCAAATCAGTTCCTAGCTAATTATATTCAACTTCCAATCATCAATCATAAGTTTTACCACAAGAATCAAGAGTTAGGAACTAGTTACCTCAAAGAAAATGGTAGCTTAGACTTTCCTCCTCCAAAACAACTCCACCAAAGTCCTTAGACTCCCTTAGTAATCACTTGTATGGAAGGGTTTCAAATTTGGTTGGTTAAAACTCAAGATTCAAGTGAGTTTGGAAGCTAAAATTGGAAGAGCTCTCTCTTGTCTTTCTTCACCAAAGGGCCGGCCAAAAGGGTGCAAAATGGAATGAATTTTTGGTCAAAATTTGTTTTAGTAAAGGTTAATATCTTGGGTCAAAAGTCTATCATCCAATGGAAGCATGACACTTGGCATCTTGAAGGTTCCAAGCTTTTCTTCTCTCCTCCAATAATTCATTTAGCTAATTAACCTCTAATTATCTCCTAATACTATGGAAAATAATATCACTTAATATTTCGTCACCTAATCGGCAAAAATTATATCGTACTAGCGGGTCCCACATCGAAAAATGGACTTCAAATTCACGTACACTAACTTATACTAGGAAAATGATTTAAAATTGTACTGACTTGTAAAATGTATAAAACATTTAATATTTTCAAAGGACAGTATAAAATGTAGGCAAAGAAAAAAAATAATAATTGAAAATGTGAAAATTTTTCGGGTTCTCACAGTATGTAACATCATGCCAGTCCATGCTCGAAGGCTAATTAAAGAGTTTTGGGTTGCAACCTGGAATTTTTGCAAGCCTTATACACGTTCTTTCCTACCTTGGCGAATGTCCTTGTTTGAGAGCCCCTTGAGGCTGGCCAAACGGCATTTAACTTGGTTGGTGACCCTTCATTTCTTTCCAACGTGGTTGTCCGCTACGCGTACCGTCGATTTGTGGCCAAATCGCTTTCAAGAGGAGGGGAATGATGCAAACATAAAGATCATCCTCCAAACTATTGAGTCAAATGAAGAGTGGCTACAATTTGTTTCCTGTTCCGAGTACTCCACCTTGTCAACAACAATGCTTATAAATTGAAGTTACCTGGGGGAGCGCAATGTTAGTACGACATTCAATGTCGCGGATTTGAGTCCATTCCTTGATGAGGAGGATCTAGATTTGAGGACAAATCCTTCTCAAGTGGAGGGGACTGATGTGTGCACGGACCTTAGCCCAAGTAATGATCCAGTTCGAGTGCCATTGGGCCCGGTCATGATGACTAGACTGTTATGGTAATGCTTAATTATGTTTATGTGTTGTATTTTGAGCTCCAATGGTACCAAATGACTTAATCCCCTGTATATGAACATTAGAGGACTGATTTGGGTAAATTTGAACCAAAACAAGTGAAGATAGCATGAGGAACTAGTGTGCATTTGTTAGGGTTTGAGACTGATCCAGGGTTGGAAAATCAGCCGACTTGTCCGAGTTACTGGTACTTCTAGAAGACGAACCAGAATGTGTTCTTGGTATCGTTAGAAAGCCCTTTGAGTCTAGTTTCCAATGCCGCTGACGGCACCTAATTCTGACTTTCCTACAGTGAGATATAGCCATTTTACCGAGACTGCGCGGGCGCGACTGTTTACCCGCGAAGAACCTTTTAAAGCTTGAATGAAACTTTCCTTTTACCCAACTTTCTTGCACTTGTTAAACTTGTTTCCTCATGAACTTTCACTGCATTTTGGGCCTAATTTTCATGGTGAATTGAGTCGGTCTAACCACTCACTTAGTCACTTAATGAGCTCACTATTGGCTTGAAATTAAACCTAGTTTATTAACAATACTCCCTCGTTGCCCTAGGAGTGGGAAACGGTGGTGAACGTAACCGCGCGACTTGACGCTTGACTACTACATTACTTGACAGGTGAGTGTTCCACTACCTGCTACCTGCTTATGTGAACTAACTGAGTACTTGAACTACTACTGTTGAGCCAAACCATGTTCTGATAAAAATGAAGGCGAGTGTGTACTTTATCGCACTCGACCTTTCTCATTTTCCACTGAGGCTCTGTATACTGATATTATGAGATGTGATTTCTCTATGTGTGACTGTATGAGATGTGATTTCTCTATATGTGACTGTACTTGAGTTGTTTGGGTGATACCCCATCAACTATTGCCACTGTTTGGGTATCCAACCTCATAGGTGAGTCGGTTGGATCGAGCCAGCAAGGGCTTGGTCGAGATGGCCGATAAACCTTGGGGACTGTTTACTGATCACTGGAAATTGGTATACTCGAGTATTACCTCACTACTGTTATGGAGTTCGGGCCCGGTAGGGGGTTGACTGGTGGACGGAGATTGGTGAAAGTGATGTTCTACGGACTGTATATTCTTTAAATGCAAACGTTGACGGAGAGTCAACGGACCCTGGAATGATCAAGCTCAAGGGGATTCGGCTTTTGAAAGCCACTCGTATCCTTAATTTGAATTGTGATTAAATTATTATTGTTTTGTACAGTATTTACCTGGTTATTTTATACTCTTATCTGGCTACGTGCATAATTGCTTTACTTGGAACCTCACTGGACTTTAGCTCACCCCACTCCCTTTGTTTTCCTTAACAGATTTGGGACGGACTTTTGGTCAAGAGCTTTCTTAGCTCCTTTTCCTTGAACTTGTAACCCTTTTGTTAAGATGACTTTACTTTTGACTTTTGTAACCTTGAATTCGATAGTTTGACTTATGTTATCTAATTGTAGTATGGATGGTAAGGGTGACTTTTAGCTTGCCTTTTAAGTTTGAAAAGTTGGCTTGACGATTATTTGTCATTAAGGTTTGTACGTTTTGAATTGAAATTATTCCACTGGTTATCTTGAGTTGCTAGTTCTTTGATCGACCGAGCCCCGACGAGAGCTGGGCAGGCAGTCCGCTGATACCCTAAGGTTCGCCCTAGGGAGAGGTGGGGCTGTCACAGGTGGTATCATAGCCTAGGTTTGAATTGGCTTGGGCGAGTTAGAAGTTTCCGACTTAAGGATTATATTTGGTTATCCTCCTAAAGAGTACTTACGTTTCCTTTATACTTGTTGTAGGATGGACGGACATAGTGGCCCTAGTGATAGTCTTGTTGGTGAGACGCCCCGTGGAGTACTCCCTATGATTAAGTACCAGATCCGGCCAAGAGGAGCCACTGTACGTTGGAGTCCGGCTAACCGCCATCGGCGTTGCGAGTGCCGCCATACCTATGCCTATCCCAATACAGTCGTTTTGGCCGTGGTAGAGGAAAGGAAGGAGTTAGCAAAGGACTATGTTAGGCTTGAAGCCGAAGTGAACCAACTAAGGGAAACTAACAAGAGGCAAGCCGAGCGGATTAAGGAGTTGGAGTATGATGTGGTCGAGGGCCAGGAAAGAGTTGATGATCTATGTGCACAGCTTGGAGAAACTCATGAGCGTTTGGTTAAGAGAGCCGTGAAAGTGAGAAATAGAGCTGAATCGATTCTGAACACTTGTGATGACCTGATAGGGGAGGCGAGCGACGAGGCCTCTCATGTTGGATTTGGGTCAGAAGCTGAACCTTCCGAGGATAGGGGGTCAGCTGGTCCCGCCACAGATTAGGCTTGCACTATTAGGTTAGGATAGCGGATGATTTTGACCCTTGTACATAGACAGGATAGGGGATGTAGTGACTTGGTGGTTGTATAGCTTTCTTTTGAATGCCTACACTAGGGTTTTATGTGATATGACTGTATCTGCACTTTTGAGGCTCGTACTTAATATTTTTGGTCCTATTATCTTGTGAATGACTGCCATGAGCCTTTGGATGTATAATACTGTGACTGTTGACTTTTGACTTTTGACCTTGACTTTTGACTTTGACCTTTGACCGTTGACTTTTGACTTTGACCTGACCTTATTTTAAATTGACATTTAACTGCTCTACATCCTCAATTGTTTATCGTATCCTTGATTTCATTTCTTATTTGACTTTTGAAATATAAATAAGTACATATTGCATACCCATATATGCTTACACTGTTAGTTATTATATGTGGGCCTTAGGCCACTGAGTAATAATGGAGACTAGACAACGTGGTCGGGGCCGTGGACGTGAATCCAGGCAGGTTCCGGATCGAGAAGAGGCACAAGGGTCGGTAGCAAATCAGAACCAAGGACCCAGAGCTGAAGGTGGAGACCAAGTAGTTACGACTATCAACCGCATGACCGATTTATTGGCCCGTTTGGTGGACCAACAAGGTCAAGCACCTGGTAACCAACAAAGGGACCCTGAGGTAGGTGAGGATAGGGCCCTGGAACGTTTTCAAAAGTTCGCTCCTCCGAAATTTCTTGGGGGACCCGATCCGGAAATTGCCGAGCACTGGTTCGAGCGAATGGAGGATATATTCGCTGCGTTACATTACACAGAGGAGAGGCAAGTGACTTTTGCCGTTTTCCAATTAGAAGGTGCGGCCCGTTCCTGGTGGAACGTAGTAAGAGCCAAGTGGGAAATAGAGCAAACCCTACGTACCTGGATGAACTTCACTAGGGAATTCAATGAGAAGTTCCTTCCGCCCTTAATTCAGGAAAAAAGGGAGGATGAGTTTATTAAGCTACACCAAGGCACCTCAAGCGTGGCTGAATATGAGACCCAGTTCACTCGATTCTCCAAGTATGCCCCAGAATTGGTAGTCAGTGAACAAAAGCGAATAAGGCGGTTTATACAAGGGTTGAATGTGGAAATTCAAAAGGAGTTAGCCGCTGCTCAAATTGATACATTTAAAGATGCTCTGGACAAAGTTCAACGAGTGGAGCAGGCCCGACTTCAAGTTTGAACCTTTCAAGCCAAGAAACGTGGCGCAACTGGTAGTGTTCCTGGACGAGGTGATCAAAATGTACCACATCCTAAGTTTGGTAGAGGTGGGGGAGGAGTCCGGATTGCTGGGACGCCAAAAGGAGGAGCTCCATTTAGAGGGGCTCAAGGTGGAAAGGGACAAGGGCAACCTAGAACTGTATCACAAGGGGTTCCTACACCCATTCATCGAGTAAACTGTGGATATTGTGGTAAGGCAAACCACACTGAGGACGCTTGTTGGCGGAAGTTGAAGAAATGTCTCACTGTGGAAGTTCCGACCATCAACTTGCCACTTGCCCGGTTAAGAATCGTGAAGGAAACGAGGGCGCTCAACCGGAAAAGTCGAACGCGAAGCAACCAAGTGCTAGTGGGGGTCGACCAAAATCCTCTGCTAGGGTTTTTGCCTTGGACTACCAGTGAGCCCCTGAGTCCTCTGAGGTAGTAGAAGGTACGATTCCTGTATTCCACCGCTTAGCTAAGCTTTTAATTGACCCTGGGGCAACCCATTCGTTTGTGAATCCTGCCTTTATGTGTGGAATTGATGTGAATCCTGTTAAATTGCCCTTTGACTTAGAAGTTAAAACACCTATTGGGGATCAAAGCCTAATTACCAACATGGTTTATAAAGATTGCGAGATTTGGGTAGGGGAAAGGAAGTTAGTGGGAGACCTGATAAGTTTAAACCTTAAGGGGTACGATTTGATTATAGGCATGGATAGGTTGGCCCGTTATAATGCTCAATTGAACAGTAAGACTAAGGTAGTGGAGTTCTCGATACCCGGAGAGGCCACTTTAAGGTTGGACGTGAGAGGTAGGTTGGACGTGAGAGGTAGGTTAGCCTCGTCTGCACTTGTTTCGTGAATTCGAGCTAGGAAATTGTTGAGTAAAGGGGCACAAGGTTACTTAGCCTTCTTAATTAATTCTCCTGGTGATAAAGTGAAACTGGAGGATGTGTTAGTAGTGAATGAATTTCCCGACGTCTTCCCCGACGAGTTGAAGTCGATGCCGCCAGAGAGGGAAGTAGAGTTTAAGATTGATTTGGTGCCCGGAACCACTCAAATTGCAAAAACACCCTACCGAATGGCCCCTGCCGAGCTTAAGGAACTAAAGCTGCAATTACAGGATTTATTGGAGCGAGGGTTTATCCGAGAAAGTGAATCACCTTGGGGAGCGCCTGTCCTATTTGTTAAGAAGAAGGATGGCAGTTTGAGGCTCTGTATGGACTATCGCGGCTTAAATGATGTCACGGTGAAAAATAAATACCCTTTGCCGCACATTGATGAATTGTTTTACCAGTTGCAAGGGGCGGTGGTTTTCTCTAAGCTGGACTTGAGACAAGGGTATTATCAGTTACGGATTAGACAGGAGGATGTACCTAAAACGGCTTTTAATTCCAGATATGGACATTTTGAGTTCGCAGTGATGCCTTTTGGTTTAACAAATGCTCCCGCCGCATTTAAGGATTTGATGCATCGAGTCTTTAAACCCTACTTGGATCAATTTGTCGTAGTGTTTATCGATGACATTTTGGTATATTCTAAGACTCGAGAGGATCACGAACGGCATTTGAGAATAGTTTTGCAAACTTTAAGGGAACATCAGTTATATGCCAAGTTTAGCAAGTGTGAGTTTTGGTTGGAGCAAATTTCTTTTCTAGGGCATATAATATCGAAAGATGGCATTTCTGTGGATCCAGTAAAAGTAGAGGCCGTATCAGAGTGGAAACGACCGGAAACCCCAACTGAGGTCCGTAGTTTCCTAGGTTTAGCTGGATATTACCGTCGATTCATCAAGGATTTCTCCAAGTTAGCCGGTCCTTTAACCGACCTGACCAAAAAGCATGGCCAATTTGTCTGGAACTCTAAGTGTGAAGCTAGTTTCCAGGAATCGAAGAAACGGTTGACTTCGGCGCCAGTCTTAGCCTTACCAAATGGGAAAGATAGCTTCGTTGTGTATACAGATGCTTCAAGGGAAGGTTTGGGATGTGTTTTAATGCAGAATGGAAGTGTGATCGCCTATGCCTCTAGGAAATTAAAACCCCATGAACAGAATTACCCCACTCATGACTTAGAATTGGCCGCTGTAGTTTTTGTCCTGAAGAAGTGGAGACATTATCTATATGGGGTGACTTTTGAGGTGTATACCGATCATAAGAGCTTGAAATACTTATTCTCTCAGAAGGAGTTAAACTTGAGACAGCGTCCTTGGGTGGAATTTCTTGAGGATTATGACTGTACAATTAACTACCACCCGGGCAAGGCCAATGTCGTAGCGGATGCTTTAAGTCGGAAAATTCAAGTAGCTGGATTAATGGTAAAGGAGTGGAATTTGTTGGAGGAGTTAAGTGAATGGAACCCGCGATTGGACCAACAGAGGGTGATTTTGGCCAATATCACGGTGAGATCTGACTTGGTGGATCGAATTAAAGAAGCTCAAAAGAATGACCAGATGGTGCACAAATGGGAAGAAAAAGTGCAGAAAGAGGAAATCTCAGACTTTAATGTGAGTTCCGAGGGTATCTTGAAGTTTCACGATCGGATAGTGGTACCGCAAGATGAAGTGATGCGAATGAACAAGTTGGCCGTGGTGTTCACATAGGCCCGTTACACATGCACAAGTTAAGAGGTTCAAAGAGTCACTTCAAGCCTTAGTTCATGCCGTATAAGCTCAAGAGAAACCAAGCTCAAGCATTGAAGGAATTGACTTGGAGGATCCTTGCAAGACTACCAAGATATTGCTTACAATTGAAGGCGCAAGTGACCAAGCCTCAAAGGGAGGATTGGGCCTCGATTAAGTAGCTCTTCTTGAGGTTAACTTCGGCCATGTGGGCCTTAGGTCCATTAGTACTTTAGTTAGTCATTAAGTTAATTAATTAGTAGGTTAGCTTTCGGCCAAGAGAGACCCAATGGGATGGCCGAATTTCCTTAATATTTTCCAAGTTCTATTAGGGTTAGACAAGGCTATAAATAGCCCCAAGTCATTGTTTACATTCAGTTTTTCGATATTATTCAATAAAAATTCCAGAATTTCGTCCATTAATTGTGGCAAATTCCTATAGCTTGTGAAAGCTAGTTTGAACATCCTAGAGTTGCTCCTAAGTTGTTTATTGACTTATCAATCAAGCAAACACACTTGATTGTGGCGTCCTCTACCGTTGAATCCATCCTTGAGTGGTCCAAGTTTGGGTTCGACTCCATTCGTCTTTCAACGTGTCCTCTAAGATCCTAAGATAGCTTCCGCGCTCACATCATCTGGTAATCAGAGCTAGGTTGAGGTATCACGTATATCCCTTTTTCTTGTGTTTGAGTCTTGACATCGTTGAGAGTCACCAAAAAAAAGAAGACTGTAGCATCATACTGTTCATCGCTACTGTAGCGACACTATACACCGCGGTACTGTTCATCCGAACTACTGTAGCGACACTGTTCATGCATAACTTGTGTTTCTTTCTTATTTTGGTGTCTTGTTATATTTTTCTTGAAGTCTTGTGTTGGTTTAGAGAGAAAAAAAAAAATTTTGCGACGGCTAGGGTTTTTGCTCTTATTGCCGCATATCAAGTAGGTTTGTTCCTTGTGTTGTAATCTGCCCAGATTGTTTTCATTCAATATTTACTATTAGTTTGTATAGATTGTGGTCTAATTCTGGTTGGTTATTGTGTTGCTTGGGGTGTGAAAACAACCTAGCAAAAAGTCACAAAAAAAAAGAAGTTTCACATACCTCATTGTTCTTGAGTCGTTGCTGGAAATTTTTCCTTGGGAGGCTTCCGAACCTGTTTTGCCCTTATTTCTTGAACTTTTGTGTTGTTTCTTGCAAAACTTGAATACCAAAACATATTTGGGGAAGTTCTTGAGCTTCTTGAACGAATTTCTTGAAGTTCTGGAACCACCAAAGGCTGATTTGGGGAGATTCTTGAAACCAAATTGTGGGGTTCTTTATACTTGAAACAATCTTCAATCTTGTCTTGGCGAATCTTGAAGCTAGACGCGAATTCAAGGAAATTTTTGGGACTGGAATTACGTGCTTAAAATAATCTGTTGAGCCACAAAAGAAACAAAAGAAAGAAAGAAAAGAAACGAAAAAAGGAAAGAAAAAAAAGGGAAGAAAGATATTGGCTCTAGTTTCCTAATTGTGCACCAAGTCCCACCTTGACTCCAACTAATCCTAATTCTGTTGGGATTACAAATTGACTTATTATACTCCTGAATACGAAACCAAAGATACTGATATCTTGGCAGCATTCCGAGTAACTCCTCAACCGGGAGTTCCACCTGAAGAAGCGGGGGCCGCGGTAGCTGCCGAATCTTCTACTGGTACATGGACAACTGTGTGGACCGATGGGCTTACCAGCCTTGATCGTTACAAAGGGTGATTCTATCACATCGAGCCAGTTCCTGGGGAAGAAGATCAATATATTGCTTATGTAGCTTACCCCTTAGACCTTTTTGAAGAAGGTTCTGTTACTAACATGTTTACTTCCATTGTAGGTAATGTATTTGGGTTCAAAGCCCTGCGCGCTCTACGTCTGGAAGATTTGCGAGTCCCCCCTGCTTATATTAAAACCTTCCAAGGGCCGCCTCATGGCATCCAAGTTGAGAGAGATAAATTGAACAAGTATGGTCGTCCCCTATTGGGATGTACTATTAAACCTAAATTAGGTTTATCTGCTAAAAACTATGGTAGAGCTGTTTAATAGCAGCCAAGAACCCATCGGCCAAAGGCCTAAGTTCCCCTCCAACCGACCTAAAACAGCCCACCTTACACCCAATTCCGTTTCCAAAATCCAAAAGCCAACCGCTACACCTTGCCATGCCAAACCAGCCCGCAATTTTGAATCGGTTGAGCATCACTTTGTGATCCGATTGGACTGCAATTTAAGGGCTGACCTATACACCAAAACAGCACCCAAAATACCCCAAAAACCTGACCAAAAGACCGAGGATCAGCAGCTCGACAAATTCCAGAAATTTTGCCTTCGGGTAGAGTTTTCTAGGATTTTCAAAATTTCAGCCTTGAAGTCACTTGTCTTGCTTTCTTTTTGAATCGTTAGTTATTGTTAGTCCTAATCTGAGTTTTAGGTAACGTCTAGGTCTTCATTCACCTCCATCCATTGCTACTATCTTGTGTCACTTATTGACTAGTCAAAAACGAACCTTACGGTGATGCCTAACTTGTTCAACCCGAGCAAGTAGCAAGTCAAGGAATTGTTTGGTGAGACTATTAGAGCGTGATACACTTGAGTGAAACACGAGCGTGAGTGACCTATACATTGTACAAAAAAAAACAACAAAAAGAGAGGTAGTTGTTTATTTGCAGGTTTACCTAAGCATGTCAAGTGGAGTTGGAGAACAAACCATGGACTTAAAACTACACATGGAGGCCATGATGGAAGAATTCAAGCAGAGTTTGGATTAAGCTTTCGAGCCTCTTCATCGACGCCTTGACCGAATGGTGAATAAGGATGTCAAGAGGAGGGGATCTACACAATTCCACCCCAACGTCCAACCTACCTCTTCAAAGTCAGTATATTCAAGGAGAAGTGAGGAGGTTCATTTGACAACAAAGCATGCAAATACATTATCCGTAGATGAAGGAGTTAGTAGAGTGTGAAAGACATATCAACAACTCCTCCAACAAAAACATGAAAAAGAGCAAGTTGAGTGTGGTGGTGAGAGTGCACTTGAGGTAAAAGTTGAGGAATGTGAGTTAGAAAAAGAGGTAAAAAAATCTGAGGAGATGAGTGAAGCATCAAGTGAGCTGATTGTGCATGGGAAGGCGAGTGTTTATAGCTTTCCTAACAAACTTAACTTTGCCTTGTTTAGTGTTTCTGCTTTTGTACAGATTAAGCGAAGTCAAGTGAAGTTAGTCATGCAATGTTCCATTCCAAAGTCACTTGTACAATTCACTAGCTTCCATGGAGTTTATCTGCTAGGAGATAAATCTATTTGGTATCACTTCATGGAACAACGTCAATCCAAATCTGGCCGCACCAATGGAGAATTAATTCGAACTCATCATGAAGGGAGAATTCCATATTTCTATTCTTGTTTGTTGCCTATGATTCATTCATCATCTTTACCTTCTTTTGAGCATCATTTCCATCCTCACACTTGTATTTCCCTATGCAGATTTTGAAGGAAAATGTAAAGAGCCATCAATGCAGTCTCAAGTTGAATCGATTGATGGAAGGAGTCATGTGTCAAAGGGAGTTTTTGCATTTAACTCTTATTCTACACCTTCTCACCACTTAATTAATGATGTTCCATTGCTTATATGTCCAATTTCTGGTTCAAACCAAGCTGAGACTTATTTTGTCTTTGTAGGTTGTAAGGCTGTTCGAAAATTTCCAGATTTGATTAAAGAGTTACAACCTGATTTCATGCTTGTGCCAACTGCTTGTTGTGATCTTCCATGCATATTCATACATCCAAAATCTTGTCACCATGAGTTCATTTTATCAACTCCAACTGGCGTAAATTCATGTGACTCGTATGGAGTGACCTTCACTTCATTGCTGCCACTTATGTTGGGTGAAGCATACAAATGTGTCAATCAAGACCTGAATGTTGTTCTTACGTCACTGGTTCATGCTTCCACGGAAGTGCAACACGATTGGCTCATTGTTCTATCTCCAGATGGGCAAGTAGTGCCAAATCAGCAACAACTAGGGTCGAATTATACTACCTTGCACAATCATATTCGAAATTTTTCTAAGCTGAATGAGAGTCATCATGAAGATCCCTATCTATTGCATGTGAAACGTAAGTTGTCAAGTAGTGTTAACCCTACATATACTAATTGTGTGATTTGTTTTGTAGGTTTGAACTTGACATGCAACGACCAAGGGTTGATGAGAGAGTTTTGGAGTGCTACATGGAATTTTCACAAGCTTTATACAAGGTGTTTCTTGTCTTGGAGAATGTCCTTGTTCGAGAGCATCATGAGGTTGTCCAAGCGACATGTGACGTGGCTGGTGCTCATTCATCTAGCTCCCACATTGCTATCCTATAAGCGCACCAACATGGAGTACCACTTTTCCCCAAGATTTGAGGACAAATCCTTTTCAAGAGGAGGGGAATGATGCGAATGAGCAAGCTGGCCGTGGTGTTCACATAGGCCCGTTACACGTGCACAAGTTAAGAGATTCAAAGAGTCACTTCAAGCCTTAGTTCAAGCCGTATAAGCTCAAGAGAAACCAAGCTCAAACATTGAAGGAATTGACTTGGAGGATCCTTGCAAGACTACCAAGATATTGCTTACAATTGAAGGCGCAAGTGACCAAGCCTCAAAGGGAGGATTGGACCTCGATTAAGTAGCTCTTCTTGAGCTTAACTTCGGCCATGTGGGCCTTAGGTCCATTAGTACTTTAGTTAGTCATTAAGTTAATTAATTAGTAGGTTAGCTTTCGGCCAAGAGAGACCCAATGGGCTGGCCGAATTTCCTTAATATTTTCCAAGTTCTATTAGGGTTAGACAAGACTATAAATACCCCAAGTCATTGTTTACATTCAGTTTTTCGATATTATTCAATAAAAATTCCAGAATTTCGTCCATTAATTGTGGCAAATTCCTTTAGCTTGTGAAAGCTAGTTTGAACATCCTAGAGTTGATCCTAGATTGTTTATTGACTTATCAATCAAGCAAACACACTTGATTGTGGCGTCCTCTACCGTTGAATCCATCATTGAGTGGTCCAAGTTTGGGTTCGACTCCATTCGTCTTGCACCGGACCCTCGTCCAGACTTAGGAGGGTTACTCCGATCACCCTGACTAGAACTATTTCCAGGGAATCCCCGCTTCCTCACCTGGAAGTTTCTGACTTGGAGCCTAGCGTTCTCTACCCTCAGTGCCTTTTCTACTGCCTCACTAAAAGTAGTGATCTGGGCTACCGCCAGATCCTTCTGGATCTCTACGTTCAGCCCCTGAGTAAACCGCCGAATTCGCCTTTGCTCCGTTACTATGAGTTCAGGGGCGAACTTCGACAGTCGAGTAAACTGGCTCTCGTACTCGGCCACCGTCTGCGTGCCTTGGCGCAGTCTGAGGAATTCATCCTCCTTCTTCTCTTGGACCAAAGGCGGAAAGTACTTCGTGTTGAATTCCCTTATGAAGTTTGCCCAAGTCCGCGGCGTTAGTTCTCTCTCCCACTTCGTTCGTATAATGTTCCACCAGGAACGGGCAGCTCCTTCTAATTGAAAGACAGCAAAAGTAACCTGTCTCTCCTCCGAATAGTGTAAGGCCTCAAAAATGTCTACCATTTTCTCCAGCCAACGTTCGGCCACGTCCGGATCAGGTCCTCCCAGAAATTTCGGAGGAGAGAACTTTTGGAACCTTTCGAGGGCTCGATCCTCGCTCTCAACGTGTTCACCAGGGTTTCCAGGGTTATGGGTAGGGTGCTGGCCCTGATGCTCCACTACGTGGGCCAACAAATCAGTTATTCTCTGGATAGCGGAGGCTACTTGAGCATTCGAGTCAACTCTCGGCCCAGGGTTAGGTTCAGGCACGGGTTCCTGAGTACCCCTATCAATTGAAGGCTGCCTAAGACCGCGTCCACGACCTCGGCCACTACGAGTCCCTTCCATGTCTTAAGTTCACAATCTAGGGCCGAAACGCAAGTACGGTATCAAAAATAGAAAATAAAGGTAAGCAAGTAATCAAGAATTAAACACGAAACAAGAATATCAAGGCAAATAACACATAAGCATATCAAACAAGTTGTACAGTAGCAGTCGGTCAAATATATACAAACATTCCCATAAAAGTAGCGGGGTCCATCAAAAGTACATATACAAAGCTAGGTCAAAACACAAAAGTAGCTAACGAGTAGCTTTCCCCTAGCTAGTCCCTACATGGGATCCAAAACACGGCTCAAAGGAGCCCTAGCCTAGTTCCCCACGGAGCACACGGACTCTCCCCCACCACTAGAGTTAGGCGTGCTCCCCTCATCAGGTGTACTAGTACTGGATGCCTCCACTTGCCTATTAGCGCCGATCACACCTCGGACGAGCGCCTCGCACTCGTTAATGATGCCTCCCGACCTATCTCGCACTACCCTAGTCACCCTCGTGAGTCGGTCGGTGGCTACTTGCAATTGTCCCCTAAGAGCGTCGGTTCGCTCTTGCTCCTCAACTACGTCGGCCTCAAGCTCACGGATTCGGTCCGCTTGCATGCGCATAATTCCCCTTAATCGTGCCATCTCAGTTTGGTCCCTAGCGGTGGCTCGCCTAAGCCTCCTACGCTCATCAAGGACGGCTATGACTATTCGATCTATATACGAGTAGTTCTGGCACCGGGTACATCGGCGAGTCCGACTAGCGGCACTCCAACGGCGAATGGGTCCTCCAGGTCTCTCCTGGTAGTCCACAACACGAAAACGTCTCTGAGGTGGCACACCTCCGCCCTCGGGGCTCGATCCAGCCATAACCTACAAAACGAGTTAAAATTTAAACCTTAGACGGAGCAATCACACTTAATGGCGCCCTAACACCATGCCAAAAGGTACTAAAACAAAGTTTCTAACTTGCCCAAGTTGTTTCTAACCTAGGCTCTGATACCACCTGTGACAGCCCCACCTCCCCCTAGGGCGTACCCTAAGGTTTAGCGAACTGCCTGCCCAACTCTCGCCAGGACTGCTAACGGTCACATACACGCAAATATAAACATTTCGGGAGGTATACCAACAAGTAAGTTTGACAACAAGC
Source organism: Coffea humblotiana (assembly GCA_023065735.1). NCBI lineage: Eukaryota > Viridiplantae > Streptophyta > Magnoliopsida > Gentianales > Rubiaceae > Coffea > Coffea humblotiana. The sequence goes on along the minus strand of CM041213.1, from coordinate 33,116,000 downwards.
GCGCAAAACGAAAACGGAAAAAAAAAACGGAACGAACGCGTCCCAAACACGGCTAAACTTTAATTAAGCATAGACAAGTACATTTCCAAGAAAGTACATCATATATACATGAGAAAATATATACACATAACCCGCTCTAGGGTTTTCCAATTCAAAATGAAATGTTCAAGTCCCACATTAGGGTTCCTAAAAGTCGAGGAGCTATACAAGATGCAAAAGAATGCCTAATAAGCTCTACTCGTTTCACCAAAACTCATGGTTCCCAATAACATGCCCTGTAAGGAAAACAAAAGTACGAGTGTGAGCTTTCGCCCAATGAGGTACTAAAATTCATGCATTCAAAGCGCACAAATAGCCATGCTCGATCATACTCAAATAACACACATAGGAAGAATACCAAACTAGTTTCACAAGTGAAAGGATACGGGTGGCTCTCGGGAGCCAATTTCCTTTTGCGACACTTGATCACTTCCCGTTGACACCCCGTCAACGTCCAACGGACACGTACGACCGTAGATCACCACTTTACTCCCAATACCTTCCACCATACATTCCCCTACCGGGCCCGAACACCTCACAGTAATCAGGGGTAATACTCGAGTATACCACAAGTCGAGGAGCAAACGCTCCACTCGACACACAGTGACCTCACGGCACGTTATCTAATCGACCGGCCCTTACCGGCTCGACTCGATAAAAGGCCATTAAGGCTTGAGCTCAGTTATCACAGTAAAGTCGTAGGGCTCATACCCAAAACGACATGAAGCCAGACATGAATCCAATTCACAAGTATTCAGTTCAATTCACACATATCCAGTAATCAATTATACACATAAGAGAACGAGAGCGATAAAGTACACTCTCGCCTCAAGCACATAATCACAGTTATCCAATTCAAGGATCCAAGTACACAACCAAGTAAACACAAGCCATGCATAGTACACTCACCACTTAAGCAAGCAAATCAAAATTTCTCGCCCGACGGTTGTCCGGGATCACCAACCCGACCTACAAGAAACAAGAAACTACCATTGATACTCGGAAACGAGTCAAACGTCTCTTTCATGATTCACGCAAGTAAAGTTCAATTATAGCTTAAAAATGGAAAATACTTCGATTTTAAGGCTAAAGGTGTAACAAACTCTCAAACCTAAGAGGAAAAAGGAAAGTAAGAACAATTCTAGGAAAACAGTATTTTTCCAGTTTTTCGTACCCTCATTGGAAAAATCATATCTCACAAATCTTAAGTCCAAAATTGATAAAATTTGTACCGTCGAAAAATACATTCAAAGGGGTACAATTACTTAGAAGACATGTTTACAAGATTCGAATCACAAGTTAGTTAAATTCTAGCCTCAAGTCGCAGCATCGTCCAGTCAAAGACAGAACAGGTATGTAATTTCAGTCAACTTTGGAAAATCACCATAATTCACACAGACAGAACTAGGGTCTGAAATTTTCACGGTTAGTAGACCTAGGAGTCTAGTTTAAAACGCAACAAACGGAACTTAATTCCGATATTCCTACATCGAGTTATAACAGATTTCCCGAGACTGCTCAGGAATTCCTGCGGAAATTTTGACAGCACTTCCCTTAAATTCCAGCTTTTCCATCCTACAAACAAACATCAAATCCCATCCAATTCAACCACAATTACTACAATTCACTCATAGGCTACTCAATAACCTTCATTCCAAGCCAATTGCCATTCCAATCATCAATTATAGAAAAGCCCCAATTTCCAAAACCCTAAAACTGAAATTTTGTTCAAAGCTGAAATTTTCCACAATTAATCACAATTCACATACAAGAGCTCCAATTGGCTCAATACTAAACCTTCAATCCAAGGCTAACTAACATTTATTATATAAAACAGAAAAATTCCCCAAAAATCAGAAATTTACTCAACTTTCAATTAAACCACTAATTCATCCATAAATCTAGCTACTAAGCCACCATAGGCCACTAATATAGCATGATTAGAAACAAAAGTGAAGTTTCCAAGTAAAATACCTCAACTCCCAAGAAAGCTTGTAGCTTAAGTGTTCCACCACCAAAATAGCTCTACCAATCACCTCTAACCTCCTTAGCAAATGGATTTTATGGAGTAATTTGAGAGTTTAATGGTTGGGTTGCAAGATTGAGCAAGAAATGGAACCAAAGTAGAAGCTTTTCTCTCTTCTTTTCTCTCCCAATTTTTCGGCCAAGATGCTTAAAGAATGAAGATGATTTTGGTCAATTTTAACCTTTTGGTAAAGTTGTAAGAAAGTGGTCAAAGTCCAACTTCCAATAAATTCGCGACACGTGGCACCTTTTTAAGTTTCATTCCTATCCTCTTACTTACCAAGGTTAATTCATCTAGGTAACCTCTAATCACCTACTAACACCTAGTAATTAAATCCCTGTACGCAAAATTTGACCTAATCGGTCGAATTTCTCTCACTTAACGCACTAGCGGGTCCCACGTCCACTATTCACTCCAAAAATCTCGTAAATTGACCTATACTAGAAAAATATTTTTAAAACCCTATTTACTCATAAAAATGTCCAGAAAATTTATAAAATAAAGAAAATGTGGAAAACGGGTGCAAATAAATAATTTAAAGCCTAGAAATAAAGAAAATTTACGGGTTCTCACACTCTAGCTGAACCTTCCGAGGATAGGGGGTCAGCTGGTCCCGCCGCAGATTAGGCTTGCACTATTAGGTTAGGATAGCGGATGATTTTGACCCTTGTACATAGACAGGATAGGGGATGTAGTGACTTGGTGGTTGTATAGCTTTCTTTTGATTGCCTACACTAGGGTTTTATGTGATTTGACTGTATCTGCACTTTTGAGGCTCGTACTTGATATTTTTGGTCCTATTATCTTGTAAATGACTGCCATGAGCCTTTGGATGTATAATACTGTGACTGTTGACTTTTGACTTTTGACCGTTGACTTTGACCTGACCTTATTTTAAATTGACATTTAACTGCTCTACATCCTCAATTGTTTATCGTATCCTTGATTTCATTTCTTATTTGACTTTTGAAATATAAATAAGTACATATTGCATACCCATATATGCTTACACTGTTAGTTATTATACATGGGCCTTAGGCCAGTGAGTAATAATGGGGACTAGACAACGTGGTCGGGGCCGTGGACGTGAACCCAGGCAGGTTCCGGACCGAGAAGAGGAACAAGGGTCGGTAGCAAATCAGAACCAAGGACCCAGAGCTGAAGGAGGGGACCAGGTAGCTACGGCTATCCATCGCATAACTGATTTACTGGCCCGTTTGGTTGACCAGCAAGGTCAAGTACCTGGTAACCAACAAAGGGACCCTGAGGTAGGTGAGGATAGGGCCCTGGAACGTTTTCAAAAGTTCGCTCTTCCGAAATTTCTTGGGGGACCCGATCCGGAAATTGCCGAGCACTGGTTCGAGCGAATGGAGGATATATTCGCTGCGTTACATTACACTGAGGAGAGGCAAGTGACTTTTGCCGTTTTCCAATTAGAAGGTGCGGCCCGTTCCTGGTGGAACGTAGTAAGAGCCAAGTGGGAAAGAGAGCAAACCCCACGTACCTGGATGAACTTCACTAGGGAATTCAATGAGAAGTTCCTTCCGCCCTTAATTCAGGAAAAAAAGGGAGGATGAGTTTATTAAGCTACGCCAAGGCACCTCAAGCGTGGCTGAATATGAGACCCAATTCACTCGACTCTCCAAGTTTGCCCCAGAATTGGTACTCAGTGAACAAAAGCGCATAAGGCGGTTTATACAAGGGTTGAATGTGGAAATTCAAAAGGACTTAGCTGCTGCTCAAATTGATACATTTAAAGATGCTCTGGACAAAGCTCAACGAGTGGAGCAGGCCCGACTTCAAGTTCGAACCTTTCAAGCCAAGAAACGTGGCGCAACTGGTAGTGCTCCTGGACGAGGTGATCAGAATGTACCACCTCCTAAGTTTGGTAGAGGTGGGGGAGGACTCCGGATTGCTGGGACTCCAAAAGGAGGAGCTCCATTTAGAGGGGCTCAAGGTAGAAAAGGACAAGGGCAACCTAGAACTGTATCACAAGGGGTTCCTACACCCACTCCTCGAGTAAACTGTGGATATTGTGGTAAGGTAAACCACACTGAGGACACTTGTTTGCGGAAGTTGAAGAAATGTCTCCGCTGTGGAAGTTCCGACCATCAACTTGCCACTTGCCCGGTTAAGAATCGTGAAGGAAACGAGGGCGCTCAACCGGAAAAGTCGAACGCGAAGCAACCAAGTGCTAGTAGGGGTAGACCAAAATCCTCTGCTAGGGTTTTTGCCTTGGACTACCAGCGAGCCCCTGAGTCCTCTGAGTTAGTAGAAGGTACGATTCCTGTATTCCACCGCTTAGCTAAGCTTTTAATTGACCCTGGGGCAACCCATTCGTTTGTGAATCCTGCCTTTATGTGTGGAATTGATGTGAATCCTGTTAAATTGCCCTTTGACTTAGAAGTTAAAACACCTACTGGGGATCAAAACCTAATTACCAATATGGTTTATAAAGATTGCGAGATTTGGATAGGAGAAAGGAAGTTAGTGGGAGACCTGATAAGTTTAAACCTTAAGGGGTACGATGTGATTATAGGCATGGATTGGTTGGCCCGTTATAATGCTCAATTGAACTGTAAGACTAAGGTAGTGGAGTTCTCGATACCCGGAGAGGCCACTTTAAGGTTGGACGTGAGAGGTAGGTTAGCCTCGTCTGCACTTGTTTCGGGAATTCGAGCTAGGAAATTGTTAAGTAAAGGGGCACAAGGTTACTTAGCCTTCTTAATTAATACTCCTGGAGATAAAGTGAAACTGGAGGATGTGTTAGTAGTGAATGAATTTCCCTTTCTTGGCTTGGCTCTCTTGCCTGATACGAACTACCTCATGCGGAGTCATTTTGGGAGACATATCAACGTCTTCTACACCAGAAACAAATGGAGTCAAATGGATGCTATCAAAGTGAGTTTTCTAAGAAGGATGTAGCTGACCCTATTCCCAACAAAGGAGTATCTCATCCTATTGAACCATTTGTTGAGGAGGTTGATAGTGAGAAAACAATCGAGGGCATTAAGCTAGATAAAGAGATGGAAAAATCTGATGAGATGAGCTGTAAAAAGGAAGAAAAAAGAGAAAGTGAGCCGATTTTGAGCAAAAATGTGAGGGTTTATTGTTTTTCTAACGAACTTACCTTTGCTTTATTTAGTGTTTCTTCGTTTGTGCAGATTAAGCAAAGTCAAGTGAAGTTAGTCATGCCATACTCCATTCCAAAGTCACTTGTACAATTCACTAGTTTCCATGGAGTTTGTCTTTTAGGAATTAAATCTATTTGGGATCACCTCATAGAACAATTTCAATTCAAATCTGTCCATACCAAAGGGGAATCAATTCAAACCCACCATGAAGGGAGAATTCCAAATTTTGACTCTCATTTGCTACCTATGGTTCATTCATCATCTTGGCCTTCTTTTGAGTATAATTTCCATCCTAACACTTGTATTTCTTATACAGATTTTGAAGGAAAGTGTAAAAGGCTAGCAATGCCTTCTCAAGTTGAATCAATTGGTGGAAGGAATAATGAAGTGTCAAAGGGAATTTCACACTTAAAACTTGTTCTATACCTTCTTACCATTTAGTTGATGATGTACCATTACTTCTTTACCCAATTTCTAATTTGTTTCAAGTTGAAGGTTATTTTGTTTTTGTAGGTTGTAACGCTGTCCAAAATTTTCCAGTTTTGCTTAAAGACTTACAACCTGATTTCGTGCTTATTCCAACTAAACGTGGTGATCTTTCATGCTTATTCACACATCCAAAAGTTGGTGGCCAAGTGCTCAATTTGTCAACTTCAACTTGTGCTAGTTTGAGTAACCCTCATGAAGTGGAATTCAATTGTTTTGCTACCTTATATGTTGAAAGATGAGAAATTGTGTGTCACGCAAGATCCCAAAGCTGTCCTCCACGATTTGTTTAGTGCCTCATCCATGCAACAAGTTGCTCCCATTTTATCCAGGCAAGATGATTCAAATCAATGTCAACTAGTGCTGGATTTTACACCTTTGCACAATCAAGGTGCCAATGTGAAAATCCATGACCAAAGGCTAATTAGAGAGTTTTGGATTGTCACCTGGGATTTTCACATGCCTTACACAAGCTCTTTCCTACCTTGGCGCATGTCCTTGTTTGAGAGCTTCCCAAAGTTGACCAAACGACATGCAACATGGTTCGTAGTCACTCATCTATTTCCAACATTGTTGTCCTGTAAGCGCACCGTCGATTTGTGGACAAATCACTTTCAAGAGGAGGGGAATGATATCCGGATCCCCCCCATTCATGATTTTATTTCGTGTCCTGGAGAGGATAAATGACAATGCCTACAAATTGGAACTTCCAAATGAGTATGGCATAAGTGCATCTTTTAATGTGTCTGACCTATCTCCTTTTGACTTTGATACAGACTTTGAAGATTCGAGGACGAATCCTTTCGAGGAGAGAGGGAATGATGCGGATACGGGTGCGCAACAACTTCAACCTTGGGTCAAGGATCCTTTGGTCAACATTGGTGGTCCGGTGACAAGATCAAGATCCAAGAGGGTGAAGGAAGGATCCAAGATCAATGATCTCATACTTGTTAGCTTAGTTAGTAGTTGTTTTAAAGCTGCCTAGTTCAGTAGTTTGTTAATCGCACAAAAGACATGTTGTCCTCTAGTTTTAGTCTTTAAAGTAGCTTATCTAGTTGGTCATAAGTTTGCTTTAGTGAAGCACCAACGTTATTTGTTCGTGTTAAGTTGATTAGGGTTTTCCTAGTTGCACTTGGGCTTGGGCCGAGTTTAGCAAGGGAAATTCCAAGTCGGATTAGGTTTTGTTGGTAGCTTAGTTTAGGTCTTTTACACGCCTATATAAGGTTTCTTGTCTTTCAGAAGAAGGGACGAATATTACAACCAGAAATCGTGAGGAATTTTCCTTCAAGTTCTTAATCGAACTTACTCTTGAATTCTTGAGTTCAAAGCTTAGGATTCAAATCAGACTTTATCGATTAGTTCGTTCCCTAATCGTGGTGTCTCTTCATCCATCATTATTTGCTTAAGGTTGCTGATTACCTTCGTGTGTCAGAGGTCTTGAGTTCATGAGAACAATCGCGTTCAATTTCCATTGGGAGAAAAGGTCCAACTCTGATATTACAAAGTTGGGAGGTTCTAGGAGGGTCTTCCCCTAGGGTTGCTCATCAGGATAGGTCGGTGGAACAATCAAGGACAAGCACAAGATTGCTCAAAACCCTTGCCAAAAGCAAGTAAAGGATTCGAATCTCTCAATGGAAGAGAAACAAACTAAGTATTTTATTATCAAAATTGCGTAACCCTTAAACCGTACAAAGTGAGCCTTTATATAGGCTAAGGAGCTAATGAAACCCTAGGTTAAACTAATGGGAGAGGGGCGGCCATACTTGTTGGCTCAATGGGCTGAATGACCGAACCTCTTTATTGGGAAAAAACGTTAAGAGACTAACTAATGGGCTAAAGCCACTAACAATCATCACTTGGCTTCTCATGGGCTTGGATCAATGTGTAGGCAACTTGGTGATCCATTTCCAAGCCTTCAATATTCCTATGGACCCCTTGTTGGGCTTGTACACTTCGAACAAGGGTTTGGAGTGACTCCTTGAAGCGCTTGGCCCGTGCACGTGTGACTGGACCCAAAGGAACTCGAACTGGGTCATTACTTGGGCTAAGGTCCGTGCACACATCACCGGTGTGACAGCCCCACCTTCCCCTAAGGCGAACCAAAGGGTTTGGCGGACCGCCTGCCCACCTCTCGCCAGGACTCGATCACTCACTCCAAACAAAAAGATAACACCTCGAGGATAAACGGAAAACAATTCCCAACCTGGAAACATATATTTACTTTCATTCCAATCTCAACCAGAAGTACAGTCCCAAATGTAACCAAAGATCTAACTTTCTCAATACAACCAACTCTATCCAAGCACTAGAGCGAGTGCAAAAGCCAAAACAAAACAATGCAGAACCAAAAACTAGACTATTCTATTCTATACAGATCTCTCGCCCATACTTGCAACCCCTGTAAGGAAAACAAAAGGCGTGGTATGAGCTAAAAGCCCAGCGAGATTCTATATACACAACCAAGCAGTTAAACAAGGACATTAAGCATGTTATAACAAGTAATCCAAATAACATTTACGATATAAAACAATAGTAACACATACAATAAAAGGATACATGCTCACGAGGAGCTATTCGTTCGTTCGTTCGTTCATTCATTCGCCTAATATTTTCCTTATTTCTCCGATCATTAAAACATTGTTTGTAAGTGAAAACTCCTTCATTTTCTTGTCGTTCGTTCATTCATTTCATTCCCCACGCTCCGCCAACGTCGTGGTCATACTCGAGTATACCAACATTCACCCAGGGTCACTAATCGCCCGACCGAGTCCGCTTCTAGCTCGAGTCGACCAGTAACAAAGGGCAAGGGCCCAGTTCAGCCAGAAGGCTTACATTCATGCACAAGTAACATTTAATCATTCAATCATTGAAAGTTCACGTTCATTTAGGTCGAGTGCGATAAAGTACACACTCGCCTAGCAAAATCATTTTGGAAACATAACATACCTCAATCACGTATTAAAGCAACAATCCAAATAGTCACAATAGTTCACATAGTCATTAGAAACAAAGCGTATATAGAACACTCACCTAAACAAGCAAAATAACGTCCAAAGTATTCCTTCCGGATAACACCTTAGTCACCAAGAAACCCTAAAATAATCATGAGAAAGTAGCATAGTTCAACCATCAAAATGTTTGGTGAATCAAAGAAAATCCGAATAACTAATAGTACAATGTATAAGTATGATTTTGGAAGTAAAAAGAGTGCATTTAGTCCAAAATACAAAAGTAAAATAGTTGTAAAACTTATATCTGCTCTTAAAATTTGAAATCGCCATTTGAGTGCAAATTTGGGCAGCACGCCCTCTGTATTTATCTATTTTCCAGCCATTTATGGCTTCATTATTTTCCTCAATCAGCCCCCAAAATCACATACAAATAATCTCATTACAATAGCCGTTAAAAAGGCTAAAAGTCATTCAATTACAAAACCAAACTAGAAAAGGGATCGGGATTAAGGTTTAAGACAAGGAACAAAATGACAGGTTTGACATCTTTTAGCGTATTGGTCACAACCGAAGCTACACCTATCGGATTGAGGTAAACGTTATACCGTTTCGAAGCTAAGACATAGATCTACAATTCTTATGAAGACACCGTAATCCAGTTCTCAACGTACCCTAGTCCAATTTACCCAAACAGATCCAGATATTCCAGTTCAAAGCTCACTGTGAAATTCAACTAGCAGTCCTGATTTATTCAATCATATCGCAGCACACACAACTCTGATTCAGTTGATTCCAAAGCCATTCCAAAGCTAAGATACAAGGCTACAATTCTTAAGAAGGCATCAAAAGCTAATTTATTCATCTTCCCAGCCAAAAGAGCCAATTACAGATGCTGATTATCATTCTCGGACAGAAACAGGGAAGCAGGGGTAAAATCGTCATTTCACAGGATACAGTGCTCCGATTGAGCTGAAATTTTACAGGCTTAATCTACATTCAATTCTCTACAACTTTTATGTTTTGAACTAAGTCCAATTCGGCCTCCATCATGGCCGAACAACACTGGTCAGACAGGGCAGAAAAGTTTCTAAGAAAACCGAAAATCCACACCTCACCACTTATAACCAAGAATTAATGCACAAAACCACCAAAGTGGCAACCACAAGCCACTAATTTGCAACTATTGGAACCAAAGAAGGATGTTCTTAGCATTTTACCTTAGAACCTCAAAGAAAGTGGTAGCTTAGCCTTTCTTTCTCCAAATCAACTCCACCAAAGCCTTTAATCCTCCTTAGTTAGCACTCCTATGGAAGGGTTTGCGATTTGATCGGTTGGAACTCAAGATTTGACCAAGGTTGGAGCTAGAAATTGAAGAAGCTCTCTCTTGTTTTTCTCCTCCAAAGGGCCAGCCAAGAGCAAGGAAAAATGGGATGAAATTGGTCAAAATTTGGTTTTAGTAAAGTTAAAGAAAGTTAGGCAAATTTAGTCCAATCGGAACGCGACACGTGGCCTCTTGAAGTTTCCAAGCTTATCATCTCACTTCCAATAATTAGTCTACCTAATTACCCTCTAATCATCTTCTAGCACCTTGGAAAGTAATGTCACTTAATACTTCATCACTTAATCGGCAAAATTATATCGCACTAGCGGGCCCCACATCGAACAAATGCACTTCAAGTTACGTACACTAACTTATATTAGGAAAATGATTTAAAAATTGTACTTACTTGTAAAATGTACAAAACATTTAATATTTTCAAAGGATAGTATAAAATATAGGCAAAGAAATAAAATAATACTTGAAAATGTGAAAATTTTCGGGTTCTCACAACCGGACTTGGCGAGAACTCAAGGCATTGATGCGCAAGAGGTTCGTTCCTAGCTACTACAACCGCGATCTCCACTCTAAACTTCAGACCCTCACTCAAGGTAACATGAGTGTGGAGGACTACTATAAGGAGATCGAGATGGCCATGATGAGGGCGAACATTCAAGAAGATAGTGAGGCTACTATGGCAAGGTTCCTGAGGGGTCTCAACCCTGACCTTCATGAGGCCCTGGAGCTCCAACATTACTTGGACATGCACGACCTACTTGAATTAGCCATCAAGGCCGAAAGGGGAAAGAAATTGAGGAGAGGTGGCCGACCATACCCCACCTCAAATCCGAATGATTGGAAAGGAGGTCAGCCAAGAAGAACATCCCATGAAGCGGGACATTCGGCCACACCACTCGCTTCTAGTCGAACACATGGTAACGTCCCTATCAAAAATTCCAATTCTACCCCTAACCAATTTGTTGATGCATCTAGGTCCACTCCCAAGTCCACTCAAGACACTTCCAAGCCTAGGAGTAGGGATATTAAATACTTCAAATGTCAAGGATTCGGACATATCCAATCCCAATGTCCGAATGAAAGGGTAATGCTCATCACTCACAATGGAGACGTCGTGTCGGATGATGATGATAGTGAGGAGATACCCGGCTTGACCAAGGAGGAATGCTTGGAAATTGACTCGGCCGAGGAAGAATGTTCACCAACTCAAGGTGAAATTGGTTGTTTGGTTGCAAGAAGAGTGTTAACCGCCCGAGTCAAGGAGGATGAGCAGTTACAAAGAGAAAACTTGTTTTACACTCGGTGTAAAGTAAGTGACAGAGTGTGCAGTCTTATCATCGATGGAGGAAGTTGCACCAATGTAGCAAGTTTGTTAATGGTGGAAAGCCTAAGCCTGCCTACAACGCGACATCCACATCCCTATCGACTTCAAGGGTTAAGTGAAGACGGTGAAATCCGTGTCTACAAGCAGGTACGCCTTCCTTTCTCGATTGGTTAGTACTGTGATGAAGTCATATGCGATATTGTGCCTATGCATGCTACTCATGTGATACTAGGAAGGCCATGGCAATTTGATAAGCATGTTACTTTTGATGGTAGGTCTAACAAATATACTCTTTTGCACAATGGTAAAAGAATAGTCTTAACCCCGCTCACACCTTCACAAGTGTACGAGGACCAATTTAAATTGCAAAGAGAATGTGACTTAGACCGACAAAAGAGAAAACAAAAAGGGCCCGAATCTGGAAATTGTTCGACCTCTACGTTTGAGCAATCGGCCCAAGGGAAGCATGTTGTCACTAGTGTTACAAATGAACAAGCGTTAGTTACGTCAAACACTAGGAAACAAAACATGATAATAAAGCCTACGGACGTTAGGAAAGTTGTACCATCTAATCAGCCTTTGTTACTTGTGCTCTGTAAACATGTGCTCTTGAATGCTGATGAACTTGACAAGGCATTGCCTTCGAGTGTAGTTGCTTTGTCGCAGGTTAAGCAAGGAGAGATTGAGTTGATCATGGCATGTTCCACCCCTAAACCCATTGGTGAATATCAGAATTTTCATGAAGTTTGCCTCTCTAATGAAGTTGAACGTGTTCAAAGTGCTCTCCATTCTATCAGTTGCATTTTGGAGGATCCAAGAAGATGTAACCTTACTGCCAATGACCCATACATTCTACATTGTAACGTGGACCCAGAGCTACATGCTCTATCTTCAAGGAGTCATTGGAGTAAAGCCATGAGTCTTTCTTGGCTGGCTGTGAACATTTTCAAATCCACCAAGAGACATGTGCACCAAATTATAATACTCATGACGTATGCAAGTATCATTCAATCTAAGAGGACCAATATGTGGTGGCATTAGATTTGTGGTTTCATACTAACAACTCTTGTTAGTATCATTCATTTCCATCCAGATTTGAGGCCAAATCCTTCTCAAGTGGAGGGAACTGATGTGTGCATGGATGGCGGCCTTGACTCAAGGCTTTCATAGAGACATTGAAGGCTTGGAAGTTGCTAAGCGAGTTGTCTACACATTGGTCCGATTGGTAGTAGTATTAGTTGTTGTTAGTTGGGTTTATCGAGTCATTAGTTGAATTGCTAGTTTAATTAGTAGTTTCATTTGGTTGTGCAAGTCGGCCCACTCTTGCCAAAGTGTGGTTCGAATTTCCTTTTCTAGATTAAGTAGATGGGCCGCCAATCCTTGACCAAGATGGATTAGGCCCAAGGTTTAAAGCCTATAAAAAGGCTTATTCTGTACGGATTAAAGGGGTAGACATTTTATCAATAAAGTTCATCATTTTCGATTCTCTCTTGTGTGAGAAACTCGATCCTCTACTTGCTTTTGGCAAGGGTTCTTGAGCAATCTTGTGCTTATCCTTGATTGTTCATCCGACCTATCCACTTGAGTATTCATCTCGATTGGAGTCATCGTTCTACCATCTACAACCAATTCGTGTCGTCCGTTTTGGTTTTAGGTCTCGCAATCCAAGCGTTGGACAACCTCGCTAGATTCTTGGGCAAACGTGCTACGTGTCTCGAAACGAGTTGATCGAGGAGCGTATCAGTAAGGGTGCCAAATCAAGGGGGGTCAGGGGATTAAAACCATAAACAATCTCAAATGGTGAGTAATGTGTCGCACTATGCACAGTTCTATTGTAAGCAAATTCAACATGTGGCAAACACACTTCCCAAGATTTAAGATTCTTTTTAATCAAAGCCCTGAGTAAAGTACCAAGTGTGCGATTTACAACCTCAGTTTGTCCATCGCTTTGGGGATGACTTGTGGTTGAAAATAACAATCTAGTGCCAAGCTTTGACCACAAAGTCTTCCAGAAATAGCTCAGAAACTTCACATCTCTATCACTAACAATGGTTTGAGGCATACCATATGTAAACGAACAATTTCATTAAAGGACAAGTTAGCCATATGAGATGCATCATCAGTTTTGTGACAAGGGATGAAATGAGCCATCTTAGAGAATCGGCCAACTACCACATAGATGGAATCATTACCCCTTGGCGACCTAGGTAGTCCCAGGACAAAGTCCATAGACAAGTCTACCCAAGGATAATGTAGAATGGGCAATGGGGTATACAAGCCATGGGGTTTGTTTTAGACTTGACCTTGTGGCAAGTGACACATCTACCAACCATGCGCTCAACATCCCTACACATATGAGGCTAGTAAAAGTGTTCTTGCAACATTGCTAAAGTCTTAACAATGCCAAAATGACCCATGAGACCATCACTATGTGCCTCTCTAACCAACAGATCACGAATAGAAGAATTAGGCACATATAACTTATCCACATAGAAGAGAAATCCATCATGCAAAAAGTATTTTCCATGCGGACTCTTAACACAAGAAGCATATATTTCACCAAAATCAAGATCATGTGCATAAAGTTCCTTAATCATCTCAAACCCTAATAACTTGGCATCAAGGAAAACAAGCAACGAATGCCTACGAGATAGTGCATCAGCTACTACATTTGTTTTGCCAGTTTTGTACTTAATGACATAAGAGAAGGTGTCAATGAAGCTTACCTATTTGGCATGTCTCTTGCTCAATTTTGGTTGCCCCTTGAGAAACTTCAATGACTCATGATTAGTGTGTATCACGAACTCCCTTGGACGGAGGTAGTGTTGCCAGGTCTCTAAAGCCCTCACCAGTGCGTACAACTCCTTATCATACGTAGGGTAGTTCAAGGCAGCACCTCCCAGTTTCTCACTAAAGTATGCACAAGGCCGCTTGTCTTGCATGAGAACGGCTCCAATCCCTACACCAGAAGCATCACATTCAATCTCAAAAGTCTTATTAAAGTTAGGTAATGCTAAAACAGGTGCGTGTGTGAGTTTGTCCTTAAGGGTAAGAAAGGCTTGTTCTTGGGCTTCTCCCCAATGGAATTTGTCATTTTCTTGGTCACGGCGGTCAATGGAGCAACAATGGTGCTGAAGTCTTTGACAAAACGCCCGCCAATCCATGGAAACTTCGCACCTTAGGGACGGATTTTGGTGTTGGCCATTGCTTGATGGCCTCAATCTTGGACTCGTCTACTTTGATACCCTGCGAACTCACAACATAGCCTAAAAACACAAGCTCATTAGTACAAAAGGTGCACTAGAAACTTCAATGACTCATGATTAGTGTGTATCACGAACTCCCTTGGATGGAGGTAGTGTTGCCAGGTCTCTAAAGCCCTCACCAGTGCGTACAACTCCTTATCATATGTAGGGTTGTTCAAGGCAGCACCTCCCAGTTTCTCACTAAAGTATGCACAAGGCCGCTTGTCTTGCATGAGAACGGCTCCAATCCCTACACCAGAAGCATCACATTCAATCTCAAAAGTCTTATTAAAGTTAGGTAATGCTAAAACAGGTGCGTGTGTGAGTTTGTCCTTAAGGGTAAGAAAGGCTTGTTCTTGGGCTTCTCCCCAATGGAATTTGTCATTTTTCTTGGTCACGGCAGTCAATGGAGCAACAATGGTGCTGAAGTCTTTGACAAAACGCCCGCCAATCCATGAAAACTTCGCACCTTAGGGACGGATTTTGGTGTTGGCCATTGCTTGATGGCCTCAATCTTGGACTCGTCTACTTTGATGCCCTGCGAACTCACAACATAGCCTAAAAACACAAGCTCATTAGTACAAAAGGTGCACTTCTTAAGGTTAGCGTATAGACGTGCCTTTCGAAGTGTATCAAGAACTAATCTCAAATGCTCCATGTGCTTATGCTCGTTTCGACTATATATCAAAATATCATCAAAGTAAACAATGACAAATTTTCCAATGAATTGTCTCAAAACATGGTTCATCAATCTCATGAAGGTACTAGGGGCATTAGTCAACCCGAAAGGCATGACTAACCACTCATAAAGTCCATGTTTTGTTTTGAAGGCTGTTTTCCACTCATCTCCCTCTTTTATCCTAATTTGATGATAGCCACTTCGTAAATCAATTTTAGTGAAGACCACAGCATCATCGAGTTCATCAAGCATATCATCTAATCTACGAATTGGATGACGGTATTTAACAGTGATGGCATTAACAGCTGTACAATCGGTGCACATGTGCCAAGTACCATCCTTTTTGGGGACAAGTATCACAGGCACAGCACAAGGACTTAAACTTTCCTTGACCCAACCCTTACCTAATAGTTCATCAACTTGCCTTTGTAGCTCCTTTGTCTCCTCAGGACCCATGCAGTAAGCAGGTTTGTTGGGTAGTGGTGCTCCAAGAATCAGGTCTATTTGGTGCTCGATCCCTCGAATGGGTGGTAAGCCATCAGGAACCTCATCAGGGAATACGTCCTCGAATTCCTGCAAAAGAGCAACTACACTCGAAGGCAATGCCTTATCGAGCTCATCAACATTTAGGAGCACGTGTTTGCAAACCAAGAGTAATACAGGCTGGTCAGAATTCACTAGTTTTCGAACATCCTTAGCCTTAATTATCATGTTTTGCTTCCTAGTGTTGGGTTTAGTTAGTGCATGATCATGTGTGACACTAGGTGTGCTCACTTGACCCTTGGTCGGTTGCTCACTTGTGGAAGTGGAGCATTTCCTGGGTCGGCCGCCTTTTGTTTCCTCTTTTGGCGGTCCAATTCACACTCTCTTTGCAATTTAAGTTGGTCCTCATACACTTGTGCAGGTGTGAGTGGTGTTAAGACCATGCGTTTACCATTGTGCAAAAGAGTGTACTTATTTGCCCTACCATCAAATGTGACATGTTTATCAAATTGCCAAGGTTTCCATAAGATAACATGTGTAGCATGCATAGGGACAACATCACACACAACTTCATCAATGTAGTTGCCAATTGAAAAAGGAACATGTACCTGTTTGTAGACACGTACCTCACATTCTTCACTTAGCCATTGGAGATGGTATGGATGTGGATGTCTAGTTGTAGGAAGGCCCAAGTTTTCAACCACGAGTAAACTTGCCACATTGGTGCAACTCCCACCGTCAATGATGAGGCTACACACCTTATCACTTACGTTACATCGTGATGTGAACGCGGAAGCAAAAACCTAGACCATAGAGGAACACGTTGCGAATTGACGGAGTCGAACCCAAACTTGGACCACTAAAGAATGGATTCAACGGTAGAGGACGCCACAATCAAGTGTGTGTGCTTGATTGATAAGTCAAGAAACACCTAGGATCAACTCTAGGATATTCAACTTAGCTTTCACAAGCTAAAGGAATTTGCCTCAATGAAAGACGAAATTCTGGAATTTTATTTAATAATCTCAAAAAACTAAATGTAACATCAGCTTTAGAGCTATTTATAGCCTTGACTAAACCTAATAAAGCTTGGAAAACATTAAGGGAAAATCGGCCAGCCCATTGGGTCTCTCTTGGCCGAAAGCTAACCTACTAATTAACTAACTTAATGACTAACTAAAGTACTATTGGACCTAAGGCCCACATGGCCGAAGCTAAGCTCAACAAGAGCTACTTAATCGAGGCCCAATCCTCTCTTTGAGGCTTGATCACTTGCACCTTCAATTGTAAGCAATATCTTGGTAGTCTTGCAAGGATCTTCCATGTTGATTCCTTCAATGGGCGGTTTCTCTTGGGCTTGGACGGCATGAACTAAGGCTTGAAGCGACTCCTTGAATCTTTTAGCTCGTGCTCGTGTCACTGGGACTTGGGGCACCTTCACAGGGTCTACTTGAACACCAAGGGCCTCTTGTTCAACCGCATCATTCCCCTCCTCTTGAAAAGGATTTGCCCTCAAATCTTGGGGGAAAATGTTAATGATAGGAAGAACATCGCACATCTCCCTCCTAGATCGAAAACCAAAGTAGATACGCAAATGGAACTCCATGTTGGTGCGCTTATAAGATAGCAATGTGGGGACTAGATGAATGAGCACTAGCCATGTCACATGTCGCTTGGACAGCCTTATGATGCTTTCGAACAACGACATTCTCCAAGACAAGAAACATCTTGTATAAAGCTTGTGAAAATTCCAGGTTCCACTCCAAAGCTCTGTAATCAGCCTTTTTGATATGATCCGGATCCCCCACTCTAGCCCACAACTCCGTTCAAGTAGCCCGATCACAAGAACTCGTGCCAAAAAGATGCGCGAAGCCCATCAAGCTCTTGTATGCACTATTCAAGAGAGAGTTGGAGATGATTTAAAGATCATTGAAGGTTTGGAGAATGAAGATTCAACAGTATACACCTTACTCCAAGTTGAAGAGTCAAGTGATGGCTAGAAGACCAAGGGCAAATTAGTCATTTAGTCACTATTTTTGTTATTTATTCTTGTCAATAAATTCGGCCAAATAACTCTTCAAGATGGCCGAATATTAGATAGCCCATTTTAGTCTTTATTTCGGCCCAAAAGGCCTATCCTAGCCGAATTAGGGTTTTTTCCAAGTCACTTTAGGTTGTCAATTGTAAGGCTATATATAGCCAAGGCAAGAGACCTTTACGATCAAGGGGTACGATGTCATACTAGGTATGGACTGGTTAGCCAAGTACGATGCCCAACTTGACTGTAAGAGGAAGGTAGTGGAATTCCGTATGCCGGGGGAGGCTACGTTGAGGCTAGATGTGAGGGGCAGTCTTGCCTCATCTGCGTTGATTTCGGGCATTAGGGCTAGGAAACTATTAAGTAGAGGGGCGCAAGGGTTCCTGGCTTTTCTTATAAATACTCCCGTCGATAAGTTAAAGGTAGAGGATGTACCTATTGTGCGTGAATACCCAGACGTATTCCCAGACGAACTAGTAACCCTACCTCTGGAAAGAGAGATAGAGTTTAAGATCGATTTACTACCTGGAGCATCACCTATCTCTAAAATCCCCTATCGAATGGCACCTGCCGAGCTTAAGGAATTGAAATTACAGTTACAGGATTTGTTAGAGCGAGGGTTTATCCGAGAGAGTGGGTCCCCATGGGGAGCCCCTGTGCTATTTGTGAAGAAAAAGGATGGGACATTGAGGTTGTGTATAGATTATCGAGGGTTGAACAATATCACCATTAAGAACAAATACCCACTGCCCCATATTGATGAGTTATTTGACCAGCTACAGGGAGCCGTAGTGTTTTCAAAATTAGACCTCCGTCAGGAATACTACCAATTGTTGATTAGGAGGGAGGATGTACCCAAAACTGCCTTTAATTCTCGATATGGGCATTTCGAATTTGCCGTTATGCCCTTCGGTTTGACCAATGCCCCTGCTGCCTTTATGGACCTGATGCACAGAGTTTTCAAACCCTTCTTGGACCGATTTGTCGTCGTTTTCATTGATGACATTTTGGTCTACTCTAAATCCCGAGAGGAACACGAGGAACATTTGAGGCTAGTCTTACGAACCCTAAGAGATCACCAGTTGTATGCTAAATTCAGTAAGTGTGAATTTTGGCTGGAGAAAATTTCATTCTTAGGGCATGTGATTTCGAAGGAAGGCATTACCGTAGACCCGGCGAAGGTAGAAGCGGTAACTGAGTGGAAACGACCCGAAACTCCCACTGAGGTTCGTAGTTTTCTAGGGTTAGCTGGATATTACCGGCGGTTTATCAAAGACTTTTCGAAACTTGCTAGCCCTTTAACCAATTTGACCAAAAAAGAATGGGCGTTTCTTATGGGATTCTAAGTGCGAGAGTAGTTTCCAGGAGTTGAAACGGAAGTTAACCGTAGCCCCTATTCTAGCCCTACCTAATGGAAAAGATAGTTTTTCTGTGTATACGGATGCTTCAGGGGAAGGCTTAGGGTGTGTACTAATGCAGAATAGGAATGTGATTTCCTTTGCCTCTAGAAAACTAAAACCTCATGAGCAAAATTACCCGACCCATGACCTAGAATTAGCCGCAGTTCTCTTCGCCCTGAAAAAGTGGAGACACTACCTGTACGGGGTGACCTTTGAGGTTTATTCCGACCACAAAAGCCTTAAGTACCTATTCTCCCAAAAAGAGCTAAACATGAGGCAGAGACGGTGGATGGAATTCTTAGAAGACTACGACTGTACAATTAATTACTATCCGGGGAAGGCAAATGTAGTAGCTGATGCCTTGAGTCGAAAGGCTCAAATAGCTGGGTTAATGATCAGAGAGTGGGAGATGTTAGAAGCAATAAGTGAGTGGAGCCTTAGGTTGGAACGTCGAAGGGTAATTTTAGGAAACATCAGGATAACCTCTGCTATTCTGGAGCAAGTCAAAGAGGCTCAAAAGGAGGATCCGATGGTCCAAAAATGGAGAGACAAGGTGGAGAAAGGGGAGTTACCTGACTTTAACTTGAGCTTTGAAGGGATATTAAAATATCGGGATCGAATAGTGGTGCCAGAGGACGAAACCCTGAAAAGAGAAATTCTGGAGGAAACCCATCGATCAAAGTATACGATCCATCCGGGTAGCAATAAGATGTATCAGGAGTTGCGAAAATTGTATTGGTGGAATAACATGAAGAGGGAAATAGCCCGTTACGTTCAAACCTGCCTCGTCTGCCAGCAAGTGAAGGCGGAACACCAAAAGCCCTCTGGTTTGTTACAACCCCTAGAGATACCTGAATGGAAGTGGGAAAACATCACGATGGATTTCGTTTCTGGTTTGCCAAGAACCCAAAAAGGACACGATGCCGTGTGGGTGATCGTTGATAGACTCACTAAATCAGCCCATTTCTTACCCATAAACATGAAATACACTCTGGAGAAATTGGCTCAACTGTATATGAGTGAAATTGTGAGACTGCACGGGATTCCTGTGAGTATAGTCTCGGATAGGGATCCGCGTTTCGTGTCTAGATTTTGGTAAAAATTTCAGGAGACCTTGGGAACCAAACTCAACCTAAGTACCACTTACCATCCCCAAACCGATGGACAATCGGAGCGAACCATTCAAACCCTTGAGGACATGTTACGAACCTGTATCTTGGACTTCGGGGGAAATTGGGGGCAACACATGACGTTAGTAGAGTTTGCCTACAACAATAGTTACCACTCTTCAATCCAAATGGCACCATACGAAGCTCTTTATGGCCGGAAATGCCGTTCACCAGTTTATTGGGATGAAGTAGGAGAAAAGAAAGTTTTAGATCCAACGATCATTCCATGGATGGAGGATGCACAAGAAAAGGTTAAACTAATCCGCCAAAGACTCCAAACCGCTCAAAGCCGCCAAAAGAGCTACGCAGACAATCGCAGGAAAGACTTGGAGTTTGAAGTTGGAGACCGAGTGTTTCTTAAGGTCACGCCATTACGAAGTATCACGGCGGGTAGAGGGAAGAAACTGCAACCTAGATTTGTAGGACCCTTTAAAGTCCTCCAAAGAGTTGGAAAAGTGGCGTACCGTCTTGAGTTACCATCCAGTTTATCCAGAATCCACGACGTTTTCCATGTCTCAATGCTCAAAAAGTACCATCCTGATCCAACCCACATCTTACGACCAGAAGAGATTGAGGTGGATGAAGCCCTAACCTATGAGGAGAAACCTGTACAAATACTCGACCGAAAGGTTAAGGAGCTGAGAAATAAAAATATTCCTTTGGTGAAAGTCTTATGGAGGAACCACGGCATAGAAGAGGCAACCTGGGAAGTGGAGGAAGAAATACAAAAGAAATATCCTGAGCTGTTTGGTAGCCCAGGTGAGAAATTTCGAGGACGAAATTCTTTAAGGGGGAGAGAGTGTGAGAACCCGTAAAATTTTCTTTATTTCTAGGCTTTAATTTATTTATTTGCACCCGTTTTCCACATTTTCTTTATTTTATAACTTTTCTAGACATTTTTATGAGTAAATAAGGTTTTAAAAATATTTTTCTAATATAAGTCAATTTACGAGATTTTGGAGTAAATAGTGGACGTGGGACCCGCTAGTGCGTTAAGTGAGAGAAATTCGGCCGATTAGGTCAAGTTTTGCGTACAGGGAGTTAATTACTAGGTGTTGGTAGGTGATTAGAGGTTACCTAGATGAAGTAACCCTAGTGAGTAAGAAGATAAGAATGAAACTTAAAAGGTGCCACGTGTCGCGATTTCATTGGATGGAGCTTGCCTAACTTTGACCACCTTTACCAAAAGGTTAAAATTGACCAAAAATCATCTTCATTCTTCATCATCTTGGCCGAATTTCCTAGAGAGAAAAGAAGAGAGAAAAGCTTCACTTGTTCTTCCATTTCTTGCTCAATCTTGAAATCCAACCATTTGATTCTCAAATTACTCCATAAAATCAACTTGCTAAGGTAGTTTGAAGTGAGTGGTGGAGCTACTTTGGTGGTGGAACTCCTAAGCTACTATCTTTCTTGGGGAATTAAGGTACCTTGCTTGGAAACTTCACTTTTGTTCCTATTAATGGTAAATTAGTGACTTAGAGTGGCTATATAACTTGTTTAATGGATGCTTTGATGGTTTAATTGGAAGTTTAGTGAATTTCTGATTTTATTGGGAATTTTTCTGTTTTATATGATAAATACTAGTTAGTCTTGGATTGGTGGTTTAGTATTGAGGCAATTGGAGCTCTTGTATGTGAATTGCGGTTATTTGCGAAAAATTTCAGCTTTGAATGAAAATTTCAGTTTTAGGGTTTTGAATTTGGGGCTTTTCTATAATTGATGATTGGAATGGCAATTGGCTTGGAATGAAGGTTATTGAGTAGCCTATGAGTGAATTGTAGTAATTGTGGTTGAATTGGATGGGATTTGATGTTTGTTTGTAGGATGGAAAAGCTGGAATTTAAGGGAAGTGCTGTCAAAATTTCCGCAGGAATTCCTGAGCAGTCTCGGGAAATCTGTTATAACTCGATGTAGAAATATCGGAATTAAGTTCCGTTTGTTTTGTTTTAAACTAGACTCCTAGGGCTACAAACCGTGAAAATTTCAGACCCTAGTTCTGTCTGTGTGATTTATGGTGATTTTCCAAAGTTGACTG
The DNA here is from genome assembly GCA_023065735.1 of Coffea humblotiana. NCBI lineage: Eukaryota > Viridiplantae > Streptophyta > Magnoliopsida > Gentianales > Rubiaceae > Coffea > Coffea humblotiana. The sequence goes on along the minus strand of CM041213.1, from coordinate 33,093,655 downwards.
AAATTACATACCTGTTCTGTCTTTGACTGGACGATGCTGCGACTTGAGGCTAGAATTTAACTAACTTGTGATTCGAATCTTGTAAACATGTCTTCTAAGTAATTGTACCCCTTTGAATGTATTTTCCGACGGTACAAATTTTATCAATTTTGGACTTAATATTTGTGAGATATGATTTTTCCAATGAGGGTGCGCAAAACTGGAAAATACTGTTTTCCTAGAATTATTCTTACTTTCCTTTTACCTCTTAGGTTTGAGAGTTTGTTACACCTTTAGCCTTAAAATCGAAGTATTTTCCATTTTTAAGCTATAATTGAACTTTACTTGCGTGAATCATGAAAGAGACGTTTGACTCGTATCCGAGTATCAATGGTAGTTTCTTGTTTCTTGTAGGTCGGGTTGGTGATCCCGGACAACCGTCGGGCGAGAAATTTTGATTTGCTTGCTTAAGTGGTGAGTGTACTATGCATGGCTTGTGTTTACTTGGTTGTGTACTTGGATCCTTGAATTGGATAACTGTGATTATGTGCTTGAGATGAGAGTGTACTTTATCGCTCTCGTTCTCTTATGTGTATAATTGATTACTGGATATGTGTGAATTGAACTGAATACTTGTGAATTGGATTCATGTCTGGCTTCATGTCGTTTTGGGTATGAGCCCTACGACTTTACTGTGATAACTGAGCTCAAGCCTTAATGGCCGTTTATCGAGTCGAGCCGGTAAGGGCCGGTCGATTAGGTAACGTGCCGTGAGGTCACTGTGTGTCGAGTGGAGCGGTTGCTCCTCGACTTGTGGTATACTCGAGTATTACCCCTGATTACTGTGAGGTGTTCGGGCCCGGCAGGGGAATGTATGGTGGAAGGTATTGGGAGTAAAGTGGTGATCTACGGTCGTACGTGTCCGTTGGACGTTAACGGAGTGTCAACGGGAAGTGATCAAGTGTCGCAAAAGGAAATTGGCTCCCGAGAGCCACCCGTATCCTTTCACTTGTGAAACTAGTTTGGTATTCTTCCTATGTGTGTTATTTGAGTATGATCGAGCATGGCTATTTGTGCGCTTTAAATGCATGAATTTTAGTACCTCATTGGGCGAAAGCTCACACTCGTACTTTTGTTTTCCTTACAGGGCATGTTATTGGGAACCATGAGTTTTGGTGAAACGAGTAGAGCTTATTAGGCATTCTTTTGCATCTTGTATAGCTCCTCGACTTTTAGGAACCCTAATGTGGGACTTGAACATTTCATTTTGAATTGGAAAACCCTAGAGCGGGTTATGTGTATATATTTTCTCATGTATATATGATGTACTTTCTTGGAAATGTACTTGTCTATGCTTAATTAAAGTTTAGCCGTGTTTGGGACGCGTTCGTTCCGTTTTTTTTTCGTTTTCGTTTTGCGCGCTTGTTGTCAAACTTACTTGTTGGTATACCTCCCGAAATGTTTATATTTGCGTGTATGTGACCGTTAGCAGTCCTGGCGAGAGTTGGGCAGGCAGTTCGCTAACCCTTAGGGTACGCCCTAGGGGGAGGTGGGGCTGTCACAGAAACTACTAATTTAAAGGACGGCTAACAAGCCACTAATCACTAACGACTCAATAACAATCAAATCAACTAACAACTCATACGACTAACAATGCTAACATTCCTAGTGCTCGGACCAAGTAGTCAAGGCCACTGATGTGTGCAAGGACCTTAGCCAAGTAATGATCCAGTTCGAGTTCCATTGGGCCCGTTACACGTGCACGGGCCAAGCGCTTCAAAGAGTCTCTCCAAGCCCTTGTTCGAATTGTTCAAGACCAACAAGGGATCCATCGGAACATTGGAGGCTTAGAAGTTGATCATCAAGTTGTCTACACGTTGATCCAAGCCCATGAAGAGTCAAGTGGCCCACATGTGGGAATGGCCGACTAGGCCTTTAATCATTAGTGTTTAGTTTCGTTTTTGAGTGTTAGTTGAAGATGTAATCTCAGCCCACTTGAGGCCCATCCCTCCCTTAGTTTAGTCTTTAGGGTTTCTAGTCCTTAGCCTATAAGAAGGCTCACTTTGTAGGGATTAAGGGTTAGATGTTTTATCAATAAAGTTGATTATTTTCGATTCTCTCTAGTGTGAGAAACTCGATCCTCTACTTGCTTTTGGGCAAGGGTTCTTGAGCAATCTTGTGCTTGTCTTTGGTTGTTCATCCGACCTATCCACTTGAGTATTCACCTCGATTGGAGTCGTCATTCTACCACCTTCAATCAATTCGTGTCGTCCGTTTTGGTTTTAGGTCTCGCAATCCAAGCGTTGGACAACCTCGCTAGATCCTTGGGCAAACGTGCTACGTGTCTCGAAACGCGTTGATCGAGGACCGTATCAGTTGGCTTCAGAGCTTAGGTGGAGGTATCTTTTGTTATATCCTTGTTTTTTTCGTAGTTGTGTCGTTAGGGTTTTTGGTATTTCCGCTGCATTACTCAAAAAAAAAAATTACTGTTCATCGACACTATTCACTGTCACTGTTCATCCGCGGGTATTGTTCATCCGAACACAAAAATCTGTTTGGGTTGTTAGGGTTTAAACACAAGAAAAACAAAAACAAAAAAAATTTGCGACGGCTAGGGTTTCTTGTCGCGCTAGGGTTTCTTTTGTTTGCCAAATCTGTCCAAGTTCGTTTTGAGTCTTCCAAGTTGTTTCACTTAATTTCCAAAATTGATTTGTGGTTAACTTTGTTGGTATTTGTGAATCTTGAAGCGAACCTACAAGATTCAAGGGTTTCTTGAATTTCTTGATTGCTATCTTGAAGTTCTTGAAGTTCTTGATAAATTACCTTGGAAAATCTTGGAGTTCTTGATCGTTGATTGTGAAAAAAAAAGGGGGCTGACCAGATTCTTGTTGGTACATGCGGCCAAGTGTTTGTGCCGTTTGTTAAGTCAAAAAAAAAAACAGAATCGAAAAGAAAAGAAAAGAGAGAGTTCGGGTGGGGGCAAAGGAAACCTTCGGTTCTTTCATTGCCAAAACAACTACCATTACATCTTGTTTCCAATCCAAAACAGAAAATTACACAAAGAAAGGATTCAAAAGTTTTGATCCACCACTTCTTGAAGTTCTTGAATAACTTGTTTCTTGGGAACTTGTTTCGCCCTTCGAGTATACAACTTTTTGTACTCTCTTGCGGTGGTGAAGGGTTTCCTTGGTTTTGGAGTGAATTTCTTGAGAGCTTGTGATACGGTCCTCGATCAACTCGTTTCGAGACACGTAGCACGTTTGCCCAAGGATCTAGCGAGGTTGTCCAACGCTTGGCTTGCGGAACCTAGAATCAAAACGGACAACACGATTTGATTAAAGGTGGTAGAACGACAACTCCAATAGAGATGAATGCTCTAGTGGATAGGTCGGTGGAACAATCTAGGACAAGCACAAGATTGCTCAAAACCCTTGCCAAAGCAAGTAAAGGGACAAGTTGCTCTTAACGATTGAAGAGAAACTTAAAACAGAATTTTATTATCATAAAGTGCGTACCCTTTGACCGTACAAAGTGAGCCTTTATATAGGCTAACGGGCTAGGTCAAGGGACTAACGAAACCCTAATAAAGCAAGCAAGGGGGCGGCCACTCTTTGGACAAGATGGGCCGGCCCATGACCTAATTTAACAATCTAATCCAACTCTAACAAGATGAAAACCTAGTGCTAAGGCCTAAGGCCTAGTCGACCAACCTACTTGGAGGCCCACTTGATTCTTCATGGGCTTGGACCATCGTGTAGATGACTTGATTATCTCCTTCCAAGCCTTCAATGTCCCTGTGGACTCAACGTGTGACTGGGCCCCATGGAACTCGGACGGGGTTATTACTTGGGCTAAGGGTCGTACACACATCAGCTTGAGTAGGGTTGTGTGCATCACCTTGTTGATTCTCCATTGTTGTGAGAGAGGGCCGAAAGTATCTTGAGTTTTGCCCAAAGAAAGCCAAATCCGATTCTGATTTTTGTTGTGTGAGAGTGTCGGTTTTTGCTTGGGAATTTAATAAACACTTAGTTTGTTTTCTCTTCCATTGAGAGATTCAATCCTTTACTTGCTTTGGCAAGGGTTTTTGAGCAATCTTGTGCTTGACCTTGATTGTTCCACCGACCTATCCACTTGAGTATTCACCTCAATTTGGAGTCGTCGTTCTACCGCCTCTAATCAAATCGTGTCGTCCGTTTTGGTTTTAGGCTCCGCAATCCAAGCGTTGGACAACCTCGCTAGATCCTTGGGCAAACGTGCTACGTGTCTCGAAACGTGTTGATCGAGGACCGTATCAGTTGGCTTCAGAGCTTAGGTGGAGGTTCCCTTCATGGCGAGTACAAGATGCATAAAAGCTAGCCCACAACATTGTCTTCCTAATCCTAAGGGAGTAAAAAAAGTGGCATTACGTGGTGTGGAGGAGCAATTGGACCTCGTCAAATCTCAGTTGCTTGGTTGGTTTTATACTCGTTGTGGTGTGAAAGATAAACTTTGTAGATGTGTGCATGGATCTTAACCCAAGTAATGACCCAGTTCGAGTACCATTTGGGTCCATGCACGGATCTTAGCCCAAATAATCACCCAGTTCGAGTACCATTTGGCCCAGTCACACGTGCACGGGCCAAGCGCTTCAAGGAGTCACTCCAAGCTCTAGTGCGAAGTGTGCAAGACCAACAAGGAGTCCATAGAGACATTGAAGGCTTGGAAAGGGATACTCAAGTCATCTACACAATGATCCAAGCCCATGAAGAATCAAGTGGGCCTCCAAGTGGGTTGGTCGATTAGGCCCTAGGCCTTAGTCCCAGGTTTTCATCTTGTTAGAGTTGGATTAGCTTATTAAATTAGGTCATGGGCCGGCCCATCTTGTCCATGGAGTGGCTGACCCCCTTGTTTGCTTTATTAGGTTTCATTAGTCCCTTGACCTAGTCCCTTAACCTATATAAAGGCTCACTTTGTACGGTTAAAGGGTTACGCAATTTTGATAATAAACAATTAGTTTTGTTTTCTCTTCCATTGAGAGATTCAAATCCTTTACTTGCTTTAGCAAGGGTTATTGAGCAATCTTGTGCTTGCCCATGATTGTTCTACCGACCTATCCACTTGAGTATTCACCTCAATTTAGAGTCGTCGTTCTACCGCCTTTAATCAAATCGTGTCGTCCGTTTTGGTTTTAGGCTCCACAATCCAAGCGTTGGACAATCTCGCTAGATCCTTGGGCAAACGTGCTACGTGTCTCGAAACGTGTTGATCGAGGACCGTATCAGTTGGCTTCAGAGCTTAGGTGGAGGTATCTTTCGTTATATCCTTATTTTTTTTCTCCTCTTTGTGTCGTCTAGAATTCGTTGTTGTCCGCTGCCTTGTTACAAAAAAAAAAGAATCGACTGTTCATCTAGTACTGTTCATGTCACTGTTCATCTCACTGTTCACCGGGTACTGTTCACGACACTGTTCATCCCGCGGGTACTGTTCATCCGAACACAAAGTCTGTTTGGGTGTTGTCTTTTTGTGTCTTCTGTCCAAATTTCGTTCTTGGATCTTGTGTTTGGGGTGTTTGGGTTTAAAAGCAAGAAAATCAAAAAAAAAAAAGTTGCGACGGTTAGGGTTTCGTTTGCGGCTAGGGTTCTTGTGCGCTAGGGTTTTTCTTTGCACAAATCTGTCCAAGCTTTCTTTGAGTCTTCCAAGTTGTTTTACTTGTTTTTCAAATCTGATTTGTGGTTAACTTGGTTGGTATTTTGTGAATCTTGAAGAGAACCTACAAGAATCTTGGGTTTCTTGAATTTCTTGACCACAATCTTGAAGTTCTTGAAGTCTTGATAACTTGCTTGGGAGTTCTTGAAGGTTTCTTGTGTGTTTCATTAGCCAAAACAAATCTGGAATATTATTCCATTCGGCCAAGCTTGTACTGTGTTTGTTCGTTATAGTAAAAAAAAAAAAAATTCGAGGTACTGTTCATCGTACTGTAGAAGCACTGTTCATCCGAAAAAAGAGAGAGAGGAAAAGAAGAATCGATTGGCAAGAAAACAAGGAAAAAAAAAAACTAGCAACCGAATTGTGTGGGGGAAAATTCTGATTTGCACCATACTACTTGGAATAGAATTTGGAAGTTACTAAAAGTTGTTTCAACAAAAGGTTTTTCTAAAAGGGTTTCCAAAACTAACTTGTTTTCCAAAGTCAATTAGGAAACTAAGTAAAGCACTTGGATAACTCTTTTGTCTTCACTTGGGCACCCTCCTACATTTTCGGAACACCTTCCTACGTTTTAGGAACACACTCCTACATTTTAGGAGTTAGGGTTTTCGTTGATTCCTTTCACACTAGCGCACCTTCCATTTCTATATGAGTCTAGAAAGCTTCCAAAACCGTCCATTCTTGTCTCCTTTTTTGCACCTGCATTGTGTCTTGTTTCTTGATTACTTTTGTGGATAGTTTGGTGACAATATTTGGATTTTGCGCGGCATTTCTCAACTACTCAAACCGGCAAGGTAAGGAATTTCGGTAAGCTTATTTGAGTGCTTTGAGTAATACACGAGTGATGAACACATACACGTGAGCTTGTGTGTCGTGAGGAATCTCTTTTTCTTTGCTAACCATTTTGGCAGGTCACATAATCATGCCCCATGGAGTTGCATCTTGCTCATACAATCAGGAATTCTTGGAGGATGAACCTTTCAAGAGGAGGGGTTCCAAGCGGACTACTCCCAAGTACTCTAGTTCCATGCAATCTAGTTCACAACATGAGTTTCGTTCACTCCGGGAGGAGATGGAACATTACCGTCCTTCGCGTGTATATGAAAGGTATAAACGAGATTGTGATGAGTATGAGAAGGAGCAAAGAAGTTTGCGCAGAGCATCTAAATTGAGGTCAACCTCAAGCAAACGAGATTCATCTAACAAGTGTCTTGACAATCGAGAGAAGGAGTTTGAGAATTTTCGAATTGAGTCAAAGCTTCGTGAAACAAAGGATGAATTCCGTAGTCGGACTAAAGCATTGATTGATTCTATGATGGAAAGACTTAGCCAAGTGCTGGATTCCCACTTGGAGCAACTTAGTCATGTGTCAACCGGTGGTAATAAAGGAAAAATTCACCCTAGTCCCTCGTTGATTGAAGAGCCATCTATGAATGAGTTGCAGCCGAGCCATGAACATGAGCTAGACAATGAAAATCCAAACTCAAGTGCAATGAATGAACAATGGTCCGAGAAGAATGGAGTGGGACAAGGAAAGAATAATTTGGCCTTATTGACGAGTAAAGAGGAGGAGTTGGCCATGTTCACAAAAGTTGAAAGGGTGGACGTTTTGTTTGCTAACAAGCTAACATGTGTTTTGTTTAGTACCTCTTCTTTTGTGCAGATTAAACAAAGTCAAGTAGAGTTGGTTATGACATGTTCCATTCCCAAGTCACTTGGACACTTTGCGGGTTTCCATGGAGTTTGTCTTCTAGGAATTAAATCTCTTTGGTATCAATTCATGGAACAATGTCCATTCAAACCTGTCCGCGCCATTGGAGGACTCATTCGAGCTCATCTTAAAAGGGAAATTCCAGATTCTACTTCTTGTTCTCTACCTATGGTTCATTCATCACCTTTGCCTTACTTTGAGCATGTTACTAGCACTAACTCTTGTTGCTCTTATGTAGGTGTTGATGAGAAGTGTAAAGGACTAGCACTGGAATCTCGAGTTGAATCAATTGGTGGAAGGAATATTGAAGTGTCAAAGGGAGTTTTCTCATTTAAATCTTGTTCTACACCTTCTTACCATCTAACTAATAATGTCCCATTAGTTCTTTACCCTATTTCTGAATTGTTTCAAGTTGAAGGTTATTTTGTGCTTGTAGGTTGTAACGCTGTCCAAAATCTCCCAACTATGATTAAAGACTTGCAACCCGATTTCGTGCTTATTCCTGATAAAAGTGGTGCACGTTCGTGCTTCCTCACATGTCCAAAAGCTGGTCACCACAAGTTACTTTACCAACTCCAACTTGTGCAAATTCATGCAATTCGTATGGAGTGCGTTTCACTTCACTGTTGCCACTTATGCCGGGTGATGCCCACAAATGTGTCAATCAAGATCCGAATGTTGGTCTTACCTCGCTGGTTCGAGCTTCTAAGGAAGTGCAATCCGATTGGTTCAATGTTCCACCTCCAGATAGGCAAGTCGTGCCAAATCAGCGACAACCAGGGAAGACTCATACCCCCTCGAACAACCAAATTCAGGATTTCTTTAGTTTCAATGGGCATCATTATGAAGATCCTTATCTTGTGCACATGATTGGTAAGCTATTGCATAATTTTATACCTATGACTACTCACTATGTGATTTATTGTGTAGGTAACATCATGCCAGTCCATGCTCGAAGGCTAATTAGAGAGTTTTGGGTTGCAACCTGGAATTTTCGTAAGCCTTATACACGTTCTTTCCTACCTTGGCGAATGTCCTTGTTTGAGAGCCCCTTGAGGCTGGCCAAACGACATTTAACTTGGCTTGTGACCATTTATTTCTTTCCAATGTGGTTCTCCGCTAAGCGTACCGTCGATTTGTGGCCAAATCGCTTTCACGAGGAGGGGAATGATGCAAACATAAAGATCATCCTCCAAACTATTGAGTCAAATGAAGAGTGGTTGCAATTTGTTTCCAGTTCCGAGTGCTCCATTGTGTCAACAACAATGCTTACAAATTGGGGTTACCTGGGGGAGTGCAATGTTAGCACGACTTTCAATGTTGCGGATTTGAGTCCATTCCTTGACGGGGAGGATCCAGATTTGAGAACAAATCCTTCTAAAGTGGAGGGGATTGATGTGTGCATGGATCTTAACCCAAGTAATGACCCAGTTCGAGTACCATTTGGGCCCATGCACGGATCTTAGCCCAAGTAATCACCCAGTTCGAGTACCATTTGGCTCAGTCACACGTGCACGGGCCAAGCGCTTCAAGGAGTCACTCCAAGCCCTAGTGCGAAGTGTGCAAGACCAACAAGGAGTCCATAGAGACATTGAAGGCTTGGAAAGGGATACTCAAGTCATCTACACAATGATCCAAGCCCATGAAGAATCAAGTGGGCCTCCAAGTGGGTTGGTCGATTAGGCCCTAGGCCTTAGTCCCAGGTTTTCATCTTGTTAGAGTTGGATTAGCTTATTAAATTAGGTCATGGGCCGGCCCATCTTGTCCATGGAGTGGCCGACCCCCTTGTTTGCTTTATTAGGGTTTCATTAGTCCCTTGACCTAGTCCCTTAACCTATATAAAGGCTCACTTTGTACGATTAAAGGGTTACGCAATTTTGATAATAAACAATTAGTTTTGTTTTCTCTTCCATTGAGAGATTCAAATCCTTTACTTGCTTTGGCAAGGGTTATTGAGCAATCTTGTGCTTGCCCATGATTGTTCTACCGACCTATCCACTTGAGTATTCACCTCAATTTGGAGTCGTCGTTCTACCGCCTTTAATCAAATCGTGTCGTCCGTTTTGGTTTTAGGCTCCGCAATCCAAGCGTTGGACAACCTCGCTAGATCCTTGGGCAAACGTGCTACATGTCTCGAAACGTGTTGATCGAGGACCGTATCAGAATTTATAGAGCCCAACCGACTTTGGTGAGGGGCTTGGGAAGGAGAACAAAGGCTGATTTTCAATTGGAGAAGGTGGGAACCCAAATCTGATTTTCAACTCTTCTTGGAAAGGAATTTGGAAATTACTTCAAGTGTTCAAGAAAAGATTTTCTAAAAGGTTGCCAAAACTAACTTGTTTTCCAAAATCTATTAGGAAACTAAGTAGATAACTTGGATAACTCTTTTAATTCCACTTGGACAAGCTCCTACATTTTAGGAACTAGGGTTTCGTTGGCTTCCTTTTCACACTAGCGCTATTTCCATTTCTGTCCGCCACTAGAAAGCTTCCAAACTGTGCATCGTTGTTCCATTTTGCATCCCATTTGTGTCTTGTTTTCTTGGTTACTCTTGTGGAATGTTTGGAGAACAATTTTTGGATTTTTGCGCGGCATTTCTCAGCTACTCAAACCAGCAAGGTAAGGAATTTTTGGTAAGCTTATTTGAGTGCTTTGAGTGATACACGAGTGATGAGCACATACACGTGAGCTTGTGTGTCATGAGGAATCTCTTTTTCTTTGCTAACCATTTTGGCAGGTCACGTAATCATGCCTAGGGGAGTTGCCTCTTACTCATACAACCAAGAATTCTTGGAGAATGAGCCTCTCAAGAGAAGGGGTTCCAAGCGGCCTACTCCCAAGCACTCTAGTCCCATGGAATCTAGTTCACAACATGAGTTTTGTTCACCCCGGGAGGAGACGGAACGTTACCGTGCTTCGTGTGTATATGAAAGGTATAAACGAGATTGTGATGAGTATGAGAAGGAGCAAAGAAGTTTGCGCAGAGCATCTAAATCGAGGTCAACCTCAAGCAAACGAGATTCATCTAAGAAGTACCTTGACCATCAAGACAAGGAGTTCGAGAATTCTCGAATTGAGTCAAGGCTTCGTGAATCAAGCGATGATTTCCGAAGTCGGACTAAAGCATTGGTTGATTCTATGATGGAAAGAATTAGCCAAGTGCTGGATTCACACTTGGAGCAACTTAATCATGTGTCAACCGGTGCTAATAAAGGAAAAGTTCATTCTAGTTGCTCGTTGATTGAAGAGCCAAATATGAATGAGTTGCAACCGAGCCATGAACATGAGCTAGACAATGAAAATCAAACCTCATGTACAATGAGTGAGCAATGGCCCGAGAAGAATGGAGTGAGAAAAGGCAAGAATAAATTGGCCTTAGTGAAGAGTAAAGAGGAGGGGTTGACCGTGTTTACAAAGGCCGAAAGTGTGAACATTTTGTTTGCTAACCGGCTAACATGTGATTTGTTTAGTAACTCTTCATTTGTGCAGATTAAACAAAGTCAAGTAGAGTTGGTCATGACATGTTCCATTCCGAAGTCACTTGGACACTTTGCGAGTTTCCATGGAGTTTGTCTTCTAGGAGCTAAATCTCTTTGGTGTCAATTCATGGAACAATGTCAATTCAAACCTGTCCGCACCATTGGAGGGGAAATTCCAGATTCTACTTCTTGTTCTCTACCTATGGTTCATTCATCACCTCTGCCTTATTTTGAGCATGTTACTAGCACTAACTCTTGTTGCTCTTATGTAGGTGTTGATGAGAAGTGTAAAGGACTTGATACGGTCCTCGATCAACTCGTTTCGAGACACGTAGCACGTTTGCCCAAGGATCTAGCGAGGTTGTTCAACGCTTGGATTGCGGAACTTAGAATCAAAACGGACGACACGAATTGATTAAAGGTGATAGAACGACGACTCCAATCGAGGTGTTTACTCAAATAGATAGGTCGGTGGAACAATCATGGACAAGCACAAGATTGCTCAAAAACCCTTGCCAAAGCAAGTAAAGGATTCGAATCTCTTAATGGAAGAGAAAACAAAACTAAGTGTTTATTATCAAAATTGCGTAACCCTTAAATCGTACAAAGTGAGCCTTTATATAGGCTAAGGAGCTAATGAAACCCTAGGTTAAACTAATGGGAGAGGGGTGGCCACACTTGTTGGCTCAATGGGCCGAATGGGCGAACCTCTTTATTGGGAAAAAACATTAAGAGACTAACTAATGGGCTAAAGCCACTAACAATCATCACTTGGCTCCTCATGGGCTTGGATCAATGTGTAGGCAACTTGGTGATCCATTTCCAAGCCTTCAATATTCCTATGGAACCCTTGTTGGGCTTGTACATTTCGAACAAGGGCTTGGAGTGACTCCTTGAAGCGCTTAGCCCATGCACGTGTGAATGGACCCAAAGGAACTCGAACTGGGTCATTACTTGGGCTAAGGTCCGTGCACACATCAGTCCCCTCCACTTGAGAAGGATTTGTCCTCAAATCTGGTTCCTCCTCGTCGAGAAATGGGCTCAAGTCCGCGACATTGAAAGTCCCGCTCACGTTGTACTCTCCAGGTAGCTCCAATTTGTAGGCATTGTCTATGATACGTTGGAGCACGCGAAAAGGTCCATCACCCCTTGGGGACAACTTACTTTGGCGTTGCTTGGGAAACCTTTCTTTCCTCAAGTGCAGCCAAACCCAATCTCCAGGTTCAAAAGTCATCTTTCGACGGTGCTTGTTGGCTTGCTGGATGTATTGCTGAGTACACCTCTCAATGTTTGCTCGAACGGCTTCATATAACCTACGCACAAAATCAGCTTTCTTTTTCCCATCTAAGCTTGTGTGCTCAGAGGAAGATAAGGGTACCAAATCAAGGGGGGTCAGGGGGTTAAAGCCATATACAATCTCAAATGGTGAGTAGTGTGTTGCATTATGGACAGTCCTATTATAAGCAAATTCAACATGTGGCAAACACTCTTCCCAAGATTTAAGATTCTTTTAAATCAAAGCCCTGAGCAATGTACCAAGTGTGCGATTGACAACCTCAGTTTGTCCATCGCTTTGTGGATGACTTGTGGTAGAGAACAACAACCTAGTACCAAGTTTGGACCACAGAGTCTTCCAAAAATAACTCAAGAATTTGACATCTCTATCACTAACAATGGTCTGAGGCATACCATGCAATCGAACAATTTCTTTAAAGAACAGGTTAGCAACGTGAGATGCATCATCAGTTTTGTGATAGGGGATGAAATGAGCCATCTTGGAGAATCTATCAACTACTACATAGATGGAATCATTACCCCTTGGCGACCTAGGTAGTCCCAAGACAAAGTCCATAGACAAGTCTACCCAAGGATGATGTGGAATAGGTAATGGGGTATACAAGTCATATGGATTTGTTTTAGACTTGGCTTTGTGGCAAGTGGCACACCTACCAACCATCCGCTCAACATCCCTACGCATATGAGGCCAGTAAAAATGCTCTTGCAACATTGCTAAAGTCTTGACAATTCCAAAATGTCCCATGAGACCACCGCTATGTGCCTCTCGAATCAAAAGGTCACGAATAGAAGAATTAGGCACACATAATTTATCCACATAGAACAGGAAACCATCATGCAAAAAATACTTGCCATGTGGACTCTTAGCACAGGATACATAGATGTCATCAAAGTCATGGTCATGCGCATATAGTTCCTTAAGTGTCTCAAACCCTAACAACTTAGCATGAAGGACAGCAAGCAAAGAATGTCGACGAGATAGTGCATCAGCTACCACATTGGTTTTGCCAGTTTTGTACTTGATGACATAAGAGAAGGTGTCAAGGAAACTAACCCATTTGGCATGTCGCTTGCTCAACTTTGGTTGCCCCTTGAGAAACTTCAAGGACTCGTGATCAGTGTGTATCACGAATTCCCTTGGGCGGAGGTAGTGTTGCCAAGTCTCCAAGGTCCTCACGAGTGCGTACAACTCTTTGTCGTACGTGGGATAATTCAATGCAGCTCCCTCCAGTTTCTCGCTAAATAAGGTATAAGGCCTTTTGTCTTGCATAAGCACAGCTCCAATACCTACACCAGAAGTATCACATTCAATTTCAAATGTTTTGTCAAAATTAGGTAATGCTAAAACAGGCGCATGTGTGAGTTTGTCCTTGAGAGTAAGGAATGCTTGTTCTTGGGCTTCTCCCCAATGGAATTTATCATTCTTCTTTGTCACAGCGGTCAATGGTGCAGCAATGGTGCTGAAGTCTTTGACAAATCACCGGTAGAAGCCCGCCAGTCCATGGAAGCTTCGCACCTCAGGGACAGACTTTGGTGTGGGCCATTGCTTGATGGCAATGGCCTCAATCTTGGACTCGTCTACTTTGATGCCCTGCGAGCTCACAACATAGCCTAAAGACACAAGTTCATTAGTACAAAAAGTGCACTTCTTAAGGTTAGCGTATAGACGCGCCTCTCGAAGTGTATTAAGAACTAATCTCAGGTGCTCCATGTGCTCATGTTCATTGCGACTATATATCAAAATGTCATCAAAATAGACAATCACAAATTTTCCAATAAAGTGTCGCAAAACATGGTTCATTAGTCTCATAAATGTGCTAGGGGCGTTAGTCAACCCAAAGGGCATGACTAGCCACTCATTTAGACCATGTTTGGTTTTGAAAGCCGTTTTCCATTCATCGCCTTCTTTTATCCTAATTTGATGATAACCATTCCTTAAGTCAATTTTAGTGAAAATAATGGCACCATCAAGTTCATCAAGCATATCATCTAGCCTAGCAATGGGATGATGATATTTAATAGTAATAGCATTAACGGCTCTACAGTCAGTGTACATGCGCCAAGTACCATCCTTTTTGGGGACAAGTATCACAAGCACGGCGCAAGGACCGAGACTCTCTCTTACCCAACCCTTTCCTAGTAGGCCATCAACTTGCCTTTGAAGCTCCTTTGTCTCCTCCGGACCCATGCGGTAGGCGGATTTGTTGGGTAATGGTGCTCCAGGAATCAAGTCTATTTGGTGTTCAATCCCTCGAATGGGTGGTAACCCATCAGGGACCTCATCAGGGAATACATTCTAGAATTCCTGCAAAAGAGCAATAACACTCGAAGGCAATGCCTTGTCGAGCTCATCAATATTGAGTATCATATGTTTACAAACCTTGAGTAATACAGGCTGGTCAGCATTTACAAGTTTTCGCACCTCCTTAGCCTTGATTATCATGTTTTGCTTCCTAGTGTTTGGTTTAGATAGTGCATGATCATGTGTGACACTAGGTGTGCTCACTTGACCCTTGGTAGAATGCTCACTTGTAGAAGTGGAGCATTTGCCAGGGTCGGCCGCCTTTTGTTTCCTCTTTTGGCGGTCCAGCTCACACTCTCTTTGCAATTTAAGTTGGTCCTCATACACTTGTGCAGGTGTAAGTGGTGTGAGAACCATGCGTTTACCATTGTGCAAAAGAGTGTATTTATTTGCCCTCCTATCAAATGTGACATGCTTGTCAAATTGCCAAGGTCTCCCTAGAATCACATGTGTAGCATGCATGGGAACTACATCACACACAACTTCATCAATGTATGTGCCAATGGAAAAAGGGACACGTACCTATTTGTAGACACGTATCTCTCCTTCTTCACTCAGCCATTGGAGGCGGTATGGGTGTGGATGTCTAGTTGTAGGAAGTCCTATGCTCTCCACCATGAGTAGGCTTGCCACATTGGTGCAACTCCCTCCATCGATGATGAGGCTGCACACCTTATCACTTACTTTACAACGGGTGTAAAATAATTTTTCCCTTTGCAATTGCTCGTCCTCCTTGACCCGGACGGTTAGCACTCGTCGTGCCACCAAACAGCCGATTTCCCCTTGAGTAGGAGAGCATTCTTCCTCAGCCGAGTCATCCTCCAAGCAATCGCCCTTGATCAATCCAGGCATATCCTCACAATCGTTGTCATCGGACCCGATCTCCCAATTGTGAGTGGCTAACATGATCCTTTGGTTCAGACATTGGGATTGGATATGTCCAAACGCTTGGCACTTGAAGCACTTTATATCCCTACTCCTAGTCTTAGGAGTCTCATTAGGTGCCTTAGAAATGGACCTGGATGCATCAACGGATTTGTTAGGGGTAAAATGGGAATTTCGGCTAGGAGCATTACCTTGAACTCGGCTAGATGAAGTGGGTGGAACCGAATTTCCAGCTTCGTGGGTCGCCCTCCGTGGTTGGTTGCCCCTCCATGGAGTCGAGTTGGAAGTTTGGTAGGTGCGAGCCCCTCGCCTCAATTTCTTTCCCCTTTCGGCCTTGATGGCTAATTCAAGAAGGTCATGCATGTCCAAGTAATGTTGAAGCTCCAAGGCTTCTTGTAGGTCAGGGTTGAGACCTCTAAGCAATCTTGCCATGGTTGCCTCGCAATCCTCTTGAATATTAGCCCTCATCATGGCCATTTCGATCTCCTTGTAGTAGTCCTCTACGCTCATGTTGCCCTGAGTGAGGGTTTGGAGCTTGGAATGGAGATCGCGGTTGTAATAGCTAGGAACGAACCTCTCTTGCGCATCAAAGCCTTGAGTTCTCGCTAAGTCCGGACTCGTGGTTCTCCCATTCTCCTTCGATGAGTCCTTATTTGGTCCCACCAGACTAGTGCGTAGTCGGTGAACTCAACAGTGGCTACCTTAATCTTTTGTTCCTCGCTATAGTCATAGCAGTCGAAGACCATCTCGATACGGCCTTCCCATTCCAAGTAAGTCTCAGGGTCGCTTTTGCCTTGGAATGTAGGGACTTGAATCTTAAGCCCCTTGATCTCGTTCCTGAATGGATCCCTCCTGGGCCGCTCGGCCCTTTCCTCATCCTCACTGGCCGAGTAATCTTCACTGTGGGCCCCTTTGGTGCCCTGAATACTCCGGTTGTGAGATCTGGAACGAGAGTCCCTCGTGAGACTCTTGGATAGCTCATCGAAGCGAGCGTGCAAGTCCTCCTTTTGTTGCTCACTAATCCGCCTGAGCTCATTTTTCATTGCTGTGAACATCAAGGAGTAGTCACTGGTTGGTTGATCTTGCTCCATGTCTCTCTCTTAGACCTGCAAAAGGTTAGTGAACAAGAAAAGAATACAAATATATCCTTACTTCGCTCCCTGAGTGTTTCACTCACTCTCGTATTTGTTACTAAAAACACTCTACTGATCTTACCAATTACCTTGGCCTGTTGGTTTAGGTAGTTTGGAAGGAAGTTAATGGCGGACAGATTTGGAAACTAATGCTAGTGTGAACAGAATCAAATGGAAACCCTAGCTCTTAGAATGTAGGAATGTGTCCAAGTGGAAATAAAAGAGTTATCCAAGTTATCTACTTAGTTTCCTAATAGATTTTGGAAAACAAGTTAGTTTTTGGAAACCTTTTAGAAAACCTTTTCTTGAACACTTTAAGTAACTTCCAAATTCCTTTCCATAAGAGCTGAAAATCAGATTTGGTGCTCCTTCCCAAGCCCTCACCCAAAGTCGGTTGGGCTCTTTAAATTCCCACACAAAAGCCGACACCCTCACACAACAAAATTCAGTTTCGGAGTTGGCTTTCTTTAGCACCACTCAAGATAATTTCGGTTCCCCTCCTCCCTCAACAATGGAGAATCAACAAGGTGGTGCACACAACCCTACTCAAGCTCCCAAGAAATTCACCCCTAAGCCAAGGAAGCCCTTCACCACCGCAAGGGAGTACAAGAAGATGTTTACTCGCAAGGTGAAGCAAGTTCCCAAGGTTCAAGAAAGTCAAGAACTCCAAGAAGTGGTAGATCAAAACTTTTGAATTCCTTTCTTTGTGTAATTTTCTATTTTGGGGTTGGAACAAGATGTAATAAAACTAATTTGAGCAATAAAGAATGCGGTTCCCTTCTTGTTTTTCTTTGCCACCCGATTGCTCTCTTTCTTTTCTTTTTTTTTTCGTTTCTGTTTTTTTTAACTCAAACAACAAGAACTCTTGGCCGAATGGAATCAAAATTCCGGGTTTGATCAGCCCTTAACTCGCGGCAATGCACAACCAAAAACCTTCCAAGAACTAACAAGATACGTTCAAGAATTTCAAGAACTTCAAGAAAGTCTTCAAGAACTTCAAGAAACCCTAAAATCTTGTAGATTCTCTTCAAGATTCACAAATTCCAACAAAGTTTTACCAAAAATCAGTTTGGAAAAGGGAGTAAACAACTTGGATGAAGCAAGCAAAACTTGGATAGATTTGAAAAGTAAGAACTCTTGCGCAAACAAAACCCTAGCCGCCAAGAAACCTAGCCGACAAGAACCCTAGCAGCCACCAAGTGGCTTTCCTTGCTGCCCAAGCGACTACCAACCTAACATGACAGGTTGGTCGACTTCCAAACAGAATTTCCGCACGCCACAAGGAGCAACCAATCCGCGGGCAGAATTGACACGAAAACAAGGCTAGACTACGGACCAATGGACCCCAACCAAACAATGCAACCACGGACAGATTTGACACTACACAAGAGAGCAAGTCAGCGGACAGATTTGTGGACAACTACCATGACCAGAAATTGACAAAACAAGGCACAAGAAACGCTAAACTTTTGGACAGATTTGGAGACACAATCAAGTAGCAACTTCGGCCCCAATTTCTGACCAAAACACACGTATGAAACCGCGACACAACGAAGAACAATGACACGGATAGAAATTTTTGACGCAACAACAGAACAAAAATTGCGGACAGATTTGTTTTTCTTTTGTTTTGGAGTAATGCAGCGGATGTACTACAAACCTAACGACACACTACGAAAAAAAAGGATATAATGAAAGATACCTCCACCTAAGCTCTGAAGCCAACCGATACGGTCCTCGATCAACTCGTTTCGAGACACGTAGCACGTTTGCCCAAGGATCTAGCGAGGTTGTCCAACGCTTGGATTGCGGAACCTAGAATCAAAACGGACGACACAAATTGATTAAAGGCGATAGAACGACGACTCCAATCGAGGTGTTTACTCAAATGGATAGGTCGGAGGAACAATCATGGACAAGCACAAGATTCCTCAAAAATCCTTGCCAAAGCAAGTAAAGGATTCGAATCTCTTAATGGAAGAGAAAACAAAACTAAGTGTTTATTATCAAAATTGTGTAACCCTTAAATCGTACAAAGTGAGCCTTTATATAGGCTAAGGAGCTAATGAAACCCTAGGTTAAACTAATGGGAGAGGGGCGGCCACACTTGTTGGCTCAATGGGCCGAATGGCCGAACCTCTTTATTGGGAAAAAACATTAAGAGACTAACTAATGGGCTAAAGCCACTAACAATCATCACTTGGCTCCTCATGGGCTTGGATCAATGTGTAGGCAACTTGGTGATCCATTTCCAAGCCTTCAATATTCCATGGACCCCTTGTTAGGCTTGTACATTTCGAACAAGGGCTTGGAGTGACTCCTTGAAGCGCTTGGCCCGTGCACGTGTGACTGGACCCAAAGGAACTCGAACTGGGTCATTACTTGGGCTAAGGTCCGTGCACACATCAGGACTAGAACTGGAATCTCAAGTTGAATCAATTGGTGGAAGGAATATTGAAGTGTCAAAGGGAGTTTTCTCATTTAAATCTTGTTCGACACCTTCTTACCATCTAACTAACTTAGTCTTTAGGGTTTCTAGTCCTTAACCTATAAGAAGGCTCACTTTGTACGAATTAAGGGTTAGACGTTTTACCAATAAAGTTGATTATTTTTAGTTCTCTCTAATGTGAGAAACTCGATCCTCTACTTGCTTTTGGGCAAGGGCTCTTGAGCAATCTCGTGCTTGTCCTTGGTTGTTCATCCGACCTATCCACTTGAGTATTCACCTCGATTGGAGTCGTCGTTCTATCATCTTCAATCAATTCGTGTCGTCCGTTTTGGTTTTAGGTCTCGCAATCCAAGCGTTGGACAATCTCGCTAGATCCTTGGGCAAACGTGCTACGTGTCTCGAAACGCGTTGATCGAGGACCGTATCAGCCGCGCTTGATGCTTCCTTGACTAGGATTAATGTGTAGATGCCTTGATTAGGAACTCCCAAGCCTTCAATGTTCCTATGGAAACCTTGAGTCAAGGCCGCCATCCGTGCACACATCAGTCCCCTCCACTTGGGAAGGATTTGTCCTCAAATCTAGATCCTTCTCATCACGGAACGGGCTCAAGTCCGCGACATTGAAAGTCGTGCTAACATTGCACTCCCCAGGTAACTCCAATTTGTAAGCATTGTTGTTGACACGGTGGAGCACTCGGAACAGGAAACGGATTGCAGCCACTCTTCATTTGACTCAATAGTTTGGAGGATGATCTTCATGTTTGCATCATTCCCCTCCTCTTGAAAGTGATTTGGCCACAAATCGACGGTACGCTTAGAGGACAACCACGTTGGAAAGAAATGAAGGGTCACGAGCCAAGTTAAATGCCGTTTGGTCAGCTTCATGAGGCTCTCAAACAAGGTCATTCGCCAAGGTAGGAAAGAGCGTGCGTAAGGCTTGCGAAAATTCCAGGTTGCAACCCAAAACTCTCTAATTAGCCTTCGAGCATGGACTGTCATGATGTTACCTACACAATAAATCACATAGTGAGTAGTCATAGGTATAAAAGTATGCAATAGCTTACCAATCACGTGCACAAGATAAGGATCTTCATAATGATGCTCATTGAAGCTAGAGAAATCCTGAATCGGGTTGTACAAGGTGGTATAGTTCGGCCCTTCTTCGCAACATGCAGCTGGAACAAGCATGAAATCAGGTTGCAACTCTTTGGTCAAAGCTGAAAATTTTCGGACAGCTTTACTACCTACAAAAATGAAATAAGTTTCAGCTTGTTTTGAACCAGAAATTGGATAAAGAAGCAATGGGACATCATTAGCTAAATGGTAAGAAGGTGTAGAACAGGATTTAAATGTGAAAACTCCTTTGACACTTCAACGTGCCTTCCACCACTTGATTTAACTTGAGAATCTAGTGCGGGTTCTCTACACTTCTCATCAAAATCTACATAGGAACGACAAGAGTTAGGACGAGTAACATGCTCAAAATAAGCCAAAAATGATGAATGACCCATAGGTAAAGAACAAGGAGTGAGATCTGGAATTCCCCCTTTAAGATGAGCTTGAATCAATCCTCCAATGGTGTGGACATGTTTGAGTTGACATGGTTCCATGAATTGAGACCAAAGAGATTTAGCTCCTAGAAGACAAACTCCATGGAAACTTGCAAGGTGATACGGTCCTCGATCAACATGTTTCGAGACACGTAGCACGTTTGCCCAAGGATCTAGCGAGGTTGTCCAACGCTTGGATTGCGGAACCTAGAACGAAAACGGACGACACGAAGTGGTTAAAGGTAGTAGAACGACGACTCCAATCGAGGTGATTACCCAAGTGGATAGGTCGGTGGAACAATCATGGACAAGCACAAGATTGCTCAAAACCCTTGCCAAAGCAAGTAAAGGAACAGGTTGCTCTCAACAATTGAAGAGAAAACAAAACTAAGTGTTTATTATCAAAATTGCGTAACCCTTAAACCGTACCAAGTGAGCCTTTATATAGGCTAGGGTGCTAATAAAACCTTAAGAAAAGGGAAAGAGGCTTCGGCCACTATAAGGCAAGGTGGGCCGGCCCATGACTCTTTGCGACCAACTAATCCAACTCTAAACAAGTAAAAACCTAGCACTAAGGTCTAAGGCCTAGTCGACCAACCCACTTGGAGGCCCACTTGATTCCTCATGGGCTTGGATCATCGTATAGGTAACTTGATTATCCACTTCCAAACCTTCAATGTCTTTATGGACTCCTTGTTGGTCTTGCACACTTCGCACTAGGGCTTGGAGTGACTCCTTGAAGCGCTTGGCCCGTGCACGTGTGACCGGGCCCAATGGCACTCGAACTGGGTCATTACTTGGGCTAAGGTCCGTGCACACATCACAAGGTGTCCAAGGGACTTGGGAATGGAACATGTCATGACCAACTCTACTTGACTTTGTTTAATCTGCACAAACAAAGAGATACTAAACAAATCACATGTTAGCCGGTTAGCAAACAAAATGTTCATACTTTCAACTTTTGCGAACATGGCCAACTCTTCCTCTTTACTCGTCAATAAGGCCAAATTATTCTTGCCTTGTCCCACTCCATTCTTCTCGGACCATTGTTCATTCATTGCACTTGAGTTTAGATTTTCATTGTCTAGCTCATGTTCATGGCTCGGCTGCAACTCATTCATATATGGCTCTTCAATCAACGAGGGACTAGGATGAATTTTCCCTTTATTACCACCGGTTGACACATGATTAAGTTGCTCCAAGTGGGAATCCAGCACTTGGCTAAGTCTTTCCATCATAGAATCAACCAATGCTTTAGTCCGACTTCGGAATTCATCCTTTGTTTCACGAAGCTTTGACTCAATTCGAGAATTCTCAAACTCCTGGTCTTGATTGTCAAGACACTTCTTAGATGAATCTCGTTTGCTTGAGGTTGACCTCGATTCAGGTGCTCGGCGCAAACTTCTTTGCTCCTTCTCATATTCATCACAATCACGTTTATACCTTTCATATGCACACAAAGCACGGTAACGTTCCATCTTCTCCTGGAGTGGACGAAACTCATGTTGTGAACTAGGCTGCATGGAACTAGAGTACGTGTGAGTAGTTCGCTTGGAACCCCTCCTCTTGAGAGGCTCAGTCTCCAAGAATTCTCGATTGTATGAGCAAGAGGCAACTCCATTAGGCATGATTATGTGACCTGCAAAGACGGTTAGCAGAGAAAAGAATTTTTTTCCTCCCACTCACAAGCTCACGTATGTACACTTTGCTCTCGTGTATCACTCAAGCTTATGACACTCTAATGGTCTTACCATTACTCTTACGTTGCTGGATTCAGTAACTTGAGAAATGCCGCATAAAACCCTCAAATTATTCACCCAACTGTAGCACAAGAGTAACCAAGAGCAAAGACACAATTTGGATACAGTGGTGTACGGTTTTGGCAATTTCCTAAGGCGGATAGATTTGGAATGCACGAGAACGGAAAAAGGAAATAAGAAACCCTAGTTCCCTAATTCGATTGGACTTGGTAAGGTGGGAAAGGAAGAGTTATCCAAGCTGTCCACTTAGTTTCCTAATTGAATTTGGAAACAAGTTAGTTTTTGGAAACCCTTTGGAAAAACCTTTTCTTCTTGTAACAACTTTTAGAAACTTCCAAATTCTACTCCAAGAAGGATTGCACAAATCAGATTTGGTTTAGGAAACTTTTTGGGAAACCCCTTTCCTTCTTGTAACAACTTTTAGAAGGTTCCAAATTCTACTCCAAGAAGGATTGCGCAAATCGGAAATTTCCTTCCCACAATTCTGTTGCCTTCCTTTTTTTTTCTCTCTTGTTGTGTTTTGCCAACCGATCCTTCCTTCTCTTTTTTTTTCGTTTCTGTTTTGTTCCTTTTTTTTTGTAACAAACAAACACAACACAAAGCTTTGACTGAATGGATTATTATTTTTCCAGATTTGTGTTCGGCCAATTCAATCGCATAAGACACCTTCAAGAACTTCAAGATCCTTCAAGAATTCCCAAGTAAGTTATCAAGAACTTCAAAAGCTTCAAGATTGATTTCAAGAAACTCAAGAAACCCTAGATTCTTGTAGGTTTCCTTCAAGATTCACAAACACCAACGAGTTTAACCACAAATCAGATTTGGAAAACAAGTAAAACAACTTGGATGACCTTCAAACGACTTGGACAGATTTGAGCGAAGAAACCCTAGCGAGCAAACGAAACCCTAGCCACCGCCCAAGTGCTTTTCTTGTTGCTTAAGCGATGACTAACGACCAAGACAGATTTGGGAAACTCAACCAGAATTTTTGGACACCAAAAGGCGCACACACCACAACAGATTTGACACTAACAAAGGAACAAGATTGCGGACAGGTTTGATGAACAACTTCGACTCAATAACAAGAACAAGTTGCGGACAGATTTGCGACTGATTTTGCAATGCAACACGGAAACAAACGTTGGCCAGATTTGACACAACAAACGGATAGAAATTTGATGCAACAACGATGGCTAAACGGACAGAAAATATTATACAACAAGACACTACAACTACGGACAAATTGGGACACAACTATGACCAGAAATTGGACGCGACAAAGGACACAACGGTGCGGACAGAATTTTGTTTTGTTTTTTTTTTGAACAAGGCAGCGGAAAACACAAAAATCTAGACGACACAACAATGAAAAACACGGATATAACGAAAGATACCTCAACCTATGCTCTGAAGCCAACTGATATGCTCCTCGATCAACTCGTTTCGAGACACGTAGCACGTTTGCCCAAGGGTCTAGCGAGGTTGTCCAACGTTTGGTTTACGGAACCTAAAACCAAAACGGACAACACGAATTGATTGAAGGTGGTAGATCGACGACTCCAATCGAGTTGAATACCCAAGTGGATAGGTCGGATGAACAATCAAGGACAATCGCGAGATTGCTCAAGAACCCTTGCCAATGCAAGTAACGGAATTGTACTCTCAATAATTGAAAGAGAAACAAAGCTGAAATTTTTATTGATAAAACGTCTAACCTTTAACTAGTACATGAGATGCCTTTTATAGGCTAGAGACCTAGGGACCTAATCCATTTTGGTCAAGGATTGGCGGCCCATCTACTTAATCTAGAAAGGAAATTTGGTCCACACTTTTAAGCAAGAGTTGGGCCGACTTATTTAAGTCCATACTTAATGAAACTACTAATTTAAAGGACGGCTAACAATCCACTAGTCACTAACGACTCAATAACAATCAAATCAACTAACAACTCATACGACTAACAATGCGAACATTCCTAGTGCTCGGCCCAAGTAGTCAAGGCCGCGCTTGATGCTTCCTTGACTAGGATCAATGTGTAGATGCCTTGATTGGAAACTCCCAAGCCTTCAATGTTCCTATGGAAATCTTTAGTCAAGGCCGCCATCCGTGCACACATCAAAACTTCATTCGGATCACCAACAAACAAATCAACTCTAGGTGAGAGATTGGTCACTTGTTGATAACAAAGAGATACCACACTTAAAGCACAAACTCCATGAGAGCTCTTCAATTCTCTAAAGGATGTAGGAATGGAGCATTTTAAGACCAAGGCGATTGCACTTTGCTTAACCTGCACAAAACAAGAAACACTGGACAATGCAAAGTTAAGATGGTTAGTACAATAAGAAGTTCTCTTCACATCCTTAGATTGTACAATAGATGTCGGCTTTCTCTCTTGTTTTTCCACTATGGCAGAATCGTGCATGAAATTTTCCACACTCAACTCGCTCTTTTGCAATTTTTTGTTGGAGGAGTTGTTGATATGTCTCCCACACTCTACTAACTCCTTCATCTATGGATAATGTATTGGCATGCTTTGTTGTCGAATGAACAACCTCCCTTCTCCTTGAATATACTGACTTTGAAGAGGTAGGTTGGACGTTGGGGTGAAATTGTGGAGAACCCCTCCTCTTGACATCCTTATTCACCATTCGGGCAAGGCGTCTATGAAGAGGCTCGAAAGCTTCATCCAAACTCTGCTTGAATTCTTCCATCATGGCCTCCATGTGTAGTTTTAGGTCCATGGTTTGGTCTCCAATTCCACTTGACATGCTTAGGTATACCTGCAAAACAAACAAAACAACTACCACTCTCTTTTTTTTATACAATATATAGGTCACTCACACTCGTGTTTCACTCAAGTGTATCACTCTCTAATAACCTCACCAAACAATTCCTTAGGCTTGCTAGTTGCTCGGGTTGAACAAGCTAGGCGTCACCGCAAGGTTCGTTCTTGACTAGTTAACAAGTGACACAAGATAGTAGCAATGAATGGAGGTGAATGAAGACCTAGACGTGACCTAAAACTTAGATTATGACTAACAACAACTAACGACTCAAAAAGAAAGCAAGACAAATGACCTCAAGGCTGAAATTTTGAAAATCCTAGAAAACTCTACCCGAAGACCAAATTTTCTGGAATTTATGGAGCTGCTGTTTCGCGACCTTTTGGTCAGGGTTTTTGGGGTATTTTGGTTGCTATTTTGGTGTATAGGGCAACCTTCAAATTGCAGCCCAATCGGACCACAAAGTGACACTCAACCGACTTAACTTGCGGGCTGGTCTGGCGCTCCAAAGTGTAGCGGTTGGCATTTGAATTTTTTTTTTTTGGAAACTGGATGGTGTAGCGGGTGGGCTGGTTTGGGTCGGTTAAGGATTTGGAAGGTTTGGATTTGGTTTCTTGATTTTCTTGGCTGACCACAATCCCAATAGGTTTAGGATTAGAAGTGTATCAAGAAGAGGACTTGTCTTTCCAAGTAAACACTAGATCCGACTTCCTTTCCTCTTTTTTTTTCTCTTTTTCGTTTCTTTCTTTCTTTTTGCGGCTCTCTAGTCTTTTTTTTTCAAGAACTCAGATTTTCAATCCCACAATTTGGAGTTTCGGCTCATGCCTCAAGGTTGCCAAGAAAAATAGAAGTTTCTTCCCAAGTTTTCAAGAAACCCTTGATGTATGATCCAGAATTACCAAATCCGTCTTGGTTGATCCAAGAACTTCAAGATTTTCGATCAAGAAGCTCAAGAACTACCCAAGTTAGGTTTTGGTATCCAAGATTGGCAAGAATTAATGCAAATATTCAAGGTTCAAGAACAAAACGATTCGGCAGCCACACCCAGAGCAAATTCCAGCAACGACACAAGAATAATAAGGTATGTAACACTTTTTTTTTTTTTTACTTTTGATGGGCTGTTTTGCAACCCCACACGACACAAGACTCCAACCAGAATTAGACCACGAACTAGACAAAAACTAGCAACAATCAACGAAGAAAATTTCTGGACAGATTGCTACACAAGGAAAACTAACGCAAGGTGCGACAAGAAACCCTAATTGCCGCAATTGTTTTTTTTTTTGTAATGCAATCAGGTTTATTTTTTCTTCTTTTTCAATTCGCATCTCAACAAGAAACAAGAGTTTCGTTTTGATTTTTGCACAAGGTCAGCCCCAACTTCAAGAAACAAGAACTAGGATTTGGTTTGTTCAAGATTTGGTAATTTTGACTTCAAGAATTCAAGAACCCAAGAATACCAACCCAATACTTCAAGATTCACCCAAGAATTTCCAGAAAATTCAAGAAATTATCAAGAACAAAGGTAAACAGCCTTGTTTAGTGCAAGACACACAAATTCCCAACACCTCTTTGTCAAGAAACCCTACTTTGATTTCGGTTTTCAAGAACAAAAACTAGCGACCAAAAATTTTTCTTTTTTTATTGAACTAGACACAAAACACAAAAAGGTAACACACAAATAGATTTTTGTGTTCGGATGAACAGTACCACGGATGAAAAGTACGTGAACAGTGACGGTGAATAGTAATCGGTGAACAGTACTGATTTTTTTTTTGGTGACTCTCAATGATTTCAACACTCAAAAACAAGAAAAAGGGATATACGTGATACCTCTATCTAGCTCTGATACCAACTGATGTGAACGCGGAAGCAAAAACCTAGACCGTAGAGGAACACGTTGCGAATTGACGGAGTCGAACCCAAACTTGGACCACTGAAGAATGGATTCAAAGGTAGAGGACGCCACAATCAAGTGTGTGTTCTTGATTGATAAGTCAAGAAACACCTAGGATCAACTCTAGGATGTTCAACTTAGCTTTCACAAGCTAAAGGAATTTGCCTCAATGAAAGACGAAATTCTGGAATTTTATTTAATAATCTCAAAAAACTAAATGTAACATCAGTTTTAGAGCTATTTACAGCCTTGACTAAACCTAATAAAGCTTGGAAAACATTAAGGGAAAATCGGCCAATCCATTGGGTCTCTCTTGGCCGAAAGCCAACCTACTAATTAACTAACTTAATGACTAACTAAAGTACTATTGGACCTGAGGCCCACATGGCCAAAGCTAAGCTCAACAAGAGCTACTTAATCGAGGCCCAATCCTCCCTTTAAGGCTTGATCACTTGCACCTTCAATTGTAAGCAATTTCTTGGTAGTCTTGCAAGGATCTTCCATGTTGATTCCTTCAATGGGCGGTTTCTCTTGGGCTTGGACGGCATGAACTAAGGCTTGAAACGACTCCTTGAATCTCTTAGCTCGTGCTCGTGTCACTGGGCCTTGGGGCACCTTCACAGGGTCTACTTGAACACCAAGGGCCTCTTGTTCAACCGCATCATTCCCCTCCTCTTGAAAAGGATTTGCCCTCAAATCTTGGGGGAAAATGTTAATGATAGGAAGAACATCGCACATCTCCCTTCTAGATCGAAAACCAAAGTAGATACGCAAATGGAACTCCATGTTGGTGCGCTTATAAGATAGCAATGTGGGGACTAGATGAATGAGCACTAGCCATGTCACATGTCGCTTGGACAGCCTTATGATGCTTTCGAACAACGACATTCTCCAAGACAAGAAACATCTTGTATAAAGCTTGTGAAAATTCCAGGTTCCACTCCAAAGCTCTGTAATCAGCCTTTTTGATATGATCCGGATCCCCCACTCTAGCCCACAACTCCGTTCAAGTAGCCCGATCACAAGAACTCGTGCCAAAAAGATGCGCGAAGCCCATCAAGCTCTTGTATGCACTATTCAAGAGAGAGTTGGAGATGATTTAAAGATCATTGAAGGTTTGGAGAATGAAGATTCAACAGTATACACCTTACTCCAAGTTGAAGAGTCAAGTGATGGCTAGAAGACCAAGGGCAAATTAGTCATTTAGTCACTATTTTTGTTATTTATTCTTGTCAATAAATTCGGCCAAATAACTCTTCAAGATGGCCGAATATTAGATAGCCCATTTTAGTCTTTATTTCGGCCCAAAAGGCCTATCCTAGCCGAATTAGGGTTTTTTCCAAGTCACTTTAGGTTGTCAATTGTAAGGCTATATATAGCCAAGGCAAGAGACCTTTACGATCAATTTTTGCATTAATAAAAAATCGTGAGTTTTTCACTTTCTCTTCCTAAGAGAGTTTCTTTGAATAATTGAGAATCTTTCTCAAGTTATTCAAGTGAACTTATCAATCAAGTAACTCCTTGGTTGTGGCGTTCCTCTACCTATAGTTTGGTTCGCTAATTCGTTAAGTAGTGGGTTGAGACAGTATCAATATTGTCGCTACTTCGGGGATTAGATTGGGTCAAATTTACGCTGCTCAAACCGTTGGTGATTGGTTGTCTAGATCGTATCAAGTGAGTATCACATCAGTTGATTATCAGAGCTAGTTGACAACCACCAGGTTATATCCTTCTTTTCTTTTGTGTCGAATCATATAGTCTTGTCTTTTCAAATCTGATTTCGTGTCTTAAAAAAAGAAAGTCACTGTTCACCATCACTGTTTCATCGTACTGTTCACCGACACTGTTCATCGTACTGTTCATTCGAACACAAAATCTGTTGGTGTGTTATCTCTTTTGTGTTTGTGTCTAGTTTGTTGATAATTATTGTGGTCATTGTGTTTTGTCCAGAAAAACAAACGAAAAAGAAAAAAAAATCCAGCCGCTAGGGTTTTTGCTTCCTCATCGTGTTCTTGTATTCTTGTGTCTCGTTTGCAATCTGTCTAGGTCAGTCATCACTTGCTACTGATTTTTGTCCAGATCATAGTCTATTAATTGTGTTGTTGTGTCGCTTTGGTTGTGCAAACAACCCAGCGAAAGTGTCAAAAAAAAAGGAGGAAGAAGGGTGTCGCGTACCATTGAATCAAGTTGCTGGAATTTCTTTTCTTGGATTGCCGAACCTGTTTCACCCTTAAACCTTGAATATTTGTGTTGTTTCTTGCAAACCTTGAATACCAAAAGCATAGTTGGGAAGTTCTTGAGCTTCTTGATCAGATTTCTTGAAGTTCTTGAAAACAAATTTGGGAGTTCTTGGGAAAAGTCTTGGGTTTCTTGAAAACTTGGGAAGAAAACTTCTATTTTCTTGGCACCTTGAACTTAGATCTGAAAATTCAATTGTTGGGACTGAATCTAAGTTCTTGAATATCAATTAGAGAGCCGCAAAAGAAAAAAAAAGAGCAAAGAAAGAAACGAAAAAAAGGAAAGAAAGCATCGGCTCTAGGTTTCCTACTTGGAAAACAAGTCCCATTCTTGATCTACTTCTAATCCTAAAGCCTTTGGGATTGAAGTCAGCCAAGAAAACCAAGAAACCAAGTCCAAACCAACCTAAAACACCCTCAACCTTCCCACATCAGATCCAAACAACTCCCACACACCCGTGTATTCCCAAAACAAACCAACCAGTTTTCTAAACAAACCCAACCGCCTCTTAGCACTTGTTCCCCAACCGAATTCAAGTTAACCTCAAGGGCTAAAATGACCTGCCTTGTACACATCCCAAATAGCCCAAATACTCCATAAACAACCTGCCCGAGCCCAAAAAGAAAACAACGACCCAAATTCCAGCGATACAAAGGTTCACACAGTCCACCCGCAACTTCACTTGTTAGAGTCCTTTCCCGAGTTAAACTCTCACTCTTTGCGGACTAAGTCACTAAAATTCAAGTGTGTTTTTCGTGTCTTTTTGCTGCTTTTGAGTCGTTAGTCAGTCTTAAAGTTTCAGCTATTCATACGGCACATTTTGGGTGAGACTTGATTGAAGTTTGGTTGAACTACTTGGAGGAAATTTCTGATTTCTTCAAAGAGAGCAATCAAGGGATTTGAGAAGTGAGTTGTGAGAGTATTAGAGTGTTTTAAACACTTGAGTGATACACGAGAGCGAGGGAAACACGTAAGGGAGTGAGTGAGGCCTTTTCTACTAATGTTTGTTGAGTTTTGCAGGTGATAAAAGTATGAGACAAACGAATGCTCAATTGGAGCTTCACCATCTTGTGGCTAAAGGAGTAAGTGTTGTGGCATTGCGTGAGATAACTGAGCAATTGGAAATCATCAAAGCTCAAAAAAATGATTGGTTTTATACACGTTGCCACATCAAGGATAAAGTTTGCAGCTTAGCCATTGATAAGGGTTGTGAAGTTAACCTCGCAAGTACTGTCTTGGTTGAAAAATTGAATCTTCCAACCATTGATCATCTTCGACCTTACAAGTTGCAAAGTGATAGTGGTGATATTTGGGTTACAAAGCACACACTGGTTCCTTTTCGTATTGGCCAATACGTGGATGAGGTGTTGTGTGATGTAGTTCCTATTCAAGTGACGCATGTACTGTTGGGACAATGGTGGATGTTTAATCGAGAAGTCAAATATGTGGATATACTAATAAGTATTCCTTCACATTTAATTGCCGTCGTACCAGGCTTGTGTCGCTTAATTCTAAGCAACTTTGTATTGATCTAGCATACCTGAAGAGTGAGCATGAGCATTATAGTATGAAGAAAGAGCGAGATGAGGGAATTGTGACTGAAGAGGTAAAATTCGAGGGAGTTGAAAAGGAGAAAGAGGTTGAGAATAATGAGAGGAAAAAGTTAGCTATTGAGCATGAGAAAGAGATTAAAAATTCTAAGAGTGAGCTGATTGTGAGAAAGGATGTGGGTTCATAAGTTTTTTCTAACGATCTTAACTCTACTTTGTTTAGTGTTTCTACTTTTATGCAGGTTAAGCAAGGAAAAATTGAGTTGATCTTTGCATGTTCTATACCTAAATCCATTGGTGAATATCAAACTTTTCATGGAGTTTGCATCTTAAGTGTTGTATCTCTTTGTCATCCATTGATGTTCAACTTCAACCATGAGCCTGATTTGCTTGTTGGGACGAATAATGAAGTTTCAAAGGGAGTTTCTACACTTGAAACTTGTTATAAACTTCCTTCTTATTTCGTTGGTGATAATTCTTTCCTCATTGTTCCAATTCGAATTCCTTACAATCTGATTTTATTCTTCAATTTGAAGGTACAAAAGCTGCCTATCTCAATCTTGCTCCATTTGTGCAAGATAGGCCATATCAACAACAACTTGCAATGAATTTTGTAACCTTGCACAATCATAGTCGGGACTTTTCTAACCTGATTGAGCATCACTATGAAGATCCTTATCTTGTGAATGTGAATGGTAAGCTGTCAAGTGATTTTATACCTACAAATACTAATTGTGTGATTTATTGTGTAGGTCCAAATTCGACCATTCATGACAAAAGGCTGATTAGAGAGCTTTGGAGTGGAATCTGGAATTTTCACAAGCTTTATACAAGATGCTTCTTGTCTTGGAGAATGTCTTTGTTCAAAAGCATCATAAGGCTAACCAAACGACATTCAACATGGCTCGTAGTCATTCATCTATTTTCAACCTTATTGTCCTTTAAGCGCACCGTCGATTTGTGGACAAATCGCTTTCAAGAGGATGGGAATGATATGATCCGGATCCCCCACTCTAGCCCACAACTCCGTTCAAGTAGCCCGATCACAAGAACTCGTGCCAAAAAGATGCGTGAAGCCTATCAAGCTCTTGTATGCACTATCCAAGAGAGAGTTGGAGATGATTTAAAGATCATTGAAGGTTTGGAGAATGAAGATTCAACAGTATACACCTTACTCCAAGTTGAAGAGTCAAGTGATGGCTAGAAGACCAAGGGCAAATTAGTCATTTAGTCACTATTTTTGTTATTTATTCTTGTCAATAAATTCGGCCAAATAACTCTTCAAGATGGCCGAATATTAGATAGCCCATTTTAGTCTTTATTTCGGCCCAAAAGGCCTAACCTAGCGGAATTAGGGTTTTTTCCAAGCCACTTTAGGTTGTCAATTGTAAGGCTATATATAGCCAAGGCAAGAGACCTTTACGATCAGTTTTTGCATTAATAAAAAATCGTGAGTTTTTCACTTTCTCTTCCTAAGAGAGTGATGCGGATACGGGTGCGGAACAACTTCAACCTTGAGTCAAGGATCCTTTGGTCAACATTGGTGGTCCGATGACAAGATCAAGATCCAAGAGGATGAAGGAAGTTTTACGAGCCTTGATCATTCACCATACAAAGCTGCCTAGTTTAGTAGTTTGTTAATCGCACAAAGGACATGTTGTCCTCTAGTTTTAATCCTTAAAGTAGGTTATCTAGTTGGTCATAAGCTTGCTTTAGTCAAGCACTAACGTTATTTGTTCGTGTTAAGTTGATTAGGGTTTTCCTAGTTGCATTTGGGCTTGGGCCGAGTTTAGCAAGGGAAATTCCAAGTTGGATTAGGTTTTGTTGGCAGCTTAGTTTAGGTCTTTTACACGCCTATATAAGGCTTCTTGTCTTTCAGAATAAGGGACGAATATTACAACCAGAAATCGTGAGGAATTTTCCTTCAAGTTCTTAATCGAACTTACTCTTGAATTCTTGAGTTCATAGCTTAGGATTCAAATCAGACTTTATCGATTAGTTTGCTCCCTAATCGTGGTGTCTCTTCATCCATCATTATTTGTTTAAGGTTGCTGATTACCTTCGTGTGTCAGAGGTCTTAAGTTCATGAGAACAATCACGTTCAATTTCCATTGGGAGAAAAGGTCCAACTTTGATATTACAAAGTTAGGAAGTTCTAGGAGGGTCTTTGTGAGAACCCGAAAATTTTCACATTTTCTAAATATTATTTTATTTCTGTGCTTATATTTTACACTGTCCTTTGAAAATATTAAATGTTTTGTACATTTTACAAGTAAGTACAATTTTTAAATCATTTTGCTAGTACAAGTTAGTGTACATAACTTGAAGTGCATTTGTTAGATGTGGGGCCCGCTAGTGCGATATAGTTTTGCCGATTAAGTGATGAAATATTAAGTGATATTATTTTCCAAGGTGCTAGGAGATGATTAGAGGGTAATTAGGTAGACTAATTAT
Organism: Coffea humblotiana; assembly: GCA_023065735.1. Lineage (NCBI taxonomy): Eukaryota > Viridiplantae > Streptophyta > Magnoliopsida > Gentianales > Rubiaceae > Coffea > Coffea humblotiana. Next base: position 33,060,501 of record CM041213.1, on the reverse strand, counting down.
TGGAAGTAAGAAGATAAGCTTGGAACCATTCAAAGTGACAAGTGTCGCCAACCGATTGGAGGAAACTTGCCTAACTTTCTCACCTTTACCAAAACCAAAATTTGACCAAAATTCGTTCCATTTCTCCCTTGCCTTGGCCGAACCTCTTGACAAGAAAAACAAGAGAGAGAGCTCTTCAATTTCCAACTTCAATCCTTGCTCAAATCTTGTGATTTAGCCAACCAAATTAGAAACTACTCCATAGAAGTGATTGCTAAGGAAGGCTAAGGGTTTTGGTGGAGTTGATTTGGAGAAGGAAGTCTAAGCTACCATCTTTCTTTGAGGTTTGAAGGTAAAGTTGCTAAGAACATCCTTTTTGTTTCCAATAGTTGCAAATTAGTGGCCTATGGTGGCTTGCTAACATGATTAATGGATGATTTTGTGGATTAATGGAGAGTTGGTTAAAGTTCTGATTTTATAGTGAATTTTTCTGCCCTAATCTGATCAGTGTTGTTCGGCCATGATGGAGGCCGAATTGGACTTAGCTCAAAACATGAAAGTTTTAGAGAATTGAAGGTAGCGTATGCCTGTAAAATTTCAGCTCAATCGAAGCACGGTAGCCTGTGAAATGACTATTTTACCCCTGCTGCCCTGTTTCTGTCCGAGAATGATAATCAGCCTCTGTAATTGGCTCTTTTGGCTGGGAAGATGAATGAATTAGCTTTTGATGCCTTCTTAAGAATTGTAGCCTTGTATCTTAGCTTTCATATGGCTTTGGAATCAACTGAATCGGAGTTGTGTGTGCTGAGTTATGATGGAATATTAGGGCCTGTTTGTGGTTGGTTGTAAAGCTTCCAATTGGGTGTATTTTAAGGGTGTTTGATAGCTCATGATGTGTATATGAAATTGTGATTGAATGGTATGATTTGGTGGTTGGGTTGTAGCATGGAAAAGTGAAGGAATATAGGGGAAATGCTGTCCGTTTATTTTCTTGAACTTGAGTGAATGGAAATGAGGTTTGAAATGTGATTTTGGAATGCGATTGAACTTCCTTGCTTAGACATACTTAGTTCCATTTTAAAGGGATTTTTCTTGCACTTATACAATTCCGTTTTAATCATGATACTTTAGTTTCAAATGTTGAGTTTGAACTTCAAATACCTATTCATTTTCCTCCCAAAACAAACAAGAGTGGCCTAGGGTTTCTCGGCCACAAAACCTAATTTTAACGCGCAAGGTTTTAAAGTGTGAATTCAAGGTATTTGACTACCTTTTTCATATGATTTTTAACCAAGATACTTGTTATACATTAATTCTTTGCAAATGTGTTAGTTTTGAGCCCAAAACACGTTTTACGGAAAAAAGAGGAAAAATTCTATTGTTCTCTATCCGGCCGCCTATCCGGCCAAGTTCTGGCCGGATTCTGACGTGGCAACTGTTTCAAATTTTCCGATTTAATTTTCTAAAACCTTTTGAGCTTAGTTTTATGTTTGATTTGGAAAACCTTTAGTTACTCATTTCCTTTGATCAAAATGTACCCTTTTCACTTTCAAAAAAATCATACTTCCCCCTTGTACTCGTTTTATTCGAATTTTCTTTGATTCACTGGACATTTTGATGGTTGAGCCATAATATTTTCTCATGATTGTTATTAGGGTTTCTTGGTGACCAAAGTTGATATCCGGAGGGATACTTTGGACGTAATTTTGCTTAATTAGGTGAGTGTTCTATATACGATTTGTTTCTAATAACTATGTGAATTGTTGTGACTATTTGGATTGTTGCTTTGTTATGTGATTGAGGTACGCTATATTTCCATTGACTACGTGGCTTGTTATAGTTGTTTGAACTCTTAAATGTTTCAATGAATACTCAAAACGACTTTTCTAGGCGAGTGTGTACTTTATCGCACTCGACCTAAATGAACGTGAAATTTTCAATGATTGAATGATTAAATGTTACTTGTGCATGAATGTAAGCCTTCGGGCTGAATTGGGCCCTTGCCCTTGGTTATTGGTCGACTCGAGCCAGAAGCGGACTCGGTCGGGCGATTAGTGACCCTGGGTGAATGTGAATGTTTGGTATACTCGAGTATTACCACGTGGTTTGGTGTGGACTGGACAGTGCGCTGGCCAGAATGGGGAGAATCAAATGAACGAATGAATGGCAAGAATGACGGAGGGGTTTTCAAAGTCAAATGAAATTTTCTAAATGATTGAAGGAATGGATGGTCGATGAACGAACGAACGAACGACTCCATGTATCCTTTTAATGAATGTGTTACTCTTGCTTTATATTGTAAATGTTATCTGGATTACTTGTTGTTACGTGCTAATGTCCTTGTTTAATTGCTAGTTGAGTATATAGAACCTCGCTGGGCTATTAGCTTATTCCACGCCGTTGTTTTCCTTAACAGGGGTTGCGAGCAAGGGCGAGAGACCTGTATAGTATAGTTTAGCCTTTTGTATTGTTTTGGCTTTTGATCTCGTTCTAGTGCTTGATTAGGGTTGGAATGTACTAAGAATTTAAAGCTTTGGTTATAGTTGGGACTGTATATTTGATTACGCTTGGGATGAATGTAAATTTGTATTTCCAATTTGGGATCTGTCTTCGTTTCCTCGAGGGTTTATCTTATTTGGTTCGGAGAGAGTGAACGAGTCCTGGCGAGAGCTGGGCAGGCGGTCCGCCGAACCCTTTGGTTCGCCTTAGGGTAAGGTGGGGCTGTCACAGTCTTCCCCTAGGGATTGCTCATCAGTTGGTATCAGAGCATCAGGTTAATTCTCTTTCAATTGAAGTTGCTCATATCTTGTTAGTTTGTGTCTTTTGTCAAAAAAAAAAGTACTGTTCACGTCACTATTCACCGTCACGGTTCACATACTGTTCAGCCGCGGTACTGTTCATCCGAACACAAAAACAATCTGTTTGGGTGTTGTCTTTTTGTGTTTTCTGTCCAGATTTCGTTCTTGGGTCTGTCATACTTGTGTTTGGGTTGTTAGTGTTAAAAAAAAAAAGTCACGTACTTTATATTGTTTTAGTGTCCAAGTTGTTGGAATTTTCTTTTGAGTATTGCTGAAATTCTGTTTTGTCTATTTCTTGAGTATTGGTTGTTGTTCTTGCAAACCTTGGACACCACAACATAATTTGGGGAAGTTCTTGAGCTTCTTGAACAAAATTCTTGAAGTTCTTGGACCACCAAGTCTTGTTTTGAAAGTTCTTGAACAATAAATCAAGAACTAGGGTTTTTCTTGGAATTTTGCATAACCTTTCATCCGTTTCTTGAACTTGTTGGTGTGACCTGAATTTGTGTTCCTTGAAGAGCCAAAACAAAACGAAAAAAAGGAAGAAAGGAAGGAATCGGCTCTCACACAAAGGAAATCAGGTTTCCAATTCTTGATTGGTTTCCCAAATCTTGAGTTTCCAATTCTTGATTGGTTTCCTAATCTTGATTGGTTTCCCAAATCTTGGGTTTCCAAATCTTGATTAGTTTTCAAATCTTGATTGGTTTCCCAAAACTTGAGTTTCCAAATCTTGATTGGTTTCCAAATCTTGAGTTTCCAATCTTGATTGAATTCCAACAACTCCAAACGACCTAACCAGCCCCAAACATACCCAAATCAGTTTCCAAAACCAAACCTAAACTGCCACAAACACCTTAGCCAAACTGCCTTTGATTCTTGAGTTTCTAAAATCGGTTGAACTAGTTTTTACGAACCAATTTGACTGAAATTTGAGGACTGGTTCTTGCATTATTTGAGCACGCCAAAAGCACCACTTACCCTCCAAAATACTGACCAGAAACTCAGCAAAACAGCAGCTCAAAAAAGTTCCAGTTCGGGTAGAGTTTTTCTAGGATTTGCAAAAATTCTGCTTTGTGTCTTGTTACTTGCTTATAGGGTAATTAATTCTGAAAATTTTGAGAGTTTGAGTTGTTTTAAGAACTTCGAGAAGGAAAATTAAGAGTGAGTGTGTTTTTCCTTGAGTGCTACACGAGTACTTTGCAAGGTAGACTAGGATACACTTGTTTTGCAGGTTTGACAATATGTCTCAAGAGAGGAACATACCCGAGCCGTCTGAGGCCGATGTGTCAATCAAATTGGTGCTCCAAGCTCTTCGAAAACAAGCGGAGAGACGTGAATTTGTGATGACACAATTATTCGACAAGTTGGCTGCCATTGAGATGCGAGGTACCGGAGATACACACAATAGAGTTTCGAGTGTTCAGAATGATGATCATGATGCGGATGATGAGGGATATCATTCCAACACCTCATTTCGATCAAGGAAAAGCCAAAGAGGAGCGAGGGAACACAAACATAAACCTAAGCAAGAGAACGAATCTCTCAAGAGGAGGGGTTCCATGCAATCTACCTCTTTAAAGCCGGTTTATACAAGAGGTGATAAGAAGGTTCATTCAACATTTTCTAGGCCTAAACCTAGAGTTGAACCATCTCATGAGGAATCATTTTGGGAGACATATCAACGTCTTCTACACCAAAAACAAATGGAGTCAAATGGATGCTATCAAAGTGAGTTTTCTAAGAAGGAGGTAGCTGACCCTATTCCCAACAAAGGAGTTTCCCATCCTATTGAACCATTTGTTGAGGAGGTTGATAATGAGAAAACAATCGCGGGCGTTAAGCTAGATAAAGCGATGGAAAAATCTGATGAGATGAGTGGTAAAAAGGAAGAAAAAAGAGAAAGTGAGCCGATTTTGAGCAAAAATGTGAGGGCTTATTGTTTTCCTAACGAACTTACCTTTGCTTTGTTTAGTGCTTCTTCGTTTGTGCAGATTAAGCAAAGTCAAGTGAAGTTAGTCATGCCATGCTCCATTCCAAAGTCACTTGTACAATTCACTAGTTTTTATGGAGTTTGTCTTTTAGGAATTAAATCTATTTGGGATCACTTCATGGAACAATTTCAATTCAAATCTGTCCATACCAAAGAGGAATCAATTCAAACCCACCATGAAGGGAGAATTCCAAATTTTGACTCTCATTTGCTACCTATGGTTCATTCATCATATTTACCTTCTTTTGAGTATAATTTCCATCCTAACACTTGTATTTCTTATGCAGATTTTGAAGGAAAGTGTAAAAGGCTAGCAATGCCTTCTCAAGTTGAATCAATTGGTGGAAGGAATAATGAAGTGTCAAAGGGAGTTTTCACACTTAAAACTTATTCTATACCTTCTTACCATTTAGTTGATGATGTACCATTACTTCTTTACCCAATTTCTAATTTGTTTCAAGTTGAAGGTTATTTTGTTTTTGTAGGTTGTAAAGCTGTCCAAAATTTTCCAATTTTGCTTAAAGACTTACAACCTGATTTCGTGCTTATTCCAACTAAACATGGTGATCTTTCATGCTTATTCACACATCCAAAAGTTGGTGGCCAAGTGTTCAATTTGTCAACTTCAACTTGTGCTAGTTCAAGTAACCCTCATGAAGTGGAATTCAATTGTTTGCTACCTTATATGTTGGAAGATGAGAAATTGTGTGTCACGCAAGATCCCAAAGCTGTCCTCCACGAGTTGTTTAGTGCCTCATCCATGCAACAAGTTGCTCCTATTTTATCCATGCAAGATGATTCAAATCAATGTCAACTAGTGCTGGATTTTACACCTTTGCACAATCAAGGTGCCAATGTGAAAATCCATGACCGAAGGCTAATTAGAGAGTTTTGGATTGCCATGTGGGATTTTCACATGCCTTACACAAGCTCTTTCCTACCTTGGCGCATGTCCTTGTTTGAGAGCTTCCCGAAGTTGACCAAACGACATGCAACATGGCTCGTAGTCACTCATCTATTTCCAACATTGCTGTCCTTTAAGCGCACCGTCAAGTTGCTCCCATTTTATCCATGCAAGATGATTCAAATCAATGTCACTAGTGCTGGATTTTACATCTTTGCACAATCAAGGTGCCAATGTGAAACTCCATGACCAAAGGCTAATTAGAGAGTTTTGGATTGCCACGTGGGATTTTCACATGCCTTACACAAGCTCTTTCCTACCTTGGCGCATGTCCTTGTTTGAGAGCTTTCCGAAGTTGACCAAACAACATGCAACATGGCTCGTAGTCACTCATCTATTTCCAACATTATTGTCCTTTAAGCGCACCGTCGATTTGTGGACAAATCGCTTTCAAGAGGAGGGGAATGATATGATCTGGATCCCCCATTCATGATTTTATTTCGTGTCCTGGAGAGGATAAATGACAATGCCTACAAATTGGAACTTCCAAGTGAGTATGGAATAAGTGCATCTTTTAATGTGTCTGACCTATCTTCGTTTGACTTTGATACAGACTTTGAAGATTCGAGGATGAATCCTTTGAAGGAGAGAGAGAATGATGCGGATACGGGTGCGCAACAACTTCAACCTTGGGTCAAGGATCCTTTGGTCAACATTGGTGGTCCGATGACAAGATCAAGATCCAAGAGAATGAAGGAAGCTTTACGAGCCTTGATCATTCACCATACGCTAAGTATAAAGATTTGGTGGACCATGAAGTTACCTTGTTCACTTGTACGTTTGAAGTGAAAGAATGATCTCATACTTGTTAGTTTAGTTAGTAGTTGTTTTAAAGTTGCCTAGTTTAGTAGTTTGTTAATCGCACAAAAGACATGTTGTCCTCTAGTTTTAATCCTTAAAGTAGCTTATCTAGTTGGTCATAAGCTTGCTTTAGTCAAGCACCAACGTTATTTGTTCGTGTTAAGTTGATTAGGGTTTTCCTAGTTGCACTTGGGTTTGGGCCGAGTTTAGCAAGGGAAATTCCAAGTCGGATTAGGTTTTGTTGGCAGCTTAGTTTAGGTCTTTTACACGTGATGTGAAACCACGATCTAGACAACCAATTCACCAAAGGCTTAGCAGCGGAAATTTGACCCAAATCTAATTCCCGAGATAACGAATACTATTGATACTATCTCAACCCGTTATCTAACGAACTAGCGAACCAAATTTAAAGGTAAATGAACGCCACAACCAAGGAGTTACTTGATTGATAAGTTCCATTGAACAATTTGAGAAAGATTCTCAAATATTCAAAGAGACTCTCTTAGAAAGAGAAAGTTAAAAACTCACGATTTTTATTAATGCAAAAACTGATCGTAAAGGTCTCTTGCATTGGCTATATATAGCCTTACAATTGACAACCTAAAGTGACTTGGAACAAACCCTAATTTTGGGTAGGCTGGGCTTTTGGGCCGAAATAATGACTAAATAGGCTATCTAATATTCAGCCAACTACAAGGGCTTGTTTGGCTGATTTATTTAAAAGGAAATAATAACGAAAACAATGACAACATGACTAAAGTGCCCTCGTCTTCTTAAGCAACTAGAGTTCACTCGATTCTTCAACTTGGAGTAAGGTGTATATTGTCGAATCTTCATTCTCCAAACCTTCAATGATCTTCAAATCGTCTCCAATTCTTTCTTGGATGGTGCATACAAGTGCTTGAAGTGACTCGCGCATCTTCTTGGCGTGAGCTCTTGTGACCGGTCCTTGTGGTACTTGAATGACTTGGTCTTGATCACCATTGGTCCTTGGTGCTCCGTCATCAATCCCCTCCTCTTGAAGGCGATTTGTCCCCAAATCAAACTCATCGTCTGCATAAAAGGGACTCAAGTCAGCAACATTAAATGTAGCATGTACCCCATACTCACCTGGAAGGTCAAGTTTGTAGGCATTGTCGTTGATTTTCTCCATTACTTGGAATGGACCATCACCCCTTGGGAGGAGTTTGTTGTGTCTATTAAGTGGAAAGCGTTCCTTTCGCATGTGGATCCAGACCCAGTCGCCTGGTTCGAAGACCATCTTGCGACGTCCCTTGTTTGCATTTTGGATGTATTGGAGTGTGCGCTTCTCGATGTTGGCTCGAACTTTGGCATGTAGGTCCCGCACAAATTCTGCTTTCTTCTTACCATCCATGTTAACTCGCTCGTGATCAGGTAAAGGAGATAAGTCCAATGGGGTGAGAGGGTTAAAGCCATAGACAATTTCAAAAGGGGAGTATTGTGTAGCAGTGTGCACAGTGCGATTGTAAGCAAATTCAACATGCGGTAAGCAATCTTCCCAAGTTTTAATGTTCTTTTTTATAATGGCACGCAACAAAGTAGACAAAGTCCTATTAACTACTTCAGTTTGTCCATCGGTTTGTGGGTGACTAGAAGTAGAGAAAAGCAATTTAGTGCCTAACCTACACCGCAAAGTTTTCCAAAAGTAGCTAAGGAACTTTACATCTCTATCTGACACGATGGTACGAGGCATGCCATGGAGACGTACTATGTTTCTAAAGAATAAGTCGGCTATGTGTTTAGCATCGTCGGTCTTATGACAAGGTATAAAATGTGCCATTTTAGAGAAGCGGTCAACCACCACATAAATAGAGTCATGACCTTGTCTAGTTTTAGGTAATCCAAGGACGAAATCCATAGACAGGTCAATCCAAGGTGCATGCGGGATAGGTAAAGGAGTGTAAAGTCCATGAGGTTGTACCATCGATTTTGCATGGTGACAAGTTACACACCTTTGTATATGTCGTTCCACATCCCTCTTCATGCGTGGCCAAAAGAAGTGCTCTTGGAGGATGGATAATGTCTTAGTAATCCCAAAGTGACCCATAAGTCCTCCTCCATGGGCCTCGCGAACCAACAGGGGTCACATGGAGCTTAGTGGAATGCACAATTTGTCCTTGTAGTACAAGAACCCCTGTGAGAGAAAGTAATGCTCACGAGTGTCTCGTGGCAGGGAGGTGAAAATCTCACCAAAATCTGGGTCAGTTGCATAGAGATTCTTGAGATATTCAAATCCAAGTAATTTGGCATCTAATGTAGTAAGTAGTGTATATCTCCTAGAAAGTGCATCAGCTACTACATTAGACTTACCTGTTTTATACTTGATCACGAATGCAAAGGTATCGATGAAGGCTATCCATCTGGCATGTCGTTTACTCAGCTTAGTTTGTGACTTGATGTGCTTGAGTGATTCGTGATCCGTATGCAAGACGAACTCTCGAGGTCTAAGGTAGTGTTGCCAAGTTTGGAGGGCTCGAACTAATGCCATCAGTTCCTTGTCATAGGTTGAGTAGTTCAAGGCGGCTCCATTTAGTTTTTCACTGAAGTATGCGATCGGTCGACCTTCTTGGAGTAGAACAGCTCCAATACCTATACCAGAAGCATCACACTCTATTTCAAAAGCTTTGTCGAAGTTAGGCAAACTTAGAACAGGTGCATGTGTGAGCTTGTGTTTAAGTAATTGGAAAGACTTAGCTTGTTCTTCCCCCCATTGAAATGGTGAGTTCTTCTTGATGATGGATATAAGTGGTGCAGCTATGGTACTGAAGTCCTTGACAAAGCGCCTGTAGAAGCTTGCCAAGCCGTGGAAACTCCTCATCACCTCACTTACATTGGTAGGTGTTGGCCATTCATTTATAGCCTTCACCTTTGCTTGATCAACTTGTACACCCTGTGCACTTATAACATATCCTAGAAAGACAAGTTGATCAGTGCAAAAAGTGCACTTCTTAAGGTTGGCGTAGAGCCTTTCCTTTCGAAGTACATCCAAGACAGTTTGTAAGTGCAATGCATGCTCTTCTAAACTCCTACTATAGATAAGGATATCATCAAAATATACTACTACAAATTTACCAATGAAGGGACGCAAAACATGGTTCATTAGTCTCATGAAAGTGCTAGGTGCGTTAGTTAAGCCAAAAGGCATGACTAACCACTCATATAAGCCATGTTTAGTTTTAAAAGCAGTTTTCCATTCATCCCCATCTTTCATACGAATTTGATGGTATCCACTTTTCAAATCAATTTTTGTAAAAATAATAGCACCATGCAATTCATCAAGCATGTCATCTAGACGAGGTATGGGATGGCGATACTTTACCGTGATGGCGTTAATGGCTCGACAGTCAGTGCACATTCTCCATCCTCCATCCTTCTTAGGCACAAGTAGGACGGGTACCGCACAAGGGCTTAGACTCTCACGAATCCATCCCTTACCAAGTAACTCCTCTACTTGCCTTTGTTGTTCCTTAGTTTCCTCGGGATTAGTCCTATATGCTGCCTTGTTTGGCAAGGAAGCCCCAGGGATGAAATCAATTTGATGTTCAATCCCCCGCAAAGGTGGCAAGCCATCAGGTATATCCTCAGGAAACACATCATGATACTCCTGTAAGAGGTTAGTGACAACACTAGGCAGAGAGATATCATGTTCATTAGTGAGTAAAGAGTCTTTACAAATCAATATGAGCATGACTTGGTTGGAATGTAAAGCTCTCCTTACGTCTCTCATTCGAGCTAACATGCTAGTTTTTCTTTCTTTCCCTAGCTCTTTGGTTTGGTTAGGTTCATTTTTACTCCTTGAGGTCTCGGCTACCCCCTTTGGCTTCCCTTTTGATGGTTGTTTTTGACTAGTGACATGCATTTCATACTCCCTTTGTAAACTAGTTTGGTCTTCATGCACTTGTTGTGGTGTGAGAGGTGCAAGTGTAATTTTCTTACCATTGTGCAAAAAGGAGTATTTGTTCAAGAAACCATAAAAAATAACCCTCTTATCAAATTGCCAAGGGCGGCCTAAAAGAATGTGTGCAGCTTGCATAGGTACTACATCGCATAGAATATCATCTTCATAACGACCAATGCGAAAAGTAATCAAAGACTTGTTTAGAGATACGTACCTCGCCGCTATTGTTTAGCCATTGGAGCTTGTAGGGGCGCGGGTGGTCAGTTGTTGGCAAGTTGAGTCGTTCCACCATTAATGCACTTGCAACATTAGTGCAACTCCCCGGGTCAATGACTAGGCTGCACACCTTGTTGTTGATATGGCACCTCGAGTAGAAGATGTTTTCTCGTTGTAGTTCATCTCGACTAGCTTGGGTAGCTAGTGCTCGCCTTGCCACTAGACCAACCTTGTCATTGATTGGTATCTCCTCGATTTCGTCCATTTCTTCTTCCAATGAAGGCATCATCTCACATTCGTCCTCTTCCTCATCCGTCAACATGTCTCCATTGGGTAGCACAAGTAAAGCCCTTTGGTTTGGACATTGGGAGGCAATATGTCCAAACCCTTGACACTTAAAACATTTAGTGTCACGGGTCCTTGGTTTAGAGACTTCTCGATTGGAGTTGTACCTTTCCTTTGGTGTTGGTTTGGAGGGTGGAACATTTGGCCTCATATTCCCTCGTGAAACGTCATTTGATTTTGACGCATTAGGTGCAAACGAGGGGCTGGTTGCATTCCTTGTGGTCGGGTTCCTCCAAATTCCTGATTGGAGGTTGGAGTTTTGGCGCATGGGACCCCTCCACTTGAGCCTTCGTTCTACCTTGATGGCTTTGTCCAACAATTCACCCATGTCAAGGTAGTGTTGAAGCTCCACGATGTCGGCAATGTCAGTCCTTAATCCTCCCAAGAATCGTGCCATGGTGGCCTCTTCATCTTCACGTACATCAGCCTGCATCATTGCCATTTCCATCTCTTTGAAGTAGTCCTCTACCGTCATACTACCTTGAGTGAGGGTTTGCAATTTTTGGTGCAAATCCCTATGGTAGTAGCCAGGTATGAACCGCTTTCTCATAATTCGTTTCAAGTCCTCCCACGTTCGGATGGGCGGTTCTTCATTCCTCCTTTGCTTGATGCGAAGTTGGTCCCACCAAACAGCGGCATAGTCCGTGAACTCTATGGCAGCCAACTTCACCTTTTGGGACTCCGTGTAGTGGTTGCAATCGAAGATCAACTCAATTTTTCTCTCCCAATCTAAGTATGTTTCGGGATCCGACTTGCCTTGGAATGTAGGAATTTTTAGTTTTATTCCTTTGAGTTGGTCATCCTCATGGTAAGCGCGTTGTGCAATCCGCCTCGGCCTTTGCTCATCATCTTCGAACTCCCTCTCTGAGTTAGAGTCACTGAGTTCGTTCACGATAAGTTTTCCCCTAGTTTTCTTAGAGGAATTTCTTGAGGGATCCATTTGTTCAATTTGCTCTTGCATGGACTCAAAACGGAGCTCCATTTTTCTTTGCATTTCCCTCCACATAGCATCCATTTTTAGTGCCAATTGTGCCATGGTAATGTCGTTTTCATTGGCCATGATTTATACCTGCAAAATCTTCAACAAAACGTTAAAGTGAAAAATCCTCACTCACTCCCTCACGTGTTTCGCTCACTCTTGTGTTTCGCTCAAGTGTTTAATCACACTCTAATGAACTCACCACTCACTTTCAAATCCCTTGATTGCCTCCTTGAAGAAATCAGAAATTTCCTTCAAGTAGTTCAACCAAACTTCAATCAAGTCTCACCCAAAATGTGGCGTATAATTTCTGGGATTTTTTTAGGGTTTATTGGACAGTCAAAGTGACTCAAGGAATGCTGTGAAAACTTGCTAAAAATTACCAGATTTAGTCCACAAATGGTTGCCCACGAAGTGGAGAAGTTTAACTTAGACAAGGACTCGATTTGGAAGCTAGCAACTAATTGAAGTCCTAGACTGATTTGGACTCCTTATGGACACTTCTAAGTACGAAACACAATCTAAGAAGGATTCAAAACACTAATGTATAAGGTTGGACAGAATACCAATTTCGACCAAACAATAATCAAGATGGTAGAATTTTGTTGGATCCTAGAGTGACTCTACCAGATTTTGCACTTGGCTGTATTTTTGGGAGTTGTAAGCAAGGTTTAATGGGTGATTTTTGAGTGGTTTAGTGGCTGAATTTCTTGTTTCTCGTGGGTACAAAGGTGACCAATCAGAATTTGGTAATTTGAGTTCAACTAGGATTTGTTTTGCAAACCCAAGTCAACTTGGTTTCCAAATTCAAGTTGGTTTCCTTTTTGTTTTCTACTTGTGATCTGATTTTGCTTCTTTTTTTTTCTTGCGTTTTCTTTTCTTTCTTTCTTTTTTTTTGTAACGCAATCAGATTTCTTTTTCTTCTTTTTCAATTCAGATCACAACAACAAACAAGAATTTCGTTTGGATATTTGCACAAGATCAGCCCCAATTTCAAGAAACAAGAACTAGGGTTTGGTTTGTTCAAAATATGGTGATTTTGACTTCAAGAATTCAAGAACCCAAGAATACCAACCCAATACTTCAAAATTCACTCAAGAATTTCCAGAAAATTCAAGAAATTATCAAGATTCCCAAGAAAAAAAAAAGGGTAAATAGCCTTCTTTGTAGTGCAAGACACAAAAATTCCCAACACCCTTTGTCAAGAAACCCTAGTTTGAACGTTGGATTTCAAGAACCCACTATGCAATCTAAGAACTTCAAGAAATTACCAAGCAACTACAAGAAGCAAGAACAACAAGAAACAAACACAAGGTATGGGAAAAAAAATTTTCGGATGAACAGTAACGATGAATAGTGTCGGTGAACAGTGCGGTGAACAGTGACTCTTTTTTTTTTTTGGCACACGAAACAGATTTGGAACAAACGTATATGACTCGAAACAAACAAAAAGGAAAGATATAACCTGGTGGTTGTCGACTAGCTCTGATTACCAACTGATGTGAAACCACGATCTAGACAACCAATTCACCAAAGGCTTAGCAGCGGAAATTTGACCCAAATCTAATCCCCGAGATAACGAATACTATTGATACTATCTCAACCCGTTATCTAACGAACTAGCGAACCAAATTTAAAGGTAAATGAACGCCACAACCAAGGAGTTACTTGATTGATAAGTTCAATTGAACAATTTGAGAAAGATTCTCAAATATTCAAAGAGACTCTCTTAGAAAGAGAAAGTTAAAAACTCACGATTTTTATTAATGCAAAAAATGATCGTAAAGGTCTCTTGCATTGGCTATATATAGCCTTACAATTGACAACCTAAAGTGACTTGGAACAAACCCTAATTTTAGGTAGGCTGGGCTTTTGGGCCGAAATAATGACTAAATGGGCTATCTAATATTCAGCCAACTACAAGGGCTTGTTTGGCTGATTTATTTAAAAGGAAATAATAACGAAAACAATGACAACATGACTAAAGTGCCCTCGTCTTCTTAAGCAACTAGAGTTCACTCGATTCTTCAACTTGGAGCAAGGTGTATATTGTAGAATCTTCATTCTCCAAACCTTCAATGATCTTCAAATCGTCTCCAATTCTTTCTTGGATGGTGCATACAAGTGCTTGAAGTGACTCGCGCATCTTCTTGGCGCGAGCTCTTGTGACCGGTCCTTGTGGTACTTGAATGACTTGGTCTTGATCACCATTGGTCCTTGGTGCTCCGTCATCAACACGCCTATATAAGGCTTCTTGTCTTTCAGAATAAGGGACGAATATTACAACCAGAAATCGTGAGGAATTTTCCTTTAAGTTCTTAATCGAACTTACTCTTGAATTCTTGAGTTCATAGCTTAGGATTCAAATCAGACTTTATCGATTAGTTTGTTCCCTAATCGTGGTGTCTCTTCATCCATCATTATTTGCTTAAGGTTGATGATTACCTTCGTGTGTCAGAGGTCTTGAGTTCATGAGAACAATCGCGTTCAATTTCTATTGGGAGAAAAGGTCCAATTCTGATATTACAAAGTTGGGAGGTTCTAGGAAGGTCTTCCCCTAGGGTTGCTCATTAGAGAGCTTCTTTGAATAATTGAGAATCTTTCTCAAGTTATTCAAGTGAACTTATCAATCAAGTAACTCCTTGGTTGTGGCGTTCCTCTACCTATAGTTTGGTTCGCTAATTGGTTAAGTAGTGGGTTGAGATAGTATCAACATTGTTCGCTACTTCGGGGATTAGATTGGGTCAAATTTTCGCTGCTCAAACCGTTGGTGATTGGTTGTCTAGATCGTATCAAGAGAGTATCACATCAACTTGGTACTTGAATAACTTGTTCTCGATCGCCATTGGTCCTTAGTGCTCCGTCATCACCAATTCAAGTAGGTCGCTCATATCCACATAGTGTTGAAGTTCCAAGGCCTCTTGAAGGTCAGAGTTTAAACCTCTGAGAAACCATGCCATGGTTGCCTCATTATCTTCTTGGATATTAGCCCTCATCATGGCCATTTCGATCTTCTTGTAATAATCCTCCACACTCATGTTGCCTTAAGTGAGAGTTTGCAGTTTTGAGTAGAGATCTCGATTGTAATAACTTGGAACGAACCTTTTGCGCATCATTGCCTTGAGTTCACGCCAAGTTCGAACTTGCGGTTCACCATTTCGTCTCCTACTAGTCCTTACTTGATCCCACCAAATGAGTGCATATTTGGTGAACTCAACAGTGGCAACCTTCACCTTTTGTTCCTCGCTATAATCATAGCAATCAAAGACCATCTTAATTCGGCCTTCCCATTCCAAGTAAGCCTCAGGGTCACTTTTTCCTTGGAAGGTAGGAACTTTGATTTTAAGTCCCCGAAGCACCTCCTTAGAAGTGTCCCTCTTGGCCTCTCGGCTCTCTCTTCATCCTCACTTGCCAAATAGTCCTCATAGTTTGCCCCTTTGGAACCGTTTTGATTTCTGTTGTGAGATCTAGATCGAGAGCCTCTCGTGAAGCTCTTGGAAAGCTCATCAAAATGGTTGTGCATTTCCTCCATTTGTTGCTCACTAATCCGCTTAAGTTCGGATTTCATAGCATTGAACATCATGGTGTAGTCGGAGGTTGGATGGGCTTGTTCCATTGCTCTTCGCGTGTTCCTGCCAAATGTTAGCAAACAAGGAAATAATACAAATATAGTCTCACTTCACTCCCTAAGTGTTTCACTCGTGCTCATGTTTCACTCCAAATGCACTCGAATAATCTTACCAAAATTCCTTACTTTGCTAGTTTGAGTATTTTGAGGAATGCCGCACAAAATCCAAAAACTGTTCACCATACTTCGCACAAGAGTAACCAAGAACAAGGACACAATTTGGATGCAATTTGGAAACAATTTGGGACACGGAAGTGTATGGAAAGTGGCAAACAGATTTGGAACGTGGCGAGAATGGAAAAAGGAAATAAGCAAAACCCTATTTTCCTAATTTGAGTGGACTTATCCAAGTGGAATTAGTAGAGTTATCCAAGCTGTCCACTAGTTTCCTAATTGAATTTGGAAACAAGTTAGGTTTTGGAAACCTTTTAGAAAACCTTTTCTTCTTGAAACAACTTTTAGAAAGTTCTAAATTCTATTCCAAGAGGGATTGCGCAAATCAGATTTTGTTCCAACAAACAAATCACACAATTCGGTTGCTATATTTTTTTTCTCTTTGTTTTGCCAACCGATTCTTCCTCCTTTTTTCCTTCTCTTTCGTTTCTGTTTCGTCTCTTTTTTTTTTTCTTTTTTTTTACTACAACGAACAACACAACACAAAGGTTGGCCGAATGGAATTCCTTTCTTTTTCCAGATTTGGTTTCGGCCAATTCACACGGACAAGAACTATCAAGAACTTCAAGATCCCTCAAGAACTTTCACGGAGGTCATCAAGAACTTCAAGAATTCCAAGAGTGTGGTCAAGAAATTCAAGAAACTCAAGATTCTAGTAGGTTCTCTCAAGATTCACAAAATACCAACAAGTTTTCACAAAATCCAGATTTGAAAACTGTGAGGACCCAAAAATTTTCTTATTTTATCTCATATTACTGGCTTATTTAAATATTTATTCACCCGTTTTCTCCGAATAATTTATTTCAACGATTTTAAAATCATTTACATGGAACTATGCCTTACTTATATTTTTAAAATGTCCCGTTAGCAAATTTAATTTTCGGAAGCTCATTTAGTAAGAAATAGCGAATACACGTTTTTCGAGGCAGTATACGATCTAAGAGTGCAATGATCTTGGAGATTTGAGGACTCATGCATTATTCTTAAAATAGTTATTTTTATGATTAACTACCCTAGTATTAGTTACTTATATTATCGTTACAAGAATTTCTTTTAAGTTTCGCTTTATCGTGCGCGAATTGGAAGTTCGCGTCTTTCGCGTCAAATCGACCCAATGGAGATTTAAGAAATTTATCCTAGATTACTAAGAGTGAATAATTATAATATTAAAGGAAGTACATTAGAGGTTTAGTGCACAAGTGAAACAAATCCGAGAGAAAACGGACACGAAACGCGCGCGCGCGAGTACTATTCATAGTTAACTTTTGCTCAAAATTTTAACCAAAAACACTCAAGCTTCTCCAAGAAGCTTCATTCATCAGCTCATTCTC
Source organism: Coffea humblotiana (assembly GCA_023065735.1). Taxonomy (NCBI): domain Eukaryota; kingdom Viridiplantae; phylum Streptophyta; class Magnoliopsida; order Gentianales; family Rubiaceae; genus Coffea; species Coffea humblotiana. Next base: position 33,043,377 of record CM041213.1, on the reverse strand, counting down.
TCTCTCCTCTCACCAAGGCTGGCCGAAAACCCTCAAGGGAAGAAGAAGAAAAGCTCTTCACAATTTTACTTCAAATCTTGCTCCAAATCCTTCACAAATCACCATCCAACCTCAAAATCATTTGGGAATTCACTTAAGCTAGAAGAAAGACTTCATCTTGCCGGTTTTCTTAGGAGTTTTTGGGACAAAAATTTCTGGGTTTTCTCTTAAAGCTAGGAGGTAATCATCCAACCTTGTATCCTTGGCTTTAATGGGTTTTATTCTTAGCTTTGAAGCTTGTAGCTTCATTATTGTTGTTAGTACTTGGATTGGATTGGTTGAAGTGGGCTCTATGAATTCCCACCTTGGTTGTATGGGCTGATATGATGATATAATGCTTGGTTTGAATTGTTTAAGTGTTGTTTAAGATGATTATGGATATAGAATTGAAGGAAAGATCGAAGGAAGTTGCGTAGGATTGATGACCGAAATCTGTCCTATTTGTGCCGTGCATTTAGTTCGAATTTTTTATGTTCAAATGACTTTGAAAATGATGTAGATATGTTTTATATGATGTGTATAAAGTTTCTACCAAAAATCATTTGGACTGGTTGGATAAAAATTGAATTTTGGCAAGAACAAATCTGGAAATTCGTGTAACAGTGGCCCTCTGGCAGTGTTCTTTGAACGAACATATCTCTCTGTTCGGAAGTTGGAATTGAGTGCTGTCAGTGGTATTCAAAACTAGACATCTGTAGTTTTCTAACGGTGTAAAATACACCTTCTAATTCGAACTGAGTCATCTATAGTGATTGATCAAAGTCTGCTGCCCTGTTCTGTTAGCCTATCCGAGAGAAAGGTAGAAGCTGCATTTTGTGGCTCTATTTTCTCTTACTTAGGAATTGATTTTGAAAATTATTTGTTCTTATGCAATGTAACCGTATGAATCTAGTTTCCAACGCCACCAACCATTAAAAATTCTGAGTTGTATGGAGTGAGATATGGTTCAATTTCCAAACTGCGACAAAACTGGAAAACCCTTCTTTTGGCTAGCCGACTGGTTTGGTTGCTTGTGGGAGTTTTATTTTGAAATCTTGATGTCAACCAACTACCAATTGCTTATTAAATGTTTCTTGAACCTTGGTTTCACAAATGAACCAAAATGGGACTGATTTCATGGTGCAAAGTGTTTGAAAAGGGAAAGAAAACAAGAGGACAGATTTGCTTTGGGAAAATTCTTGAACTTTGGTAGTTTTGTTAACTACCTTCCCGTACGATTTTTTTACATGAAATTTGATCAAGGAATAGCCCTCATATACGAGTTTAATTGTACCAAATTTGGTGTTATTCTAAGACCATTTTGATACCTAAATGATGACCCAAAGTTTACTTTCAAATCTGGAAAATTCACTGTTAGTAGTGAAAATTTACCAACTTTGAGCTGCTATATTTTGGCACTCAAAACTCCGAATTTAGTTCCGCTTATTGTGTTTGAAACTTTGTTTAGAACTCTTATTGTAGTATGAATTTTAGAGTCTAGTTCACTTTCTGTGAAGTTTGCCGAATTTCCAAAGTTTGCCGAAAAACAAGACTAAAACTGTCTTGTGTGCTTATATCAGCCACTTTGAGCTGAAATTTGAATGTCTTCCGTTTAGAATCTTGGAAAGGTGTCTTCTAGGAACTTTTAGTATTTTGAACCAAGATTCAAACGGTATAAATGTTTCCAATTTTGGACCTACTAGGTGCAAGTTCTGATTTTTCTAAGTTTAGCGTGCAAAACTGAAATGTTCCGATTCGATGGGAAATGAGTTTTGAAAACTCTTCCCTATCTTTTGATATTGATTGACCGTTTTAAACTTGATTTCATGAAGGAAATCAGTTTTTCCTTGTGTTGTTAAACCCCACTTTTGAGTCTCAATTTATGAGTAATTAAGGTTCTCTTTCATGATATTTTCTTAGTATTGTACAAGGGTACAATCCTCATTGTTAACCAGGGATTTATAAGTGATAGTGTGTGATAGTAAATTATTATTTGCTCAGGCGCTCAAGGGGACCTTCAAGAGGATCTCGAAGCGGACACCTAAGAGTTATTTGAGCACTTACTCCCTATTTTGATTGGTAAGTGTCAAATGCATGACTTGTTGCAATTATGTGAATTGCTTCTTATGAATTGAATGATTGATAATTGTTGAGTCGAGTGTGTACTTTATCGCACTCGTTCTCTTTCAACTGATTGTACAACTGAACTGTAATTGATTGACTGAATTGAAACTGATTGACTGATTTGCAACTGATTGACTGTATGTCGTTGGAGTGAATCTCCTCGACTTATAACTGAACTGTGGGGATGCCCAAATCTCAATTGGCCTACCTTGCGACTCAAGCTAGCAAGGGCTTGGTCGAGAAGCTTGGTGAACCATGAGATAACTGTAAGCTTGATCTAATGAGAGATCTTGATTGGCCTACTTGCGTAGTAGTGCTTTTTATTGAAGTACGGGCCTGGTGCGGTGTATGGTGGACGGAACTGTGAAGTAAGTGGAGTTCTACGGACTTAAATGCCGATCCGGTTGACGGAGTGTCATCGCGGGGAGGTATTCGATCGAGGTTTGGCGAAGCAAGTGGAACTTAGCACCTGAGAGCTCCTGTATCCTCATTGAATGTGTTAAATTGAAAATTGTGAATTGCTTGAATGTTACAGCTTTAATTCTTGCTTAAATGCCGTTGTTACTTGAACTATGTGTTTTGCATGTTTTTCTTGGCCTCATGAGCATCCGTTCACCCCGTTAGATTTGTTTTCCTTAACAGGAGCTGAACTGGAAGGGATTATGGAAAAACCTACTTGATGGCTCTTTTGACTAGAACTTTGGAATGTATTTGTCTAGACATCCTTTGGGAAGTTGTATATTTTGAACTCATGATGTAAGATTGAATATTTAAGTATGGAAATGACTTCGTACCTTTATTCCGACTTTCATTGTTAGTATTAGTCTTTAAGTTTGGACTGGAATTGTACTGAGTCCTGGTGAGAGTTGGGCAGACATCCCGCAGATACCCTTTGGTTTACCTTAGGGAGAAGTGGGGGCGTCACAAAAACAACCGAACAAGTTGGATAACACCAAGACAATGAAACCAGAAATTACGGACAGCAATAGACAAGCAAACGATGGAGCACGAAGACAGAAAAATTCAATATGAACGACAAGAAGCGACTAATGATGCGACAACAACAAGCAAGTTGCGGACAGATTTGTGGCACACTTATGGTCAGAATTTTAAACCAAACGACGCTACAACTACGGACAGATTTCAAGACACAACAATTGAACACAAACGGATAGTTTCCAAGACACAACAATTGAACACCAACGGACAGAAATTGAAGACGCCAATGACGAAACAACTTCAGACAGATTTGATCGAAACAATAGATAGCAAGGCAGCGGAAACTATAAACCCTAGAACGAACTAGATGCAAATAGAAATGGATATAACGAATTGATACCTCAACCAGCTCTGAAGCTAACTGATACGCTCCTCGGTCAACTTGTTCCGAGACACGTAGCACGATTGCCCAAGGATCTAGATGGATGAACAATTTGTTTGGATTGCGGAACCTAGAACCAAGATGGACGGCACAACTTGATTAAAGGCAGTAGAACAGCGACTCTAATTGAGGTGGTTACTCAAATAGATAGGTTGGATGAACAACCAAGAACGTTACGCGAGATTGCTCAAAAAACCCTTGCCTAACAAGTAGGAATGTAACTCTCGGATTTTGAAGAGAAACAAAGTGAATTTTTTTATCAATAATGTCTAACCCTTTGGTCGTACAAGTTGCGCCTTTTTATAGGCTAGTGAGCCAATGAAATCCTATTCGAACAACGATTGTTTGACTAATACTTCTACCTAAACTAGACAAGATAATTCGGACCACACTTTAGGCAAGAGTTGATGCGAATGAGCAAGAGGCCTATGGTGTTCAAGTAGACCCTGTGAAGGTTCCCCAAGGCCCAGTGACACGTGCACGAGCTAAGAGATTCAAAGAGTCACTTCAAGCCTTTGTTCATGCCATTCAAGCCCAAGAGCAACCATGCATTGAGGGGATTGACTTGGAAGATCTTTGCAAGACTACTAAGATGATGTTTACAATTGAAGATGCAAGTGATCAAACTTGGGCCACGATTGAGTAGCTCATGTTGAGCTTAGTTTTGGCCATGTGGAGTCTATTAATGCCTTAGTTAGTTAATTAGTTAGTGGGTTAGTTTCGGCCAAGAGAGAGCCCAAGGTGATGTGTGCACGGACCTTAGCCCAAGTAATGACCCAGTTCGAGTTCCTTTGGGTCCAGTCACACGTGCACGGGCCAAGCGCTTCAAGGAGTCACTCCAAGCCCTTGTTCGAAATGTACAAGCCCAACAAGGGGTCCATAGGAATATTGAAGGCTTGGAAATGGATCACCAAGTTGCCTACACATTGATCCAAGCCCATGAGGAGCCAAGTAATGATTGTTAGTGGCTTTAGCTCATTAGTTAGTCTCTTAATGTTTTTTCCCAATAAAGAGGTTCGGCCATTCGGCCCATTGAGCCAACAAGTGATATGATCCGGATCCCCCCCCCATTCATGATTTTATTTCGTGTCCTGGAGAGGATAAATGACAATGCCTACAAATTGGAATTTCCAAATGAGTATGGCATAAGTGCATCTTTTAATGTGTCTGACCTATCTCCTTTTGACTTTGATACAGACTTTGAAGATTCGAGAACGAATCCTTTCGAGGAGAGAGGGAATGATGCGGATACGGGTGCGCAACAACTTCAACCTTGGGTCAAGGATTCTTTGGTCAACATTGGTGGTCCGATGACAAGATCAAGATCCAAGAGGGTGAAGGAAGGATCCAAGATCAATGATCTCATACTTGTTAGCTTAGTTAGTAGTTGTTTTAAAGCTGCCTAGTTCAGTAGTTTGTTAATCGCACAAAGGACATGTTGTCCTCTAGTTTTAGTCTTTAAAGTAGCTTATCTAGTTGGTCATAAGCTTGCTTTAGTCAAGCACCAACGTTATTTGTTCGTGTTAAGTTGATTAGGGTTTTCCTAGTTGCACTTGGGCTTGGGCCGAGTTTAGCAAGGGAAATTCCAAGTCGGATTAGGTTTTGTTGGCAGCTTAGTTTAGGTCTTTTACACGCCTATATAAGGTTTCTTGTCTTTCAGAAGAAGGGACAAATATTACAACCAAAAATCGTGAGGAATTTTCCTTCAAGTTCTTAATCGAACTTACTCTTGAATTATTGAGTTCAAAGCTTAGGATTCAAATCAGACTTTATCGATTAGTTTGTTCCCTAATCGTGGTGTCTCTTCATCCATCATTATTTGGTTAAGGTTGCTGATTACCTTCGTGTGTCAAAGGTCTTGAGTTCATAAGAACAATCGCGTTCAATTTCCATTGGGAGAAAAGGTCCAACTCTGATATTACAAAGTTGGGAGGTTCTAGGAGGGTCTTCCCCTAGCGTTGCTCATCAGTTGGTATCAGGAGCATTAGGTTAATTCTCTTTCAATTGAAGATGCTCATATCTTGTTAGTTTGTGTCTTTTGTCAAAAAAAAAATACTGTAGCGAATACTGTTCATCATACTGTAGCGAATACTGTTCACGTTACTGTTCATCCGAGTAAAAAAATATCTTATTTGTCTCTGTTTCTTAGGGTTTCTAGTTTGTGTGTCACGTACCTTTCAATTCTTGATTGTTAATTGCTGAGAATTTTGTTTGCAATACCCGTTGTCGTTTCCTGAAATTCTTGAAAGCAATCTTGAAGTTCTTGACATTCTTGAATATCTTGATTGTGTGAACCATAACCTAAGATTGTTGAACCAAGATATCGTGAACCTTGAAGTTCTTGTGTAAAAAAAGAAAAGAAAAGAGGGGAATCGTTTCCAAATTCGAATTGTTATTGGTTTCCAAATTCTTGTTGGATTAAGGTTGGAAGTTGTTAATTGGAAAGTCTCAATCATATCCAAAGAAAGATTCCAAATCTTGATTGAAAAGGACTTCCAAAATCTGATAAAGAAAGATTCCAAATCTTGATTGAAAAGGACTTCCAAAATCTGATTAGATTAAAGTTTCTATATTTTGGAAAGGACGGACCGAATGCGAACGCACCTGTTCACACCTACCCACCCTTATCCTTTTGTGTTCACACCTTAAACAACCTAAACTTTCCATTTTTCACCCCTTCCATCCGATTTTTATCACCAATAACCAACTACCACAAGTGACATTACCCCTTAAACACCCACCTAACAGCAAACTAAAATTTCAGCATGACAAGGTACGAATTCTAGGGTTTCTAGGATTTGCAAAATTTCTGCTTTGTGTCTTATTACTTGCTTATAGGGCATTTTTTTTTTACTCATTCACTTTTTTGTTAAGTCTTGAGTTGTTTGGTTTTTCCTGAGTTCTTAATTCTGGAATTTTTGAGAGTTTGAGTTGTTTTAAGAACTTCGAGCAGGAAAATTGAGAGTGAGTGTGTTTTTCCTTGAGTGATACACGAGTGCTTTGCAAGGTAGACTAGGATACACTTGTTTTGCAGGTTTGACAATATGTCTTAGGAGGGGAACATACCCGAGCCGTCTGAGGCCGATGTGTCAATCAAATTGGTGCTCCAAGCTCTTCGAAAACAAGTGGAGAGACGTGAATTTGTGATGACACAATTATCTGACAGGTTGGCTGCCATTGAGATGCGAGGTACCGGAGATACACACAATAGAGTTTCGAATGTTCAGAATGATGATCATGATGCGGATGATGAGGGATATCATTCCAACACCTCATTTCGATCAAGGAAAAGCCAAAGGGGAGCGAGGGAACACAAACATAAACCCAAGCGAGAGAACGAATCTCTCAAGAGGAGGGGTTCCATGCAATCTACCTCTTTAAAGCCGGGTTATACAAGAGGTGATAAGAAGGTTCATTCAACATTTTCTAGGCCTAAACCTAGAGTTGAACCATCTCATGAGGAATCATTTTGGGAGACATATCAACGTCTTCTACACCAAAAACAAATGGAGTCAAATGGATGCTATCAAAGTGAGTTTTCTAAGAAGGAGGTAGCTGACCCTATTCCCAACAAAGGAGTTTCCCATCCTATTGAACCATTTGTTGAGGAGGTTGATAATGAGAAAACAATCGCGGGCGTTAAGCTAGATAAAGCGATGGAAAAATCTGATGAGATGAGTGGTAAAAAGGAAGAAAGGAGTTTCCTAACGAACTTACCTTTGCTTTATTTAGTGTTTCTTCGTTTGTGCAGATTAAGCAAAGTCAAGTGAAGTTAGTCATGCCATGCTCCATTCCAAAGTCACTTGTACAATTCACTAGTTTCCATGGAGTTTGTCTTTTAGGAATTAAATCTATTTGGGATCACCTCATGGAACAATTTCAATTCAAATCTGTCCATACCAAAGGGGAATCAATTCAAACCCACCATGAAGGGAGAATTCCAAATTTTGACTCTCATTTGCTACCTATGGTTCATTCATCATCTTTACCTTCTTTTGAGTATAATTTCCATCCTAACACTTGTATTTCTTATACAGATTTTGAAGGAAAGTGTAAAAGGCTAGCAATGCCTTCTCAAGTTGAATCAATTGGTGGAAGGAATAATGAAGTGTCAAAGGGAGTTTTCACACTTAAAACTTGTTCTATACCTTCTTACCATTTAGTTGATGATGTACCATTACTTCTTTACCCAATTTCTAATTTGTTTCAAGTTGAAGGTTATTTTGTTTTTGTAGGTTGTAAAACTGTCCAAAAGTTTCCAGTTTTGCTTAAAGACTTACAACCTGATTTAGTGCTTATTCCAACTAAACGTGGTGATCTTTCATGCTTATTCACACATCCAAAAGCTGGTGGCCAGGTGCTCAATTTGTCAACTTCAACTTGTGCTAGTTTGAGTAACCCTCATGAAGTGGAATTCAATTGTTTTCTACCTTATATGTTGAAAGATGAGAAATTGTGTGTCACACAAGATCCCAAAACTGTCCTCCACGAATTTTTTAGTGCCTCATCCTTGCAACAAGTTGCTCCCATTTTATCCAGGCAAGATGATTCAAATCAATGTCAACTAGTGCTGGATTTTACACCTTTGCACAATCAAGGTGCCAATGTGAAAATCCATGACCAAAGGCTAATTAGAGAGTTTTGGATTGCCACCTGGGATTTTCACATGCCTTACACAAGTTCTTTCCTACTTTGGCGCATGTCCTTGTTTGAGAGCTTCCCAAAGTTGACCAAACGACATGCAACATGGCTCGTAGTCACTCATCTATTTCCAACATTGCTGTCCTTTAAGCGCACCGTTGATTTGTGGACAAATCACTTTCAAGAGGAGGGGAATGATATGATCTGGACCTCCCCCATTCATGATTTTATTTTGTGTCCTGGAGAGGATAAATGACAATGTCTACAAATTGGAACTTCCAAATGAGTATGGCATAAGTGCATCTTTTAATGTGTCTGACCTATCTCCTTTTGACTTTGATACAGACTTTGAAGATTCGAGGACGAATCCTTTCGAGGAGAGAGGGAATGATGCGGATACGGGTGCGCAACAACTTCAACCTTGGGTCAAGGATCCTTTGGTCAGCATTGGTGGTCCGATGACAAGATCAAGATCCAAGAAGGTGAAGGAAGGATCCAAGATCAATGATCTCATACTTGTTAGCTTAGTTAGTAGTAGTTTTAAAGCTGCCTAGTTCAGTAGTTTGTTAATCGCACAAAGGACATGTTGTCCTCTAGTTTTAGTCTTTAAAGTAGCTTATCTAATTGGTCATAAGCTTGCTTTAGTCAAGCACCAACGTTATTTGCTCGTGTTAAGTTGATTAGGGTTTTCCTAGTTGCACTTGGGCTTGGGCCGAGTTTAGCAAGGGAAATTCCAAGTCGGATTAGGTTTTGTTGGCAGCGTAGTTAGGTCTTTTACACGCCTATATAAGGCTTCTTGTCTTTCAGAAGAAGGGACGAATATTACAACCAGAAATCGTGAGGAATTTTCCTTCAAGTTCTTAATCGAACTTACTCTTGAATTCTTGAGTTCATAGCTTAGGATTCAAATCAGACTTTATCGATTAGTTTGTTCCCTAATCGTGGTGTCTCTTCATCCATCATTATTTGCTTAAGGTTGCTGATTACCTTCGTGTGTCAGAGGTCTTGAATTCATGAGAACAATCGCGTTCAATTTCCATTGGGAGAAAAGGTCCAACTCTGATATTACAAAGTTGGGAGGTTCTAGGAGGGTCTTCCCCTGGGGTTGCTCATCAACATGTCTCTTGGTGGGTTTGAAAATGTTCACAGCCAGCCAAGAAAGACTCATGGCTTTACTCCAATGACTCCTTGAAGATAAAGCATGTAGCTTTGGTTCCATGCTACAATGTAGAATGTATGGGTCATTGGCAGCAAGGTTACATCTTCTTGGATCCTCCAAAATGCAACTGATAGAATGGAGAGCACTTTGAACACGGTCAACTTCATTAGAGAGGCAAACTTCAGGGAAATTCTGATATTCACCAATGGACTGAGGGGTGGAACATGCCTTGATCAACTCAATCTCTCCTTGCTTAACCTGCGACAAAGCAACTACACTCGAAGGCAATGCCTTGTCGAGTTCATCAGCATGCAAGAGCACATGTTTACAGAGCACAAGTAACAAAGGCTGATTAGATGGTACAACTTTCCTAATGTCCGTAGCCTTTATTATCATGTTTTGTTTCCTAGTGTTTGACGTAACTAATGCGTGTTCATTTGTAACACTAGTGACAACATTCTTCCCTTGGGCCGATTGCTCAAACGTAGGGGTCGAACAATTTCCAGATTCGGGCCCTTTTTGTTTTCTCTTTTGTCGGTCTAAGTCACATTCTCTTTGCAATTTAAATTGGTCCTCGTACACTTGTGAAGGTGTGAGCAGGGTTAAGACCATTCTTTTACCATTGTGCAAAAGAGTATATTTGTTAGACCTACCATCAAAAGTAACATGCTTATCAAATTGCCATGGCCTTCCTAGTATCACATGAGTAGCATGCATAGGCACAATATCGCATATGACTGCATCACAGTATTGACCAATCGAGAAAAGAAGGCGTACCTGCTTGTAGACACGGATTTCGCCGTCTTCACCTAACCCTTGAAGTCGATAGGGATGCGGATGTTGGGTTGTAGGCAGGCTTAGGCTTTCCACCATTAGCAAACTTGCTACATTGGTGCAACTTCCTCCATCAATGATAAGACTGCACACTCTGTCACTTACGTTACACCATCTTACGTTACAAGTTTTCTCTTTGTAACTACTCATCCTCCTTGACTCGGGCGTTTAACACTCTTCTTGCAACCAAACAACCAATTTCATCTTGAGTTGGTGAACATTCTTCCTCGGTCGAGTCAATTTCCAAGCATTCCTCCTTGGTCTAGCCGAGCATCTCCTCACAATCATCATCATCCGACACGACGTCTCCATTGTGAGTGATGAGCATTACCCTTTGATTCGGGCATTGGGATTGGATATGTCCGAATCCTTGACATTTGAAGCATTTAATATCCCTACTCCTAGGCTTGGGAGTTTCTTGAGTGGACTTGGGAGTGGACCTAGATGCATCAACAAAGTTGTTAGGGGTAGAATTGGAATTTTGGTTGGGGAAGTTACCTTGTGTTCGGCTAGAAGCGGGTGGTGTGGCTGAATGTCCCGCTTCATGGGATGTTCTTCTCGGCTGACCTCCTTTCCAATCATTCGGGTTTGAGGTGGGGTATGGTCGGCCACCTCTCCTCAATTTCTTTCCTCTTTCTGCCTTGATGGCTAATTCAAGTAGGTCGCTCATATCCAAATAGTGTTGAAGTTCCAAGGCCTCTTGAAGGTCAGAGTTCAACCCTCGAAGAAACCTCGCCATCGTGGCCTCACTATCTTCTTGGATATTAGCTCTCATCACGGCCATCTCGATCTCCTTATAATAATCCTCCACACTCATGTTGCCTTGAGTGAGAGTTTGCAGTTTGGAGTGGAGATCTCGGTTGTAATAGCTAGGAACAAACCTCTTGCGCATTAATGCCTTGAGTTCTCACCAAGTCCGGACTCGTGGTTCTCCCATTCTCCTTCGATGAGTCCTTACTTGGTCCCACCAGACTAGTGCGTAGTCGGTGAACTCAACGGTGGCTACCTTAACCTTTTGTTCCTCGCTATAATCATAACAGTCGAAGACCATCTGATGTGAAACCACGATCTAGACAACCAATCACCAACGGTTTGAGCAGCGGAAAATTTGACCCAATCTAATCCCCGAAGTAGCGAACAATATTGATATTATCTCAACCCACTACTTAACGAATTAGCGAACCAAACTATAGGTAGAGGAACGCCACAACCAAGGAGTTACTTGATTGATAAGTTCAATTGAACAATTTGAGAAAGATTCTCAAATATTCAAAGAGGCTCTCTTAGAAAGAGAAAGTGAAAGTCTCACGATTTCTATTAATGCAAAAAAAACTCATCGTAAAGGTCTCTTGCCTTGGCTATATATAGCCATACAACTTGAAAACCTAAAGTGACTTGAAAACGCTAACTCGGCTAGGCTAGGCCTTTGGGCCGATTCTACTACTCAAATCCACTAATGAAGGCTTTAAGCTGGCCCAACATAACCCAATAAAAACTAATTAACCAACTTAAATAATAGTGAGCCTAGACTCTATAAATCGGATCCAACTCAACATGAGGTCTTGGACCAAATTTATTCCTAGCAAATAAAATATAAATTTGGAAAATAAACTACTAATTATTACTAAAAGATTCAATCTCTTGCAGCCCAAAATATGGCCCATAAGCAGCCCATATTTCGTATCATTCCCCTCCTCTTGAAAAAGATTTGTCCTCAAATCGTGTTTGGAAATGAATGGTACTACAAGAGTTGGCAGTATAACACCTCAAATCTCCACATATTGGCTCTCTTAGAATGAATGATACTTGCATACGTCATGATTATTGTAATTCGGTGCACATGTCTCTTGGTCAACTTCATGAGGCTCTTAAACAAGGACATGCACCAAGGTAGGAAAGAGCTTGTGTAAGGCTTGTGAAAACTCCAGGTTGCAATCCAAAACTCTCTAATTAGCCTTTGGTCATGGATTTTCACATTGGGACCTTGATTGTGCAAAGGTGTAAAATCCAACACTGGTTGACATTGATTTGGATCATCTTGCATGGATAAAATGGGAGCAACTTGTTGCATGGATGAGGCACTAAACAACTTGTGGAGGACAGCGTTGGGATCTTGCGTGACACACAATTTCTCATCTTCCAACATATAAGGTAGCATACAATTGAATTCCGCTTCATGAGGGTTACTTGAACTAGCACAAGTTAAAGTTGACAAATTGAGCACTTGGCCACCAGCTTTTGGATGTGTGAATAAGCATGAAAGATCACCACTTTGAGCTGGAATAAGCACGAAATCAGGTTGTAAGTCTTTAATCAAAACTGAAAAATTTTGGACAGCTTTACAACCTACAAAAACAAAATAACTTTCAACTTGAGACAAATAAAAAATTGGATAAAGAAGTAATGGTACATCATCTACTAAATGGTAAGAAGGTATAGAACAAGATTTAAGTGCGAAAACTCCCTTTGACATTGCATTATTCCGTCCACCAATTGATTCAACTTGAGAAGGGATTGCTAGCTTTTTACACTTTCCTTCAAAATCTGCATGAGAAATACAAGTGTTAAGATGGAAATTATACTCAAAAGAAGGTGAAAATGATGAATGAACCATAGGTAGCAAATGAGAGTCAAAATTTGGAATTCTCCCTTCACGGTGGGTTTGAATTAATTCCCCTTTGGTATGGATAGATTTGAATTGAAATTGTCCCATGAGGTGTTCCCAAATAGATTTAACTCCTAGAAAACAAACTCCATGGAAACTAATGAATTGTACGAGTGACTTTGGAATCGAGCATGGCATGACTAGCGTCACTTGACTTTGCTTAATCTGCACAAAAGAAGAAACACTAAACAAAGCAAAGGTAAATTCGTTAGGAAAACAATAAACCCTCACATTTTTGCTCAAAATCAGCTCACTCTTAGAATTTTTAATCTCTTTCTCATGCTCACTAGCTGAATTTTTCCTCTCATTATTCTCAACCTCTTTCTCCTTTTCAACTCCCTCGAATTTTACCTCTTCAGTCACAATTCCCTCATCTCGCTCTTTCTTCATACTATAACGCTCATGCTCACTCTTCAAGTATGCTAGATCAATACAAAGTTGTTTAGAATTAAGCGACACAAGCCTGGTACGACGGCAATTAAATGTGAAGGAATACTTATTAGTATATCCATCATATTTGACTTCTCGATTAAACATCCACCATTGTCCCAACAGCACATGCGTCACTTGAATAGGAACTACATCACACAACACCTCATCCACATATTGGCCAATACGAAAAGGAACAAGTGTGTGCTTTGTAACCCAAATATCACCACTATCACTACGCAACTTGTAAGGTCGAAGATGATCAATGGTTGGAAGATTCAATTTCTCAACCAAGACAATACTTGCAAGGTTAACTTCACAACCCTTATCAATGGCTAAGCTGCAAACTTTATCCTTGATGTGGCAACGTGTATAAAACCAATCGTTTTTTTGAGATTTGATGATTTCCAATTGCTCAGTTATCTCACGCAATGCCACAGCATTTACTCCTTTAGGCACAAGATGGTGAAGCTCCAGTTGAGCATTCGTTTGTCTCATACTTTTATCACCTGCAAAACTCAACAAACATTAGTAGAAAAGGCCTCACTCACTCCCTTACGTGTTTCCCTCGCTCTCGTGTATCACTCAAGTGTTTAAAACACTCTAATGTTCTCACCACTCACTCTTCAAGTTCCTCGATTGCCCCCTTGAAGAAATCAGAAATTTCCTTCAAGTAGTTCAACCAAACTTCAATCAAGTCTCACCCAAAATGTGGCGTATAATTTCTGAGATTTTTAGGGTTTATTGGACAGTCAAAGTGACTCAAGGAATGTTGTGAAAACTTGCTAAAAATTACCAGATTTAGTCCACAAAAGGTAGGCCACGAATTGGAAGAGTTTAATTTAGACAAGGACTCGATTTGGAAGCTAACAACTAATTGAAGTCCTAGATTGGTTTGGACTCCTTATGGACACTTCTAAGCACGAAAAACAATCTAAAAAGAACTCAAAACACTAGTGTATCTGGCTGGACAGAATGCTAAATTCGACCAACAAGAATTAAGATGGCAGAAATTTTTGGAACCTAGAGTGACTCTACCCAATTTTGCACTTGGCTGTATTTTTGGAAGTTGTAAGCATTAATGGGTGATGTTTTGGATGGTTTAGTGGCTGAATTTCTGGTTTCTCATGTGTACAAAGGTGACCAATCAGAATTTGGTAATTTGAGTTCAACTAGGATTTGTTTTGCAATCAACTTGGTTTCCAAATTCAAGTTGGTTTCCTTTTTGTTTTCTACTTGTGATCAGATTGTGTTTCCTTTTTTTTTTGCTTGCGTTTTCTTTTCTCTTTTTTTTTTGTAACGCAATCAGATTTTTTTTTCTTCTTTTTCAATTCAGATTACAACAACAAACAAGAATTTCGTTTGGATATTTGCACAAGATCAGCCCCAATTTCAAGAAACAAGAACTAGGGTTTGGTTTGTTCAAGATATGGTGATTTTGATTTCAAGAATTCAAGAACCCAAGAATACCAACCCAATACTTCAAGATTCACCCAAGAATTTCCAGAAAATTCAAGAAATTATCAAGGTTCCCAAGAAAAAAGGTAAACAGCCTTCTTTGTAGTGCAAGACACAAAAATTCCCAACACCTTTTATCAAGAAACCCTAGTTTGAACGTTGGATTTCAAGAACCCGCTATGCAATCCAAGAATTTCAAGAAATTACCAAGCAAACTACAAGAAGCAAGAACAACAAGAAACCAACACAAGGTATGGGAAAAGGTAAACAGCCTTCTTTGTAGTGCAAGACACAAAAATTCCCAACACCCTTTATCAAGAAACCCTAGTTTGAACGTTGGATTTCAAGAACCCGCTATGCAATCCAAGAATTTCAAGAAATTACCAAGCAAACTACAAGAAGCAAGAACAACAAGAAACCAACACAAGGTATGGAAAAATTTTCGGATGAACAGTACTGCTACAGTATAATGAACAGTCGTCTACAGTATGATGAACAGTACGTCTACAGTACCGATGAACAGTATCGCCGTTTTTTTTTTCTCAACGATTTCAAGACTCAAGAACAAGATCACAAAACACCAACAAGATCAAGAAACACGACGCAACCAAGAATCAATCATGGATACCAAGCAATAAGACATAAACAACAAGAAAAACGAAGAAACCCTAGCGACTCAAATTTTTTTGTTTTAGCAAAAGAATTTGAATTGGAAACAAGAAGATATGACTCAATACAAGAGAAAAGAAAGATATAATCTGGTGGTTGTCGACTAGCTCTGATTACCAACTGATGTGAAACCACGATCTAGACAACCAATCACCAACGGTTTGAGCAGCGGAAAATTTGACCCAATCTAATCCCCGAAGTAGCGAACAATATTGATATTATCTCAACCCACTACTTAACGAATTAGCGAACCAAACTATAGGTAGAGGAACGCCACATCCAAGGAGTTACTTGATTGATAAGTTCAATTGAACAATTTGAGAAAGATTCTCAAATATTCAAAGAGGCTCTCTTAGAAAGAGAAAGTGAAAGTCTCACGATTTCTATTAATGCAAAAAAAACTCATCGTAAAGGTCTCTTGCCTTGGCTATATATAGCCATACAACTTGAAAACCTAAAGTGACTTGAAAACCCTAACTCGGCTAGGCTAGGCCTTTGGGCCGATTCTACTACTCAAATCCACTAATGAAGGCTTTAAGCTGGCCCAACATAACCCAATAAAAACTAATTAACCAACTTAAATAATAGTGAGCCTAGACTCTATAAATCGGATCCAACTCAACATGAGGTCTTGGACCGAATTTATTCCTAGCAAATAAAATAGAAATTTGGAAAATAAACTACTAATTATTACTAAAAGATTCAATCTCTTGCAGCCCAAAATATGGCCCATAAGCAGCCCATATTTCGTATCACCATCTCGATGCGGCCTTCCCATTCCAAGTAAGCATCAGGGTCGCTTTTGCCTTGGAATGTAGGGACTTGGATCTTAAGCCCCTTGATCTCGCTCTTGGGTGTATCCCTCCTTGGTCTCTCGGCCTTTTCCTCTCCTCACTGGCCGAGTAATCTTCACTATGTGTTCCTTTGGTGCCCTGGTTACTCCGGTTGTGAGATCTGGAACGAGAGTCCCTCGTGAGACTCTTGGATAGCTCATCGAAGCGAGCGTGCAATTCCTCCTTTTGTTGCTCACTAATCCGCCTGAGCTCATTTGTCATTGCTGTGAGCATCAACGAGTAGTCATTGGTTGGTTGATCTTGCTTCATGTCTCTCTCTTAGACCTGCAAAAGGTTAGTGAACAAGAAAAGAATACAAATATAACCTTACTTCGCTCCCTGAGTGTTTCACTCACTCTCGTATTTGTCACTCAAAACACTCTAATGATCTTACCAATTACCTTTACCTGTTGGTTTAGGTAGTTGAGAGATGCTGCTCAAGTCCAATGAATGCGACCAACTTTCTGCACAAGAGTATTCAAGAAGTAAGACACAAAATGGAATGCAAAAAGGAAGCAAGGACACACGGTTTTGGAAGCTTGCTAAGGTACGGACAGAATAGGAAAGTGCGCTATTGTGAAAGGAATCAATGAAAACCCTAGTTCCTAAAAGGTAGGAGTGTGTCCAAGTGGAACTAAAAGAGTTATCCAAGTTATCTACTTAGTTTCCTAATAGATTTTGGAAAACAAGTTAGTTTTGAAAACCCTTAAGAAACCCCATTTCCCTCTTGAACAACCTTTAGAAGCTTCCCAAATCCGATTCCAATTAGGGTTAAGAAGCCAAATTTCGGCCCTCTCCCTCACAAACCCTTACTCAAAGTCGGCTAGCCTCCACCCTTAAAGCTCCCTCACAAGCCGAGGCTTACACCACAAATTCCAAGTCGGATTTCTCCCTTCTCTTTCTCTTTTTTTTTTTCCAAGTAGCAAGCAATTCGGTTCTTGGTGCACAACAATGGATGCTCAACAAGAAGTTGACAACAACCCTAGTGAAGCCCCCAAGAAATTCACCCCCAAACCAAGGAAACCCTTCACCACCGCAAGGGAGTACAAGAAGATGTTTACTCGCAAGGTGAAACAAGTTCCCAAGAAACAAGAACTTCAAGAAGTGGTGGATCAAAACTTTTGATTGCTTTCTTTGGTGTAATTTTCTGTTTTGGATTTGGAACAAGATGTAAAGGTGGTTGTTTTGGCAATAAAAGAACCAAAATTTTCCTTTTCTTGTTGTTGTTTTCTTGCCCCACCTGAACTCCCTCTTTTCTTTTCTTTTCGATTCTGCTTTTTTTTTTTTACTTAACAAACGGCACAACTCTTGGGCGAATGTACCAACAAGAATCTGGTTAGCCCTCTTTTTGTTTTTTTTTTCACAATCAACGATCAAGAACTCCAAGACTTTCCAAGATAATTTACCAAGAACTTCAAGAGCTTCAAGGTTGATTTCAAGAAACTCAAGAAACCCTAGATTCTTGTAGGTTTCCCTCAAGATTCACAAATACCAACCAAATTAACCACAAATCAGATTTGGAAAACAAGTAAAACAACTTGGAAGACTCAAAGACAGCTTGGACAGATTTGCGCAAAGAAAAACCCTAGCGTACAAGAACCCTAGCCGCAAACGAAACCCTAGCCGTCGCAAATTTTTTTTTTGTTTTTCTTGTTTTTAAACCCTAACAACCCAAACACAAGATCCAAGAACGAAATTTGGACAGAACATACAAAAAAGACAACACCCAAACAGATTTTTGTGTTCGGATGAACAGTTCCCGCAGATGAACAGTGACGGTGAACAGTACCGATGAACGGTACCTTTTTTGTTTTTTTTTTGGAGTAATGCAGCGGAAATACCAAAAACCCTAATGACACAACTATGAAAAAAACAAGCATATAACGAAATATATCTCCACCTAAGCTCTGAAGCCAACTAATACGGTCCTCGATCAACTCGTTTCGAGACACGTAGCACGTTTGCCTAAGGATCTAGCGAGGCTGTCCAACGCTTGGATTGCGGAACCTAGAACCAAAACGGACGACACAAATTGATTAAAGGTAGTAGAACGACGACTCCAATCGAGGTGATTACTCAAGTGGATAGGTCGGTAGAACAATCAAGGACAAGCACAAGATTGCTCAAGAACCCTTGTCAAAGCAAGTAAAGGAGCGAATGCTCTCTACAATTGAAGAGAAACAAACTAGAACTTTATTATCAAAATTGCGTAACCCCCTTTGACCGTACAAAGTGAGCCTTTATATAGGCTAAGGGACTAGGCCAAGGGACTAATGAAACCCTAAGAAAGTAAGCGATGGAGTCGGCCACTCCTTGGACAAGGTGGGCCGGCCCATGACCCAATTTAACAATCTAATCCAACTCTAACAAGATGAAAACCTAGTAAGAGTGGGCCGACTTGCACAACCAAATAAAACTACTAATTAAACTAGCAATTCAACTAATGACTTGATAAACCCAACTAACAACAACTAATACTACTACCAATCGGGCCAAGACGCGTTAAGGGCATGCACGGCCGAAACTTGATGCTTCATGGGCTTGGATCGATGTGTAGACAACTTGCTTAGCAACTTCCACGCCTTCAATGTCTCTATGAAAGCCTTGAGTCAAGGCCGCCATCCGTGCACACATCAAGTGATTTGTACTAATGACTGTAAGAGGGATCCAAGTAGTAAAAGTTCTTTGAGTAGGGATGGATCTGACCCCACTCAAGCGATTGGGGTTGTAGTTTTACCCTAATCTAGACTGGCCACTTTGGAGGTAGTAATCTTTTGTATAGGGGAAGTCTTTTTGTTGTTTTGTACCTTGGCAACTCAACACGTTCTGTTATGATCTTGTTGTTTCTCTTCTCCTTTTGAAATGATTTGATGAACCTATCTCAACGTGATGTAACTATTATGATCTTTTATAACATATGAAAATTTACTTCGCTTTTAATTGATTTTATGACTTATATGTATATTTAATTTATTGATCCATACTTTTAAACTTCTAATAAGATCAGACGACACCTGAGGATAGTTTTACAAACCCCGAGAGAGCGCCAACTTTTGTTAAGTTCAATAAATGTAAATTTTGGTTAGAAGAAATAGCCTTTCTAGGTTATACAATATTTAAGGAACGAATCACTGTGGACTCAGCTAAAGTGGAAGCTGTTTTAAGAGGAAACGACCAGAAAACCCTACCGAAGTTCGGAGTTTCTTAGGGTTAGTCGGATATTACCATTAGTTTATCAAGGACTTTTCTAGGACTACAAGACCCTTAACTGAATTGACTAAGAAGTACGGTAAGTTTATTTGGGATTCTAAATGTGAGGAAGGATTTCAAGAGTGAAAAAAACAAAGTGCTTAACCGAGGCACCTGTGTTAGCCTTCCAAGCGGAGGAAATGGTTTTGTGAGTTATATAGATGTTTCAAAGGATAGTTTAGAATGTATATTGATACAACCTGATAAGGTGATTGCATGTGCATTTAGCAAGTTAAAACCTCATGAGAGAAAGTATTCAACTCATGATTTGGAGTTAGCGGCTGCAATATTTGTATTAAAGAAGTGGAGACATTACCTATATGGGGTGACGTCCGAGGTTTTACCGACCACAAGAGCCTTAAGTACTTATTTTCTGAAAAGAGAGTATTCAACTCATGATTTGGAGTTAGCGGCTGCAATATTTGTATTAAAGAAGTGGAGACATTACCTATATGGGGTGACGTCCGAGGTTTTACCGACCACAAGAGCCTTAAGTACTTATTTTCTGAAAAGAGTTACATTTGAGACAATGTCGGTGGGTGAAATTTTTAGAGGATTATGATTGCACGATTAATTATCACCCAGGGAAAACTGTATGTGGATAAGATTATAAGGTTACATGGGATACCAGTAAGTATTGTATCTAACCAAGACCCTCGGTTTATTTCTCGATTTTGGCAGAAGATGCAGGAAATGCTAGGGACTAAATTGAATTTTAGCACTAACTACCACCCATAGACTAATGGGCAGTCAGAGAGGACAATTCAGATCTGGAGGACATGTTGAGATCATGTATATTGGATTTTGGAGAAAATTAAAGTAAGTACTTGACACTGGTGGAATTTGCTTAACTAAGGTTCTAAGTGACCCTAGTATGACACACTCTTTTGTAAACCCTAGATTTATGAGCGGGGTAGACGGGAGGCCGGTTAAGCTTCCCTATGACTCGGGAGTTAGAACGCTCTAGAGATCAAAGTTTAGTTGCTAATTGGGTGAATAGAAATTGTGAGATATGGGTTGAAAAGTGTAAATTATTGATCGATTTGATAAACCTAGCTATTAAGCGGTATGATGTTATCCTAGTTGTGAATTTCGAGGACAAAATTCCTTTTAAGGAGGGAAGGATGTGAGGACCCGGATTTTTTCTATATAATTTATTTCATTTTACTGGTTTATTTAAATATTTATTCACCCGTTTACTCCGAATAATTTATTTCAACCCTTTAAAATCTATTTACATGGGACAGTGTCTCATTTATATTTTTAAATCGTCCCGTTAGCAAATTTAATTTTCTGCGGCTCGTCTAGTAAGGAATAGTGAATACACATTTTTTCGAAGCGATATTCGATCCGAGAGTACAATAATCATGGAGAATTAAGAATGATTAATAATAGACTAACAAAAGTTAATGGAGGAATTAGAGGTGAGCGAGTTTAAGTTAAGCTTTTACCGCGCGCGCGTCGATAGTTTCCCAAAAGTTGCGCCGATACAAACTAATTGGAGATTTGAGGAATTAGTACTTGTGAGGACTCATGTTTTATTCTTAAAATAATTATTTTTGTAATTATTTACCCTAGTATTAGTTAATTGTATTATCGTTACATGAATTACTCGTAAATTTCGCCTTATCGTGCGCGAATTGAAAGTTCGCATATTTCGCGTCAAAACGGTTAAGTGGAGATTTAAGAAACTTATACTAGACTTTTAAGAGTAAATAATTATAGTGTTAAAGGAATTACATTTGAGGATTAGTGCACAAGTGAAACAAACAGGAGAGAAAACGGTGGTACGACACCCGCGCGTGACACTATTCCTAGTTGACTTTTGCACCATTTTTTGCCACAAATTCCTTAAGCTTCCAAAGGTAGCTTCACAAAACAAAACACACTCTCTCTCCTCTCCATAAGCTCGGCCGAACTGCAAGGGAAAAGAGGAAGGAAAGCTCCACTCCATTTCACTTCATCTAGCTTCCATTTCCTTCACAAATCACCACCCAACTCACATATCACTTGGAGATTAGCTTGAGCTTGGGGAAAGGCTTCATCTTGGGGGATTTCTTGGAGATTTAGTGGTGAAAATTTCTGGTCTCTTCAAGAACTAAGGAGGTACCCATCAACTCTTCTAATCTCTCCATTTAATACAAGATTTACGGTTGGATTTGCAAGGGTTTGAACCCTAAGCATGAAACTAGGTAGAGGACTTGAGGAAATTTATTTTTCTTGCTTTTATTGTTAGGCTAGCGGACTTGGTGTGACCTCTAGGTAGCTGCCTTGAGGATTAAATGCTTGATTAATGTTTTTTATATGTTAAGTGATTTGATTATGGTTAGAAAAGTGAAAGGAAAATCAAAGGAAGTGGAGACTTGAGTTGGCCGAAAATTTCTGGTCATGTTGCTCTATGATATTTCGAAATTTTTGATGAATGTTGGATGTGAAATTGATGCTTATATGTTGTATATGGTGTGTACAAAGTTTTGTCCAAAAATCATTTGATTTGGTTGAGCAAAACTTGAATTTTCGAAATTGGAAGAAATCTGGAAATGGGTTCTGGCTGTCCGAACAGTGTTCGTTGGATCGAACATAACTCTTTGTTCATAAGTCAAAATCGAGTGCCATTTGTGGAATTTAAAACTAGACAATTGTAGATTTCTAACAGTATAAAATTCACCCTCTAGTTCGAACTGAGTGAGCCGTAGTAATTCGGCAAAATTTGCTGTCCTGTTCTGATGGTCTGTTCGAGAGAAAGGTAGAAGCTGCATCTTGTGGCTCTATTTTCTCTCACTTGTGAACTGATTTTGATAATGACTTGTTCTGATGAAATGTAGATTTTTGAATATAGTTTCCAACACCACCAACCATTCTCAATTTCAAGTTTTATTGAGTGAGATATGGTTCAATTTCCAAACTGTGACAAAGCTGGAAATCTGGAAATCTTTCTCTTCTTGCTAGCTGAATGGTTAGGTTTGGTTTGGGACATTTTGTTTCGAAAATTTTGGTGTCAATCACCTAATAATTACTTATTAGATGTTATAAGACCTTGGTTTCACAATTGAACTAAGTTGGGACTGATTTCATGGTGCAAAATGTTTGAAAAAGGAAAAGAAAGCAAGAGAACAGATTTGCTTTAAGAATTTGCTAAACTTTGGTAGTTTTGTTAACTACCTTCCCACGTGATTTTTTGTGTGAAATTTGATAGAAAAGTAGTCCTCATATGGAAGTTTAAGTGTACCAAAATTGGTGTAATTTTAAAACTATTTCGATATCCAAATGATGTTCCAAAGTTTGCTTTTCAAATCTGGATATTTCACTGTTCCAGTGGTGAAAGTTACCGACTTTGAACTACTATATCTTTATACTCAAAACTCCGAATTTAGTTCCATTTTTTCTGTTTGAAACTTTGTTAGGAACTCGTATTGTGTTACAAATTTCAAAGGCTAGTTCACTTTATGTGAATTTTGCCGAATTTCTAAAGATTGCCGAAAAACATGACTGAAACTGCCTTGCTTGCTCAGATCAGCCACTTTGAGCTACAAATTGAATGCCTTCCGTTTAGAATCTTGGAAAGGTGTCTTCTAGGAACTTTTAGTACTTTGAACCAAGATTCCAATGGTGTAATTTATTCTAATTTTGGACCTACTGATTACAAGTTCTGATTTTTCTAAATTTGACGCGTAAAACTGAAATTTTCAGACTTGATGGGAAATGAGTTTTTGGAAACTTTTCCCTAATCTTTGATATTGATTGATTGTTGTAAACTCGATTTCAGGAAGGAAATCAGTTTCTCTTGTGTTACTAAACCCTCACTTTTGAATCTCGATTCTCGAGATATTGAGGCTTTTCGAGACATTGTTTTAATTGGAAAACGAATGTACATTCTTCCTTGTTTGGCAAGGAGTTTGTAAGTATTTATGGTAATAGTTAATTGTTATGTTTCCAGGCGCTCAAGAGGATCTTGAAGAGAATCCCGGAGCCAACCATTAAAGATCTTTTACACTTACTCCCTTATTGTGGTTTGGTGAGTGTCAAGTGCATAATTTGTTGCAATTATGTGAATTGCTTCTTATGGATTGAATGGTTTATAACTGTTGAGTCGAGTGTATACGTTATCGCACTCGTTCTCTTTAAACTGATGGTACAACTGAACTGCTCATAACTGATGGTACAATTGAACTGCTCCTAACTGAATTATATTTGGATGACTGGATGTCGTTGAAGTGAATCTCCTCGACCTATAACTGAACTGGGGGACGCCCAAATCTCAATTGGCCTACCTTGCGACTCGCGCCAGCAAGGGCTTGGTTGAGAAGCTTGGTGAACCATGGGATAACTGTAAGCTTGATATATTGAGAGATCTCGCTTGGCCTACTTGAGTAGTAGTGCCTTTTATAGAAGTGCGGGCCCGGGATGGTTGAAATGGTGGACGGAACTGTGAAGAAAGTGGAGTTCTACGGACTTAATGCCGACCCGGTTGACGGAGTGTTATCGCGGGGAGGTATTTGATCAAGCCTTGGCAAAGCAAGTGGAACTTAGCTCCTGAGAGCTCCTGTATCTTCATTGAATGTGTTTAATTGAAAATTGTGAATTGCTTGAATGTTACAGCTTTATTTCTCGCTTAATTGCTACTGCTACTTGAACTATGTATTTGCATGTTTTCTTGGCCTCACTGAGCATTAGCTCATCCCATTAGATTTGTTTTCCTTAGCAGGGACCGAGATGGAATGAGTTATGGAGGAGCTGACTTGAGGCACTTTTGATTAGGGTTTTGAATGTATTTGACCAGACATCTTTTGGAAGTTGTATATTTTGGGAAAGTGGTTGTATTTTGAAACTTGTGATGTATGATTGAATATTCATGTATGGAAATGACTTCTTGTCTTTATTTCGACTTTCGTTATTAGTCGTTACCCTTTAAGTTTGAATTGGAATTGTACTGAGTCCTGGCGAGAGTTGGGCAGGCGTTCTGCCAATACCCTTTGATTCGCCTTAGGGAGAAGTGGGGGCGTCACACCTCTCACTGGTGAACATCTTAAAGAAAAGTCGAGTCATTTCTTCACCAAAAGTTACTTTGAACACAAAAATCTCAAATTTTTGGATGGCATTTGGCTTCATATGGAAGTTGCTTTTGAAACTCAATCTAAAACCCGTCATGACACTCTAGTCTCTTCCTCACCTCCTCCCAAGCATTGTAGAGTTGGATATCATTCTTATCCTCTTCCATGCTCTACTCATAATCCATCGTCCACTGGAATGCCTTTGACCTCTTCAGACCCCGTGATGAATCTACTAATGGAATTTAGGTAGCATGTTTAGCTTCTTGAACATGGGATGCATCTCATCATGAACCGAGAGTAGCAAATGACATTTCTCAACATGAAGGATTTGATGATGAACAGCAAGAAATTCCCTCTCAACCCCTTCGAACACAAGAAGGAAATAAAAAAGGTGCTACAACTCCTCATCACACACTAGGCCAAGAGGGAGCTAGTATTTCTCATCAACCAAGGTGTTTGGAGTTCTCTGATGATGATGAGGAGGAGGAGGAAATAGAGGATGCAGCCACCTTTTAGTTTGTCCAACATGAAAGTCCTCACCAACCATCATCCTAGGACCATTTAGGAAAAATTAGCACTATGTTAGGAATCACCTTAGGATCATTAGGAATCATTAGGACCATTTAGGATCATTTGTACTATGTTAAAACTGCTTCTTTTGACTGTAATTTGTTGGATATTGGTGACTTCGTGATGATGTTGTTATTGATCATGTTTTTGGGATCATTTTGACTGTTTAAATTGATGTTATTGCTGGTACTTTTTTGATTGATGCCAAAAGAGGGAGTATTTAATTAAATAATGATTATGCTTATCAATTTGATGTTTTTAATATTATCTTATCTTGAGAGTGCGTATGTTGCTTGTATTGAGGGGGAGTTGTTAATGGGGGAATTTTTTGAGTAATAGAATCATCATTTAATCATCAAAAAGAGGGAGAATGTTAAACTTGCTTTGACATCTACTTGTGTTTTGATGATTAAACAAATAAAATGATGATTTGGATTAATGTCGCTGCATCAGAACGGGTTACTAGACAGGTATCTTGCAAAATGGAAAGGAGGAAAACAAATCAAGAAGGATTGAAAAGCATTATAGTTTGTCAGACAATAGGATCAAATGCTCAAGCATAGCATTGGATGTCTGACAATTAGCAGGTACACAATGGACACTTCAATCAGATGCTCATCTTTTGTATTAGCCTTTGGACATTTCAATTGAACACTCATCCTTCATATTGGTCGTCCTGTGACGGCCCCGCCTCCCTTAGGGCGAATCCAAATGTTTGGCGGATCGCCTACCCAACTCTCGCCAAGACTCACGCACTCACTCGAACCTAATCAAGATTTTCAAGTCCAACAATTTCTTAAAACCAAAAAAGTACTTGAATAACAACAGCCACAATCCTTAGGCAATAGTGTAAACTATTACAACCACAATATTTCAAATACAAATGAAATTTACACTTCCAAATGTCCAAAAGTCGCTCAGGGAATTACACTAGCTCTACACAAAAGCTGGCTAGTCTAGCACCTCCAATTCTTCACTTCAAATTCCTGTTAAGGAATAACAAACTAAAAGGGATGAGCAGATGCTCAGTGAGGCCAAGAAAGCAAGCAAGCAAGTAAAGCAAGTACCATAATTCAACTCGAGTAGCACATGTACAGAATAACAACAATATTTTCACGTAAAGCCACAAAAGGAATAAAACACGTTCATTAAGAGGATACAGGAGCTCTCAGGAGCTAATCCGCAAGCTTGCCATTCCACGATTTTGGATATCATTTTCTTTTGTTGACACTCCGCCAACCATGCAAGTAACAAGTCCATTGAATTCACTTGACATGAATCCCCATCCACCGTTTCACCCTCTACCGGGCCCGAACGTCCACAAGGGTTTTGGTAATACTCGAGTATACCCACGCAAGAACAAGTATGGTCGATGAGATAACTCTCCAATCGACTTAATTAAGATGAAGGTACTGAGATAGGAATGTGAGGCACCTCCCACTCGAATTGAGTGTGGTACATGCTGCCGCTCAGCACTAGAGTCGGTGAGATAACTCTCCAATCGACTTAATCAAGATAAAAGTACTGAGACGGGAATGAGAGGCAACTCCCACTTGGATTGAGTGTGGTACATGCTGCCACTCAGCACTTACAAGTCAAGCACAAGCACAAGTACAAGTCAATCAAATTCAAGCAAGTACAAGATCATTCAAGAAGGGGAGGACGAGTGTGATAAAGTACACCCTCATCTCATCAAGTTCAATATTCAAACACATAACACATGGTATCATTCAAATCAAGATATTAAGAAACATGCACTTGACACTCACCAATAGTCAAGTAAGCAAGACAAGAGAAAGCTTTCATGAGTTCTCCTCAGGGTTTCTCTCGAATTCCTCTTGAATACCTGAGATAGGCACAATCAACGATTACCTATAATCGTTCAACCAAGGCCAAACAATTTCCCTTTAACCCTTCACTCAAGCATGCTCAATTTCTTGTCAAATTAAGAGAGAAACTCTCTTCACTTAACCACTAAGATCACGCTCAAGGCTTCGATTCAAAAGTGCTCCATTTGTAAGTCCAAAATGTGGCAAGAGTTTTCGATTCAAAAGTTAGCCAAACCGCTCAAGAGTTTAACAAAACACATGTGGGAGGGAAAACCACTTTCACTTCCTTAACTCCTAATCTTTTACCCAAGTTTTGATATATAAATGAGCATTCAAGTTTACTAAAACTTATGAAATCAAACTTCACCAAAACCACCATTTATTTCTTAGCAGAGACACCAACAAATCCTCCAAGTTTTGAACATCAAGCAAGTGAGATTTTCCCACAAAACTCTTGGCATGATGCTCCACTTTTCACCCATTTTTAATTCCAACATTGTTGCTCCTTTTAAAAGCACATTCGAGGGCAATTGATTAGCAAGCTATATTGAGCAAAATTTCACTTTTAAATGCAAAGTTATCACTTCCAAATCTTGAGATCAAATTTGGTGCTTGAGTGAACCATGAGAGTTCACCACTAAAAACACATATAAAAGGGCTGATAACTTTCAATAATTAAACTTCTAATTCTTGATCCAAAACATCAAGTTTTCTTGTTCAAGTCAAGAGAAAACTCATATACATAATAAATCCATGATCCAAGTATGAAATGGAGTGCAAGTAATCGAGAAAGTTAGGTTTAAAACCAGAAAATGTTTCCAAAACCCTTCCAAGCTTTTTTTTTGTGTCATTTCATAAGAAAATTCCAGTTTTTTTAATGCTCTTTGAAAAATTCATAACTTGTGTTTCGTAAGTCCAAAAATGATAAATCTTATACCGTTAGAACATAGACTCAAAAGTCTACAACTCTCTAGAAGACACCTTCGTAAAATTCAGCCCATAAATCTCAGCCTCAATTCACTGCTCAACTAAATGGAAAAACAGGACAGTCTTAGATTTGCAGCCCACTTTGAAATTTTGCTGGTATTTATAGAAAGTGAACCAAACCATGAATTTAAACGGTTAAAAGAACTATGAGTCTAGTTTCAAATGCAACAAACGGGACTCAATTCAGATTTTTCTACACGAAGATATAATAGATTTCCCAAGACTGCTCAAAGTCTCCTGCAGGAAAATTTTTAAGCAACACTTGACTCAACCTTCCCACTTAAAAACTCATGATTTTTTTTTCAAATCCAACTCACAATCAAAGTTTAATGTCTAACAAAGTTTGTGGAGCAAGATTTCCCCCAAAATTTTTGAAAAATAAGGGCTAACAGCACTCAAAACTTTCGGCCAGCAAGAAGCTTTCAAAGCAGAAATTTTCCACCAAAATTTGCAACAAAATCCAATCAAGATTCAACCTTTCCAAAAGATACACACACAAGCCACAACATCAAGCTTTAAAGCACCAAAATCTATCTCAAACATTCATCATAAAAACACAAGAATGAATCTCAAGTCATCTACCTAGATTGCCATGAAAACACAAGGAATTTTCCTCAAGTCATCTACCTAAATCAAGGTTTCAAAGAAACCCATCAACAACCCATCAAAGATCCAATCTTTCTAGCTACAAATTTACTAGAAACTTGAAGAAAAGAGAGGGTTTCAAGCCAATACCTCTTCTAGCAATTTCAACCAAGTAACAAGTCCAAGTTTCCTCCAAGAGTTGCCTCCAAGCAAGACTTCTTTCCAAGCTTTACTCAAGGGTTTATGAAGTAGATTAGGGTTTCTCTCTTTTCCCCTCACTAAATAAGCAAGGAATCAAGGCTTGAAGTTTGTTGTTTTTCTCTCTTTTTCTCTCTAAAATTTTGTCCAGCCATAGCTCAAGAAAAAGAAATGTTTGTTGGGTGAAATGGAAGCTTAATGGTGTAAGAAAGTTGTCTTGATCTTGGTCAAAGTTCCATGGATGAGTGACACTTGGCAAGGCAAGGATTAACGGTTATTTGATGACCTACATACCCCTCTTTTCCTCCTCCAAAAATTTCGGCCAAATGACAAAGAAAAGAAGGAAAATTTGTGATGGAATGATAACTTAGTTGGATAAGAAGAAAACTTGGTCTTGGTCAAGGTCAACCCTAGGTAGATGATCGACAAATGGCAAACAACCAACTAATGTCCATCTAATTAACCTTAAATATCTGTTTTCCACCTATCAACTCTTAACACTTCTATTTACAAAATCTTTTTGCACACAACTTCCTCTAATTCACCAAATTTATTGCACACACCTCACTAGTTGGTCACACTAGTATCATGCAATATGAAACTTAACATGCATCAAATTAAACATGCACCAAGGTAAATAAAGTATTAGGGTTAAAACACTCCTCAAATATCAAAGTAACCACAAATTCAAAGCAAGCAAGAAAAAAAACAAGATAAGAAATAAGAACCTAATTTGTGGGGCCTCACACGTCCGACACAAAATAAGATGGAACTTGAACTTACTGTTTCGATCGGACACAAACTCAAAGAACCAGCCATCCAAAGAAAATAATGAAAATCCCTTTAAAATTATCAGGCGATTGCTTTATGCTGATTTAAGTATCGAAGGTCCAATAAACCCAATGGCTAGTTTTTTAGCATTTAATACTTGACTGTTGTCCTTATTTCTGCACGATTTTTCAACACCTATATAAAGAGTAGTTCCAGAATTGTACAGAGACTTTTGCTAACAATGATGATAAGTTCCCAAGAGTGATTTTAACCTAACATGCTCTTTCTCTTTCTTCTAATTTTTGTGTAGGTGCAATAGATTGTTTAGTTTTTCAATTGTGAGTGAGTGTATTCAATTTATAGATTTGTGAGGGTTGATTTGGTAAGTTGTAAAACTTCTTGACTCAATCAAAAGGAGTTTGGCGTGAGCACGAAGGAAGTCTTCTATTGTACAAGATTGATTTGCTTTACCAAATTGAAAAAACTCAATAGTGGGTACAACTCCAAATTTGAGTCCAAACTTGGGAGTTAGTGTGGTTTGCAATTATTATTCCCTATTTCTAATTACTTCTTTTCTATGTGCTTAAGTGCTTTCATTGCTTTAATTCTACTACATCTTCAAGTTGGTGCTTAATTATTTAATTAATCACCTAGGCAACTTTGTAAATTTATTTTAAACAAAATTTGTATTAATCATGCTTAGATTTCAAATCAATCTAATTCACCCCCCTCTTAGGTTAATCTGACCTTATACTTTACATATACATATTTGGTCAACCTATTGAATTAGAAATCAAATTCCTTCAAACAAAAAAAATTCAAAAATATGGTTTTGTTAATAAGATAAAATTACATAGAAGTTGGGTTTTTGTAAATAATTTAGAGCTAAAATATAATTTGGAAACTAAAATGACAAATTCATAATGCCGCATGAAAATGGAGAAGATTTGAAAAGTCAAGAGAATTAAAGGAGTTGACAGCAAAAATATAAATGTGGTACTAGGAAGAATGTATTAGGAGTGTGCAAGATTGAAAAATTCTAATTTACCAACTGAATTCGAATTGAATTCGGAATTTTTGAAATTGATAATTCGGAATTCGGAACTAAAATTGGGTTTTCCGATTTCGAATTATGCGAATTTGGTTCGAATTCGGTAATGAGATTTTTCAAATCAGAATTTCCGATTCGAATTCGGAATTCCTATTTCGATTTCAAATTCGTTTTTCATATATATATGTATATATATGTATAATATATTATACATATATATATGTAATATAACATTTATATTATAATAATAATTTTTATATTCCTGAATTGAAATTTATCGAATTTTGAATTGAATTCGGAACGAATTTGAAGTCAGAGTTAGTGAATTCAAAATCGAATTCGGTCGAAAATTCTAATGCCAAAATTTCGAAAAATTTCGATTTCAAAGTTCCAAATTACCGATTTCAATTCTGATTCACACCCCTAGAATGTATCACTTTCATTAATTAATGCATTAAATGTCCAAACAAACCACTTGATTGCATTGAAGAACCGGACATAAATGAATAAATCAAGCATCAGACTGGTTTGATTTAAATCGAAACGGATTGACGGTTCACTATTCCGTCCGATCGGGTTAACTAGTTTCCAAGATTTAAAGCGATTTTTTTAACCTTTCGCAAGCTCAACCAAGTTTGGAAAGCAACCCGCGCCAAAACTATGGTTTGCTTTCCTCCACAATTTTCCACTGCAAGTTTTGAGACGGTCATCCGAGAACCACAAAATGGAAACCGGTATATCACATTGTCTCCGCGGAACAAAGGGAGGAGAAAGTCCAATCAACACAGCCAATGATGTAGAAAACAGAGCTGGTTTTTGTTCCTGCACCAGGCAGAGGCCACACAGCATCCATAATCGGGTTCGCAAAGCAGCTTCTTGAAAGAGAAGAACGCAAATCAGTAACTGTTCTAGTAATAAAGCGGGCTACTCCACCTAAACTTGATTCATACATTGAAGAATTGGCGGCCGCCAATTCTGATATCCGATTCATTAACCTTCCCTTCTGTTGATCCACCATCGCCAGAACCGATGAGCTCGATCGAGAAGTTCACTGCTGTTTACATTGAGAAGCACAAAGCCCTCGTTAAAAATGCCATGACCAACCAATTTTGTCGAACCCTGTACTCAACTCGCCGGGTTAGTGATCGATTTGTTTTGCACATCAATGATTGATGTAGCTAATGAGCTCGGTGTTCCTTCCTACATTTTATTCACATCTAGTGCTGCTTTTCTTGGGCTTATGCTTTATCTCCCAATTCGCCATTCTGGGAAGGGGTGAATTTAGCATTTCAGATCCTGATTCAATCATAACTACCTATTCCCACCCTGTACCCTCGAGGGTTTTACCATCTTTTCTGTTTGATAAGACTGGGGGTTGTGGATCAATGTTATATCAAGGTACACGATTTAGAGAGACAAAAGGCTTTATCATAAGTACATTTGCCGAATTAGAATCTCCCATGCAACTGAGTATCTGGAATCAGATAAGGAATTAGCACCAATTTATACGGTTGGGACCTGTGATCAACTTTAAGGTCGAAAAGCATCCTAACTCCGAAAATATTATCAAATGGCTTGATGACCAGCCATCTTTCGTCTGCTCTTTTCCTCTGTTTTGGAAGCATGGGAGGTTTTGAGCATCCCCAGATAGCAGAGATGGCGGCTGCTCTGGAGCGAAGTGGATATAGATTCTTATGGTTGCACGGGCGGCAGCACCAAAGGAATTCAGTGCAAAGCGAGTTAGTATACCAATTTTTCTGAGATTCTGCCGGAAGTGTTTAGGAGCGAACAAAGAAAAAGGTATTTTTTGTGTTAGCCCATGAAGCAGTTGGTGGCCTTGTATCTCACTGTGGGTGGAATTCTATACTGGAAAGCTTGTGGAATGGTGTGCCAATTGCAACATGGCCTGTATATGCTGAACAACAATCTAATGCTTTTCAATTAGTAAAAGATTTGGAATTAGCCATGCAGTTGACCTTAGACTACCGTTTTAAGAATCCTCATAAGCTTGTACCATATAATGAGATAGAGAAGGCCATAAGGTGTTTGATGGACGATGAAAATCCTGTGCGAAGGAGAGTTAAGGAGATTGGAAAGAAGGCTATAGAAGCATTGATGGATGGTGGCTCTTCTTTCATTTCACTTAGACGTTTCATTGAAGATCCTTTGGTAACGCAAAAATGACGAGTGTAACTTATGGATGCTTAGTACCAGTGTAAGTTATGGGTTGTGGATAGCATATCAAGTTTCCTGTTCAACATACTGCAGACTCGTATAGTATGCTAACTAATAATACTCAAGAATTCAAGGACAATTGGATCTTGTAACTTCAAATTTAGCTGCATTTTGTGATTATTGCCAAGCTTTCATCATAACAGATTAGAACAAATTATCAGAAGTAAATCAACTTCAAGAGTACCTTGTGCCAATAAGCTTTATTCAGGCCGTGTATTTGGTCTATGTAAATCCACAACTACTTTGTCATTGTTTATGTCAATGGGAAGCCAACTCAACAATACACTTAATTGAGCAAGGCTTTTTTGCCATCAGTAAATCATAGTTACCCACTACTGCTGATGTTATCTTGCTCATAACATACGAACATAACTATAACAGTTCTTTTTTCCACGCACATTGTGGCTAATATCCGTAGGCATGTCATGTGACATTCAAATATTCGAGATGAATAATATTTCAGTCATGATTCATCTTGATAGCTACAACTAGCTTGTACTGCATCCTGGAACTGCCCAATTTTCTAAGCAAGAGTATGTGTTAATTTCCAGTAATCTAAATAGCAGCATTAGGATGGTTACAACCTAACTGCAGTTTCAAAATCTGCTAAACCTTTAGGATGATGACAAGATAGAAGTTCGAAAATGTGCAAAACCTATAAATTTCTAAAGACTACTCAGTAATTCGGTCTATTAATAGAATTTGATGATACTAATCAAATTACATAAAAGAATGAGAAACATGGCAGCAAAAGATGACTGATGTGAAGAAAACTAGAAAAGCCGTTCTCAGGAGTCCGTTTACGGGAAACAACTTGAGAAGTTGATCTGAGTATACGAGTCTCTCTTCTTGCTCTTCTTTTTGAAATGTTTAGAAGCAGCTTTCAGCACCTTTACCCATCCCTAAACAACAAAATTTATCTCATTAATGAGACTGCTAAAGATAAAAACATATAGCTATTAGTAGCTCTACTCTACACCTCAAGAAAAATAGTCAAATCACCACAAAAATATACCACTCAGATAATTAATCAGAATAAAGTCACCGAAAATTAAGTTTTTGATTTCTGAATTGTGAATGATAGTACCTTTCTTGGTGTTGGACTAGTGGAAGGAAGCTTAGAAGAAGGGCGAGGAGTAAAATCAAGACTGTTCTTCCTCTTTCTCTTCCTCATCTTTTGATACTTCAGGAGATTATCAGAAACAGCATCAGTGAACTTTCTCTTGATATTTGCAGTCACTTTCTTGATCTTGGTCAGCCCTTCATCATCATTGTAAACAAGCTTTCTCGAGAGGCCGCATCTCAGTACATTTCTGCGGTCATTACTGATGGGAGTTGTTGAAGGAAATTTCCTGTGGATCAAAGGGGACCAAATGGAGCTCTGTGAATAGTCAAAATCAAAGGCCGAATTGTCAGGGAATTTGGAGAGCAGATCTCTGCACATAGAGGATTCTAGGTACTCCACCACCATCACAAATGCGCCCCCATAAGGGGCAATCTCGGGGTTCATCTCCATGGAATTTTAGCCAAGAGAAAAGCTGTAATGATGCAAGTTGTTCGAAAAAGGGTAAAGCAGAAGTAAAAGATACCAAGAGAAAAGTAGCCGTTGGAATTTGTCACGTTAATGTATGCAACGGTCAAAATATCAATAACTGCTTTATAAAATATGCAGGATCACGTGTGCCAACGTTGTCGTTTGCCAATATTTGCCTCCATTAGCTCCCAAAAGAAAAGAAATAAAATAAAGTAAATACTCCCTCCTAATTTCTGAAGATCTATAGTTTCGGCCTCTTTTTTAGTTTGATTGAACTTTTTGAAACCATTGAATTTTGGTCCAATTGGCCAGGTATAGTCTCTTAAAACTCTATTATGCATTAGGTCAGGAGTTTAAATCGTACTTAATACATTACAAGGAAGTAAGTCAAAAGTTTAAATCCCACCTAATGCATTATAAGGAAGTATTATACTTCATTGTTCTAAAAAATTCAGAAACTACAATAGTACACTTGTCTTATCTAAACATCCACCCTCCAACTATCATTCAATTTATTTGTATTTATCTTATGTGAACATTCGCCCCCAACCCCCATACATTTATTTGTACTTGTCTCGTCTGAACATCCACTCCCCAGCCCCTATACAATTTATTTGTACGTACTTTAAATTTAACTTTGTTCTGTAAATGAACTTTAATTGAATTATTAACTATATAGAGTAAATTTAAGATTTTCTCCATTAGGTAAGTTGTTATTCAAGAAATAGGTTTTTAAATGTTTTTCTCTATTTTTTTTGGAACTCAAACATTTTTTTCTTTAAACTTTATAATTTGAATAACATTAATATTTAATCCTAACTGTTAAATGTGTTTCCGGCTGATTTGAATTCGCGCCCTTTGCAGCCACCAGTAACATCAGCTCAGCATTTTAATGAGAACAAATTTCTTCATTTTGCGTCTTACCTCAAATACAACCATGCACTTTCATGGTGACGTTTTGCTTTTTGAACGGCATCTTTCACGTCTCTCATCTTGGCCTTTTTCTTTTGTATCAATATTTTTTATAACGACTTAGACTAAAATTTTTCCTTATCTCTTCTTAGTCTTTTATTTTATCTGTTTGATTTTGTCAATTTTTTAAATGACAAATTAGAATCAATATTTTTATTTGATAGAAAAAAAGCAGAAATAAAAGGAGCGCTCCTGTTCTTTTGTCTCTTTTTCAATACTACAATTAAAAATGGAAGTTCATTTAACTTGCTGATAATAAAGAAAAAGAAAAGATGGTGACTGGTTTCTTTTTCTTCTTTTTCCCCCCTTTTCTTTCAATTACTCATAACCATTGCTAAACTGGAAATATTTTTTTATTAAATTAAAAAAATATGAATTCAAAAGAAAAGTCTTAAAATAGAAGCTATTCATCAAAGAAATTATGAAATACTTCTTTGTCACTCATGCACTTTTGGGGTTTTCATTGAATTCTAAAATCCTTTAGTTGAAATAACACACCTCAAGTCTTTTTTACCTTTACGAAGAATACCTTTTTACTTTTGTTTTCTTGCTTTTTTGCTCTTTCCAATGAAAACAAAAGATAAAAGATTTGTTTTTTTTTATTATTGATAGTGAACAATCGAAACCTTAGTACAGCAAAAGACAAGATGTTAATAAGAGGTGAAAAAGTTTACTGGAGGAGGGCGGATGACAAGCAATTTGCTCCCAATTAAAATCCTAAGTTGTCACAATAATATAGGTAATTGAAGAGAGGAGTGAGTTCGGATCAACGGAACAAGCTTTTTTCTCTAATTCTAGTACTAAAAGAATAAAATGAGCAAGGGAAAGTTGATGTTATAAACAGTAACTCATGGTCCCTATTGACATCATAAGTGCATGGGTTTCTCTAGAAATTTGAGTTAAATTTCGCGGTGCTTAATCTTTTTGCCTTGTATTTCTACCATCAAAACTTTTTCTTCCTCTAAACTTCACTGCAAGAGAAGTACTGGCTCCAAGCCTTATTGCGAGACTACGGACTACCTCTCCTCTTCCTATACTTCATTATCACAACGGTTGCTGGTGTGAGCACAGAAACTGTCAAAGTGTTGAATCAAGCCTCGTTCCAAATCAAGACGTTGTTGGTGATTTGCCAAGCAATTCTTAACTCATTGGAAGATGGCTTGTGGGTCACAAAGGAATTGATGAGGATTAGAATTTCAAATTATAAATTCCTAATTATTAATTCAATTAAATCAAATTATCTCAATTTTTTACAAGTACATAGGTAAAACGAGTTTAGTGATAATTAGGATTATTAGGATCAATCTCATAGGGAAAATTGTCAACTACCAGTGGTTTTCGAACTCCTCAATTATTTAGATTATCACAAATAAAGTAAATAAATCTACACTACTAACATACAATAAAAG
Organism: Coffea humblotiana; assembly: GCA_023065735.1. Classification (NCBI taxonomy): domain Eukaryota; kingdom Viridiplantae; phylum Streptophyta; class Magnoliopsida; order Gentianales; family Rubiaceae; genus Coffea; species Coffea humblotiana. Next base: position 33,006,725 of record CM041213.1, on the reverse strand, counting down.
TAATTAAATTAATAAGAAAATGTGCCTAGGGTTATGAAATTCTTATCTATTCAAGCAAATAAAATAACAATTTAAATGAGTTCATTATCTTAGTTAGTTATGGCGAAATTTTCAAATGTACGCTATACACACTTTTGCCATTGTATCAACTATACCTGTCGCACCCCATTTTTCGCGATGGAAATAAGTATTACGAAAGAGGATGATTTCATTTAAAAATAAGTAAAAAAAAGGATCTAGAATGGGACTTTAAAGAATGCGACAATTTGGGTCCAAAATTTAGTATAAAAGGGTTTTCAAGAAAAAGAGGAGTCGCCACTTAGTATTGAGTTTGGATGTACCAAGTCACCCAAAAAATACTTTTTGATAAAAATAAAATAAAACCCTTTTCGACAACTCCAAGTCTTTGAAAAATATGAGAAAATGAGTTCGGGATTCACGGTTGAAGAAAGGGAAGGCAAAGATTTGATTAACTCGAACCTAAGGCACCCTTTCAAGCTAGTCTAAGCTAGTTGCATGGTTTAGTCAAAATTTCTTAATCTAACCCTTAAATTTATCACATTTGGATGTTTCCTACATGGATGCAGTTCTAAATTTAGAAAATATCGAAAGGGACAAGATGTTCATTCAAGGGTTTAATTGATACCAATCGCATTAATTGCGAAGGCCAAAATGATTCCTTGAAGGTGTCACGGATATGTGAATGATGAAATTAAAAGAAAAGAAAAGAAAATTAGATTATATACATAGGTATAAGTGACCAAAGAATAGGGAATGCAACATAATGGGTATGGGAGGCAAAAATTCGTGACATAATTTTCTTATACAAGGATTAATGGGGTATTTAAACTAAAAAATTATAATCACCAATTTCCCATGTTCAAAGAATAATTCTCCTAACATAGACAAGCAAATGAACTAGCTTAAATGAGATGCAATTCTAAATGACATGATTAACACATATAAAGGATAGGAGGTAGACGATAATATAATAGGCAATATCATGCAAATGAGAAAAGATTCTAAAAATAAAAAATATGCATGAAAATGTAATGAATATCACACAAAAATGAATCTAACGCACGAACGATCTAAGGGTCTAGCGTTGGACTAGCCCATTTCTAAAAATCCTTACTAGCATAGGACTAGTAAGTAAACGGAGGGATAAACCACAACTAGCGTTGGACTAGTGTAGTGACATCATGCATTAATAATACATAGTAAACAAATAAGGCACAAATTAAAACAAATAAACACATAAGAGCATGTAACACATAACACGTTAGCATAATATCTAGATGCAAAAATCCTAAGGAAAGCGGGTATAACATATAACACATAAGCCACATAAACACAAAACCTACCTATTACAACGGAGAATCTAACTACAATCTAAAATAGGAAAATATAATGAAATAAACTTATCTATCCTATCTATTATAATAGGGGACCTAACTACAATCTAAAATGGGGAAATATAATATAATAAAAAAACCTAGTTATCCTATCTATTACATTTTTGAGGTATTTAAATGCCTCTTAAATAATTATAAAAATTAACTAAACAAATATAAGAAAATTTGAATGAACGTTTAAATCAAATAAATAAAACATATAAAAATATATAAACACTTAGGAACACGTAGGAGTATATAAAAACACGTAATTGACATTGAAATAATAATAATAGGGGTACCTCCCTTTTGAAATGGTGACTAAATGGAGTTAAATTGCCCTATTTATACTCAAAATGAACAAAAGAATCATGGCACCAATTTAATTGAAAAATAATAATAATAAAAGTATTAAATTCACCTTAATATGTCAACCGTACAGAAATTTAAGAACATCTAAAAATTACAAATTAAATATACTCAAAAGTAACATAATTAGCTATTAAAGAAAAGAAACAATCATACTAAAGAGAGTCAAAATTCACTAGGGACTGAATTGCAAAAATTGAAAACTTTTAGGGTAAAAAATATAAATTTTCCAAAGTTTTGGGGTCAAAATTAAATGAAAGATAAAGTAAAAGGACCAAAGTGCAATTAATTTAAGGACCTAAGTGAAAGGAATTTAAAATGTTCTGAGCTGCAATGAAACTACTCCAAAGATCAGGGGCTAAAATGCAAATTTCGGTTCTGATATTCTTATGAAAACAGGCCACTGGGCCATCCTCTATTTCTTCTTTGGGCCAAGGCCATCTGGCCCAATCGAAAGTCCAAGCCAAAATACACAGGCCAGCCCGTCTTTTCATCACTCAACCCCAACTAAAAAATGCATGGATTCTGGCTTCCTACTGGCCTCCTAGCCCAAACCGAAACCCAAAAGAAATAAACCAAAACCCATCTCCAAACCCAACCAAAAAAAATCATAAAGCCCACTAGAAAAAAAAAACATTAGCCCAAATCATTTTTTCTCTTCTTTTCTCTTCTTTTCTTTCCTTTCTTTTCTTTCTTTCTTCCTCCCCTTCTTCTTTATCGAGAAGCTGAAGCTTCCTTCTAGCCGCCGGCAAATTTTTCGGTCATCAAATTTTCTCAAAATATACACCCCCACTCCATTTTTCGCGTAAAATCCGTTTTTGAAGTTAGTTTTTACAAAAAAAGTGACCCGAAAATGGCCAAAATAGCAAAAGTCAATCCAGTCTTTATATTTTTTAAACACTCAAATCTTTCACCAAAAATCCTAAAAATTATACTATAACACTCCTCACAACTTCAACAATACAACTACGATTTTAATTTGACAAGTAAACGACATAAAAGGGCTAAAATAAAGCAAAACAGCCCCTAAAATTCGTTTTTTTCATTTTGGCATTTTTTCAAACAATTAACATGCATTCACAGAGCCGATTCTTTTTTCTTTAACTTTTATTCATGGGTAATCCCAAAACTTCAACAACATTAGTAGCAACAACAACAAACGAAACCAAGGGACAAATAAGCATCAAAACATGTATTTAATTTAATAAATTAAGGAAAGGAAAAAGCTGGAAAAAGGAGAAAAAAGAAATACCTCAATGAAGATTATAGTCTCTTGACTAAAAATTTGATGAAATTACAAACTCCAATTCAACTGGTTGCTGTCTCTTTGTTGTGTGTAAGTGTGTTAGGAAAAAAGGAGCCGAGAGGGAGAGAATGAAGTTTTGTATTGGTGTTTGTTTGTGTAGTTGAGAGAAAAACAGAGAGCCGAGAATGAGTGAGATTTGTTTTTAACAAAAAAAAATGAGAGGGACGATTGAGAGAGAGTCGAGAGAAGAGTGAGGGAGATTGAGTGCTTCTTGTTGTCTGATGGTGTCTTTTCTATTGGGAGAAACAAGAAACCGCCGAGAGAGTCAATTGAGGGAAGAGTTGGAGTGTTAAGTTGGTCCAAATGATAGTTTTTTTTTTACCAAAGACAAGAAAGAACCATGGGATCAAAATGATGAAAATTTCAACTAAAAAGAAAGGTCAGAAAAATTGAGTGTAGGAATGGGTTAATAGTGATTTTGGTGAAACAAAAATGATTAAGATGATTTTCTTTTTTTTTTTATTTCTTGATTTTGTTTTGTTTTATTTTTTTCTAAAACAAACCTGCAAAATGAGAAAAATACACATTAAAATGCAAGAAAATAAATGATTCACTAAATAGAAAAAATCCAAAAAATAAACATTAAAATTGACAAAAATTTGGTGTCTACAACTTGTCCCTTTATCTTAGAGTTTCGAAAAAGCTGAAGATAAAGAAGTAGACACAAAATTGCTTACCTGTCTCTTACTGTACATGAGTTAAAATAAACAAGCCAACATTTGGTTAAAATTATAAAACAAAATGATGCAATGAAATTATAAAAAACGTGACCGAACTCATGTAGAGTTGCCTACGTATCCCGCCATGGGAATAAGGTTAAACGTAGTTCGAATACCAGTGAATCACAATGAAACAAATGTCTTGATCATCTGTGATCTTTGCAAAGTCGAAGAAGTTTGAGCTCTCAAAACTTTTAAACATGAAACACAAAATGAATGAGAAAGCGCAACTGTTAATCAAAATAATCAAGAAAAGTAACTTGTCATAACTAGAAATAGATGCGTGAAGGGACGCGGTTATGCTCCAAGAAGGGGCATAAAAGGGTGCGCGGCGGACGTTGAGACTCTCCAACAAGAAATTAAATTTGATAGTCAAGAAGGGGGGTAGAAGAGTGCGCGGTGGACGTTGAAACTCACCAACAAGAAATTAAATTTGATCTTTGGATCTGTCAAGGAGAGGGTAGAAGGATGCGCGGTGGATGTTGAGACTCACAAACAGAAAGTTAAATTTGATTGTCAAGAAGGGAGGTAGAAGGGTGCGCGGTGTACGTTGAAACTCACCAACAGGAAATTAAATTTGATTGTCAAGAAGGGAGGTAGAAGGGTGCGCGGTGGACGCTGAGACTCACAAACAAGAAATTAAATTTGATCTTTTGATCTGTCAAGAAGGAGGTAGAAGGGTGTGCGGTGGACCCTGAGACTCACCAACAAAAAATGAAATTTGATTGTCAAGAAGGGAGGTAGAAGGTGCGCGGTGGACGCTGAGACATACCAACAAGAAATTAAATTTGATTGTCAAGAAGGGAGCTAGAAGTGTGCACGGTCGACGCTGATACTCACCAACAAAAAATTAAATTTGATCTTTTGATCTGTCAAAAAAGGGGTAGAAGGGTGCGCGGTGGACGCTGAAACTCAGCAACAGAAAATTAAATTTGATTGTCAAGAAGGACGGTAGAATGGTGCGCGGCGGACGCTGAGACTCACCAACAGAAAATTAAATTGTTAATAAGGGAGATAGAAGGGTGCACGGTGGACGTTGAGACTCACCAACAAGAAATTAAATTAAATTTGTCAAGGATCTAGATTGTTCAATGAGATTGAATTCAAACTCAAATGCCTATCAAGAGAATGAAAATATGCTCGAAACCTAGATAATGGGTGAGATTAAATTCAAGCTCAAATAGCTAGCTGAAGAAATGAAAACACAAGTTCTATGCTATCGAATTGAAAGATCAGAATGCATGTTGTTCAAAAGATAATAAATCAAGACAAACATAATTAGTGGACTTACAACTTTTCTTGATTTTTCGAACTTTAAAAGAAAGGGAATAATGATTTTTCTTTTCTTTCTTCGAAAACGCACAGCGAAACTTGGAGATCAATCTTTCTACCGTTTGCCCCAGTGTAAATCATGCTCAACTGAACTAATATTGTGTCACATAATTTTTTCTGGAAAAAGGAAAAAAGGAAAAGAAACAACTGTGATAGAAACAGTGCCACCACCATGTGATCCCTTTGCCTTGAGGGCCATGTAAACATGAGTTTCAATATCGACAAATCGCTCCCTTAGATTTGGTCCACAATCCCTTCAGAATGTTTGCAACTTTCTAATATCAATTATCCATACTTTATTATCATAGGACCTTCAATTTCCTGATTCCTTTAGGATAAATTATAGGGGATTGTCTTTTGAATGAGACACAATAAATGATAAATATAAACAATTGAAAAATGTATTATTCATCATACAATGATGCTGATATGAAATAAATAATGATGCATAATAAATAAATAAAATAGTAAATAGAATAGTAAAACAAAATTGTTGAATTTATGAATATAGGTCCAAGGATCAAAAGTTGGATACATATTCAGAGGACGGCCTTTGATGAAGAAAAATACTCCATCTGATCCCTTCGACGTCATCCATTTTGGAATTCATTGTCGGCAAAAGAACAACAGTATGAAAGATACCCAAATCAACATAGTCACCAGCTTTCAAAACTCAGCATCTTGTTCTGCGTTCATGATCCTCTTGTGTTGCAAAACTCTACCTTAACGCCCTTTCGAGTTTTTATTAAGGTTACTTGCCTTTTTTTGTTCATCATATTTTGAGAATTTGTGGCATTAGTGAGACAATCATCTCTGAAATATTTTAGAAAAATTATATTTACATCATTTGCCAATTGATTAAGAAAAATTTTCCTCAAAATACTGCAAAAGATGAAAGTCGGCAATTTTGGCTCTTATGATTAGGATCGAATAGAGTAGTAAAGGAAAGGTTAAAGCTTGAAAGGCTTGACAGCGGATCATATGATGGGTTTGCAATCATTTGAAATAGCATTCTTTCGAAAACTTGCTCCGGTCTAAGGTCGGAAAGAGATAAAATTTTACCCCAGTTCAATTCTAGCCAAATTTCTCTATTTTCTTTTCTTTTCTTTTTGCTCTCTTTTTCTTCTTTTTTTTTTCTTTTTTTCTTTATTTTTTTTGTTTTTGTTTTCTTATATAGGGTTAGTGATCTTCAGCGACTGCCAAGCGAAAAAAGAAGGTGGTTCTGAAAAGTCAAAAAGAAAAAAATTAGGGATAAGATATCGAAATAGAAAAAAGAGAGAAAGTCTGCCTTAAATTCATCTATTGCAGAAATTTTTAAAGAAAATTTTTTATAATCAAATGAAATTTTTTTTGCACATGTCTGAATTGATTGGTTGGGGAAAAACTTGACCGTCCATTTCCATAAAAATAAGCGTTCCTCCGGATAGCAATTTCTTAACAATGAATGGTCCTTGCCAATTGAGAGCAAACTTTCCTTTAGCCTCCTCTTGTATTGGAAGAATCCGTTTTAAGACCTTATCTCCGACTTCAAACAAACGGGGCTTAACTTTTTTGTTGTAAACTCGAGCCATTCGTTGCCAATAACATTCTCCATGACATACGGCATTCAGTCTCTTTTCATCAATCAGAGACAACTGCTCATGACATTCTCTGACCCATTTAGCTTCTTCTATCTGAGCTTCCATCAGAATGCGTAAGGAAAGAATTTCAACTTCTGCAGGCAATACTGCTTCCATTCCATACATAAGAGAGTAAGGAGTTGCTTCGGTAGAAGTCCTGATAGTAGTTCTGTACGCCATCAATGCATACGGCAGTTTCTCATGCCAATCCCGATGTGCTTCAGTTATCTTACGAATGATCTTCTTCAAATTTTTATTTGCGGCTTCGACGGCTTCATTCATCTGAGGCCTGTAAATGCAGAATTTTGATGTCTGACCTTAAACTGTTCACATAACCCATCCACCATATCGTTATTGAGGTTCTTGGTATTATCGGTGATCAATGTCTCCGGTACACCAAAACAACAGATGATGTTATTTCTCAAAAAATCTGATACCACTTTCTTAATCACATGTTTATAAGATGCAGTCTCAATCTATTTGGTGAAATATTCAATCGTTACTAGAATGAATCGATGCCCATTCGAAACAGGAGGATCAATTGCTCCAATCACATCCATTCCCCAGATTGAACATGGCTATGGAGCAGTCATGCTACGCAGTTCTGTAGGGGGAGCACGTATGGCATCACTATGCATCTGACATTTGACACACTTTCTGACAAAATCTATACAGTCATGCTCCATAATAAGCAAAAAATACCCTGATTTCATGATCTTCTTAGACAGTAGATACCCATTCATATGTGGTCCACAAACCCCACTATGCACTTCCTTCATCATATAATCAGTTTCTCTTCATTGATGCATCTCAGAAGGCCCAAATCAGATGTTTTCTTGTATAGCACTTCTCCATTCAAGAAGAATCTTGATGACATTCTGCGTAAGAAACTTTGTACAATAGAATCAGCATCAGGAGGGTAGGATCTCGTTTTCATGAATTCCTTAATATCATTGTACAGGGGCGAACATCAGAGACCCTTTCCATAACCAGACAATGCGCTGGCCTATCCTCAAGTTGAATTTGTATAGATTCAATCACCAGCTCATTTGGATGTTGGATCATCGAAAATAGAGTAGTTAAAGTATCAGCAAAGGCGTTACGAGTGCGGGGAATATGTCTGAGTTCCAAATTCCTGAATTTGCTGGCCAAACTAAGCAAGTTACAATAATACAACATAATATTTGAATCCCGAATTACCCACTATTTAAGCGTCTGGTGCACAAGTAAATCGAAATCACTGAATGCTATCAGGTTCTTGATCTCCATATCCAATGCCATTTTCAATCCAAAAATACAAGTTTCATACTCAATCATATTGTTGGTACAAGAAAATCGTAATTTGGCAGTACCAGGATAGTGTTTCCATTCAGACGACACTAAAACTGCTCCAATTCCAACTCTAAAAGAATTTGATGCACTGTCAAAAAAATAACCTCCATCCAGGATACCGCTCACTCATGTGCTCAACTGCTCCAACGAATAGAATTTCTTCATCAGGAAAGTAGGTATGCAACGGCTAGTAATCATCATCTCTTAGATTTTCTGCCAAATGATCTGCTATGACTTGGCCCTTGACTGCATTTTGTGTTGTGAAGACATTATCGAATTCGGAAAGAATCATTTGCCACTTAGCCATACGTCCCGTAGGTATCGACTTTTTCAACAAGTATTATAGAGAATCAGAATGAGAAATCAGGTATGTGGTATAACAGAACAAATAATATCTCAACTTTTGAGCTGCTCATGCTAAAGCACAACAATTCCTTTCAAGGAAAAACTAGTTGGCCTCATATGTTGTAAATTTCGTACTCAGATAGTAGATGGCTTGTTTCTTCCTCCTAAATTCGTCATGCTATTCCAGAACGCATCCAATAGCCTCATCAAGAACAGACAAATACATAATCAGAGGCCTCCCAAGCTGAGGTGGCACTAAAATCGGAGGATTTAACAAGTAATTTTTTATCTTATCAAACGTTTGCTGACAATTTTCATTCCAATCCATCGGTGCATCCCTTTTCAACAGTTTGAACAAAGACTCACAGGTAGAGGTTAACTGTGCAATGAATTGACTAATAAAATTGATCTTTCCAAGAAAACTCTTCACATCATTTTGAGTTTTTGGAATTGGCATATCTCGAATTGCTTTTATTTTCACAAGATCTATCTCTATGCCTTTTTTACTGACAATAAATCCCAATAATTTACCAGTTGGAGCTCCAAAAACATATTTTGCAGGGTTCAACATCAAATTATACTTCCTCAATCTTTCAAACAGTTTCTTTGTGACAGCCCCACCTTACCCTAAGGCGAACCAAAGGGTTCGGCGGACCGCCTGCCCAGCTCTCGCCAGGACTCGTTCACTCACATCAAAGAAAGTAAGATAAAGCCTCGAGAATAAGCGGAAACGAAACCCAGCCTTGAACCATAAAATTACATTCACCTCAAGCTCAACCAAATATACAGACCCAAATGTATACATAAGCTTTAAATTCTTAGTACATTCCAACCCTAATCAAGCACTAGAACGAGATCAAAAGCCAAAACAATACAAAAGGCTAAACTATACTATACAGGTCTCTCGCCCTTGCTCGCAACCCCTGTTAAGGAAAACAAAAGACGTGGAATGAGTTAAAAGCCCAGCGAGGTTCTATATACTCAACTAGCAATTAAACAAGGACATTAGCACGTAACAACAAGTAATCCAGATAACATTTACAATATAAAGCAAGAGTAACACATTCATTAAAAGGATACGTGAAGCCATTCGTTCGTTCGTTCATCGACCATCCATTCCTTCAATCATTTAGAAAAATTTCATTTGTCATTGAAAATCCCTCCGTCATTCTTGCCATTCATTCGTTCATTTCGTTCTTCCCCTTCTGGCCAGCGCACTGTCCAGTCCACACCAAACCACGTGGTAATACTCGAGTATACCAAACATTCATTCACCCAGGGTCACTAATCGCCTGACCGAGTCCACTTCTGGCTCGAGTCGACCAATAACCAAGGGCAAGGGCCCAGTTCAGCCCGAAGGCTTACATTCATGCACAAGTAACGTTCAATCATTCAATCATTGAAAATTTCACGTTCATTTAGGTCGAGTGCGATAAAGTACACACTCGCCTAGAAAAGTCGTTTTGAGTATTCATTGAAACATTTAAGAGTTCAAACAACTATAACAAGCCACGTAGTCAATGAAAATATAGCGTACCTCAATCACATAACAAAGCAACAATCCAAATAGTCACAACAATTCACATAGTCATTAGAAACAAATCGTATATAGAACACTCACCTAATTAAGCAAAATTACATCCAAAGTATCCCTCCGGATATCAACTTTGGTCACCAAGAAACCCTAATAACAATCATGAGAAAATATTATGGCTCAACCATCAAAATGTCCAGTGAATCAAAGAAAATTCGAATAAAACGAGTACAAGGGGGAAGTATGATTTTTTTGAAAGTGAAAAGGGTACATTTTGATCAAAGGAAATGAGTAACTAAAGGTTTTCCAAATCAAACATAAAACTAAGCTCAAAAGGTTTTAGAAAATTAAATCGGAAAAATTTGAAACAGTTGCCACGTCAAAATTCGGCCAGAACTTGGCCGGCTACACGGCCGGATAGTGAACAGTAGTTTTTCCTCATTTTTCGTAAAACGTGTTTTTGGATCAAAACTAACACATTTGCAAAGAATTAATGTATAACAAGTATCTTGGTTAAAAATCATATGAAAAAGGTAGTTAAATACCTTGAATTCACACTTTAAAACCTTGCGCGTTAAAATTAGGTTTTGTGGCCGAGAACCCTAGGCCACTCCTTTTGTTTCGGGACGAAAATGAACACGTATTTGAAGTTCGAAACTCGACAATTGGAACCAAACATTATGGTACAAATGGAAACATACAATTGCAAGTAAAATGGCTCACATAACACTACTCAAGTGAAACTAAGAATGTCTAAGCAAGGAAGTTCAATCGCATTCCAAAATCACCTTTCAAACCTCATTTCCATTCACTCAAGTTCAAGAAAATAAACGGACAGCATTTCCCCTTCTTTTTTCCTTACTTTCCATGCTACAACCCAACCACCAAATCATACCATTCAATCACAATTACATATACAAACCATAAGCTATCAAACACCCTTAAAATGCAACCAATTGAAGCTTTACAGCCATCCAAAACCAGGCCCAAATATTCCATCATAACTCAGCACACACAACTCCAATTCAGTTGATTCCAAAGCCATATGAAATTTAAGATACAAGGCTACAACTCTTAAGAAGGCATGAAAAGCTAATTTATTCATCTTCCCAGCCAAAAGAGCCAATTACAGAGGCTGATTAGTATTCTCGGACAGAAACAGGGCAGCAGGGGTAAAATAGTCATTTCACAGGCTACAGTGCTTCGATTGAGCTGAGATGTTACAGGCATAATCTACACTCAATTTTCTACAACTTTCATGTTTTGAGCTAAGTCCAATTCGGCCTTCATCATGGCCGAACAACACTGGTCAGATTAGGGCAGAAAATTCCCAATAAATCAGAAATCTAACCAACTCTCCACTAATCCACAAAATCATCCATTAATCATGTTAGCAAGCCACCATAGGCCACTAATTTGCAACTATTGGAAACAAAAAGGATGTTCTTAGCAATCTTACCTTGAAACCTCAAAGAAAGTTGGTAGCTTAGACTTCCTCCTCCCAAAACAACTCCACCAAAACCCTTAGCCTTCCTTAGCAAGCACTTGTATGGTGTAGTTTTCAATTTGGTTGGTTAAAACTCAAGATTTGGGCAAGGATTGAAGCTAGAAATGGAAGAGGTTTTCCTTGTTTTTCTCTTCATGAAGTTCGGCCAAGGCAAGGGAAAATGAGAGGAAAATTGGTCAAAAATTTGGTTTGAAGAAAGTTAATCCTCTTGGTCAAAGTCCAACTTCCAATCAAATCATAACACATGGCCTCTTGAAGTTTCTAAGCTTATCTATTCTCCTCCAATGATTCAAGTAGCTAACTAACCTCTAATTATCTTCTAACACCATGTAGAATAATATCACTTAGTATTTCATCACCTAATCGGCAAAATTATATCGCACTAGCGGGCCCCACATCCAACAAATGCACTTCAAGTTATGTACACTAACTTATACTAGGAAAATGATTTAAAAAATTGTACTTACTTGTAAAATGTACAAAACATTTAATATTTTCAAAGGACAGTATAAAATATAGGCACAGAAATAAAATAATACTTGAAAATGTGAAAATTTTCGGGTTCTCACACTCTCTCCCCCTTAAGAAATTTCGTCCTCGAAATTTTACCTTCCGTTTCCTCGTGTGCCCCCAAAACTTGTTGCTGCTCTATGGCATATACTTGTGCCGGTGCTTTTGATCGGTCCCCTCGTTCGTTAGTCGGTTTAGGCTGGGTTCCACCCACTGATCGAATACTATTCTCTCGTGGCTGTTTTTTCGAACAATTACTCAACTGATGCTCACCACTCCCACAGATCAAACACTTTCGCCCTTTTCTCCAACAGTCATTCTCAGTGTGGTTTGCCTTTCCACAATAGTCACAAGCCAAGCGAGGAATTACGGTTTGGCTTTCGCGAGAAGTCTTCTCAGGTACTATCTGACTTCCTTTTGTAGATCCCTCATATAATGCTCCAAATGTCCATGGTGGATGAGGGAAATGGTTCACTTTTGGCACTTTGGAGGGCGTTGTCTTTTCCCCAGATTCTTCCGGTATGCTACTAGGTGCGCCCCTTTTCCGTACTTGAAAAGCTTTTACTTGTGCTTTTGCATCCTCAATTCTTTGTGCTTTCTCGAGAGCTTCCGTAAAGGTGTTAATTTGAACCGCCGCTAAAGCTTCTTGAATTTCCAAATTCAAGCCTTGGATGAACCGCCTTATCCTTCTTCGCTCAGTAACCACTAATTCAGATGCGAACTTGGACAATTTAGTGAATTTCGTCTCATATTCGGCCACACTCAGGGTCCCTTGACGCAACCCAATAAATTCGTCTTCCCTCCTTTCTTGGACCAGAGGTGGGAGGTACTTCTCGTAAAATTCCCGTGTGAAGTTCACCCATGTCCACGCAGTTTGTTCTCTCTCCCATTTGGCCCTAATAACATTCCACCATGCTCTGGCTGGTCCTTCAAATTGAAATACAGCAAAGTTCACTTGTCTTTGCTCCGTGTAGTTTAGGGCGGCGAAGATGTTAATCATTACTTCTAACCACTGTTCAGCTATATCTGGATCAGATCCTCCAAGGAATTTGGGAGGATTAAACTTTTGAAACCTTTCCAAAACCCTATCTTCTCCTACCTCTCTCATCTCAGGGTTCTGGGGTTGATTTACTGGCAATTGGCCTTGTTGATCTACCAATCGCGCGAGGATACTAGTCATTTGTTGTATAGCCGTCGCTACTTGGTCTCCGGCCTCAACCCTCGGTCCACGCTCTTGCTCAGTTACTGTTGCTCTTTCTTTACTGGGTTCTCGAGCTTGCCTAGCCCCACGGCCACGACCAGCTCCACGTCCGCGTCCACGACTACGTCTCCCTTCCATTCCCTTTTCTCTCTCTCCCTTTTTTTTTCTTTTTTTTCAAAAGTGATTTAGTATGCAAACAAGTAATTGACTAAAATGGCAAGATATAACACACCAAATATGCAAGGAAACATATCAAGTTAGACAAATTAAGCCAAGTTAAAAAGTCACAAGTTAAATACACACAGTAGTAACCAAATATATATACAGTAGCAGTACAGGGCAAAACAAAGGAAAATCACGACGTGCCATACCACACTCGGCTAAACACTTCCCCATCCGATCTCTCACTTCCCTTACTATCCGAGCTATACATCCGTTAACACTTTACACTTACTCTCACCAAACATTAGCCCAATCCTGCTTCCCACGAAAGATCGCAAATCCTTAGTACTACCCGCGTACTCGGGTACAAGAATCCGAGATAATTCACCACTCGAGCTGGCCAGTCCCAAGTGTAAATTATCTACAAGCGAGATTCCTACCAGACGTACATTTCTATTGTCATCAAGTACCCTAAAAAGGATGTACACTTATAACATGCACGATTCATAACTTCTGCTCAAAAGAGCACTTAGTCCTTCACACTTATTCACGGAATCAGGACCATACACCACTTGGCCCAAACTCACTCCGCGCAGAGACCACGCGGAGCTGCTCTGATACCACCGGTGACAGCCCCACCTTACCCTAAGGCGAACCAAAGGGTTCGGCGGACCGCCTGCCCAGCTCTCGCCAGGACTCGTTCACTCACATCAAAGAAAGTAAGATAAAGCCTCGAGAATAAGCGGAAACGAAACCCAGCCTTGAATCATAAAATTACATTCACCTCAAGCTCAACCAAATATACAGACCCAAATGTATACATAAATTTTAAATTCTTAGTACATTCCAACCCTAATCAAGCACTAGAACGAGATCAAAAGCCAAAACAATACAAAAGGCTAAACTATACTATACAGGTCTCTCGCCCTTGCTCGCAACCCCTGTTAAGGAAAACAAAAGACGTGGAATGAGCTAAAAGCCCAGCGAGGTTCTATATACTCAACTAGCAATTAAACAAGGACATTAGCACGTAACAACAAGTAATCCAGATAACATTTACAATATAAAACAAGAGTAACACATTCATTAAAAGGATACGTGAAGCCATTCGTTCGTTCGTTCATCGACCATCCATTCCTTCAATCATTTAGAAAAATTTCATTTGTCATTGAAAATCCCTCCGTCATTCTTGCCATTCATTCGTTCATTTCGTTCTTCCCCTTCTGGCCAGCGCACTGTCCAGTCCACACCAAACCACGTGGTAATACTCGAGTATACCAAACATTCATTCACCCAGGGTCACTAATCGCCCGACCGAGTCCACTTCTGGCTCGAGTCGACCAATAACCAAGGGCAAGGGCCCAGTTCAGCCCGAAGGCTTACATTCATGCACAAGTAACGTTCAATCATTCAATCATTGAAAATTTCACGTTCATTTAGGTCGAGTGCGATAAAGTACACACTCGCCTAGAAAAGTCGTTTTGAGTATTCATTGAAACATTTAAGAGTTCAAACAACTATAACAAGCCACGTAGTCAATGAAAATATAGCGTACCTCAATCACATAACAAAGCAACAATCCAAATAGTCACAACAATTCACATAGTCATTAGAAACAAATCGTATATAGAACACTCACCTAATTAAGCAAAATTACATCCAAAGTATCCCTCCGGATATCAACTTTGGTCACCAAGAAACCCTAATAACAATCATGAGAAAATATTATGGCTCAACCATCAAAATGTCCAGTGAATCAAAGAAAATTCGAATAAAACGAGTACAAGGGGGAAGTATGATTTTTTTGAAAGTGAAAAGGGTACATTTTGATCAAAGGAAATGAGTAACTAAAGGTTTTCCAAATCAAACATAAAACTAAGCTCAAAAGGTTTTAGAAAATTAAATCGGAAAAATTTGAAACAGTTGCCACGTCAAAATTCGGCCAGAACTTGGCCGGCTACACGGCCGGATAGTGAACAGTAGTTTTTCCTCATTTTTCGTAAAACGTGTTTTTGGATCAAAACTAACACATTTGCAAAGAATTAATGTATAACAAGTATCTTGGTTAAAAATCATATGAAAAAGGTAGTTAAATACCTTGAATTCACACTTTAAAACCTTGCGCGTTAAAATTAGGTTTTGTGGCCGAGAACCCTAGGCCACTCCTTTTGTTTCGGGACGAAAATGAACACGTATTTGAAGTTCGAAACTCGACAATTGGAACCAAACATTATGGTACAAATGGAAACATACAATTGCAAGTAAAATGGCTCACATAACACTACTCAAGTGAAACTAAGAATGTCTAAGCAAGGAAGTTCAATCGCATTCCAAAATCACCTTTCAAACCTCATTTCCATTCACTCAAGTTCAAGAAAATAAACGGACAGCATTTCCCCTTCTTTTTTCCTTACTTTCCATGCTACAACCCAACCACCAAATCATACCATTCAATCACAATTTCATATACAAACCATAAGCTATCAAACACCCTTAAAATGCAACCAATTGAAGCTTTACAGCCATCCAAAACCAGGCCCAAATATTCCATCATAACTCAGCACACACAACTCCAATTCAGTTGATTCCAAAGCCATATGAAATTTAAGATACAAGGCTACAACTCTTAAGAAGGCATGAAAAGCTAATTTATTCATCTTCCCAGCCAAAAGAGCCAATTACAGAGGCTGATTAGTATTCTCGGACAGAAACAGGGCAGCAGGGGTAAAATAGTCATTTCACAGGCTACAGTGCTTCGATTGAGCTGAGATGTTACAGGCATAATCTACACTCAATTTTCTACAACTTTCATGTTTTGAGCTAAGTCCAATTCGGCCTTCATCATGGCCGAACAACACTGGTCAGATTAGGGCAGAAAATTCCCAATAAATCAGAAATCTAACCAACTCTCCACTAATCCACAAAATCATCCATTAATCATGTTAGCAAGCCACCATAGGCCACTAATTTGCAACTATTGGAAACAAAAAGGATGTTCTTAGCAATCTTACCTTGAAACCTCAAAGAAAGTTGGTAGCTTAGACTTCCTCCTCCCAAAACAACTCCACCAAAACCCTTAGCCTTCCTTAGCAAGCACTTGTATGGTGTAGTTTTCAATTTGGTTGGTTAAAACTCAAGATTTGGGCAAGGATTGAAGCTAGAAATGGAAGAGGTTTTCCTTGTTTTTCTCTTCATGAAGTTCGGCCAAGGCAAGGGAAAATGAGAGGAAAATTGGTCAAAAATTTGGTTTGAAGAAAGTTAATCCTCTTGGTCAAAGTCCAACTTCCAATCAAATCATAACACATGGCCTCTTGAAGTTTCTAAGCTTATCTATTCTCCTCCAATGATTCAAGTAGCTAACTAACCTCTAATTATCTTCTAACACCATGTAGAATAATATCACTTAGTATTTCATCACCTAATCGGCAAAATTATATCGCACTAGCGGGCCCCACATCCAACAAATGCACTTCAAGTTATGTACACTAACTTATACTAGGAAAATGATTTAAAAAATTGTACTTACTTGTAAAATGTACAAAACATTTAATATTTTCAAAGGACAGTATAAAATATAGGCACAGAAATAAAATAATACTTGAAAATGTGAAAATTTTCGGGTTCTCACATTCTTTAAATCAACCAAATGGTCCTCGACCTTCTTAAATTTAATTATGATATCATCCACATAAACCTCCATCTCTTTGTGAATCATGTCATGGAACAGGGTAGTCATGATTCTCTGATAAGTAGCTCCAGTATTCTTCAACCCGAAAGGCATCATTCGATAACAAAAGGTTCTCCATGGGGTGATAAAAGAAGTTTTCTCTCTGTCTTCTTCTGCCATTAAGATTTGATGATATCCAACAAAACAATCACCAAAAGATTCAATTCGTGTCCAACAGTATTGTCCAAAAGAATATGAATATTTGGCAAAGGAAAATCATCTTTCGGACTGGTCTTATTCAGTTCTCTGCAATCAACACATTCTCGCACCTCCCTAGATTTCTTAGTCACTGGCACAGGATTTGATAGCCAGATAGGATAATGAGACACCATCATTATCTTGGCATTGAGCTGTGTTACAATTTGTTCCTTTATCTTGAGACTCATTTTTTGTTTAAATTTTCATGGCTTCTGCTTTACAGGTAAAAAATTTGGATCAGTTGGCAACCTGTGAACCACTATATCCGTAGAGATCCTTGGCATATCATCATATGACCATGCAAACACATCTTGAAATAGCATTAAGAATTCAATCATTTCCTCCTTCTGTTTCTTCTTCAAATGAATGCTGACTTTAACTTCTTTAACCTCCGTCTTAGTGCCACTATTGATGATTTCTGTTTCTTCTAAGTCGGGTTTGGATTTCTCTTGATACTATTTTAAATCTCTTGAAATGGACTCAAATTCTTTCTCAGTATCACTCTCATTTTGAATTTTAGATTGCATGATTTCAATTTCATGAGAGATATCGAGATTGCAACCATCGAATTCCAAAATGGTGACATCCAAAGGGTCAGACGATTTTATTTGTGGCCATCTGAAAATAGAATAGAACATAAGTAATAAATAAATAGCAAATACTGGAGAATTCTTTCATTTCATTAAATTCAAAATTTATCGAAACTTCACAAAAAGACAAATATACAGACATGATTGCTATATAAAGACATATCTAGCCCAAACCTTTATTTTCGTTTCAGCAATTTCCTTAAACAAAACAAGCTATATTAACTGAAACGAGAATAAAGGTTCAAAAAATGAAAGCAATTTCTTTTAACAAAAGATCCAGACTACCGCTCTATCTGGATATGAATCTAGACAAAAGACAATCCTCTTAAATTTATCGAAATTTCTTTCGAGAGGGAAGATAATCAGCAGTCCAAATAATTTTTGACAAAAATTTTGAATTCTCTGATGGCTCCTCCTCACAAGTGGCCCTGACAAATAATTGAGATAGGTCCATTTCAATCTCCTCCATAGAATTTTTCGTTTCTGACGTGATCACCTCTGATGGAC
Source organism: Coffea humblotiana (assembly GCA_023065735.1). Taxonomy (NCBI): domain Eukaryota; kingdom Viridiplantae; phylum Streptophyta; class Magnoliopsida; order Gentianales; family Rubiaceae; genus Coffea; species Coffea humblotiana. The sequence goes on along the minus strand of CM041213.1, from coordinate 32,988,373 downwards.
GAGAAAAAGTGTGATATAGCGGTGGGACATTTAAGACAGTTTGCTTACCCTTCTTTTCACCTTGTTTTCGAGCTTGCATTTCCCTTCTATCTTTAGTAGTTGGATGAAATCCCAGTCCAAATGTATCCTTTTGCGTCGAGATCTCTATTGACTCCAAAATTCCTTGCAATTCCCGCCCAAGACCTTTTCTTATTTCATATCCGCCTCGGATCATCTCCCTAGTCATCATAATACTGGCCTCTGGCAAATCTGATTTAGTCAGCGACTTATCTCTGAATACACATCCCATAGAGACGTTGTCAGCAACATGATGAGATAAAATTGAAGTCCTTTTTCTGTCTTAACCTTTGAATTTTGCATCAATGGTCATGGTACAGTCATCCTCAGCAAACACAGTAATGAGCTGATCATTCACAATAAATTTCAACATTTGATGCAGAGAAGATGACATTGAATTGGAAGCATGTATCCAAGGTTTTCCAAACAAAATATTGTAAACACTGGAGAACTCCATTACTTGGCAAGTAACTTGAAATTGAGCAGGGTCTATCTCTAATACCAGATCTGTTTCACCTATAGATTTCCTCTATGAACCATCGACCCCTCTAACCACAGTTGCAGACGGAGGGAGTTAAATGTCAAGAAATCCAAAGTTAGTGAGAGTGTTCCATGGACAGATATTCAACGCAGACCCATTATCCACTAAGACTCTCGGCAACAGCTTTCCATTGCAGCGGACTGATATATATAAGGCTCTGTTATGCGCAATCCCTTCTACAGTTAGATCATCATCAGAGAAGACAATATGATTAGCAGCAAGTACATTCCCCACAATATTAGAAAATTTATTCACAGGGATATCTTTAGGGACTTGAGCTTCGTTTAAAATTTTGAGCAATACTTCTCTGTGTAGCTCGGAGATCAAGAGAAGATTCAGAAAAGAAATCTGAGTAGGCATCCTATCCAACTGTTCTACTATTTTGTATTCACTTTTCTTCAGCATCTTTAGAAAATCCACAGCTTCATTTTCAGACACAAGAGGCTTGGGCGTCAGAGATTTAACCTTGGTTTTGGGTTGAACATCGATTTCGGGGTTTCCTACAATTCCCCCAGACCTAGTAATAGTAGATACCTCCTCCTTCAAGCATTTCTTATCTCCAATTAACAGACTAGGCTCCTCGTAGTTCCATGGTACCTCTTGTAAGTTATTGACAGGCATTTGTTCTAGAAATTCGAGAATAACAGACTCTGATATATCCCATTCAAAAGATGGCAGATCCAGAATAAAAGGAACTTTGTTAACCTCGAAAACTCCCTCTTCTACTATAAATGGCTCCTTTTTTTCAAATACAAGAGATTTCAACATTTCTTCAACATTATCATTAGTCATGAACTTTTCAGCAGACAGCAATTTTATTATTCTCACGTGGTCAGTCTCCATTACGCCAAACACCTCAGTTTCATCTACAATGTACTAAGTGGGATCGATAAAATCTTCATCAGCGATGATAACTCCCACAGTGCTCCCGCACTTAGGTAAAGAATTCTTATTGACATTCGGTCCCTACTAAGTAGGATCGATAAAATGTTCATTAGGGATGATAACTCCCACAATGCTCCCATGCTTAGGTAAAGGATTCTTACTGACATTCGGTCCCTACTCTCCCTTTCTTCTAAGAAGGATGTCTCCAGAATCAATCATGTCTTGAATCTTATGTTTTAAAACCCAACAATTGCCAGTGGTATGACCTGGACTTCCAGAATGATAAGCACAGATTGCATGCGGATCATAATCGACAGGAGGACCTCTGGGATAGAGTTTGGGAGGAACAGTGCTAATTTTTCCAGCTGCTCTTAATTGCTCATACAATTGATCAATGGGTCGGCTCAAGTTGGTGAAGGTTTGGAATTGCCTTTGAGTTTGAACTCCACTAGTTTGAAAAGGATTTTGAGAAGGATTATTATTTTGCAGGGTTGGTCTGGGATGATAAATGGGACGGGATTGATTTTGAAAGATAGGTTGTGGGGTTGGTTAGAGCTAACGGTGAGGTATTAAAGTGACTTGGTCAGGAATGATGGAGTTGGGTAGTAGTGTGGTAGACTGCTTGAGGGTTAGGGTAGTGTGGGTAAGAAACAGAATAGGTGGGATAGTTCCAGATTCTAAGTATGAAAGACGGGCCTTGATCTAATATAAAAGCAGCTTCTCCTTCTTTCTTCTTGAATGAGGGGTTTTTCCTATTGTTGCTTTGATTTTGTAGAGCATCCAATTGCAACTTTAATGTAGACACATTAACAATCTTTCCTACTTTGACAAATTCATCATACTCCTCCAACTTGTTAATAATTGCAGCAAACGAACTTCTAGTCATGCGAAAGATCTCTTCAAAGTAGGGTGGATCGTGAGCCTTGATGAAAGTACGAACAATCTCTTCCTCAGTCATAGGAGGCTCCACTTTGGCAGCTAACTTTCTCCACCGCTTTGCATAGGTCTTATGATTTTCCGATGGCTTTCTTTTAGTACCTTCCAGTGTTGTTCGCGTCGGTGCCAACTCATAATTAAATTCATATTGCTTCACAAAAGCTGTTGACAGATCCAACCAGGCTTTGACCTCTCCAGATTTCAAATTTGAATACCAATCTAAAGCATCTCCCTTCAAAATTTCCGGAACTAGATGCATAGGCAAATTCTCATCATCCACGGGTTTACCTAATTTGTTGGCAAACATCTTGAGATGCGTCTTGGGATTTTCAGTTCCATCATACTTGCTAAATTTGGGAGTTTTGAATCCTAACGGTAGTTGAATATCTGGAAAAAGACACAATTCATCGTAGTCCAATCCACCATGCCTACTCAATCCTTGATTCTTTTTCATAAAATCATCGAATCGATCCAACCTTCTCAACAGGTCTTTCTCCATAGGTGCGGGTTGTTCTTCTATCGCTACCTTCCCTTGAGATACAATATCTAATACAAAAGGCTTTGTAATGTGGTGGTGAGATCCCTGAGGGTTGGGAGGAATGTTCAGATTGGTTTGTGGATGGATTTGAGGGATTTGACTACTGGTTGGGTTTATCAATGTATAATTCGGATGCATATAGGAAAGGTCTGAATTTAGTCGGGTAAAGGTATTTTGAAGAGGATTAGCGAAAGTAGGAAGAAAAGTTGTTTGAGTATTGGATGTGTGGGGTGGTTGATGGTCTTGTGCAAATGGGTGATTATCAACAGGTTCTTGGTTATTCGGGACACCACCGCCACTGTTGCTTGCGACCAGCTGATCAATTACACACCTTTGTTCGGCTATTTCAGCACTTAATTCATTGAACTTGCCAAGTACCTCACTTAATTGAGCTTCTAACGCTGTGAAATTCGGTGACGTAACTATAGCAGATCTTTCCGAAGTTTCTGGCACTGAACTCATGTTTACAGGCTGTTTTAAGGCTCTACTTCGAGACCTGGTTATGATGGGGCTCCTTCGTAAAGCTATGTTTAAAATACTTGAGAGATTAAAGGAGAAACTGGTTCAGAAATATATTCTCGACTAGACCTGCCAAACTTTTATTTCGAAAGAACGAAGAAAGAAAGAAAGAAAAAGAAAAAAGAAAAGAGTTAGAAAATATTTAAATAATTCGGATACATGTCCTATGGGGAGCCCTTTTCTACCAAGGGTAGGCCTAATATGATGCAACACCTTCAAAATGAGGCCTGTTCACCAAACCTGTGTTTCGAAAATAACTTTGCAAAAGATAAAGATCATTTCATTGATGAACTTCAAAATCTCATACATCATCTACATCATTTCTCGAAGTTGATTTCGTACAAGATCATTAAACTTTTTCAATCTATCTATCACAGCGTCTTTTGACTCTCTGGAATAGGATTCTGCATGTGTTCAGTTTGATCATACAACTTGCCACACTTTCTTTTCAACTCCTGGTGTCTTTCTTGCATTTCTTCACACAGTCTCTTATTCTTCTCTATCAGACCCTTATTCACTTCCACAGATTGCCTTAATTGTGCATTTTCTCTGTCTTTCGCCTCAATGATAGCCATTAATTTCTTGACTTCCTCGGACTGTTCCATCAGTGGTCGCTCAGCATTAGATTCTCTAAGCCACTCCTCGTATTGAGGGGTAACTAAAGCCATCTGCTTAAGTTGTGGCACATGAGTGATTTCCTCATCATCGGACAATGTTCCCCAGGTTTCGACAATTGACATTTTCATCGGAATTTTGTCTGGACAGATCCCTTTGTCAAAACTGATGGTGAAATCGGTCAAATCAAGTATGAGTGGTACTCCTTGAATACGTCCTAACTGTCTGAGAAACCTTTTCGGAGTGTATGCCATGATGCCTCGAGTTCCCAATAACGGTATAAAATCTGATGACTTGGTGCGCAGAGTAGGGTTGTAACAGTCGGTCCAGTCTAGTACCCATCTAATCTTTTGATCCGACAATACCCTCAGAAAGTCCAACCATTCCGATGCATTTCTTGGCAAATTGCTTTTGTCAACTCTCTTATGATGGGTAGCTATCCAATTATACCCAATAAACGGCAGACCATCAGGAGCAGGCAACTGTCTCCGAAAGTGTTCTATGGCCCATATATGTAAGATTCGATTTAACCCATAAAAGAATTTTGACCCCTTTTGATAATTAGTACATGCAACAAAAATATTAGCCAACACAGTCGGTACTATAGAGGCTTGTCGATCCTTAATCCCAAAAAACAAGTCAGACAAGAGTTTAGTGATTTTGAAACCAATTTTCTTATCTTTTCTAGGAAACAAACAAATCCCTGCCATCACAAGTCCATACACCAGTGGCCTCTTACATTCCCATGTTGCCTTAAATGTAAATGAAAAATCCTTCGAATGCTTATCAAATCCGTCCTTCATTGCGAATCTGTCAAACAAAAATTTTACATCTATGCACTGATCTGATCCTCGCACTACAAACTCTTTTAATCCAGTAAAATGACAGAATTCGATCTGGTCAGAAGCAATTGGAAATATCACTGCTGTACCCTTTACTGGCAAATTCAGAAGATTGGCTACCTCTTCAATTGTTAGAGTCATCTCCTTGTTTCCTACCCTAAATGTTGAACCATCAAGATCCCACAGTTGAATTAAAGCTTCTACCAAATATCCATCTAATTTAATATCTTTGAAATCTCCAATTGGCCGGAGATAGGAGGTAACCTGATTGATCTCACTAAATGAGAGCAGCCCTGGCCATCTTCGAACCTCCATTGGAACTGTTAATAGCTGACTAATTCGTTGAGGTCTGTCCATCTGAAGCACGTAACCTCGATTAAATACCTTACCTACAGGCCTCACTTCTCCAGTTTTACAAAAAATTTAAACATGAATATCTCTTATAGGGTTAGTTTGTGACAGTCCCACCTCTCCCTAGAGCGAACCTTAGGGTATCAGCGGACTGCCTGCCCAACTCTCGCCAGGGCTCGGTCGATCAAAGAACTAGTAACTCAAAACATCCAGTGGAATAACTTCAAAACAAACGGTACAAACCCTAGAAAGTAAATAATCGGCAAGCCAACTGTCCGAACTTAGAAATCTACTAAAAGTCTCACTTACAACTCCATACTACAATTACATACACGAGTCGAACTTAGAGATTCGAACTTACAAGAGTCGCGAGTAGAATTCTCTTAAACAAAAGGTTACAAGTTCAAATAGAATACAACTAAGAAAGCACTTGAGCAAAAGTTCGTCCCAGATCTGTTAAGGAAAACAAAGGGAGCGGGGTGAGCTATAGCCCAGTGAGGTTCCAAGTAAAACAAGTAAGCACATAGCCAAATAAGAGTATAAATAATCAAGTAAATATCGAATAATACAATAACAATTTAATCACAGTGCAATTCAAGGATACGGGTGGCTTCCAAAAGCCAAACTCCCTTCAGCTTGATCATACCAGGGTCCGTTGATTCTCCGTCAATGTTTGCATTCATAGAATATACAGTCCGTAGAACACCACTTTCTCCAATCTCCGTCCACCGATCAATCCCCTACCGGGCCCGAACTCCATAAACAGTAGTTAGGTAATACTCGAGTATACCGGTTTCCAGTGATCAGTAAACAGTCCCCAAGGTTTATCGGCCGTCTCGACCAAGCCCTTGCTGGCTCGATCCAACCGACTCACCTATGAGGTTGGGTACCCAAACAGCAGCAGTAGTTGATGGGGTATCACCCAAGCAACTCAAGTACCAAACAGTAGCAGTAGTTGATGGGTATCACCCAAGCAACTCAAGTACCAAACAGTAGCGTAGTTGATGGGTATCACCCAAGCAACTCAAGTGCAATCACACATATAGAGAATTCATAACTCATGATTGCAGTATACAGAGCCACAGTGGAAAATGAGGGAGGTCGAGTGCGATAAAGTACACGCTCGCCTCCATTTTTATCAAAACATGGTTTGGCTCAAACAGTAGTAATTCAAGTATTCAGTTATTTCATATAAGCAGGTAGCAGGTAGTGGAACACTCACCTGTCAAGCAATGTAGTAGTCAAGCATCAAGTCATGCGATTACGTTCACCGTCGTTTTCCCCTCCTAGGGTAACGAGTGAAATCGTTAATAAACTAGGTTTAATTTCAAGTCAAAAATGAGCTCATTAGGTGACTAAATGAGTGATTAAATCTACTCAATTCACCCTAAGCTTTAGGCCCAAAACGCAGTAGAAGTTCATGAATAAACAAGTTTAACAAGTGTAAGAGAGTTGGTTAAAAAGAAAGTTTCATTCAAGCCTTAAAAGTTTCTCGCGGGTGATCAGTCGTGCCCGTGCAGTCCCGGTAAAACGGCTATAACTCACTGTAGGAAGGTCGGAATTAGGTGCCGTCAGCGGCGTTGGAAACTAGACTCGAAGGGTTTTCCAACGGTACCTTGTACACTTTCTAGTTTGTCTCTTAGAAGAAACAGTAGCTCAGGAAATTTGGCTGATTTTGCCAACCTGGATCAGTCTCAAACTCTTACTTGTGCACACCAATTCCTCATGCTAACCTCATTTGTTTTGGTTCAAATTCACCCAACTCAGTCCTCTACTAATCATATATAGGGGATTAAATCATTTGGTATCATTTGAGCTCAAAATACAACACATAAACATGCACAAGGGTTCCATAATAAGCTAGTCATCTAGCAAAACCCAAACCAGTCCACTAATGGTCCTTCTAGCCATTTTGCTTGTTCCAAATTCATTTCAATTCACACATGAACTTAACCATTCTCTAACCAAGTTGTTTAGGCATGCTTAAGGTGTAATTAAACCACAAAAATCAAGGAGAAACTCTTCCTTCAAAGGCCGGTCAGCCATGGCACAAAACAGTCCACAGTTTTCCCCAATCATGTCACCAACCTTTATCTTCTAATGATTCTCACTTGAATCACATGTCAAGCATAGATCTAACTTAAAAGAGATTTAAAACATGTAAATCCATCATAAACAACCATGAACAAAGGGTAAACATTTCATCAAACACTTGGTGTGCATACTTTTCATCAAACACTTGGCAGGCATACAATGGCAGATTTGACATCCCATAGTATTTTAGTCATAACTGGAGTTATGTTTATTGAATTAGGGCAAACCTTATACTGTTTCGAAGCTAAGACAGAGCTCTACAATTATTATGAAGACATCTCAATCCAGTTCTCAACCTAACCTAGTCAAATTTACCCAAACAGCCCCAGATTTTCCAGTTCGAAGCTCACTGGGAAATTTAACTGGCAGCCCTGATTTATTGAATCATATCTCAGCACACACAACTCCAATTCAGGTGATTCCAAAGCCATTTGAAAGCTACGTTACAGGGATATAATTCTTGAGAAGACATCAAAAGCTAAATCAGTCATCTTCCTGGTCATAATGACCAATTACAGAGGCAAAATATCAGTTCGGACAGAAACAGGGCATCAGGGGCATTTTGGTCATTGCACAAGTTATCTTGCTCCGATTGAGCTGAAAATTTGCAGGCGTATTCTACACTCAATTATATACAACTTTCATGTTTTGTGTAAAAGCTAGTTTGGCCATTATCATGGTCGAACATCCAGTTGAAGTAGGTACAGAAACTGGAATCAAGCTGGAAAAATTTCAGCTTATTTCAAGAGATTAACTCCAAATCTCAACCAAACAACTTGTAGTTTGCAATTAAAACTTCAAGTACATGCTAAAACACCATAAAACCAAGATTTAAGGATTGTTTACCTTTCTTATAAGGAGCTTGGACCACCAAATCAACCAACCAAATGAAGCCTTCAAGCTTGAATCTAACACCAAGATTGGAAGGAAAACTCTTACTAACTCTCAAACTTTTCCTTTGATTTGTTTTGCTCTTGTTTTCTAGGGTTTTAAAGCAAGAATTTGGAGCTTTTCTCTCCCCTTTTTGAAGCTAGAAATTTCGGCCAAGGTAGGAAATAAAAGGCTCCAAGATGGTTTAATTTATTAGCTAATCTTTGGTCAAACAAAAACTTGGTGAGGGTTTTGCCACATGGCTTCTTTCTTGTCCATAATCTCTCTTAATCTTTTGACTAATGCTAATTCCACCCAACCAAGTGTACCAATACTTAATTAACACCCCTCACTTATCATTTAAAGTCCTCAATCCAAATCAAAGCCACTTGGAAACAAATTATTTGTGGATCATTAAAATTCAACTCAAGTAACTATTTTTCTTCAAGTAAAAGGAATAAAATGCAATGCATGAACAATGCTGTAATACATGGGAAATGTCATGCAATGGTATATAATAAGTGGTCTAAATTTTAGAATAAAGCATATGTTTAGGGGAAATTAGGGTTTCAACTGAGGGTTCTCACATAGTTACCCAGGGAAAACAAGGTTGGTACATTCCTAAAACGAGATTCCCTAAATGGCATTCCCTCTAAGGTTAATGCATGATGCCAGTTTATTAAACGAATAAATATGCAATACGATAATTGCAACATGATCTAACGATGCCCCATTTAGATGCCGGGGTAAGCCTAAAATGACATGTGTAAATTTATACATGCGATGGACTGAAATTTAAACGTGCTATTTACAAAAGGCGGTCTGTCCTTAATGAGTACCAAGCCAGGAATCTTATTTCTAGGGCTTATGAATGCAATATAAGAAAATAAAACAATGGTTAGTTTAATAAACAACACATAACAGATTGGAGCAACAAAATGATATAGAAATATAAGATAAAAGAAAAGAAAGAGAGAGAGAGGGGTAGAATCCCTCCCCTCGTGTCTAGTGTTCTTAATAGGGTAGATGAATGCTCTATCTTAGGTGATTTCTAAATGGATACATGAGGTTGAACTCACTAATGCATCTAGACTCGATAAGGTTTCAGATTCCCAGACCTTCAAACAAAAGGGTGAAGGGTCATCAATCCCAAAGCCCTTAGTCGGTGGTTCGAATGATCTCTCAGACATTGCTACGTGCACGTCGTGCCACGGCCACATGTCCAAGTGGATCGATCCTAATCCTAATAGGGAGGAGTGGTGTGACAACCATTAAAAGAAAATAAGATAAAGGGTTAAAAAAATAACATATGCACGTATGAAGTGCTCCTTTGAGGGGAGGGAGTAATACCATTTAAAAATGCATGAAGGCTCTAGGGTAATGTCGCTCCCAATCCCCAAATGCAAAGCGCGATTCAAATAAGTAAATAAACAAAAATAAGTAGATAAATCATTCACCACATACACGAAAACGAGAAACGAATACGAGTGTGAAATGCAAAACATCCTAAAAAAGAAAAATGCAACTTAAAATATCCAAATATGATAAGTGAAAGGGTTAGAAAGAGAAAAGATAACTAAACCAAGTGTTTGGACTCTCTAACATCCCCAATGGAGTCGCCAAGTTGTCGCGCCCCATTTTTCGCGATGGAAATAAATATTACGAAAGAGGATGATTTCATTTAAAAATAAGTAAAAAAAAGGACCTAGAATGGGATTTTAAAGAATGCGACAATTTGGGTCCAAAATTTAGTCTAAAAGGGTTTTCAAGAAAAAGAGAAGTCGCCATTTGGTATTGAGTTTGGGTGTACCAAGTCACCTAAAAAATATTTTTTGATAAAAATAAAATAAAATAAAACCCTTTTCGACAACTTCAGGTCTTTGAAAAATAAGAGAAAATGAATTCGAGAGTCACATTTGAAGAAAGGGAAAGCAAAGATTTGATTAACTCGAACCTAAGGCACCCTTTCAATCTAGTATAAGTTAGTTGCATGGTTTAGTCAAAATTTCTTAATCTAACCCTTAAATTTATCACGTTTGGATATTTCCTACATGGATGCAGTTCTAAATTTAGAAAATATCGAAAGGGACAAGATGTCCATTCAAGGGTTTAATTGATACCAATCGCATTAATTGCGAAGGCCAAAATGATTCCTTGAAGGTGTCACGGATATGTGAATGATGAAATTAAAAGAAAAGAAAAGAAAATTAGATTATATACATAGGTATAAGTGACCAAAGAATAGGGAATGCAACATAATGGGTATGGGAGACAAAAATTCGTGACATAATTTTCTTATATAGGGATTAATGGGGTATTTAAACTAAAAAGTTATAATCACCCATTTCCCATGTTCAAAGAATAAATCTCCTAACATAGACAAGCAAATGAACTAACTTAAATGAGATGCAATTCTAAATGACATGATTAACACATATAAAGGATGGGGGTAGAGGATAATATAATAGGCAATATCATGCAAATGAGAAAAGATCCTAAAAATAAAAAATATGCATGAAAATGTAATGAATCTAACACACGAACGATCTAAGGGTCTAGCGTTGGACTAACCCATTTCTAAAAATCCTTACTTGCGTAGGACTGGCAAGTAAACGGAGGTATAAGTCACAACTAACGTTGGACTAGTGTAGTTACATCATGCATTAATAATACATAGTAAACAAATAAGGCATAAATTAAAACAAATAAACACATAAGAGCACGTGGCACATAACACGTAAGCATAATATCTAGATGCAAAAATCCTAAGGAAAGCGGGTAAAGCATATAACACATAAGCCACATAAATACAAAACCTACCTATTACAACGGGGAATCTAACTACAATCTAAAATAGGAAAATATAATGAAATTGTGAGGACCCGTAAAATTTCCTTATTTTATATCATTTAATTCTATTTCTTTTCATGCATTTTCTTTATTTTATTTTACTACCTTAATTTTCTAGACATTTTATAAGTGAATATAGTTTTCTAAAATATTTTTCTAGTATAAGTTAGTTCGGGTTAGTTTGGAAGTGTATTATGGACGTGGGACCCGCTAGTGCGTAAAATGCGGTAAATTTTTGACGACTAGGTTAAGTTTCGTATTAAGGGATATTATTTTACAATGTGCTAGGAGATAATTAGAGGCTAGCTAGATAGATAAACCATTGGAAGAAAGAAGATAAGTTTGAACCCTAAAAAGTGCCACGTGTCGTGACATGCTTTGAAGTTGGACTTTTGACCAAGCTTTTTACTTTACTAAAAATCAATTTGGACCAAAAATTCATCCCATTTTTCACTTGCTTGGCCGGCCCCTTGAGAGAAGAAAAACCAAGAGAGAGACTTCACTTGTTCATCAATTTCTTGTCCAAATCTTGAGTTCTAACCGATTAAATCGCAAACCCTTCCATAGAAGTGCTAGCTAAGGAGGAATAAAGGTCTTGGTGGAGTGATTTTTGTAGAAGAAAGCCTAAGCTACCATTTTTCTTGAGGATCCAAGGTACTTTGTCAAGAAATTTCCCTTTTGTCCTTAATAATGGTAAATTAATGGTTTTTAGTGGCTAAATATGCTATTTTATGGACAAATTTCTGGTTTGAGGTAGAGTTAGATAAATTTCAGATTTATTGGAGATTTTTCTGCCCTCATATGATGATTAATGGTTGGCTATGATTTACTAGCTTTGACATGTGAGAAATTTAGTGTTTTTGTGTTAGTTTACTTTGCCTAAAGAAATTCCAGCTTATGTGCACAAATTTCCAGCTTTAGGGTTTCTAATTTGAGCTACTACTTGGTTGTATTTGAAGGGTATTGTGGCCCCAATTAAGGGTGTTTGATAGCTTGTGATTTGTGGGTGTAATTGTGGTTGAATTGAATTGAGATTGGTGTTGACTTGTAGGGTGGAAAAGTAAAGGAAAAACAAGGGAAGTGCTGCTGAATTTTCGCAGGAACCCTTGAGCAGTTTTGGGGAATTTGCTATATCTTGTTGTAAAAATATCGGAGTTAAGTTCCGTTTGTTGCGTTTTAAACTAGATTCATAGAGCTATAAACCGTGAAAATTTCAGACCCTGGTTCTGTCTGTACGATTTATGGTGATTTTTCAAAGTTGACTAAAATTGCATACCTGTTCTATCTTTTACTGGATGAAGCAGCGACTTGAGGCTCAAATTTGACTGACTTGTGATCTGAATCTTATAAATGTGTCTTCTGAGAAATTGTACCCCTTTGAGTCTATTTTCCGAAGGTATAAATTTTATCAATTTTGGACTTAAGAATCGTGAGATATGATTTTTCAAATGATGGTACGCAAATCTGGAAAATCCTGTTTTCCTAGAATTATTCTTACCTTCATTTTGCACCTTAAGTTTGGAGTTAGTAGATCATTGTAGGTATGGTTTTGGTAGAAGTGTAGGGTTTTGGGGTCGTTCTTTCCCTAGGACCAACTATTACCTTTTTACTCAAAAGTTACATTTTATCTCCTTACATTTGTAGTCCATTTGAATAGGCATTCGACTAGTAGTCGAGCCTCACTTGTGCACTCCGTTTACTGGGTTTGTGAATGCGAAAACCCTAATTTTCTTGTCTTGGTTATTCTAGGGTTTCTCGGTGATTAAAGCCATACTTTGGATAAAGACTTTTGACGTATCTTTACTTGAATTGATGAGTGTACCACTCCCTTAAATTGGTGCTTATCTGATTTATCTGTACTTGCAATTTGCAACCAGATTATCTGTGACTTCTGTATACTTTGTATGAAACGAGGGTGTACTTTATCACACTCGTTCTCTGGCCTGTGTGACTTGTTTCCTATATACACTTCAATTGTTACCTGTACCTGATGTAATGTCGTTTGGATGCGTATCCAACGACCTTCCTGCGCCTGTTAAATCTGAGTTCAACCTCATGGGTAGTTACTTGATTCGAACCAGCAAGGGCTTGGTCGAGGAGATTAACGATCCATGGGTGCCTGTTCCAAGGAAATCTTTGGGTATTGGAGACTCTGGATTTCCGATATACTCGAGTATTACCATTCCTGTTTCTGTATGGCGTTCGGGTCTGGTAAGGGGTATGTTTGGTGAACGGGATTTGGCGTTCTAAGAGGAGTCTACGGACATGTTTGTTTCATTAAACGTTGACGGAGGGTCAACGAGTTTGGATCAAGTACTGCAATGGGAATTTGGCTCCTGAGAGTCACCTGTATCCTTTCCATTTAAGATGTTTATTTATTTCTTATGTGCCGTGTCTATTTGAGTAAAGGAAAGTAAATTTCCAGGGTTCATGATTGCTTGTGTTTTGGGTCGCTCATTGAGCGTAAGCTCACCCCCTTCCGTCACTTTTGTTTTCCTTACAGGGTTCAACATGTTGGAAATCATGATTTTGAAGAAAAGAGTAGAGCTAGTGATAGACATCCCTTTTGATTATACTTCTCTGTATAAGAAAACCCTAATTGTACTTTGAGCAAGTATTTTCCTTTGACTTGTAAAGTTCCAACGTATGCATATAAGTAATTATTCATGTTTTCTTCGTGTAGTTGTTGATGAATGTATGTCTTTGTGTTCTTGGTTTGGTAAGCTCCGATTGTTGGTTTTTCTTTGGGTTCTTTCGCTCGTAATCTAATGTTTGTGTGATTTGACTTCGTAGTCCTGACGAGAGTTGGGCAGGCGGTCCGCCAAATCCTTTGGTTCGCCTTAGGGAAAGGTGGGGCTGTCACAGAAATAAACTTATCTATCCTATCTATTACAATAGGGGACCTAACTACAATCTAAAATGGGGAAATATAATATAATAAAAAAAACCTAGTTATCCTATCTATTACATTTTTGAGGTATTTAAATGCCTCTCAAATAATTATAAAAATTAACTAAAATATAAGAAAATTTGAATGAACGTTTAAATCAAATAAATAAAGCATATAAAAATATATAAACACTTAGGAACACGTAGGAGTACATAAAAGCATGTAATTGACATTGAAATAATAATAATAGGGGTATCTCCATTTTGAAGTGGTGACTAAATGGAGTCAAATTGCCCTATTTATACTCAAAATGAACAAAAGAATCATGGCACCAATTTAATTGAAAAAAAATAATAATAAAAATACTAAATTCACCTTAACATGTCAAACGTACAAAAATTTAAGAACATCTAAAAATTACAAGTTAAATATACTCAAAAGTAACATAATTAGCTATTAAAGAAAAGAAATAATCATAATAAAGAGAATCAAAATTCACTAGGGACTGAATTGCAAAAATTGAAAAACTTTTAGGGTAAAAAATATAAATTTTCCAAAGTTTTGGGGTCAAAATTAAATGAAAGATAAAGTTCAAGGACCAAAGTGCAATTAATTTAAGGACCTAAGTGAAAGAAATTTAAAATGTTCTAGGCTGCAGTGAAACTACTCCAAAGATCAGGGGCTAAAATGCAATTTTCGGTTCTAATATTCTTAAGAAAACAGGCCACTGGGCCATCCTCTATTTCTTCTTTGGGCCAAGGCCATCCGGCCCGATCGAAAGCCAAAATACACAGACCAGCCCGTCTTTTCATCCCTCAAGCCCAACTAAAAAATACATGGACTCTGACCTCCTAACTCAAACCGAAACTCAAAAGAAATAAACCAAAACCCATCCCCAAACCCAGTCACAAATAATCACAAGCTCACTAGAAAAAAAAAAACATTAGCCCAAACCATTTTTTTCTCTTCTTTTCTTTTCTTTCCTTTCTTTTCTTTCTTTCTTCCTCCCCTTCTTCTCTACCGAGAAATTGAAGCTTCCTTCTAGTTGGCTGCTATGGCCGCCTCCAACGGCACCACCGCTGGACGCCGGTCGCTGGCAAATTTTCCAGTCATCAAATTTTCTCAAAATACACCCCCACTCTATTTTTCGCGTAGAATCCGTTTTTGAAGTTAGTTTTTACAAAAAAAATGACCCAAAAGTGGCCAAAATAGCAAAAGTCAGTCCAGTCTTTATATTTTTTAAACACTCAAATCTTTCACCAAAAATCCTAAAAATTATACTATAACACTCCTCACAACTTCAACAATACAACTATGATTTTAATTTGACAAGAAAACAACATAAAAGGGCTAAAATAAAGCAAAACAGCCCTTAAATTTCGTTTTTGCCATTTTGGCATTTTTTCAAACAATTAACATGCATTCACAGAGCCAATTCTTTTTTCTTTAACTTTTATTCATGGGTAATCCCAAAACTTCAGCAACATTAGTAGCAACAACAACAAACGAAACCAAGGGACAAATAAGCATCAAAACATGTATTTAATTTAATAAATTAAGGAAAGGAAAAAGCTGAAAAAAAGAGAAAAAAGAAATACCTCAATGAAGATTGTAGTCTCTTGACTAAAAATTTGATGAAATTACAAGCTCCAATCCAACCGGTTGCTGTCTCTTTGTTGTGTGTGAGTGTGTTGGGAAAAAAGGAGCCGAGAGGGAGAGAATGAGGTTTTGTATTGGTGTTTGTTTGTGTAGTTGAGAGAAAAACAGAGAGCCGAGAATGAGTGAGATTTGTTTGTGTTGTTGTTAACAAAATTAAATGAGAGGGAGGATTGAGAGAGAGCCAAGAGAAGAGTGAGGGAGATTGAGTGCTTCTTGTTGTCTGATGGTGTTTTTTCTGTTGGGAGAAACAAGAAACTGCCGAGAGAGTCAATTGAGGGAAGAGTTGGAGTGTTAAGTCCGTCCAAATGATAGTTTTTTTTTTACACCAAAGACAAGAAAGAACCATGGGATCAAAATGATGAAATTTTCAACTGAAAAGAAAGGTCAGAAAAATTGAGTGTAGGAATGGGTTAATAGTGGTTTTGGTGAAACAAAAATGATTAAGATGATTTTCTTTTTTTCTCTTTTTTTTATTTCTTGATTTTGTTTTGTTTTATTTTTTTTCTAAAAAAAACCTGCAAAATGAGAAAAATACACATTAAAATGCAAGAAAATAAATGATTCACAAAATAGAAAAAATACAAAAAATAAACATTAAAATTGACAAAAATTTGGTGTCTACAATACCTATAACTATTTCACAGCTACTAACATGATATAAAACTAGTCATAGATTCATTAAATTCTATAAAATTACATGGAACAACCCACCAAAGTCACAAAAGTGTAACCCTACATTAGTGAGTTAACTCCCTAGATTTAATAATTTCATGAACTAGTGTTAGATTATAATGGTTATTGATGAAATAACACCTTTAGATAATCACAATTAATAGTACCAATTTAATCATGATTGCAGCAACAAAAGTGTTAAATAACTTGATCAAGAAATAAACTCAAACAACCATGAAAACTTAACTATTATAAAAGTTCATCCATTCCCTAGATTTACAAACTAGCAAGACATAAAGGAAATGCAAGCAAGAACTAAGCTTGTATTTTCATTAAACATGAGAATCAATACAAGAAATAAAGTTATAGAAAAGATGTCACCCATGTGACAACCCCACCTCTCCCTAGGGCGAACCCTAGGGTATCAGCGGACTGCCTGCCCAACTCTCGCCAGGACTCGGTCGATCAAAGAACTAGTTACTCAAAACATCCAGTGGAATAACTTCAAAACAAATGGTACAAACCCTAGAAAGTAAATAATCGGCAAGCCAACTGTCCGAACTTAGAAATTCTACTAAAAGTCTCACTTACTACTCCCTACTACAACTACATGCACGAGTCGAACTTAGAGATTCGAACTTACAAGAGTCGCGAGTAGAATTCTCTTAAACAAAAGGTTACAAGTTGGAATAGAATACAACTAAGAAAGCTCTTGAGCAAAAGTTCATCCCAGATCTGTTAAGGAAAAACAAAAGGGAGTGGGGTGATCTATAACCCAGTGAGGTTCCAAGTAAAACAAGTAAGCACATAGCCAAATAAGAGTATAAAGTAATCAAGTAAACATCGAATAATACAATAACAATTTAATCACAGTGCAATTCAAGGATACGGGTGGCTTCCAAAAGCCAAACTCCCTTCAGCTTGATCATACCAGGGTCCGTTGACTCTCCGTCAATGTTTGCATTCATAGAATATACAGTCCGTAGAACACCACTTTCTCCAATCTCCGTCCACCGATCAACCCCCTACCGGGCCCGCACTCCAATCAGTAGTTCGGTAATACTCGAGTATACCAGTTTCCAGTGAACAGTAGATAGTCCCCAAGGTTTATTGGTCATCTCGACCAAGCCCTTGCTGGCTCGATCCAACCGACTCACCTATGAGGTTGGGTACCCAAACAGTAGCAGTAGTTGATGGGGTATCACCCAAACAACTCAAGTACCAAACAGTAGCAGTAGTTGATGGGGTATCACCCAAGCAACTCAAGTACAGTCACACATATAGAGAAATCACAACTCATGATTGCAGTATACAGAGCCACAGTGGAAAATGAGGGAGGTCGAGTGCGATAAAGTACACGCTCGCCTCCATTTTTATCAAAACATGGTTTGGCTCAAACAGTAGTAATTCAAGTATTCAGTTATTTCATATAAGCAGGTAGCAGGTAGTGGAACACTCACCTGTTAAGCAATGTTGTGAGGACCCGTAAAATTTTCCTATTTCATATCATTTAATTCTATTTCTTTTCATGCATTTTCTTTATTTTATTCTACTACCTTAATATTCTAGACATTTATAAGTGAATATGGTTTTCTAAAATATTTTTCTAGTATAAGTTAGTTCGGGTTAGTTTGGAAGCGTATTAAGGACGTGGGGCCCGCTAGTGCGATATAATTTTGCCGATTAGGTGGTGAAATATTAAGTGATATTATTTTACAAGGTGCTAGGAGACAATTAGAGGTCAGCTAGATAGATTAACCATTGGAGGAAAGAAGATAAGCTTGAAACCCTAAAAGGTGCCACATGTCGCAACCCGGTTGGATGAAGACTTGCCTAACTTTCTTGCCTTTACCAAAAGCTAAAGTTGACCAAAATCATCTTCATCCTTTAAGCTCTCTTGGCCGAAATTTTGAGGAAGAAAAAGAGAGAGAAAGTTCATCTTGCACTTCAATTTCCAAACTCAATCTTGAGTTCCAACCATAGCTTTTGCAAATCACACCATAAAAGTGCTAGTCCAAGGAGTTCTAAGGTGGTTGTGGAGCAATTTTGGGAGGAAGAAGCCTAGGTCATCATTTTTCTTGAGGATCCAAGGTAACTTGCTAAGGAAATCCCTCTTTGTTCTCAATAATTCCCAATTTGTGGCTTAAAGTTGTAGTTGTGGTAGTTTTATGAGCATATTTTGTGGTTTGAAGTAGTTTAGTGGTAATTTTCGGTTATAGTGAATATTTCTGTCCTGTTCTGCCCAGATATATTCGGCCATCAAGGAGGCCGAATTGGACTTAGCTCAAAACATGAAAGTTATAGATAATTGAGTGTAGATTATTCCTGTAAATTTTCAGCTCAATCGGAGCAGGATAGATTGTGAAATGACTAATTTTCCCCTGCTTCCCTGTTTCTGTCCGGAAATGATTATCAGCCTCTGTAATTGGCTCGTTTGGCTGGGAAGATGAATGAATTAGCTTTTGGTGCCTTCTTAAGAATTGTAGACTTGTATCTTAGTTTTCATATGGATTTGGAATCAACTGAATCGGAGTTGTGTGTGCTGAGATATGATTGAATAAATCAGGAATGCTAGTTGACTTTCACAGTGAGTTTCAAACTGGAAAATCTAGGGCTGTTTGGGTAAATTTGACTAGGTTAGGTTGAAAACTGGGTTGAGGTATCTTCATAAGAATTGTAGCCCTATGTGTTAGCTTTCCAACGCCTCTAAAAACACCCAAAAGGGAATTGTGTAGCCTGAGTTATTGTCGGTTAAAGTCAGTGCTGATAACTAGACTGATCTTGAACTTTTGGATCTGTGATTGGGACATTTGACTTAGATAAACTCTAAATTAGGTTAAGTGGCCTTCATAAAAGTTGTTCCCCTCTGTCTTAGCTTCGATATGGTATAAGGTTCACCCCGATTCGATAACCATAGCTCCGGGTATGACTAAAATGCTACGAGATGTCAAATCTGCCATTTAGCTTTTGTCTTCAAAATTGATATTTGCTTGTACTTTTTGCACTTGTGTTATTCTTGGATGGTTTTGGAGCCTATTGAACGGCTATTGTAATGATAATATTTGTATGTGATTGTGGGGGCTGATTAAGGAAAATAAGGAAGCCATATATGGCTGGAAATTTGGTAAAAACAAAGGGCATGCTGCCCAATTTTCTAGGCCGCGTAGTTCCTTCAAGTTTGAGTTGATTCTTAGTAGATGAACGGCTTTTAGGTCATTCAAGCCCCTAGGTCCTCCCGTTACCTTTTCGTTCCGAAATCACGCTTTGCAGCCTTGCATTAGTGGCTCATTTGGATAGGCATACGACTTGTAGTCGAGCCTCACTTGTGCACTTCATTTACTAGAATTTGGACGTGAAAACTTCAATGGTCTACTTTGGTTATTTTAGGGTTTCTGGACGATTAAAGTCATTTTGGGGAAAACTTTTGAAGTATCTGCGCTTGAACTGGTGAGTGTACCACTCCCCTCCTTTGTTGCTTAACTTGGCTTTCTGTTCATGCAAATCTGAAATTTGAATGACTATACTATCTGTTTATTCCATGGAGACAAGGGTGTACTTTATCACTCTCGTTCTCTTGTCCGCATGCCTATTTACTGTGAAAAATTTTGAATCTGTTATCTGTGCTCAATTTACTGCCATTTGGACATTGCATCCAACGACTGTTCGGTTACCTCTGAGCTCAAATCCTGTGGCTAGTTACTCGAGTCGAGCCGGCCAGGGCCTGGTCGATTAGATAACGAACCACAGTAGTCGATTTCTAAGAAATCCTTGGGTATTGAGACTCTGGATTTCTGGTATACTCGAGTATTACCACCCACTGTTACTGTTGAGGTGTTCGGGCCCGGTAGGGGTATGTTTGGTGGACGGAATTCGGTGTAAAGTGGGGTCTACGGACATGTTGGTTCTATATACGTTGACGGAGAGTCAACGGGTTTGGATCAAGTACCGCAATCGAGTATTTTAGCTCCTGAGAGCTACCTGTATCCTTTCCAGTTGAAATAATTGTTCATTTCCTCATATGTGCATATGTGCCTTAAAGTGAATTGCCCTGATTTGTGTCTACTTGTATTCTTGGTACCTCATTGAGCGCAAGCTCACCCCGTTCCCGTTATCTTTGTTTTTCTTACAGGGGGCAAACTTAGAAATCATGATTTTTGAAGAAAAGGGGCGAGCTATTGTATATGTATTTTGTTAAGCTCTTTTGCGACTGAAACCCTAATTGTATTTTGACCGATATGAATACTTTGGCTTGTACTTTAGTTACTTTGTTCAAGACTTCGATGTAAAAATATGCATAAATGTTTAACCTTGTCTAATAAGTGTATTCATTTGAGATGTTGTGATTCTATGGCTTTGGATTCTATCGCGCGTAGTCTAGGGTTTTGTGTGATTCGACTCCGTAGTCCTGGCGAGAGCTGGGCAGGTAGTCCGCCAAACCCTTTGGTTCGCCTTAGGGGAAGGTGGGGCTGTCACAAATGTAGTAGTCAAGCGTCAAGTCATGCGATTACGTTCACCGTCGTTTTCCCCTCCTAGGGTAACGAGTGAAATCGTTAATAAACTAGGTTTAATTTCAAGTCAAAAATGAGCTCATTAGGTGACTAAGTGAGTGATTAAATCTACTCAATTCACCCTAAGCTTTAGGCCAAAAACGCAGTAGAAGTTCATGAATAAACAAGTTTAACAAGTGTAAGAGAGTTGGTTAAAAAGAAAGTTTCATTCAAGCCTTAAAAGTTTCTCGCGGGTGATCAGTCGTGCCCGTGCAGTCCCGGTAAAACGGCTATAACTCACTGTAGGAAGGTCGGAATTAGGTGCCGTCAGCGGCGTTGGAAACTAGACTCAAAGGGCTTTCCAACGGTACCTTGCAAACTTTCTAGTTCGTCTCCTAGAAGAAACAGTAGCTCAGGAAATTTGGATGATTTTGCCAACCTGGATCAGTCTCAAACTCTTACTTGTGCACGCCAATTCCTCATGCTAACCTCATTTGTTTTGGTTCAAATTCACCCAACTCAGTCCTCTACTAATCATATACAGGGGCTTAAATCATTTGGTATCATTTGAGCTCAAAAACAACACATAAACATGCACAAGGGTTCCATAATAAGCTAGTCATCTAGCAAAACCCAAACCAGTCCACTAATGGTCCTTCTAGCCATTTTGCCTGTTCCAAATTCATTTCAATTCACACATGAACTTAACCATTCTCTAACCAAGTTGTTTAGGCATGCTTAAGGTGTAATTAAACCACAAAAAGCAAGGAGAAACTCTTCCTTCAAAGGCCGGTCAGCCATGGCACAAAACAGTCCACAGTTTTCCCCAATCATGTCACCAACCTTTATCTTCTAATGATTCTCACTTGAATCACATGTCAAGCATAGATCTAACTTAAAAGAGGTTTAAAACATGTAAGTCCATCATAAACAACCATGAACAAAGGGTAAACATTTCATCAAACACTTGGTGTGCATACTTTTTATCAAACACTTGGCAGGCATACAATGGCAGATTTGACATCCCATAGTATTTTAGTCATACCTGGAGTTGTGTTTATTGGATTAGGGCAAACCTTATACCATTTCGAAGCTAAGACAGAGCTATACAATTCTTATGAAGACATCTCAATCCAGTTCTCAACATAACTTAGTCAAATTTACCCAAACAGTCTCAGATGTTTCCAGTTCGCAGCTCACTGTGAACTTTGACTAACAGTACTGATTTATTCAATCATATCTCAACTCACACAGCTCCGATTCAGGTGATTCCAAAGCCATTTGAAAGCTAAGATGCAAGGCTACAATTGTTAAGAAGACATCAAAAGCTAAATCAGTCATCTTCCCGGTCAAAATGACCAATTACAGAGGCAAAATATCAGTTCAGACAGAAACAGGGCATCAGGGGCATTTTGGTCATTTCACCAGCTATCTTACTCCGATTGAGCTGAAAATTTGCAGGCATATTCTACACGCAATTCTCTACAACTTTCATGTTTTGTGTAAAAGCTAGTTTGGCCATTATCATGGTCGAACATGCAGTTGAAGTAGGTACAAAAACTGGAATCAAGCTGGAAAAATTTCAGCTAGCTTCAAGAGATTAACTCCAAATCTCAACCAAACAACTTGTAGTTTGCAATTAAAACTTCAAGTACATGCTAAAACACCATAAAACCAAGATTTAAGGATTGTTTACCTTTCTTATAAGGAGCTTGGACCACCAAATCAACCAACCAAATGAAGCCTTGAAGCTTGAATCTAACACCAAGATTAGAAGGAAAACTTCCACTAAGATGCAATCTTTCTCTTGGATTTGTTTTGCTCTAAGTTGCTAGTGTTTGAAAGCTGAAATTTTGGAGCTCTCTCTCTTCTTTTTCTTGTCCAGAATTTCGGCCATAAGAGGGTTTATAAGAGGGCCAAAGTGTTTTAAAAAAATTAGCTAACCCTTGGTCAAACAAAAGCTTGGTTAGGGTTTTGCCACATGGCTCAATTCTTGTCCATAATCTCTCTTAATCTTTTGACTAATGCTAATTCCACCCAACCAAGTGTACCAATACTTAATTAACACCCCTCACTTATCATTTAAAGTCCTCAATCCAAATCAAAGCCACTTGGAAACAAATAATTGGTGGATTATTGAAAATCAACTCAAGTAAATGTTTTTCTTCAAGTAAAAAGGAATGAAATGGAATGTATGAAAAATGTTGCAATACATGGGAAATGTCATGCAAGGGTATATAGTAAGTGGTCTAGATCTTAGAATAAAGTATGTATTTAGGGAAAATTAGGGTTTCAAGTGAGGGTTCTCACAACCCATGTCACTTGAGCTTCAAACTCTCAATCTTCATCCTCAATCTCCTCTCTTGTTTAGTTAGATACAAAGATTGGATAGTTACTGTGAGGACTCTTGTTTTATTTCTTAATTTAGTCATTTTTATAATTATTTGCCCTAGTATTATTTAATTATACTAGTATTGCATGAATTCCCCTTGAATTTCGCTTTATCGCGTTCGCGTTGAAAGTTTCTCGTAAGTCGTGCCGGTACGACTAATTGAAAATTTGAGGAATTAGTATTAGACTCGTAAGTGTAAGTAATTAAAGTGTTAGAGGAATTACCTTGGAGGATTAGTGTATAAGTGTATCAATCAAGAGAGGAAGTGGTAGTGCACAACACTATTGAGGCACTATTAAGAGTTGACTTTCTTCCACAACTTAAAGCTACTTTTCTTCAATCTTCCTACACAAGATTCATCAGTTAAACCCTCTCTCACTCCCTCATTGTTTCGGCCGAACCTAGAGGAGAAAAGGGAAGAGAAAAGCTTCAATCTTCTTGCTCCAATCTTGCTCAAGTTCATCATCCAACTTACAAACCACTTGGAATTTCACTCTAGCTTGAAGAAAGGTGCACTCTTGTGAAGTTTCTTGGTGAAATTTTGGAGAAAACCCTCACTTACTACTAGGGTTTAAAGCTTGGAGAGGGTAACCATTTCATCTCCTTTAACCTTTCAAATTTTACAAAGATTGATGATTAGTTTTCATGGGTTTGAAACCCTAATCAAGTTTATAGGCTAGCGGACTTGAGGAAGCTTTTATCTTGCTTTATATTCTAAGCTAGTGGCCTTGAGGTAACCTATGAGGTAGCTGACTTGAGGATATTGCTTGATTGTTGTTGTTTATGTGAATTATAGCTTGATTTTGGCTTGGTAGTGGAGTGAAAGTTGGAAGAAACCATGAGAGTGAGCTGGCCGAATTTGCAGTTTTGTTGTCCTGCTTTAAATTCGAAATTTTGTTACTTATTTGGCTGTTAAATTGATTTATATATGTTGTATTATGTGTGTAGAAAGTGTCTTTCAAAAATCATGTCGATTGGTCGCATAAAAACTTGAGTTTTGGAAAAGTTCGAAATCTGGAAATTCGCTAGCAGGGTAGCCAACCAGTGGTTCTTTGTCTGAACATAACTCTTTGTACAAAATTCAAAATTGAGTGCCGTTTACGGTATTCAAAACTAGACATTCAGAGTTTTTAAACGGTATAAGAATCCCCTGCTAATTGGTTTTGAGTAAACCGTAGCGTATCGGCAAAGTGGGCTGTCCTGCTTTGCCTGTCAGTCCGAGAGAAACTGGGAAGCTGCATCTTGTGGCTCGATTTCGTCCTACTTGTGAAAAGATTTTGTGAATGATATCTCCTGATGAAATGTAGTATTTTGAACCTAGTTTCTAACGCCATAAACCATTCTCAATTTGGACTTGTGTAGAGTTAGATATGGTCTGATTTCAAAATTGTGTTGAGGCTTGGTGACTGGAAATCTTATGAACAGGTAGCCAAAACCAGTCAACTTCAAACTATTATATCTTGATGCTAAAAACTCCAAATTTAGTTCTTCTTCTTGTGTTTGAAACTTGATTTGGAACTCTTGTTGTGTTATAAATTTCAGAGACTGATTCACTTTCTGTGAATTTTGCCGAATTTCCAAACATTGCTGAAAAACCAAGACTGGTTCTGTCCTGTCTTCTTGAAACTGTAACTTTGAACTGAAATTCGAACACTTTCTGGTTGGAATCTTGGAAAAGTGTCATCAGGGAAGTTTTAGTACTTTGAATCTAGTTTTCAACGGTATAAAGTTTTCCATTTTTGGATTTACCAAACTCAAGATCTGATTTTCCAAGTATGGTTGCGCAAAGCTGAAAATTTCCGATTTCTTAGGAAATGAACTTTTGAGAACTTTCCACTTTCTTTTGATATTAATAGACCGTTTTAAACTTGATTTCATGGGTGATACAAGTTTTCCTTTGTGACTTTAAATTCTCACTTTTGAACCTCGATTTCGATGGATTAAAGTTCTCTTTTGAGATATTGTCTTAAATTTTAAGCGAGTGTACTTTCTTCCTTGAATGATAAGTGGTTGTGAGTATATGTGAGTGATGGTTGGTTGATATTTCTTCAGGCACTCAAGAGGATTTTGAAGAGAATCTCGGAGCGGACAACTAAAGATCTTAGTTGCTCACTTACTCACTTGTTTTGAATTGGTGAGTGTCAAGTGCATGAATCGTTGCTAATTACTTGAATTGTTTCTTGTTAATTTAGTGAGTTGGAATTTTCGAGTCGAGTGTGTATTTTATCGCACTCGTTTTCTCTTTTAAGTGAATTTATAATTGAATTGTGTGAAGTGAATTGATAATTGAATTGAGTGAATCGTTGCAATTGTAATCGTTCATCTGGGGACGCCCAAAACTCATCGGCCAACCTTGCGACTCGAGCCGGCATGGGCTTGGTCGAGAAGCCTGGTGAACCATGAGAAAATCATAAGCTCGATCTTTTGAGATCTTGCTTAGCATACTCGAGTAGTATCGCCCACCTAGTGAGTGTTTGGTTACGGATCCGAGAGGGTGAAATGATGGATGGGGGAAGTAAGTGGAGTTCTACGGACTTGATACCTACCCGGTTGACGGAGTTTCATCACGTGGAGGTATTGGATCGAGTATTGGCAAAGCAAGTGGAATCTTGCTCCTGAGAGTTCATGTATCCTTATTGAGTGTGTTTTATTGTTAATTATGAATTACCTGAACTTTCTAGCTTTATTTCCTGTATAAGTGCTATTGTTACCTGAACTATGTGTTTGCATGATTTTCTTGGCCTCACTGAGCGTTAGCTCACCCCATTAGTTTGTTTTCCTTAACAGGAGCTCGGAATGGAAAGATTTTGGAGAAGCCGACTTGATTACGTTTTTTTTTTATTTTTGGATGTAATTGATTAGTCGACTTTTGGTGATTGTATTTTTTTTTGGAAAGTTGATTACTTTTAGGAACTCGTGATGTAAGATTTAAATGTTTATTCAAGGAAGCGACTTTTCTTTACTTTGACTTTTATTATTGGTTGTTTATTCCTAAGTTTGAAATTGATTCGTATCGAGTCCTGGCGAGAGCTAGGTAGGCGTTCCGTTGATACCCTTGGGTTCGCCCTAGGGAGAAGTGGGGGCGTCACAGTTGGTATCAGAGCGCTAGGTTTAGAGGTCTATTTGGGAGATGTTTTAGAGGCTTTACTCTTGAGAATAGGAATTAGATAATTTAGTTATACCTTAAGTGATGTTTGAGCGAATTAGTGACTTTAAGTTTCTAACCTAGAATATGTGGTTGTTTTGTAGGAATGGAGAATGGAAATGAAGGTCCTGCTGCCAACGACAATGGAGTCACTAATGGTCATGTGGAGTCTCTTAGGCCTATCCGCTACCGAGTGCTTGGTGGAGAACCTCGCGTCCGATACTCACCTTCCAATAGGTTCCCTCGTTGCCCGTGTAGGGAGACACATACATACCCTAATGATCTTGTATTGTCCATCGTGTGACAGCCCCACCTCCCCCTAGGGCGTACCCTAAGGGTTAGCGAACTGCCTGCCCAGCTCTCGCCAGAACTGCTAACGGTCACATACACGCAAATATAAACATTTCGGGAGGTACCAACAAGTAAGTTTGACAACAAGCGCGCAAAAACGAAAACGGAAAAAAAAACGGAACGAACGCGTCCCAAACACGGCTAAACTTTAATTAAGCATAGACAAGTACATTTCCAAGAAAGTACATCATATATACATGAGAAAATATATACACATAACCCGCTCTAGGGTTTTCCAATTCAAAATGAAATGTTCAAGTCCCACATTAGGGTTCCTAAAAGTCGAGGAGCTATACAAGATGCAAAAGAATGCCTAATAAGCTCTACTCGTTTCACCAAAACTCATGGTTCCCAATAACATGCCCTGTAAGGAAAACAAAAGTACGAGTGTGAGCTTTCGCCCAATGAGGTACTAAAATTCATGCATTCAAAGCGCACAAATAGCCATGCTCGATCATACTCAAATAACACACATAGGAAGAATACCAAACTAGTTTCACAAGTGACAGGATACGGGTGGTTCTCGGGAGCCAATTTCCTTTTGCGACACTTGATCACTTCCCGTTGACACTCCGTCAACGTCCAACGACACGTACGACCGTAGATCACCACTTTACTCCCAATACCTTCCACCATGCATTCCCCTACCGGGCCCGAACACCTCACAGTAATCAGGGGTAATACTCGAGTATACCACAAGTCGAGGAGCAAACGCTCCACTCGACACACAGTGACCTCACGGCACGTTACCTAATCGACCGGCCCTTACCGGCTCGACTCGATAAACGCCCATTAAGGCTTGAGCTCAGTTATCACAGTAAAGTCGTAGGGCTCATACCCAAAACGACATGAAGCCAGACATGAATCCAATTCAAAAGTATTCAGTTCAATTCACACATATCCAGTAATCAATTATACACATAAGAGAACGAGAGCGATAAAGTACACTCTCGCCTCAAGTACATAATCACAGTTATCCAATTCAAGGATCCAAGTACACAATCAAGTAAACACAAGCCATGCATAGTACACTCACCACTTAAGCAAGCAAATCACAATTTCTCGCCCGACGGTTGTCCGGGATCACCAACCCGACCTACAAGAAGCAAGAAACTACCATTGATACTCGGATACGAGTCAAACGTCTCTTTCATGATTCACGCAAGTAAAGTTCAATTATAGCTTTAAAATGGAAAATACTTCGATTTTAAGGCTAAAGGTGTAACAAACTCTCAAACCTAAGAGGTAAAAGGAAAGTAAGAATAATTCTAGGAAAACAGGATTTTCCAGTTTTGCGCACCCTCATTGGAAAAATCATATCTCACAAATCTTAAGTCCAAAATTGATAAAATTTGTACCGTCGGAAAATACAGTCAAAGGGGTACAATTACTTAGAAGACATGTTTACAAGATTCGAATCACAAGTTAGTTAAATTCTAGCCTCAAGTCGCAGCATCGTCCAGTCAAAGACAGAACAGGTATGTAATTTCAGTCAACTTTGGAAAATCACCATAAATCACACAGAAAGAACTAGGGTCTTCAATTTTCACGGTTTGTAGCCCTAGGAGTCTAGTTTAAAACGCAACAAACGGAACTTAATTCGGATATTCCTACATCGAGTTATAACAGATTTCCCGAGACTGCTCAGGAATTCCTGCGGAAATTTTGACAGCACTTCCCTTAAATTCCAGCTTTCCATCCTACAAACAAACATCAAATCCCATCCAATTCAACCACAATTACTACAATTCACTCATAGGCTACTCAATAACCTTCATTCCAAGCCAATTGCCATTCCAATCATCAATTATAGAAAAGCCCCAAATTCCAAAACCCTAAAACTGAAATTTTTGTTCAAAGCTGAAATTTTCCACAATTAATCACAATTCACATACAAGAGCTCCAATTGGCTCAATACTAAACCTTCAATCCAAGGCTAACTAACATTTATTATATAAAACAGAAAAATTCCCAATAAATCAGAAATTTACTCAACTTTCAATTAAACCATAAATTCATCCATAAATCTAACTACTAATCCACCATAGGCCACTAATTTGACATTAAGAGTAGTAAAAGTCAAGTTTCCAAGCAAGGTACCTCAAATCCTCAACAAAGGTGGTAGCTTAAGGCCTTAGTCCCCAAAACAACTCCACCAAGAGCTTCAATCCTTCTATGCAAGTAGTTTTTATGGAGTACTTTGAGATTCAAGTGGTTAATTTGTAAGATTAAGCAAGAAATGGAAGATCAAAAGTTGAAGGCTCTTTCTTCTTTTCTCTCTATGAAGTTCGGCCAAGAGGGGGTGAAAATGGGAAAGAATTGGGTCAAAATTAGCTTTTGGTAAAGGTGATAAAAGTTAGGCAAGTCTTGACCAATCCCGCCGCGACACGTGGCACCTTTTTAACTTCATTCCTATCATCTTGTCTCACCATGGTTAATTCATCTAGGTAACCTCTAATCGCCTACTAACACCTAGTAATTTAATCCCTGTACGCAAAACTTGACCTAATCGGTCGAATTTCTCTCACTTAACGCACTAGCGGGTCCCACATCCACTATTCACTCCAAAAATCTCGTAAATTGACCTATACTAAAAATATTTTTTAAAACCCTATTTACTCATAAAAATGTCCAGAAAATTTATAAAATAAAGAAAATGTGGAAAACGGGTGCAAATAAATAATTTAAAGCCTAGAAATAAAGAAAATTTACGGGTTCTCACACATCGACGATGAGCGTCGAAAGTTGGTGGTTACTAATAGGGCATTACTTCAGGAGATCGAGGAGCTGAACGCTATGGTGGATGCCCAGAGTGCTAAGATCATAGAGCTCGAGGGGACGGTGGTAGATGAGCGGACTAGAGCTGATGCCGCTAGTGACGAGCTTCAGAGGACTAGGGCTCGACTAGCAAGGATAGTCGAGGAGGTCCGGGATCGGCCCGCTGGGATTTTGGCTGACACCACCATGTTGATAGAGGAGGTGATAGACGCCGTCGAGGGTTCGGTTTGTGAGAACCCGGAAATTTTCATATTTTCTAGGCATTATTTTATTTCCTTGCTTACATTTTATACTTTCCTGTAAAATATTAATCTTCTATATATTTCACTGGGTGAGTATAGCTTTTAACTCATTTTCCCAGTATGAGTTAGTTCATGTTAAGTTGAAGTGCTGTATGGACGTGGGACCTGCTAGTACGGTAAGTGCAATACATTTTGGACCACTAGTTGGAGTTTTGTATTAAGTGATATTATTTTACAAGGTACTAGGGGATAATTAGAGGCTAGCTAGATAGATTAACCATTGGGAGAAAGAAGATAAACTTAAACCCTAAAAGGTGCCAAGTGTCGCGACCCGATTGGAGTTGGACTTTTGACCAAGACTTTCTTACTTTACTAAAAATTAATTTGGACCAAAAATTCATCCCATTTTTCACTTGTCTTGGCCGGCCCTTGAGAGAAGAAAAACCAAGAGAGAGACTTCACTTGTTCTTCAATTTCTTGACCAAATCTTGAGTTCCAACCGATTAAATCGCAAACCCGTCCATAAGAGTGCTAACCAAGGAGGATTCAAGGTGTTGGTGGAGTGATTCTTCAAGAAGAAACCTGTCTTTCATAAGATTCCAAGGTAATTTACCTAGAAATCCCCTCTTGCTTTTGATAATTGTAAATTAGTGGATTATAGTTGCTCCCTATGTAGTTTTATGAGAGTATTTCATGGTTTGAAGTAGTTTTATGGTAAATTTCAGTTTTATGGTAAAAATTCTGGTCACATGTGATGCTTGAGGGTTGTTCATGTTATGATAGCTTTGCTATATGAATTATGGAGCTATTATGTGCTAGATGTACTTGCCTAAAGAAATTTCCAGTTTATGTGCACAAAATCTAGTTTAGGGTTTCAATTTTTAGCTTTAGGGAAGTTGGTGTTTGAGCTATACATGTGTTATATTTGGATGGTATTGTGGCCTTAAATAAATGTATAAATGGCCTATGATTTGTGGTTGTAATTGTGGCTGAAATGAGATGAAATTGGGTGTGGATGTTAGGTTGGAAAAGTAAAGGAAAAACAAGGGAAGTGCTGTCAAAATTTTCGCAGGAACCCTTGAGTAGTTTTGGGAAATTTGATATATCTTGTGGTAGAAATATCAAAATTAAGTTCCGTTTGTTGCGTTTTAAACTAGATTCATAGAGTTATGAACCGTGAAAATTTCAGACCCTAGTTCTGTCTGTGTGATTTATGGTGATTTTCCAAAGTTGACTAAAATTACATACCTGTTCTGTCTTTTACTGGATGAAGCAGCGACTTGAGGCTCAAATTTGACTGACTTTTGATCTGAATCTTATAAATCTGTCTTCTGAGAAATTGTACCCCTTTGAGTCTATTTTCCAACGGTATAAATTTTATCAATTTTGGACTTAAGAATCGTGAGATATGATTTTTCAAACGATGGTACGCAAATCTGGAAAAATTCTGTTTTCCTAGAATTATTCTTACCTCCATTTTGTACCTTAAGTTTGGAGTTAGTGAATCATTGTAGGTATGGTTTTTGGTAGAAGTGAAGGGTTTTGGGGTTGATTCGTATCCCTACGACCAACTGTTATCCTTTGGCTCAAAAGAGGCATTTTATTCTTTTGTACTAGTAATCAATTTAGAGAAGTATACGACTCGTGGTCGAGCCTCATTGGTGCATTCCATTTACTGGGTTTGTGAATGTGAGAACTGTAATTGTTTACCCTGGTTACTCCTAGGACGTGTTGGTGTTCAAAGGCATCCTTTGGGGAGGAAACGTTTGAAGTTATCCTTGTTTGAACTGGTGAGTGTACCACTCGCATGACTTGTTGTTTAACTATTTTACCTATACCTGCAAAATGTGACTTGCTTGACTGTAATACCTGCTTACTTCTGGACGAGACGAGGGTGTACTTTATCACACTCGTCTCCCTTGCTTATTGTCAAATCACTGTATGTACTTGTACCTGTTACTTGAACCTGTTACTCGTTCTCTACTCTGTGTGACTGGATTATCGTATGAACTTGAATTGGTTGTTCCTGTATGCGGACTTGCATGTTTACGTGCATTTGAAATCTAGACCCTCTAGTGGGGTATAGCCGTTGTGCTAGCCCGTTGTGTTGTACAGCACCGCCAGGGATGAAATCCTGAAATCTAGACCCTCTGGTGGGGCATAGCCGTCGTGCTAGCCTGTTGTGTTGTCCAGTACCGCCAGGGACGAAATTCTCGACTTAGGGCTAAGTTATATTCTCAAGTTCTGGTATACTCGAGTATTACCATCCCTTTTGGCTCTTGAGAGCCACCTGTATCCTTTCCATTTGAAGTATTTATTCATTTTCCTATCTGGTGTGTATAATTGCATGATTTAAAAGTGAAATGCCATGCTTCGTGACTACTTGTACTTTTGGTATCTCATGGAACTTAAGCTCACCCCCTTTCCCGTTACCTTTGTTTTTCTTACAGGGTTCAAATTTTGGAACTGTGACTTTGAAAATAAGAGTGGAGCTAGTTTAAATATTCTTTCGTGTAACTCCTCTAAAATTGGAAAACCCTAATTGTATCTTAATCAAATGTTTCCCTTTTGAATTGTTCATTTACCCACGTGTGTATATAAAAGTGGTGGATCTTGTCTATGTGGCTCATTTGTTCGGGAATGTACATTCTCTGGTGTTATATATGGATAGTTTGCTTGTACTTGCTTGGGATTCGGACGAGTGCAGAGTTTGAACGTGGAAAGTGATACGGACCTCGATCAACACATTTCGAGACACGTAGCACGTTTGCCCAAGGATCTAGCGAGGTTGTCCAACGCTTGGATTGCGGAGCGTAAAACCAAAACGGACGACACAATTTGATTAAAGGCGGTAGAACGACGACTCCAAATTGAGGTGAATACTCAAGTGGATAGGTCGGTAGAACAATCATGGGCAAGCGCAAGATTGCTCAATAACCCTTGCCAAAGCAAGTAAAGGATTCAAATCTCTCATTGGAAGAGAAAACAAAACTAATTCTTTATTATCAAAATTGCGTACCTCTTTGACCGTACAAAGTGAGCCTTTATATAGGCTAAGGGACTAGGTCAAGGGACTAATGAAACCCTAATAAAGCAAACAAGGGGGTCGGCCACTCCATGGACAAGATGGGCCGGCCCATGACCTAATTTAATAAGCTAATCCAACTCTAACAAGATGAAAACCTAGTGCTAATGCCTAGGGCCTAGTCGACCAACCCACTTGGAGGCCCACTTGCTTCCTCATGGGCTTGGATCATCGTATAGGTAACTTGATTTTCCACTTCCAAGCCTTCAATATCTCTATGGACTCCTTGTTGGTCTTGCACACTTTGCACTAGGGCTTGGAGTGACTCCTTGAATCGTTTGGCCCGTGCACGTGTGACCGGGCCCAATGGCACTCGAACTGGGTCATTACTTGGGCTAAGGTCCGTGCACACATCAGTCCCCTCCACTTGAGAAGGATTTGTCCTCAAATCTAGATCCTCCTCATCAAGGAATGGAGTCAAATCCACGACATTGAAAGTCGTGCTAACATTGCGCTCCCCCAGATAACTCCAATTTATAAGCATTGTTGTTGGCACGGTAGAGCACTCGGAACGGGAAACAAATTGTAGCCACTCTTCATTTGACTCAATAGTTTAGAGGATGATCTTTATGTTTGCATCATTCCCCTCCTCTTGAATGCGATTTGGCCACAAATCGACGGTACGCGTAGCGGACAACCACGTTGGAAAGAAATGAAGGGTCACGAGCCAAGTTAAATGTCGTTTGGCCAGCCTCAAGGGGCTCTCAAACAAGGACATTTGCCAAGGTAGGAAAGAACGTGTATAAGGCTTGTAAAAATTCCAGGTTGCAACCCAAAACTCTCTAATTAGCCTTCGAGCATGGACTGGCATGATGTTACCTACACAATAAATCACATAGTGAGTAGTCATAGGTATAAAATTATGCAATAGCTTACCAGTCATGTGCACAAGATAAGGATCTTCATAATGATGCCCATTGAAGCTAGAGAAATCCTGAATCTGGTTGTTCAAGGTGGTATAGTTCGGTCCTTCTTCGCAACATGCAGCTAGAACAAGCATGACATCAGGTTGCAACTCTTTAGTTATAGTTGGGAAATTTTGGATAGCTTTACAACCTACAAACACAAAATAACCTTGAACTTGAAACAATTCAGAAATTGGATAAAGAAATAATGGGACATTATTAACTAAATGGTAAAAAAGTGTAGAGCAAGATTTAAATGTGAAAACTCCCTTTGACACTTCAATATTCCTTCCACCAATTGATTCAACTTGAGATTCTAGTGCTAGTCCTTTCTCATCAAGATTTACATAAGAACAACAAGAGTTAGGGCTAGTAACATGCTCAACATAAGGAAAAATGATGAACGAACCATAGGTAAAGGACAAGAAGTAGAATCTGGAATTTCCCTTTTACGATGAGCTCGAATGAATCCTCCAATGGCGCGGACAGGTTTGAATGGACATTGTTCCATGGATTAATACCAAAGAGATTTAGATCCTAGGAGACAAATTCCATGGAAGCTCGCAAAGTGTCCAAGTGACTTCGGAATGGAACATGCCATGACCAGTTCTACTTGACTTTGTGTAATCTACACAAAAGAAGAGATACTAAACAAAGCAAAGGTAAGTTCATTAGGAAAATAATAAGCCCTCACATTCTTGCTCAAGATCAACTCACTTTCTCTCTGCTCTTCCTTTTTACCACCCATTTCATCAGATTTTTTCATCTCTTTTTCTAATTCAACAACTGACCCTTTTATCTCATTGCTTTCAACTCCCTCGAATTTTACCTCTTCAAGCACAATTCCCTCATTTAGCTTTTTTTCCATTCTATAACGCTTAAGCTCACTTTTCATGTATGCTAGATCAATACAAAGCTGGTCATAAGTAAGTGATACAAGTACAAAACGACGACCATTAAATAAGAAGGAATACTTATTAGTATGTCCGTCATATTTAACTTCTCGCCTCGACATCCATGCTTTGCCCAACAACATGTGTGTCACTTGAATTGGGACTACATCACACAAACACCTCGTCCACATATTTGCCGATTTGAATAGGTACAAGTGTGTGCTTAGTAACCCAAACATCACCATGAGTACTCATCAACTTGTACGGTTGAAGATGATCAATGGTTGGAAGATTTAATTTCTCAACCATGATAGCACTTGCAAGGTTGACTTCACAACTCCCATCAATGGCCAAGTTACAGATTTTATCTTTGACACCACAACGAGTATAAAACCAACCAAGCAACTGAGATTTGATGATGTCCCATTGCTTATCTACGCCACGTAATGCCACTTCTTTGACTCCCTTAGGATCAAGAAGACAATGTTGTGAGTTAACTTTTATGCGTCTTGTACTCGCCATGATGTATGAGGGAACCTGCAAAAAGTTAGCAACGAAAAAAAAAGAGATTCCTCACGACACACAAGCTCATGTGTATGTGCTCATCACTCGTGTATCACTCAAAGCACCCAAATAAGCTTACCAAAATTCCTTACCTGTCGGTTTGAGTAGTTGAGAAATGCCGCACAAAATCCAAGAATTGTCACCAAACTATCCACAAAAGTAATCAAGAAGCAGCAAGACACAATGCGGGTGCAAAAAGGAGACAAGAATGGACAGTTTAGGAAGCTTTCTAGACTCGGACAGAAGTGGACGGTGCGCTAGTGTGAAAGGAATCAACGAAAACCCTAACTCCTAAAATGTAGGAGTGTGTTCCTAAAACGTAGGAAGGTACTCCGAAAATGTAGGAGGGTGCCCAAGTGAAGACAAAAGAGTTATCCAAGTGCTTTACTTAGTTTCCTAATTGACTTTGGAAAACAAGTTAGTTTTGGAAACCCTTTTAGAAAAACCTTTTGTTGAAACAACTTTTAGTAACTTCCAAATTCTATTCCAAGTAGTATGGTACAAATCAGAATTTTCCCCCACACAATTCGGTTGCTATTTTTTTTCCCTCTTTGTTTTCTTGCCAACCGATTCTTCTTTTCCTCTCTTTTTTTTTTCTTTTTCGTTTTTTTTAACTGAACAAGCGACACAACACTTGGGCGCAAGAACAAATTCAAAAATCTGGTCAGCCGTGATTTTTTTTCCACAATCAAAGATCAAACTCCAAGATCTTGCAAGAACTTACCAAGAACTCATCAAGAACTTCAAGAGCTTCAAGATTGATTTCAAGAAAC
Source organism: Coffea humblotiana (assembly GCA_023065735.1). Classification (NCBI taxonomy): domain Eukaryota; kingdom Viridiplantae; phylum Streptophyta; class Magnoliopsida; order Gentianales; family Rubiaceae; genus Coffea; species Coffea humblotiana. The sequence continues at coordinate 32,952,439 of CM041213.1, read as the reverse complement.
TCAAGAAACCCTAGATTCTTGTAGGTTTCCTTCAAGATTCACAAAATACCAACCAAATTAACCACAAATCAGATTTGGAAAACAAGTAAAACAACTTGGAAGACTCAAAGAAAGCTTGGACAGATTTGCGCAACAAAAAACCCTAGCGCACAAGAACCCTAGCGGCAAACGAAACCCTAGCCGTCGCAACTTTTTTTTTTGTTTTTCTTGTTTTTAAACCCTAACAACCCAAACACAAGATCCAAGAATGAAATTTGGACAAAAAACACAAAAGACAACACCCAAACAGATTTGTGTTTCGGATGAACAGTGCCGCGGATGAACAGTGACGTGAACAGTATCCGATGAACAGTACTCGATGAACAGTACAACGAAAATAAGGATATAACGAAGAATACCTCCACCTAAGCTCTGAAGCCAACTGATACGGATCTCGATCAACACGTTTCGAGACACGTAGCATGTTTGCTCAAGGATCTAGCGAGGTTGTCCAACGCTTGGATTGCGGAGCCTAAACCAAAACGGATGACACAATTTGATTAAAGGCGGTAGAACGACGACTCCAAATTGAGGTGAATACTCAAGTGGATAGGTCGGTAGAACAATCATGGGCAAGTGCAAGATTGCTCAATAACCCTTGCCAAAGCAAGTAAAGGATTCAAATCTCTCATTGGAAGAGAAAACAAAACTAATTCTTTATTATCAAAATTGCGTACCCCTTTGACCGTACAAAGTGAGCCTTTATATAGGTTAAGGGACTAGGTCAAGGGACTAATGAAACCCTAATAAAGCAAACAAGGAGGTCGGCCACTCCATGGACAAGATGGGCCGGCCCATGACCTAATTTAATAAGCTAATCCAACTTTGACAAGATGAAAACCTAGTGCTAAGGCCTAGGGCCTAGTCGACCAACCCACTTGGAGGCCTACTTGCTTCCTCATAGGCTTGGATCATCTTATAGGTAACTTGATTTTCCACTTCCAAGCCTTCAATATCTCTATGGACTTCTTGTTGGTCTTGCACACTTTGCACTAGGGCTTGGAGTGACTCCTTGAATCGTTTGGCCCGTGCACGTGTGACCGGGCCCAATGGCACTCGAACTGGGTCATTACTTGGGCTAAGGTCCGTGCACACATCAGAAAGAAAACTTCTGGCAGGAAACCCTTAAAAAGAATCTGGCCATATATCCGGCCAATAACTGGCCGGATACTTGGCCGGATTGGTAGGGCAGGTTGGGGAAAATTTGGGTTGCTCTCTGCCTCGAATCTGGCCAGGAATCTGGCCAGTATTGGCCGGATTGTGATGTGACTGTTTTTCGATTGCGTTTTCGTTTTCATTTTCATTTCCGTTGAGGTGTTTAATCGAAGTACCATGTCACCGTGTGGTTTAGAAATCATGTTTTCAACTTAGTAGTCTCCGATTGTTTGTTTTCTTTGGATTCTATCACTTGTAATTTAGGGTTTGTATGTTTCGACTCAGTAGTCCTGACGAGAGTTGGGCGGGCGGTCCACCAAACCCTTTGGTTCGCCTTAGGGGAAGGTGGGGCTGTCACACGGTTCATGAGGGCACTCTTGAGGAGGAGCCTTTCGAGGAGGACCCAGAGGAGGAGGTCCAGGCTAGCGGTTCGACTGCGAACTAGGCTAGGATTGATGAATCTTTTGACTTTTGTAACTGGGATTAGTTGGGGTGATGCTTGCAAATCTCTTGACTTGTACTGCATGACTAAATGTACTTTTGTGGCACATGTGTGCTATGTTTTTGTAAATGTCCCATGACTTGTTGATTATGTATGAATCTTTAAATGTTAATATATGGCAGTTATTGCTATTTCAAGTGTTTTCCATGTTGGTTTTATTTTAAGTATTTCGCGCATAATTATTTTTATTCTTGCATTTAGACATAAGTAAGATTATGAATGGTCGAAGAAGTGGTAGAGGCCGAAAGCGTGGGGTTAGGCAATCCCAAACTCAAGGAGATGATCAAGGATCGGCTACAGGTTCGAGTCAAGGACAAGTAAACGAGGGGGATAACCAAGTAGCTACTGCTATCAACCGTATGACGGATATTTTAGAGCAGTTAGCAGAACGACAGGGTCCCGAACCTGTTAACCAACCCGGGGCTCAGGAGAGAGAGGAGGATAGAGCCTTGGAGAGATTTTTGAAATTTGTTTCGCCTAAGTTTATTGGTGGACTTGACCCCGAGTTAGCGGAAAACTGGTTGGAGAGAATGACCAATATATTTGTCGCCTTAGACTATACTGAGGAGAGGCGAGTGACCTTCACTGCCTTTCAATTTGAGGGTGCAGTGCGTGCTTGGTGGAACGTGATAAGGGGAAAATGGGAAAGAGTACAGACCCCTCGGACCTGGAAAAACTTTATAAGAGAGTTTAATGAGAAGTTTCTCCCGCCTTTGATTCAAGAGAAACGGGAGGAGGAATTCATAAAGTTGAGACAGGGGGCTTCTAGCGTGGCTGATTATGAGGAGCAATTTACTAACTTTCTAAGTACGCTCCTGAATTGGTCGCTAATGAGCGGAGAAAGATAAGGCGCTTTGTACAAGGACTTAATGTGGAGATTCAAGAGGGGTTAGCAGCAGCCCAAATCTCTACGTTCACTGAAGCTCTAGAGAAAGCGCAGAGAGTCGAAAACGCAAGGCTGCAAGTTAGAGACTTTCATGCCAAGAAAAGGGACGCTCCTAGTCATCCTTCTGGACAAGCAAGTAAAAGTGCCCCATTTCCCAAGATGGGAAGAGGAACGGGAGGAGTAAGGACTGCTGGAACTCCAAGAGGGGTTTTATCAAGAGGAGGCCGTAATGAGCAAGGTCAAGCGAGAGGAACACCTTCTGGTGATCAGACGGTGACTCCTCAAGTTGGTTGTGGCTACTGTGGCAAGTCCAACCACACGGAGAATGATTGTTGGAAGAAATTAGGGAAGTGCCTGTATTGTGGCAGTACCGAGCACCAGATCTCAAAATGCCCAAATGTACCGAAAGAAGGAGGTAGTACTCAAAGGCCAGAGAAGTCAGCATCTAAGCAGTCTAGTGCTGGGGGGAGTCGACCTAAGGTGCCGGCTAGAATTTATGCGTTGGACCATCACCAGATCCCCGATTCTACTGAGATGGTTGAAGGTACGATCCCTATTTTTCACTGTTTAGCTAAGATTTTAATTGATCCGGGTGCAACACATTCTTTTGTAAACCCTAAATTCATGAGTAGGGTAGATGTGAAGCCAATAAGTTACCTTATGATTTGGAGGCTAGAACGCCTACTAGGGATCAAAACTTAATTGCTAACTTGGTGTATAGAGATTGTGAGATATGGGTTGGAGAGCGAAAATTACTGGCTGACTTGATGAGTTTAGCTATTAAGGGGGTATGATATCATCTTAGGAATGGATTGGTTAGCTCGTTATCATGCTCAGTTGAATTATAAGACGAAAACAGTAGAACTATGTATTCCAAGAGAGGCAACCCTAAAATTGGATGTAAGGGGTAGACTAGCCTCATCTGCCCTTATTTCAGAAATTCGAGTTAGAAAGATGTTGAGTAAGAGAGCTCAAGGGTATTTGACATTTCTTATAAATACTCCTAGTGATAAAGTGAGGTTGGAAGATATGCCAGTAGTAAAGGAGTATCTCGATATTTTTTTCGAGAAACTAGAGTCTTTGCCACCGGAAAGAGAGGTAGCCTTTAAAATTGATGTGACTCCAAGAGTAGCACCTATATCTAAGACGCCCTATAGAATGGGTCCGGCTGAATTGAAAGAACTGAAATTGCAATTACAGGACCTTCTAGAATGAGCCTTTATAAAAGAAAGTGATTCACCGTGAGGAGCTCCGGTGTTGTTTGTTAAAAAGAAAGATGGTAGTTTAAGATTGTGCATAGACTACCGAGACTTGAATAACGTTACCATCAAGAATAAGTACCCTTTACCACACATTGATGAATTGTTTGACCAATTTGTAAGGGGCGGTAGTGTTCCCAAAGTTGGATCTCAGGCAGGATTATTATCAATTGAGGATTTTGGAAAAAAATATACCTAAAACTGCCTTTAACTAAAGGTACGGACACTTTGAATTTGCAATGATGCCGTTTGGGTTGACTAATGCTCCTGCAGCTTTAATGGATTTAATGCACCGAATCTTTAAGGCTTACCTGGATTAGTTTGTGGTGGTGTTCATTGACGATATACTGGTGTATTCGAAAACTCTGGAGGATCATGAGAAACATTTGAGGATTGTTTGGCAAACTTTGAGGAAACATCAGTTGTATGCTAAATTTAGTAAATGTGAATTCTGGTTGAAGGAAGTGACCTTCTTAGGTCATATAATTTCCAAGGACGGAATTAAGGTGGACCCGACCAAAGTTGAAACAGTTTCCAAATGGAAGCAACCGAAAAATCCTACTGAAATTTGAAGTTTCTTAGGGTTAGTAAGATATTACCAGAGATTTATTAAAGATTTTTCTAAGATTGCGGGACCCATGACTGAGTTGACTAAGAAAAGTGGAAAGTTTATATGGAGCCTTAAGTGTGAAGAAAGTTTTCAGGAGTTAAAGAAGTGTTTTAACAAGGGCACTTGTTTTAACTTTACCTAATGGAAAGGATAGTTTTGCGGTCTATATAGATGCTTCAAAGGAAGGTTTGGGGTGCATATTGATGTAAAATGATAAGGTGATTGCGTATGCCTCTAGGAAATTTAAACCTCACGAGAGAAATTATCCAACTCATGATTTGGAGCTAGCAGCGGTAGTATTTGCATTGAAAAAGTGGAGACATTATCTATATGGGGTGCCGTTTGAGGTTTTTACCGACCACAAGAGCCTTAAGTACTTATTTTCCCGAAAAGAGTTAAATTTGAGACAATGTAGATGGGTGAAATTTTTAGAGGATTATGATTGCACGATCAATTATCACCCAGGGAAAGCTAATGTGGTGGCCGATGCTTTAAGTCGTCAAGTGCAAGTGGTAGGATTGATAATCAAAGAATTGCACTTGTTGGAAGAGAGTAGTATTTGGAACCCTTGTCTCGAACCGAGAAAAGTGATCCTTGGAAATATTGTCGTGAAATCCGTTTTGCTCGATCATATCAAGGAGGCACAAGAGAAGGATTTAGAGGTGCAAAAGTGGTTGGCGAAAGTTAAAAAGAGGGAAAAGTCAGATTTTAATTTGGGAGTAAATAGTGTACTAAGATTTCGGAATCGCATAAAAGTGCCAAAGGATGAAGGACTAAAAGGGAAATTTTAAAAGAAGCGCACCGATCTAAGTATACGGTACATCTTGGAGGAAATAAAATGTACCAAAACTTGAAGAGTTTGTATTGGTGGGAGAACATGAAGAAGGAAATTGCTCAATTTTTCCAGACTTGTTTGATTTGCCAGCAGGTTAAAGTCGAGCATCAAAAACCGTCTGGTTTATTGCAACCTTTGGAGATACCTGAGTGAAAAGATCTGATTTTCCAAGTATGGTTGCGCAAAGCTGAAAATTTCCGATTTCTTAGGAAATGAACTTTTGAGAACTTTCCACTTTCTTTTGATATTAATAGACCGTTTTAAACTTGATTTCATGAGTGATACAAGTTTTTCTTTATGACTTTAAATTCTCACTTTTGAACCTCGATTTTCGATGGATTAAAGTTCTCTTTTGAGACATTGTCTTAAATTTTAAGTGAGTGTACTTTCTTCCTTGAATGATAAGTGGTTGTGAGTATATGTGAGTGATGGTTGGTCGATATTTCTTCAGGCGCTCAAGAGGATTTTGAAGAGAATGTCGAAGTGGACAACTAAGACCTTAGTTGTTCACTTACTCACTTGTTTTGAATTGGTGAGTGTCAAGTACATGAATCGTTGCTAATTACTTGAATTGTTTCTTGTTAATTTAGTGAGTTGGAATTGTCGAGTCGAGTGTGTACTTTATCGTACTCGTTCTCTTTTAAGTGAATTTATAATTGAATTGTGTGAAGTGAATTGATAATTGAATTGAGTGAATCGTTGCAATTGTAATCGTTCATCTGGGGATGCCCAAAACTCATCGGCCAACCTCGCGACTCGAGCCGGCATGGGTTTGGTCAAGAAACTTGGTGAACCATGAGAAAATCATAAGCTCGATCTTTTGAGATCTTACTTGGCATACTCGAGTAGTATCGCCTACCCAGTGAGTGTTTGGTTACGGATCCGAGAGGGTGAAATGATGGATGGGGGAAGTAAGTGGAGTTCTACGGATTTGATACCTACCCGGTTGACGGAGTGTCATCACGTGGAGGTATTGGATCGAGCATTGGCAAAGCAAGTGGAATCTAGCTCTTGAGAGCTCCTGTATCCTTATTGAGTGTGTTTTATTATTAATTATGAATTATCTGAACTTTCTAACTTTATTTCCTGTATAAGTGTTATTGTTACCTGAACTATGTGTTTGAATGATTTTCTTGGCCTCACTGAACGTTAACTCACCCCATTAGTTTGTTTTCCTTAACAGGAGTTCGGAATGGAAAGATTTTGAAGAAGCCGACTTGATTACCTTTTATTTTGATTTTTGGATGTAATTGATTAGTCAACTTTTGGTGGTTATATTTTTTTTGGGAAAGTTGATGTATTTTTGGGAACTCGTGATGTAAGATTTGAATGTTTATTCAAGAAAGCAACTTTTCTTTACTTTGACTTTTATTATTGGTTGTTTATTCCTAGGTTTGAAATTGATTCGTATCGAATTCTGGCGAGAATTAGGCAGGCGTTCCGCTGATACCTTGGGTTAGCCCTAGGGAGAAGTGGGGGCGTCACAGTTACACTAATCTATACTACTAAACTAATAAATTAAGAAAAATTAGTGAAGACTATATTTTTGTGGCAGTTCCTAACCTTCCAAAATTACCAAGTAAGCACCACAAAGGCCCTATTTATAGAGAATTAAAGTTCCAAACAATCATGTTTCACGTTGGCAATTTGTGTGACAGGGTATTTAAGCCCACTACAAATTTCAAAACCTTAATATCACATTTTTGAAAGTGCACGGTTCGTTTATTGAGTATAGGGATAATAGGTGTCGATTCCACAAAGACTTAAAATGTGGTAATCACATGAGTTTAACTACTTGCTTTTTGATCCAGACAATCAAAATTGAAGGAAATAAAGAAAACAATGAAAGTTAACTAGGCGGTAAAACCGATCATGGAAGATGTTAGTTTAAGTGGTACAATTGGTCATCGAAAATATTAGTTTAGACGGTACAACCACCTATATGATAGAAACAATAAATATAAAACTGACCATTAGGTGGTAAAACCAACCATATAGGCAGTATGTTGCAATAAATAAATAAAAGTAAATACAAGTTAGATTAGAATTGCTTAAACATTAGGGGAGAGGATGTGAGGACTCATGTTTTTATTCTGAATTTAGTTATTTTTATAATTATTTTCCCTAGTGATATTCAATTATTCTAGTATTGCATGAATTACCCTTAAGTTTCACTTTATCGCGTGTGCGTCGAAAGTTTCTTGAAAGTCGTGCCAGTATGACTAAGTGGAGATTGAGGGTTTAATACTAGAATCGTAAGTGTGAGTAATTAAAGTGTTAGAGAAATTACCTTGGAGGATTAGTGTATAAATGTATCAAACGAGAGAGAAAGTGGTAGTACGAAACCCTATTACGACACTATTGAAAGTTGACTTTTTGGCAAAACTTGAGAGCTACTTTTCCCTCCAATCTTCCCACACAAGCTTCACACTCAACTCCCTCATCTCTCTCTGCTCCATTCAGCTGAACTCAAGCAAGGGAAAAGGGGGAAGAAACTCCATTCTTCTAGCTTCCATTTTACTCACAAATCCTCCACCTAATCACACACCACTTGGAGTTTCACTCTAGCAAGGAGAAAGGTGAAGGATTGTGGAGTTTTCTTGGTGGAAAATTGGAAGACACGCTCACTTACAACTAGGGTTCATAGCTTGAAGAGGTACCCCTCCATCTCTTCTTTAATCTCTCAATTTATCCAAAGAATAGAGCTTAGTTTTCATGGGTTTGAAACCCTAATCGCGTTTAGGCTAGCGGACTTGAGGAAACATTTATCTTATTTTAAATCCTAAGCTAGATGTCTTGAGGAGGCCTTTAGGTAGCTGATTTGAGACTATATTACTTGATTATTGTTGTTTATGTGATGGATGAGATGATTATGGGTAGAAAGTGGAGAGAAAGTTGGAAGACTTGTGAAAAGAAAGCTGGCCGAAATTCTGTTCATATTGTTCTGCTTTTAATTCGAAATTTTGATGTTTGGTAGGCTGTTAAATTGATGGATATATGTTGTAATATGTATGTAGAAAGTGTCTTTCAAAAATCATGTCGAATGGTTGCATAAAACTTGAGTTTTGGTAAAGTTTGAAATCTGGAAATTCGCTAGTAGGGTAACCGGACAATGGTTCTTTGTCTGAACATAACTCTTTGTGCAAATGTTGAAATTGAGTGCCGTTTGTGGTATTAAAACTAGACATTCAGAGCTTTCAAATGGTATAAAAATCCCCTACTAGTTCGTTTTGAGCAAACCGTGGTGAGTCGGCAAAGTGGACTGTCCTGCTTTGCCTGGTTGTCCAAATGAAACTGGGAAGATGCATCTTGTGGCTCGATTTTGTTCCACTTGTGAAAAGATTTTCAAAATGATGCCTTCTGATGAATTGTAGCATTTTGAACCTAGTTTCTAACGCCATAAATCATTCTGAATTTGGAGCTGTGTAGAGTTAGATATGGTTTGATTTCGAAACTGCAACAAAGCTGGAAATTGGAAGATTTTTCCTTCCCTGCTGACTGAATGGTCAAGTCTGTTTTGGGATGTTATATTTCAAAAAATTTAGTGTCATTTACCCATCAATTGCTCATTTAATGTTTCTGGAATCTTGGTTTCAAAAATGGAGCAAATTAGGGCTGATTTCGTTGGACAAAACTTTTGAAAAAGAAAAAGAGATAGGGTTGGCAGATTAGCTTTGAGAAATTTCACAAACTTTGGTCATTTCATTAACTGCCTTCCTGTGTGAGTTTTTACCTAAATTTTGATAGAGAGGTAGTCCATATATGGAAGTTTAAGTGTACCAAATTTTCCATAATTTGATTACCATTTCGATACCCAAATAATGCCCCAAAAATTTGCTCTTCAGAACTGGAAATCCACTGATCAGGTCGCGAAAATCAACCAACTTCAAACTGTTATATCTTGTTGCTCAAAACTCCGAATTTAGTTCCACTTGTTGTGTTTGAAACTTTATTTGGGACCCTTATTGTGTTATAAATTTCAGAGACAGATTCACTTCCTGTGAATTTTGCCGAATTTCCAAACATCGTTGAAAAGCAAGACTGGTTCTGTCTTGTCTTCATGAATCAGCAATTTTGAGCTGAAAAATGAATGCTTTCTATTTGGAATCTTAGAAGGGTGTCTTCTGGGAACTTTTAGTACTTTGGATCTAGTTTCCAACGGTATAAAGTTTTCCATTTTTGGACGTACCAAACTCACGATCTAATTTTCCAAGTTTTGTCGCGCAAGGCTGAAAATTTCTGATTCTTTAGGTAATGAACTTTCGAGAACTTTTCACTTTCTTCCGATATTGATAGACCGTTTTAAACCCAATTTCATGGAGAATACAAGTTTTTCCTTTTGAATCTTGAATTTCAATAGAGTAAAGCCCTCTTGTGGCATTGTTCTACGTTTAAACAAATGCACTTTCTTCCTTGAATGATAAGTGGTCGTGAGTTACGTGAGTGATGTATGGTCACTATTTTTTCAGGTGCTCAAGCGAGTCTTGAAGAGAATCTCGGAGGGGACAACTAAAGACTTTACTCGTTCAATTACTTTTGAATTGGTGAGTGTCAAGTGCATGAATCGTTGTCAATTACTTGAATTGCTTGTTGATTAAGTGATTTAGAATTGTCGAGTCGAGTGTGTACTTTATTGTACTCGTTCTCTTTTAAGTGAATTATAATTGAATTGTGTGAAGTGAATTGTTACAATTGTAAATTATAATTGTGTTCGAATCGATGTCGATTGGAGTGAATCTCATCGACTTATACTCATAATCGCGGGAGACGTCCAAACTCATCGGCCGACCTTGTGACTCGAGCCGGCATGGGCTTGGTCGAGAAGCTTGGTGAGCCATGAGAAAGTCATAAGCTTGATCTATCTGAGAGATCTCGCTTTGCATACTCGAGTAGTATCGCCTTTTCTAATTAAAGTGCGGGCCCGGAACAGGGAGTGTATCGGTGATCGGGATTGTGAAGTAAGTGGAGTTCTACGGACTTAATACCTACCCGGTTGACAGAGTGTCATCACGTGGAGGTATTGGATTGAGTCTCGGCAAAGCAAGTGGAATCTAGCTCCTGAGAGCTCCCGTATCCTTATTGAGTGTATTTTATTGTTAATTGTGAATTACTTGAACTCTATAGCTTTATTTCCTGTATAGGTGTTATTGTTAATTGAACTATGTGTTTGTATGTTTTTTCTTCGCCTCACTGAGCGTTCGCTCATCCCATTAGTTTGTTTTCCTTAACAGGAGCTCGGAATGAAAAGATTTTGGAGAAACCGACCTGATTACTTTTGATTAGAATTTTTGGATGTAATTGATTAGTCGACTTCTAGTGGTTGTATTTGGGGGAAAGTTGATGTACTTTTGGTAACTTATGATGTACGATTTGAATGTTTCATTAAGGAAACGACTTTTCTTTACTTCGACCTTTATTATTTTGGTTGTTTATCCTTAAATTTGAATTTGACTTGTATCGAGTCCTGGCGAGAGCTAGGCAGGCGTTCCGCGGATACTCTTGGGTTTCGCCCTAGGGAGAAGTGGGGGCGTCACAGTTGGTATCAGAGCATTGGGTTTAGAGATCTATTTGGGAGACGTTTTAGAGACTTTACTCTTGAGAATAGGGATTAAATAATTTAGTTATACCTTAAGTGATGTTTGAGCGAGTTAGTGACCTTAAGTTTCTAACCTTAAGTTGTGGTTATTTTGAAGGGATGGGAATGGAAATGGTGGTCATACTGCTAACGGCAATGGAGAGGCTAATGGTCATGTGGAGTCTCTTAGGCCTATCCGTTTCCGAGTGCTGGGTGGAGGATCTCGTGTCCGATACTCGCCTTCCAATAAGTTCCCTCGTTGTCCCTGTAGGGAGACGTATACCTATCCTAATGACCTTGTACTGTCCGTTGATGACGAGGGCCGACAGTTGGTGGTTACCAATAGGACACTACTTCAAGAGATCAAGGAGCTAAACGCTATGGTGGATGCCCAGGGTGCTAGGATCATCGAGCTCAAGGGGACGGTGGTAGATGAGCGGACTGAGTTGATGTCACTAGTGTCGAGCTTCAGAGGGCTAGGGCTCGACTAACTAGGGTAGTCGAGGAGGTCCGAGATCCGGCCGCCGGGATTCTAGCTGACACTACCATGTTGATAGCCGAGGTGATAGAAGCCATCGATAGTCCAACTCGTGAGGGCACTCCTGAGGAGGAGCCTTTTGAGGAGGTCCCACCTGACGGTCCTGCTGAGAATTAGGCTTGGATTGATGAATCTTTTGACTTTTGTAGCTAGAATTAGTTGGGGTGGTGCTAGTTCAAAGGCCAATGTATTTTGCTTAACTGTGTGGCCTATCTTTTGAAGCACTTGAATCTACTTTTGACGTGCGTGACTGAATGTAATTTTGTGGCACCTGTGTGCTATATTTTGTAAATGCCCCATGACTTGCTAATTGTACAAACCTTGAAATGTTAATATATGCTAGTTGTCTTTATTTCAGATGTTTTCCATGTTGGCTTTTATTTTTAAGTATTCTCTTGCATAATTATCTTATTTCTTGCATCTAGACATAACTAGGATCATGGATGGCCGAAGGAGTGGTAGAGGCCGAGGGCGTGGGGTTAGGCAACCCCAAACTCAAGGGGACGATCAAGGATTGGCTACTGGACCGAGTCAAGAGCAGGTTAACGAAGGGGATAACCAAGTGACTACTGCCATCAACCGTATGACGGATATTCTAGAGCGATTAGCAGTGTGACAGGGTCCAGGACCTGTAAATCAACCTAGGGCTCAGGATAGAGCTTTGGAGAGATTTTTGAAATTTGCTCCGCCTAAGTTTATTGGAGGACCTGTCCCCGAGTTAGCGGAGAACTGGTTGGAGAGAATGACCAATATATTTGCTGCCCTAGATTATACTGAGGATAGGCGAGTGAACTTCGCTGCCTTCTAATTTGAGAGTGCAGCACGTGCTTGGTGGGACATGATAAGGAGAAAATGGGAAAGGGCACAAACCCCTTGGACCTGGGAAAACTTTACAAGAGAGTTTAATGAGAAGTTTCTCCTGCCCTTGATTCAAGAGAAAAGGGAGGACGAATTCATAAAGTTGAGACAGGGGGGTTCTAGCGTGGTTGAATATGAAGGGAAATTTACTAAACTTTCTAAGTACGCTTTGGAATTAGTGACTAATGAGCGAAAAAGGATAAGACACTTTGTGCAAGGACTTAATGTGGAGATTCAAGAGGGGTTAGCGGCAGCCCAAATCTCTACGTTCACTGAACCCTTAGAAAAAGCACAGAGAGTCGAAAGTGCAAGGTTGCGAGTTAGGGACTTCCATACTAAGAAAAGGAGCACTCCTAGTTACTCTCCTGGACAAGCAAGTAAGAGTGCCCCACCTCCCAAGATGGGAAGAGGAACGAGAGGAGTAAGGACTGCTGGAGCACCAAGAGGGGTTTTAGCAAGAGGAGGCCGTCATGGGCAAGGTCGAGTGAGAGGAATACCTTCTGGTGGTCAGGCCGTGACTCTTCAAGTTAGTTGTGGCTACTGTGGCAAGTCTAATCATGCGGAGAATGATTGTTGGAGAAAGTCGGGAAAGTGCTTGTACTGTGGCAGTACTGAGCACCAGCTCTCAAGTTGCCCAAGTGTGCCGAAGGTAGGAGGTAGTACTCAACGGCCAGAGACGTCATCCTCTAAGCAGTCTAGTGCTGGAGGGAGTCGACCTAAGGTGCTTGCTAGGGTTTACGCGTTGGACTATCAACAGATCCCCGACTCCACTGAGGTGGTTGAAGGTACGATCCCTATTTTCTACCGTTTAGCTAAGGTTTTAATTGACCCTGGTGCAACGCATTCTTTTGTGAAACCTAAATTCATGAGTGGGATAGATGTGAAGCCAATTAAGTTACCTTATGACTTGGAGGTTAGAATGCCTACTGGGGATCAAAATTTAACTGCTAACTTGGTGTATAGAAATTGTGAGATATGGGTTGGAGAGTGGAAATTACTGGCTGAGTTGATGAGTTTAGCTATTAAGTGATATGATGTCATCTTAGGAATGGACTGGTTAGCTCGCTACCATACTCAGTTGAATTGTAAGACAAAAATGGTAGAATTGTGCATTTCGGGAGAGGCAACCCTAAAATTGAATGTAAGGGGTAGATTAGCCTCATCTACTCTTATTTCAGGAATTCGACTGTCGCGCCCCATTTTTAAAAATGAAAAAATTGAAGAGTTATAAAAATAAATTTTTGATTTATTTTTGAGTGAAAAATGAATTTTTGATTTTTGGAAAAATGAATAAAGAAAATGGGTCTAAATGAGACTTAAAAGTGCGATGGTTTTGACCCAAAATAATAGTTTAAAAAGGGTTTTAATGAAAAATAGGAGTCGCCACTTGGTATTGAGTTAAGGTGTACCAAGTCACCTAAAATGAATTTTTAAAGAAAAAATAGAGAAAACCTTTGAAGAAAAGTGTTCGGAAGAAAAGTCTGCGAAAATCAAAGAAAAGTGTTCGGAAGTCACATTTGAAAAAAGGGAAGGCAAGGATAAAAATCCAAAGCACCCTTTCAACCTAGCCAAGGCTAGTTGCGTGATTTAGTCAAAGATTTTCTTATTTTAACCTAAAAATTTATCACATTTGGATGTCACTATATGGATGCAAAACCTAAACCTAGTAGGGTATTAGGGGGTCGGAATATCTCTTCAAAGTTTAATTGATGCAAATCGCATTAATTACGATGCCCAAAAGTAATTATTTGAAGAGGTCACGAATATGCAAAGTATGAGACTCTAAGAAAAGAAAAGAAAATAATAATATACAAATATACATGATCTAAAGGAATGAATCATAACGGGTGCGGGGAGTTAAGATTCGTGATTTCAATTTTCCCCTTTTATAGAGGGAATACGAGCGTGCTAAGGCTAGAAAGCCAAACTCGTCCATATCCCATATTCGAGGGGTATTTCCCTATCTAATCAAGCAAATGATCTAATCTATCTCTAATTTTCTTATATGGAATACAAGTCTAATATCATGTCTCACACGTAGAGGGTAAGGGATGTACATATAGGGGAAATATGGGATAAGGGATATACATATAAAGGAAATGTCATGCAAAATGATAAAAACCCTAAAAATAGAAAGACATGCATGAAAATGTAGTGATTGTCACACAAACATGATCTAACGCTTGGACGGTCCCTAAGGGTCTAGCGTTGGACTAGCCCATGTCTATAAGTTCTCACTAGCATTGGACTAGTGAGAAGTTAAAAGGAGGGCCACAACTAGCGTTGGACTAGTGTGAAATGGAAAAAGGGGACCACAACTAGCGTTGGACTAGTGTGGTGACGTCACACATTAATTATAACTAAATTAAAACATAATAAAGCAAGTAAACACGAAGATCACATAAACACATAACACATAAACATGATATCTAGATGCAAGATCTTAAGAAAGCGAGTAACACGTAACGCATAAGCATGCAAAACACCCAAAACAAATAAAGCAAATGAAGACCTAACTATTACATTTGGGGGCCCTAACAACAATCTAAAGGGGGGAGAATAAAATAAATAATAAAATAAATACCTAACTATTACATATTCTATCTAAATACATGTTTTGAACACCCTAACTATTACAATTTGGCATTTAAATGCCCTTTAAATAATCAAACATTAAATTAAAATAAATATACTAAATCAAAACAATTAAAGTGACTAAATAAATAAATGAAATAAAACATTCAAAAGGCATGCAATTAAGCACATAGAGGCACATAGGGTCAAGTAAAAATAAAAATAAGGGGTAGAGTGTACCTCCCTTGAGTTGGTGCCCTAATGAAATGAAATTACTTATTTACCCTCCAAAAACAAAGAAAAGGTCAAGGCATCACTTTATTTAACGAGTAATCACATGATATGAGAATAAGCATGAAATTAAATCAATCAAAGGCATTAAAAGGAAAGTAAACGTCCCATGTTCAAGAAATTAAAACAAGTAGTGACTTGATTGCAAAAATTAAAGAATTTTGAGGGGGTCTATTTATTATCATTACAAAAATTAAGGGTCGAAAAGGAAATAAATTAAAATTAGGGACTTAGGGTGAAACCTACCAATCAAATGATAAAATTCAAAAAATAAATAAATAAATAAAAACCCCATGTTTTACAATTAAACGACAAAAAAATTCAAACATTCCACTAAAAATTCAAATAAAAAACTATAAGTCTAGAAAAAGTTATTAAACATTCAAATTCATTCTAAAACTCATTAAAAATTCATTCTAAAATCACATCAAGACAAATTAAAGAAAAATGGCATGTTAGGGGGATGAAATTAATTAAGTTGTTCAATTAGTTGGGCCATAGTAGCATTAGGTAGAAGCTAAGGAATCAAAGTGAAAATTTTGAAAATATTTCCATGCATGCTACAAAAGCTTCCTTCTGCAATTCCTAGTTCACCATTGCAGCTATCAGATTACACTCTCAAACACACGACCACCACTTCAATCAAACCCAGCTTGAATCAAAACAAGATTTGCCGCATATCCCTCTCACTTTTCAAACATAAAATCCTTATGTTTAAGCCACCAGAAATTCATACAACATATCATGCAAGCATCAAATAACAAAATTCTGCAATTTTTCAGCTAGATTAACTACACTTGTGGTGTTCATCAGATGTAATTTTTCATCCAAGCACGGCCAGCTTCTCAACCAAACAGCAAAGCTTATGATCTCAAACATCAAAACCACAGAAATTTGACATTCAAACATGCAAATCTTCGGCAAAAATTTCTGCAACTTTATCTTCATTTAGCCGAAACAATATTCAGACAAAATGACTCAAGAAAGTCCCAACTCATTCAAGCATGGAATGTGAGGACTTGAAAACAAAGGGGGAGAGGAAAGATCCAACAAGCTTTCGGACACAAAATGCGACCAAATGATCTGAACACTTGCTAAACTTCGACTACTCAGATTTCCAAGAAAACGAACAAGACAAAGAAAACTGATGGCCTTTATTCCTATGTTCCCAAACACGCACATGGCATCCCATTCAAACGGCAAGCAGATCAAACACTTCAAGCAAGCTAGAACTTCAGCAATCAAAGAGAAAAAGAAATCTGTTCGCACTGCTGCAACAAGGCAGAGGGTTTCCACCCTATTGCAGCAAAAAAAAAAAAACTTCTTTTTCCCGCAACTAATAAAAAAAGCTTTTGCCAGTTCTAAACTTTGGGTTTTTAGCAACCCAGGAAACTTGCAAAAAGTTCTAAACAAAGCCCAAGCATTCTATACAAGCAAAGGAGAACTATAGTAAAGAGGGGCCAGAAACATGCATTTTCCAAACATTTCACATAGCCCAGGCTAGGAGTTCATCTTATTTGCTGATTTTCTCAAACATAGTAAGCCAGCAAGACAGTCTGTACGAATTGCCATTTTCTATACCATAAAACAAAAAGGAACCAGAGCATTGTTTGCAAGAGACCAATGACTTCAAGCAAACTAAGAACTTCAGCGAACAAAATATCTCATGCAACCTACCCAGCCTCCGACGGTTCAAGATTCAGCAATCTTACACAAAAATACACACTACACCATGGTGAAATGTATAAGGCAGCAAAAAGGAAAGAAAGACACTCCAAAGTTTCACGGTTCCACTCTCCCTTTCTCAACTGGGTTTATAAGGTTTCGGGGTTATGGGTTTACAAGTCAAAATCAAACAATCACCAAACTCTCAAGCTAAAACAACAATCAAACCCCAAATCTTGTACTTTGCCCTCCTTAGAATTCTTCAGACCCAAATTACACACACAAACAAGAACCAAAAATGCAACCTTAAGTACATCAGATTACATATGTGGAAGAACACTATTTGTTCATGGCTCCTAAACTGAATTCATGGTTTCAGATGCACATTAAATAAACAAAGAGGCCAACACCAAGCCTGTCAACAGCACAACAATATCACCAAGCATAACCACAGTCATCGTCATCAGGCATGGGTAACGACCAAAAACTTAGAAAAGGAAGAAAATCATGCATAGAGGACTCAAATCCTTGTGAAGATTGTGTTAAACTAACATTGAGAAGAGTCCATTATACCTGAGAGCACTTAGGCTGCTAAATGGACAGGAGAGACCCAAAGAAAACAAACGGTTCTGGAAATCGAAATCCACGAACTGGGTTGCGGAAGATTCCAACGTTGACGCAGGCGATACCAACCGAAGATCCCTCCTTTTTCTTTTCTGGTTTCTTCTTTCTTGCCTGCCAGCCCGAAGCCTTTCTCCTTCCTCCCTCACCAGAATCTCTCTTTTCCAGTTTTTCTTTCTCCCCGTAACCTCCCTCAATCTCCTCTCCCAGCCTTTTTCCTCTCAGTTTTCTGGTTCCCTCGGTCCCTCTTTCTTACTCTTCTTTCACTCAGCCGCCAAACTCTTTTCTTTCCTTTTTTCTCCTTTCTCTTCTCCAGGTTTATCCTTTTTATATCAGATGAGGTCCTCAAACCCTCATCTCAAGGGTTCACAAGGAAACTCAGCTCACCGCCTATCTTTTGAGCCCTTAGATTGGCTTTGCTTCCACGAGACTTTAGAGGTTTGGATCAAAGCCAGGTAATGAGAATGAAATGATCCAATGGTGATAAAAAATGAAGGAAAGAAACGTGGAAAAAGATGAGAAAATGTTCCGGCATTTCGTACTATAGCATTTGCCATGGGAAAGAAATGGCGCGCGTGTGGCTTTCTGCAACTTTTTTTTTTAAAATTAATTAACAACAATAATAAAGTGAATTTCTTAACAAAATGGAAATAAAACAAGATCAACTAAAAGGTGATAAAATGCTAAAAAGTTTTGTGTTTGATTGATGTTTTTTCCTTTTTATTTTATGATATATTTTTAAACCTGATTTTCATTACTTTCTCTTTTCTTTTCATCAAAATTAATTTAGGTAAACAAAATCCCCAACTGAAGTTATGTGGCAACAAATTTTCATTTATTAAATCTAAAAGAATTAAAACGCATTTTTTGTGAAAAATTTTCTTTTCCGGAAATTTAATTCAAGAAATCTTAGAAATAAAAATGAAACCAAAGAACCTAATTTATAAAATAATTAAAAACCTAAATATTATTTAATCCATAAAATAAGACAAAACGAGAATAACAAAGCTAACAAATAAATCTAAAATCAAATTAAATAAGGAATGAAACTAAAAGATCAAATGAGTGAAATTTTGGTGTCTACAGATTGCCCCTCTTTGTCTGAGTTTTGAAGAAACTCGAGACAAAGACGTAGACACCAAATACCTACCTGTAGTTGTTCTGCTGTGACTTGGAACATGTAAACATAAAAAGGTCAGTGGGATGAAAACCCGAGTCTGCCGTATAATTTGGTCAGTGGGATGAAACCCGAGCCTGCCGATAATAACTGGGTCAGTGGGATGAAACCCGAGCCTGCCGTTTGATTTGGTCAGTGGGATGAAACCCGAGTCTGCCGTAACTGGGTCAGTGGGATGAAACCCGAGCCTGCCGTATAACTTGAAAGGTTTGCGTAGAATGCTAGTTCGAAAATAGAGACAGATGGTTCCTTTTGGAAAAATTGCCCCAATGTGATGCTGTTGGTCCATTGGATCTGCAAAAAAGAAATAATAATAATGATAGATAATGCCATCACCATCCGATCAACCCCCTTCTTCAAGAAATGTGTAAACATGAGTATTTGGACGTTCTTCCCTGATATAGCGAGAACTCAACTTTGCCCTGCGAATGAGATCAAGTTTTTGCAATTTCCGATACTTATATGAACGTGTCATTTGGTATTCACATACTTTCGATAAATCATAGGAATTGCCGTTTGATAAGTCTAAAGAAACAAATGAGATTATGGAACACAAGAAAAAAAAAACATTCTACTTACACAAAATGATGAAAATTCTAGTAATATGAAAACAACCATCTACTTTTATTGAAAGAAAGTTTATTTTAAAAAAAATGAACCTGTACATTCAAATTCAAAAAATTGTGTTTTGATAAATTAAAACACTTTGATTCTCAAATGAGATGCCACGTTTGACCCTTTGGATATCATCCCTCTGGAGTTCAATGCTAGCAAAAGAACCATAATCGTGAAGAGAAATTCAAATGAATCGAGTCACCAGCTATTCTAATCCAAGCTCGCTTTCAACATGAACCCTACCTTAGTGCCCTTTCGGGTTTTCACTAAGGTTGCCTCCACCTTTTTATTTTTATTTTATTTATTTTATTTTATTTTATTTTATTTATTTTTCATTTTTCCTTTTCTTTTCATTTTTCATTTTTTTTCTTCTTTTTTTTCTTTTTCCTTCCTTTTTTTCTCTTTTTTGTTTCTTTTCTTTTTTTTCTTTTTCAAAGGTGCCCTTTCGAGTTTTCACCTGATAAACAAATCTCGCCTACAACCCTTATTAACTCAGAAATGTGTTTTAAGAGATGATGGCATCAGTACGACAATCCTTCCCTTACAAAATTGGTGAAGGTGTATTGACATCATTTGCCATTTGATTAGAAAATTTCCTAAAAAAGATGATACAAAGAACAGAAGTCAAGTCTTTCGATTTTTTGTAATGGGTTTGATGAGGTGCTAAGAAAAGTTAAGACTTGAAGGCAAAATTCAAAAGTGGTTAAGTGACCTGAGGTCGCATCTTCATATTAACCCTACTAAAATTAAACTAAAATTGCCCCAGTTTATTCTTAATCAAGATTCTTTCCTTTAATTTTTTTTTACTTTTTGTTTTTCTATCACCTTTACTTTTTGGAGCTTTTCTTTTCCTTTTCCTTTACAACTCAAATTTGCCCCAGTGTGGGGTTTGCGATTCTTAGGGGTTGCCAAACGAAATAATTTATTCTGAAAGTTCAAAAGGGATAACTAGGGATAGAACGTTTAATTGGTAAGGAAAGAAGGCCTGACTTTCATTCCATTCTTTGCATTAACCCTGAAAGGAAACTTTTATTTATCATATGAAGAATTTCTTACACATATCCGAATTGATCGGTTGAGGGAAAACTTGTCCATCCAAATTGATCGGCGAGGAAAAGCGCTCCACCGGGCAAAACTTTCTTGACAATAAAAGGGCCCTGCCAATTTGGTGCAAACTTCCCCTTAGCCTCCTCTTGTACTGGCAAAATTCGTTTTAATACTTTATCTCCTTCTGTGAATAATCGTGGTCTGACCTTCTTGTTGTAAGCACGAGCCACCCTCTTTTGATAGCACTGACCATGACAAATAGCATTTAACCTCTTCTCGTCGATTAAAGACAACTGCTTATGACGTTGTTTAATCCAATCAGCCTCATCCAATTTGGCCTCCATTAAAATGCGCAAAGAAGGGATTTCGACCTCAGTTGGCAAAACTGCTTCCATTCCATACATGAGGTTGTAAGGCGTTGCCCCAGTAGAAGTCCGAATAGCAGTTCTATATGCCATTAATGCATAAGGGAGCTTCTCGTGCTAATCACGATGTCTTTCGGTCATTTTACAGATTATCTTATTCAAATTCTTGTTTGCGGCTTCCACAGCTCCATTCATCTGTGGTCTATAAATGGAGGAATTTCGATGCTTAACTTTGAACTGTTCGCACAATCCGTCCACCATGTCATTGTTTAGATTCTTTGCATTGTTAGTCATTAATGTCTCTGGCACTCCAAAACGACAAATGATGTGCTTCCTTAGGAAATCCGTTACCACCTTCTTAGTCACATCCTGTAAAGCTCAGTTTCGACCCACTTGGTAAAGTATTCAATTGCCACCAGAATAAACCGATACCCGTTTGAAGCGGGAGGGTCAATGGCTCCAATCACGTCCATACCCCACATTGAACATAGTCAGAGAGCAGTCATATGTGTAATTCTGTAGGGGGGTGCACATAACATCCCCATGCAATTGACATTTAATGCACTTTCTGACAAAAACTACACAATCATGCTCCATAGTAAGCCAAAA
This sequence comes from Coffea humblotiana, assembly GCA_023065735.1. NCBI lineage: Eukaryota > Viridiplantae > Streptophyta > Magnoliopsida > Gentianales > Rubiaceae > Coffea > Coffea humblotiana. Next base: position 32,931,218 of record CM041213.1, on the reverse strand, counting down.
ATATCCGGTCCTCATGATCTTCTTTGCTAATAAATGTCCATTCATATGTGATCCACATACACCATTGTGCACCACTTTCATCAAGTACTCTGCTTCATCTTCATCAACACATCTCAGAAGGCCCATATCTGACGTCCGTTTGTATACCACCTCTCTATTCAAGAAAAACTTGGATGATAATCTGCGTAAGAAACTTTTAGCAGTCACATCAGCACCTAGAGGATAGGACCCTGTTTTGAGAAATTCCTTGATATCACTGTACCAGGGACAGCCATCTGAAGATTTTTCCACAACTAGGCAATGTACAGGCTTTTCTTGTAACTGAATCTGGATAGGTTCAATCTCCAACTCGTCGGGATGTTGAATCATTGAAAATAAAGTAGCCAGAGCATCAGCAAAAATATTTCTGGTACGTGGAATGTGCCTGAACTCCAAACTTCTGAATTTCTTTGCCAAATCTAATAAACTGCAATGATATGGCAAGATTTTTGAATCCCGAGTGATCCATTCTTTGAACGTTTGATGCACGAGCAAATTGGAGTCACTGAATACTATTAAATCCTTAATCTCCATTTCCAATGCCATTTTGAGTCCAAAAATGCAGGTTTCGTATTCAGCCATAATGTTAGTGCAGAAAAATCGCAGTTTAGTGGAACCTGGGTAATGCTTCCTTCGGGTGATACAAGAACAGCTCCGATACCAACTCCGAAAGAATTTGAAGCACCATCAAAGAATAGTCTCCACTTAAAGTATCGTTCGTTCATATCCTCTGCTACACCAACAAACACGACCTCCTCATCTGGAAAATAAGTGTGAAGCGGTTGATAATTATCTTCCCGTGGATTTTCAGCCAAGTGATCTGCTATAACCTGGCCCTTGATTGCCTTTTGCGTGGTGAAAATGATGTCGAACTCAGAAAGGATCATTTGCCATTTAGCCATGCGTCCGGTTGGCATTGGTTTCTCCAATAAATACTTCAAAGGGTCTGAACGAGAGATAAGGTAAGTGGTGTGACTAAGCAAGTAATGCCTCAGTTTCTGCGCTGCCCAGGCCAATGCAGAGCAATTTCTTTCAAGAAATGAGTATCTTGCTTCGTAAGTTGTGAACTTCTTGCTGAGGTAATAAATGGCTTGCTCCCTTTTCCCAGAATCATCATGCTGCCCCAAAACACATCCCACAGGCTCATCGAGCACAGACAGGTACATAATCAAAGGTCGACCCGACTTGGGTGGCACTAAAACCGGGGGGTGCAATAAGTAATTTTTGATCTTATCAAACACTTGCTGGCATTCTTCATTCCAATGCAATAGTACATCCTTTTTTAATAACTTAAACAAAGGCTCACATGTATGAGTCAACTAGGCAATGAACCTTCCAATAAAGTTGATCTTTCCCAAGAAACTTTTCACATCTTTTTGGGTTTTTGGCACTGGCATTTCACGAATGGTTTTGATTTTCATCGGATCTATCTCTATACCCTTCTTACTGACAATGGACCCCAATAACTTGCCGGCGAGAGCCCCGAAAGCACACTTCGCAGGATTCAATTTCAAATTATATCTTCTCAATTTTTCAAATAACTTTTCCAAATCAATCAAGTGATCCTCTGCTCTCTTGGATTTGATGATGATGTCATCCACGTAAACCTCCATCTCCTTATGAATCATATCATGGAACAGGGTGGTCATGGTCCTTTGATAAATGGCTCCAGCATTTTTCAATCCGAATGGCATCACTCTGTAGCAAAACGTTCCCCATGGAGTGATAAAAGCAGTTTTCTCCCTATCTTTCTCTGCCATTAAGATTTGATGGTATCCGACAAAACAGTCAGCGAATGATTCGATTTCATGCCCTGCGGTATTGTCCAGAAAAATATGAATGTTTGGCAATGGAAAATCATCTTTCGAACTGACTTTATTGAGATCCCTGTAATCGACACAGACTCGCACTTCTCCACTTTTTTTTGGAACAGGTACGGAATTTGAAAGTCAAATGGGATAATTAGACACCATGATGATTTTGGCATTGAGCTGTTTCTCGATATGCTCCTTGATTTTGAGACTCATATCTAGCTTAAATTTGCCCGATTTTTGCTTCACTGGCGAAAAATTCTGATCAGTCGGTAATCCATGGACCACTATGTCTGTTGAAATTCCAGGCATATCATCATAGGACTAGGAAAACATATCTTGAAACATGGTCAAAAACTCAATCATCTCTTTTCTCTGTTTCTTATTCAAATGAATACTAATTTTTATCTCCTTAACCTCGGTCTCAGTGCGAATATTAATGATTTCTGTTTCTTCTAAATTCGGTTTGGATTTTTCTTCATATTGTTCAAGATTCTTTAACAAAGATTCAGATTCTTCCTCGTTATCGTTCTCGTCCTAAATTTCTGATTCCAAAATTTCAAATTCGTGAGAGATATCGAGATTGCAATCATCGAATTCTAGAATAGTGATATCCAAAGGGTCAATGTGTTTTATTTTTGGCCATCTGAAAAAGAATGAAATAGATACAACAACGCATAAGTAAATCAATTTGGAAAAATAAACACTGTGCATTTCATTGAATTTCAAATAAAGGACAAAACGTCATAACATACTTCTTAACAAAAGATATGCTATTTAACATAAGACTTGCAGTGACAAAACATTTGATTTAAAGCTATTTACAAAATTGAAAAACAAGAGATGAATAATGCAAATGATTTCTCTCATGGCGACCAAAGGCAATCCCTTAGATTTACCGAAATTCCCTTCGGGAGGGAAGGAAATCACTGGTCCAATTCTTCATTGCTTCGACGGGAACCTCTGGAAATTCTGGATCTTCTGATGGCTCAGCCTCATAAGTAACCCCCACAAATAGCTCAGACAAACCAATATCCACCTCCTTGATCAAGTCCACTTCAGAGCTAATCACTTCTGATGGATAAGGAAAAGTGCAGTACAACGGTGGAATACTCCTGACAATTTGCCTTCCTTCCTTTTCCGCTCTCTTACGGTCCAGCATTTCTTTCTTGTCCCTGGCAGTAGGTTGAAAACCTAGTCCAAAGGTATCCTTCTTTCCCTGAATCTCTATTGGTTTTAGCACACCTTGCAGATTACGCCCGAGACCCTTGCCTATCTCGTATCCTCCCCGAATCATTTCGTTAGCCATCATAACACTGGCTTCTGACAAATTCATCCCCACCACTGCCTTTTCCTTAGATACCCAACCTATTGAGACAATATCGGCCACGTGGTGAGGAGAAACCAGAGCTCTTCTATCACTTCCCTCTTCCAATGCGGGATTGACGATCATAGTGCAATCATCCTCTGCAAACACCGTAATGAACTGTCCATTTACCACAAACCTCAACATCTGATGGAGTGAAGATGGTAACGCGCCCGAAGTATGAATCCAAGGTCGTCCAAGTAAAATATTATAAACACTTGAGAAATCCATAACTTGGCATATGACTTGGAACTGTGCGGGTCCGATTTCTAGCACTAAATCTACTTCCCCCATTGATTCTCTTTTCGTGCCATCAAATCCTCTCACAACGGTTGCAGATGGGCGAAGTTTAGCTTCTTGAAATCTCAACTTAACTAAAGTATTCCATGGACAAATATTTAAAGCAGATCCGTTGTCTATCAGAACCCTTGGCAATAACTTCCCATTACAACGGACCGAGATATACAGTGCTTTGTTGTGTCCAATCCCTTCGGAGGTTAAATCTTCGTCAGAGAAAGAAATCTGATTGGAAGCCAAAACATGTTCAACTACGTGGGTGAATTTGTCAACCGGAATATTCTTAGGCACTTGAGCCTCAGTTAACATCTTGAGCAAAGCCTCTCTATGCAATTCCGAGGTTAAGAGCAGATTCAACATAGAAATTTGAGCGGGCATTTTATCCAATTGCTCGATTACTTTGTATTCGCTCTTCTTCAACATCCTAAGAAAATTTAATGCCTCTTCTTCAGTCACAGTTGGTCTGGTTGGTGCGTTATTTTCCTTTGCTTTTGAGGGTTCATCAACTGCGGGTTCACCTACGATTCTCGCAGATCTAGTGATGGCAGCCACCTCCTTCTTGGGCACTTCTTCTCCTCCAATTAATAGCGTTGGCTCACTATAATTCCATTGGACCTCTTGTAAATTAAGAACAGGAGCTTGTTCAGGCAATTCAAATACCACAAGCTCTGAAGGCTCACATTCGAAAGGTATCACATCCAGAATAAAAGGATCAGTATTTTCCTTAACTTCGTAGGCTTCCTCGTCTAGTATGAATGGCTCTCCAGTGACCCCCATTGTCTCGGCTTCATCCAGAATGTATTGCGCAGGTTTCTCGATCTCCTCATCTATAATAATAGCTCCAACGGTATCTTTGTGTGTAGAAAGAGGGTTCTTACTAACACTTGGTCCTTGTTCATCTCTCCTTCTCAGAACTATGTCTCCAGTATCAATCATGTCTTGGATTTTATGCTTAAGCGCCCAACAATTGGCAGTTGAATGTCCAGGGGCTCCCGAATGGTAAGCACAAAAAGATTGAGGATCATAACCAAGGGGAAATCCTTTAGGATAGGTTTTAGGAGGTATTGTACCAATTTTCCCTGCGGCTTTCAATTGTTCATATAATTGATCAACGGGCCGACTTAGATTGGTGAAGGTTCGGTATGGGGTTGGATTTTGTGTGTCATTGGTTTGTTGATAATGATAATTCGGGTTGGTGGGTGCAATAGGTCTTGGGTTATAAGGAGGGCGAGGTCTAATCTGAAAGTTAGGGGGGAAATGTGAAATGGTGTTAGGGGTGTGTTTGGGTAATTCGATTGAGGTCGAGGATGGTTGATGGTGGTATGGTAAACAGGTCGAGAACGTGATTGGTACGGGTAACGGGGTGAGTAGGTGGGGTATTGTTGGTATCTAGGTCGGAAAGAAGGGCCATGGTTCCAAACAAATGAAGCTTCCTCCTCTTCTTCTTGGACTAAGACTTCTTACTACTGCCACTTTGACTTTGCATTGCTTCCAACTGTGATTTTAAAGCTGACACATTAACAATCTTCCCTGCTCTCACAAACTCATCGTACTCTTCCAATTTATTGACAATTTCTGCGAAGGAACATCCAGTCATGCAGAAAATTTCCTCAAAATAGGGCGGGTCATGGGCCTTGATAAACGTACGAACAATTTCATCTTCAGTCATGGGAGGTTCCACCTTGGCAGTCAATTTTCTCCATCTCTTTGCATACGTCTTGTGATTCTCCGATGGTTTTCTTTTAGTCCCCTCCAGTGTGGTACTCGTCGGAGCAACCTTGCAATTATATTCGTATTGCCTTACAAAAGCGGTTGACAAATCCAGCCAAGTCCTCATATCTTCAGGTTTCAAATTGGAATACCAGTCTAGTGCATCGCCTTCTAAACTCTCGGGGAACAACCGAACTGGTAGATTTTCATCATCTATAGGCTTGCCTAATTTGTTAGCAAACATTCGGAGATATGTCTTGGGGTTGCCCGTTCCGTCATATTTGCTAAATTTGGGTGTTTTAAAACCCACAAGAAGTTGCATGTCAGGAAATAGGCATAACTCATTATAATCCAATCCTCCTTGTTTGCTCAAGCCTTGATTCTTCCTTATGAACTCGTCAAACCGATCCAACCTTTTTAGCAAATTCTTGTCAATCGGCGCAGAGGATTCCCTAACTTCAACTTTCCCTTGGGCAGTGATGTCTAGTGTGAATGGCTCTGCAGTGGAATAGTAATATGGTTATGACGGCCCCACCTCCCCCTAGAGCGTACCCCAGGGTTCGGCGGGTCGCCTGCCCAACTCTCGCCAGGACTTATTCACTCTCTTCGAACCAAATAAGATATAACCTCGAGAATAATTGAAATAACAAGTCCCCAACTTGAAAGGTATACTTACATTCATTCCAATCTCAACCAGATATACAGTCCCAAATATAACAAAAGCTCTTAGTTCCTAATACAGTCAACCCTATCCAAGCACTAGAGCGAGTGCAAAAACAAAACAATACAAAAGAACTAAACTATACTTTTCTATACAGGTCTCTCATCCTGGCTCGCAACCCCTGAAAGGAAAACAAATGGCGTGGAATGAGCTAAAAGCCCAGTGAAGTTCCAAATAGCAAGTTGACCATTATTAAAAAGTTCACGTATCAAAGTAGCAAAGTAGCGAGTATAACCAGTCCATAAAAGTGAGCAATAACACTTCAAGTAGCAAATCTTAAAATGAGAGTGTAAAATTCTTTTCTTAAAAGAAACAATAACACTACGAATAACAATCAAAGTATTAAGGATACAGATGGCTCTCAGGAGCCAAAATCCCATTGATTCACCAGAGCTTGATCAAGTATTAGTTGACACTCCGTCAACTTTCAAGGAACGTAACCAGTCCAGTGGTACTTCGCTTCACACCAATCTGTCCACAATTCAACCCCCTTACCGGGCCCGAACACCAACTAAACACTGGTGGTAATACTCGAGTATACCGATTAGTCGACGAGATAACACTCCACTCGACAACACTAGATATCCATGGTTCGTTATCTATCGACCAAGCCCTTGCCGGTTCGACTCGATTAACTAGCCAGTCGGGTTTGGGTCCCCAAGAATTCGATGAGATAATATCTCCAATCGACTGAATCAAGATAAAAGTACGGAGACGGGAATGAGAGGTACCTCCCACTCGGATCGAGTGTGGTACATACTGCCGCTCCGCACTTACAAGTCAAGCACAAGTATATCAAGTCGATTGCAACAATAAACAAGTACATATCACATTAGGGCAAGTGCGATAAAGTACACCTTTGCCCGACCATACCAATCACATTTCATTCGATCACATTGGTCAAGTATTGAAAACAAGTGTCAAGTTCAATCAGGTATTTGGAAGCACTCACCAAAGATTTAGTGCTTGTCGAAAATCACGCTCAGGTGTAACTCCTTGGTTGGAGTCCAAATATGCGATACAATATCATTTAAAAGCTTGAAATCAACTAGGGTTCGAAACTTAAGAGTTTCGTTTCAAAAAGATCAAGTAAATGAAACTCATTTAGATAGGGTTCATGTTACGTATCAAACTCTAGAAAATTCATACTCGTTCTTTTAGTTTTGGCAATGAAATGATTAAAACTTTTGAATTCCCATTTGAGTCGAAAAGACGAGGAAAACGTATTTCTATTGGTCGCTATTTTCATTTTTCTCAAGAGTATGAGTTTCGGCCAAATTCCAACTTATATACCTCTACAAAAGAAGACTCGAATACTTTAGGCAAATCAAGTTCAATTCATCGTCAAATCTTTACTCAAGTTGCAAGTACACATTCCTAACCCTCGAGTGAAAATTTGGACGGCATGCCCTTTGTATTTAGCTATTTTCCAGCCATTTATGGCTTCATTATTTTCCTCAACTCAGCCCCAAAGTCACACATAAGCAATGTTAACACAATATGTGACAACCCCACCTCCCCCTAGGGCTCACCCTAGGGTTTGGCGAGTCGCCTGCCCAACTCTCGCCAGGACTCACTCACTAGGGCTCGAGAAAGAAAACGTACATCCATTTCTAGTAAATACCGCAACAAGTTCAAACTTAATAAATATACATTGATGATCAAATCCATATACAAGACTCTACACACCTTAATTTAAACAACTCGAGTACAACAAACTCTAGTTAGGTGCTAGCGCGAGTACAACTTCAAAATTTAAAACATCTAGACTACGCTAGTCTGTATAACTCTCGCGCCACGCTCGTACCCCCTGTAAGGAAAACAAAACTAACGGAGTGAGCTAAAGCTCAGTGAGGTTCCAAATATCAAACTGTTCATCAAATAACGTAGAAAGAGCACAATAGCGAAATAGCGAGCAAAACAAGCCAAGAAATGAGTAATAACACTTTATATAGCCAACGACAAATATTCCGCATTTCACATATAAGGATACAGTTGCTTTTATAACGGCTCCACCATAGCTTGATCGATTGGTAGTTGACACTCCGTCAACTTTCAAGTAAGGTAATTAATCCAGTAGAACACCACTTAACTCCAATCTCCGTCCACCGACCAAACCCCTTACCGGGCCCGAACTCCACAATAAACACTGGTAGTAATACTCGAGTATACCGATTAGTCGAGGAGGTAGCACTCCACCCGACAACACTAACTACCCAGGGTTCGTTATCTAATCGACCAAACCCTTGCCGGCTCGACTCGATTAACTAGCCACAGGGTTTCTGGAATTCCAGATAAATCACAATTCATATGCACGTATATCATTTAAATGGAAATCACAGATCGAGAACAAGTCATATTAGGGCAAGTGCGATAAAGTACACGCTTGCCCTCTCAATCCACTCATATAACATGTAAGCATCTCATTCAAGTATTAAATACAAGTATCAAGTGCAATTAGGTATTTGGAAGCACTCACCAAAAGATGCAGTGCTTTTAGTGATCACGTCCAGGTAATACTCCTGGCTTGGAGTCCAAATCTGCGATAAAATATCGTTTAAGAGATTTGAAAATCGATTAAGGTTCGAAACTTAGACGTTTCGTTTAACGAGAATCAAAAAACTGAAATTCATTTGGAGCATATACGTAAAACTCTTGCTCGCTATACACACTGCGAAACTTGGTAGAAATTCTACTTTGAAATACCATTTAAATCGAAGGAACGAGGAAAAGATATTCTATTAGGTGTAAATTTCATTTTTCCAAGGGTACACGTTTTGGCCGAATTTCAACTTATATACCTCCACAAAAAGGAACTCGAATAACCTAGGCAAATCGAGTTAGATTCATCCTCAAGGCTTTAGTCAAGGCGAGCGTAGTTCTACTTAACCTTCGCGTGCCAATTTGGGCGGCACGCCCTTTGTGTTTACCAATTTTTCCAGCCATTTATGGCTTCTTTCTTTCCTTAATTCAGCCCCACAATAATACAGAAGTAATGATACTAACATAGCCCTTCCAATAAGCTCCAAAATCACCCAAATACAATACAAGTGCAATAGTATAATCGGAAATCAATTTTGAAGACACAAACTGAACGGCAGATTTGATATCCCGTAGCATTTTAGTCATAACTGGAGTTACGTTTATCGAATCAGGGTGAATATTATACCGTTTCGAAGCTAAGACAGAGGGAAACAACTTTCATGAAGGCCACGTAACCTAATTTATAGTTTATCTAAGTCGAATTGCAATTCCAAGATCCAAAAGTTCGTAATCAGTCTAGTTGTCAGCACTGACTTTAACGGGCGATAACTCAGATTACACAACTCCGTTTGGGGTGTTTTCAGAGGCGTTGGAAAGATAAAATACAGGGATACAAGTTTTGTGTTTTGACCAAAAGCTAATTGGATGTGAATCAGGGTGAAAAACGCAACCCAAACTGGTGAATTCACAAAACTGTGTACGAATTGCAGCTTGGGGCAGTAAGGGTATTTCAGTCATTTCACATCCTACCGTACTCCGATTGAGCTGAAATTTTACAGACATCTATAAACCATCATTTCCTACAACTTTCATGTTTTGGGTTAAGCATAATTTGGCCTCCATCATGGCCGAATAAAACTGGGCAGAACAGGGCATCATGGAAGTTCAAATCTGAAATTTTATGAATTCATAGTGCAACCTTCACTTTTCTAACTTGAATCATTACTTCAACCTCCAAAACAAGATTATAAACACCATATACCATCTAAATAACAGGATTTATGATTGAAAAACTCCAAAACCCTAACTCAAATAAAGACCCTAACTCAAACAAGAACCACCATAAGTCTCAAAACCATGGGAATAACTATCATTAGCCACAAATATAGGTTGTTCTACAAAATTAGGCAAGGTTAGAGAAGCAATAAAAGAAGAGAGCTTTAATACCTCTTTAAGATGCTTACAAGTGCAAATCCTTCACCTTTCCTTTCAAAATTTTGCCACACAAAACTTTAATCTTCCCTAAAGAGCAACTTATATGGAGTAGTTTGCAAAATTTCTGGTTGGAGTTCAAGATTGAAGCAAGAAAGGATGGTGCAAGATGAAGTCTTTCCTCTCTTCTCTCTCCCTCAAGAATCGGCCAAGCAAGGGTTAAAATGCAGAAAATTGGGTCAAATGTGTGTTTTAGGAAAGTTAAACAAGTTGGTCAAAGTCCAACTTCCAAAGGTGTGATGACACTTGTTTTTTCTTTTCTAGATTTTTCTCTCATTTCTTTTGGTCAAATGTTGTGGCTGATTTGAGAGATATTTTTAGGGTTAATTATCTGAAATAAAGTGAGAAGATTAAGGTAGTAAAGTAGTGTTCAAGTGGTGTACTCACTCGGTAACAAACGGTGCACGTCGGTTCAAGCCGATTTTCCTTAACTCGCGCGTACTAGGGTTTTAACTTCTAATTCACTAACTTATTATTATCACTTCTAATCACACATTTAATATCATCTAGAATGTACTCTTAATCACTAAATCTAGTATACGCTTCGTACCGATTACTCACACCACAAAAAAAACATAAAACCCTAGTTTGTCGTAACGGTGAAAGTAAAACGAAAAACTCTTGGTTCTAAGATTATTTGTGGCTATTTGGGAAGTGAGTGTGTAGTAAACCTATTGTAAAGTAATAATTTGCAAATTAAAGGGAATTTGAAGGAAAATATAAGGGATTTACGCGTCCTCACACAATAGCCCTTCAACTAGGCTCAATGTCATTCAATTACAAAACAATACTAGTAATGCGACCGGAAACCAAGTTTAAGGAAAAATAACAAAACAGCAGGTTTGACGTCTCTTGGTGTTTCGGTCACAACTGAAGCTATGCTTATCGGATTGGGGTACACTATATACCGTTTCGAAGCTAAGACAGAGAAATACAAGTCTTATGAAGACATTGATGGCCATTTCGTTCATTTTCAAGGTCAAAAGGTGCAATCTCAGAGAAAACAGAAAACTGTCCGTGAAACAGTGCATTTGGCAGTCAGGGGTAATTTTGTTATTTCACCCACTACAGTGCTCAGATTGAGTCGAAATTTTACAGGAAGCTACATAACTCGATTCCCTACAACTTTCATGTTTTGACCTAGGTCTGATTCGGCCTCTAATATGGACGAATTAAACAGGTCAGAACAGAACAACTTGGTTTCAAATTTCTGGAATTTGGACTTTTACTCTAGAAATTCATATCTAACAAGTACTCTATCAACAAAACCCTCAAGTATTAGCTCAATAACATCCATTGATAGGTAGATAACCATAATCAAGGCTGAAAATGTAAATCCTAGCTAACATTCCACATAATCATCCAAAACTAGGAATTCAACCATCAAAATCCAATATTAAGAACTTTTATCCAATAAAATGCAAGATAAGAGAGAGAAGAAGAGTTTCTTAGCTTAATACCTTCAAACCTCAAGGAAATACACAAAATCAAGGCTGCCCATGCAAAAATCACTCCACCCAAAACTTCCTTGTCACCTTCTTGCAAGTTTAATCGGTTTAGTTCGGTTGATTTCACTCAAACAAGGTAAAATCTAAGGTTGGAGTTGAGGTTTGTTTTCTCTCTTTCCCTCTCCAACATTTCAGCCATGCTAGTAGGAAATGAAGCAAAATTGGCCAAGAAGAAAGATAAGAAGAAAGAAACTTGTCTTAGTCAAACAACCGTTGGATTGCCGACACTTGTCGCTCAAGATCTTTCTTTGTTTTTGTTTTCTTTCCTTCCTTTTCCTTAGTCAATAATGGTGGCTGACTTATGGGTTAATTAAGGGCTGATTAGCTCAATTAAAAACAAGAAGATTAAGGTAATAAAGTAATGTTCAAATGGTGCACTCAATCGGGTAGCAAACGGTGCACGTCGGTTCAAGCCGATTTTCCTTAACTCGCGCGTACTAGGGTTTTTACTTATGGTTCACTCATTTATTATTAACACTTCTAATCACACACTTTTTCTTACCTAAAACTCACTTTTAACCACCAAATTTAGTACACACACCTCACCAAGTGATCACACGGCCAAAATGCACCAAAAACACACCAAAAACCCTAGTATGCACAAAAACCCCTAACTTATGCCATTCCTTTAGAAAAATCATAACTTGAATTATAGATATAAAAAATTCATACAACTTGACATGTTAAAAACTAGACTTCAAATACTAATAATCTTTAGAAAACACCTCAAAGAAATTCAGCTCATAAGTTGGTCCAAATTGAGCCATAAGCTACTACAACATTCCTATGTTTACTTGTGCAAGGCAGAATTTTCAGTCAACTTTGCCAATTTTCTGGAATTTATAGAGATTGAATCAAACTCTAAATTTTACCCCGTACGAATATGTATGAGTCTAGTTTCAAACGCAACAAACGGAACTCAATTCCGACTTTCCTATACGAAGTTATAGCCAATTTCCCAAAGCTGCGCAGAGCCTCCTGCGAAAATTTCTAGATTTTCTAACAACTTGAGATTATGAAACTTTTCTTAACAAAATTCATTCCCTTGACTCAAATTCAACCATTAAAGCAACCAACAATCAAAGGTAAGTGAGTTCACATAAGGGTTATAAAGACAAGTGAAATTTCGGGGTCTCACAATGGTCCTTGAGGTTCAAGCGGCATGTTCATACTAACCGGCGGATAATTTTGGGGAATTTGAGTGTGAGAAGGATTGGTTTGGATGTTGGGTGCATAGCTAGGTGGTGGGCCGTGGGTGGCATAGGTGAAAGTTTCCTCGGGTGGATTTATGACATGCGAAGTGATAGAGGTTTTAGTATAGGGTAAAAGTATTGGTTGTGTGTCAGGTTGACTAACAGGTAAAGGCTCAGGTTGACCACAGCTACCGCTATCACTCGCCGTTGTGCGGTCATTTCCATACTCAGCTCAGTGAATCTATTTAGCACTTCGCTCAGTTGAGCTCCCAGATTTGCCAAGGCAGTTGATGATGTCGTCACAGGCCTGTTGGACGATTCCGGGTGTGTACTCATGTTTACACCAGTTCTTGAAGCTCGGCTACGCGATCGGGTAATGATGGGATTTCGTCGTGTAGCTATGTTTGCAGTTACCTGTTAGTAGAGGAAAAAAATCGGCTCAGGAATGGATTTTTGTATCAAATTGCTGTAATTTATTAAAAAAAAGAAAAAAGATGTGAGTTAGTAAATATTTAAACCATTTTGATGCATGTCCTATGGGGAGCCCTTTTTACGCCAAGGGTTGGTCTAGTATGATGCAATACCTTCGGGGTAAAATCCCAATTTCAAACCTGTAAGTGAATGAAAAAGAAGAAATTCTCATTAACATTGATAAGTTCAATCCTTCTTTACAATCTCATTGATAGTTCGACTGACCATTTTTACAAAGTCCTCATGCCTTGCTAATCTAGTGTGTTGAGATTCCCTAGAACTCCCTATATTAAGCTTCCGAATCTCATGTTGGATTTTGTCAAAGGCGTCCCATGCTTTCTCCAACTTCTCAGTTTTCTTTGCCTATCTCTTTAATTGTGATCGAGCGTCCTCCAAAGCTTGGTCGGCCACTATAATATGCAATTGGTGATCCTTCAACTCTTTCTTTAGTTTCTCATTTTGCTCTTCAAGACTAATGGAGACAGACGTCGACCTTTCTCTTCTTTGTGCCATTATCATTTTGTTCCATTCATTGTATTCCAAAGTGACCCTAGGCTCTACTTTATTCACTTGATCTAGGTGCAGGTTGTCTAGACTACGAAGATTCCCCCAAGCCTCCAATACCATGCTTCGGCGTTCGGCAACGGTGTTGAGTCTGATTTTCTCAATTCCTTGTACTATCGGGACCCTCTGTGGATACCCAAACTGCCTCATAACTCGTTGCAGAACATACGAAATCAACCCATTAATGCCTGCTAGAGGGATAAAACCATGTTGTGTAGTTGTGAAGGCCACATCCTAACCCTTGTCCAATCAAGAACCCATTGTATTTTATCCGGTGTCAAATTTTCGAACTCTTGAACAAAGCGACTCGGAGATACTATTCGGTAGTAACCCTTAACCCTTTCTCAGTGTGTTTCAACCCAATTCTCTGTTGGAAGGCATGATCCTAAGGGATTGAGTATTCTCTTTGATAAATGCTCCATTACCCACATTTGAAGTACCAAATTTGATGCATAAAAGAATCTTCTTTTCTCTCGACACTCGGTAATAGCAGTGAAGATATCGGCGATGATAACAGGTACCAAAGTGGGGGTTGCTCCATTGATTCCTAGAAACAAACTTTGAATCATGTTAATGGTTGAGAACGTGATTTTCCCATGTTTTTGAGGAAACAATAACAGATTAATTAGAGCTAGTCCAAAGGCTTGCACTCGCTTCTCCTCCCATTGTTCTCTGCTAATGAAGAAGTCATCAGGGAATTGATCATAAGATTCCCTTTCCCCAAACCACTTGTACAGGAGGCCTAACAGGCACGATTTTGCATCGGGATGTTGATCCATACTATTTTGCTTCAGTCCTAAAAACCTATAAAACTGTTCCCTTGTTCCATTAGTTGGATATACCATGGGATGACCTTTCCCTGGTATTTGTAAAAGTCCTTCTATTTCCTCCAAGGTCAACGTCAACTCACATCCATTAAACCGAAAAATTGAACCCTCCGGATCCCAATATTCAAGTAGATCTTGGATAATTGCCATATTGGGCGTCACGTTTAGGAGATTTGGTAGATGCCCCATATATTTAAATAATCCTTTAACCTCATGTGACATATTATTTTTCCATTCTGTCAGTTCCCTAGGTATTTGGTTTAGCATTCTGCATGGAGCCATCTGAAAAGAAATTTCCTTTTTAGTACCTTACCTTGGGATTTTACCCCTTAGGCAATACAAAAATTATAAACATGCAAGTCTCATTGGATTAAATATCCGAGACACATGGTGGATTATTCCTAACATGGGATTCCTTATGCGGCATTCCCTTCTAAGGTTTATGCATGATGTCAGTTTATTAAAGCGATAAAATACGCAATTTAATGAAAACATGACCTAAAGGAACCCTTTGTATGCCAGGGTAGGCCTAAAATGATATGCAATTATTAATCTATAAATGCAATACATCGAAATCTTTAAACGTGCAATAGCCTATCTAAGAAGGTAGGCTCTATAAAGAGGATCATGCTAGATCTCTTACTCCTAACGTTTGTGAATGCAAAAAACAAGAAAACTAAGAAATGTTAGTTCAACATATAACACGTTGTGGCAATTAAATGATACAAAAAGCAATAGGAAAATAAGAAAAAAGAGGTGGAGTCCCTCCCCTCGTGCCTAATGTTCCTAGTTGGGTAAGGTTGACTTTAATCTAGGTAATTTCTATCATGGATGCATGAGGTTTGGCTTACTAATGCATTCTAGACTCGATCAGGCTTTAGGCTCCCAAGCCTTCAGACCAAAAGGCGAAGGGTCATCAATCCCAGGGCCTTCGGTCGGTGGCTCGAGTGATCCCTTAGATATCGCTATGGGCGCAGAGCACACCATCCGCCTACCTAAGGCAATCAATCATAATCCTAAAGGGAGATGTGGGATGGCGCCCACGAAAAAGAAAAAATTGGGTAAAAAGTAATGCATGCACGTATGAAGTGCTTTTCTTTTGAGGGGAGGGATTATGATACCATCAAATGCGGTCGACGGTTCTAGGGTAGCTACGCCCCATAGTACTTTGGAAGTAATTTCCAACGGTACCAAGTTTTCCAACTTTGGACTTGTAATGAGTGAGATACGATTTTTCAAAAATCTCATATCAAAACTGAAATTTTCGAAAACTTAAGGAAATGGAGTTTTTCGAATTCTCCTTTTCCCCTCGATATCACTTGAATGTTTTACACTTGATTTCAAAGGTGAAAACTTGATTTTCTCTTGTGCTCTAAAAACCTGCCTTTGAGCCTCGATTTACGAATAAATAGGGCTCATTTTCATGAAATTTCCTTAGATTGTACAAGTGTAACAATCTTCCTTGATAATTGGGGTTTATGAGTGATAGATTATTATTAATTTGCTCAGGCACTCACGAGGACCTTCAAGAGGATCCCACGGTGAACGCTTGAACTTCGAGTGACATTCCTTCTTGTTTACTTGGTGAGTGTCAAGTGCATGATTACTTGAACTCCTATGAACTTGATACATGCTTACTTGTTATTCATGACTTGAGATTTTGAAAATGGAGTCGAGTGTGTACTTTATCGCACTCGTTCTCATTTGGAATGAATAACTCATGCTTGAAATTATCAAATGCTTGAATAACATGAACTAGTATGCTATGGCTGCATACGTCGCTGGAGTGAATCTCCTTGACTCGCAAATGTACATGGGGGACTCCCAAATCTCACTGGCTAACCTTGGACTCGAGCCGGCATGGGCTTGGTCGGGCTCCTTCCATGAGAAAACAAAAGCTTGATCTATTAAGAGGTCTTACTTGGCATACTCGAGCAGTATCGCCTCAAACAAATGACAGGCGGGCCCGATACAGGGGTATGTAAGATGAAAGGGGACATGATAAGTGAAGTTCTACGGACTAAACCAACCCGATTGACGGAGTGTCAATTCGTGGAGGTTCTGGATCGCGCAAGTGGAAAATAGCTCCTCAGAGCTCCTATATCCTTAAATTATTTCTGTTTAATTTTCTCGCTCGAATTGTTATTTATTGAAATATTATTGCTCTACTTGTTAAATTGGGATTGCTACTTGGACTATGTGCTTGCATGTGTGTTCTTGGCCTCACGAGCGTTTTGCTCACCCTGTAGATTTGTTTTCCTTAACAGGAATGGTTGGAGTGAACTCGGAGAAACCCCTTTTGAATGTACTTTGTATTAGGGTTTCAATGTACATGGCTAGACTCTGGATTATTGTAAATCTGGGATTTGATGTAACTTTTGGGAATCTAATATAAGATTTGGACGATTGATGCATTTTGTACTCGTGGTATACTATTGAATATTGGTCATGGAAGCAACTTTCTTTATTAGACTTGTATTATTGGTTAATTATAGTTAATCTTGAATCGTGATTGCCTTGAATCTTGGCAAGAGTTGGGCAGGAGTCCCGCGGATACCCTCTGGTTCGCCTTAGGGAGAAGTGGGGGCGTCACAGTTGGTATCAGAGCACTAGATTAGAGATCTATATGGGAGACCTACTAGATACTCTACCCTTAAGACCTGAGACAGAATGACTTTGTCATATTTCAAGTGATACTTGGGCAAGTTAGTGACTAAGTTAGGCATGCCGTAAGTAACATTCGTGCGAGCTAATGATTAAGTTTCTATCCCGAAAAGTGTAATTGTTTTGCAGGGATGGAAAATTGAAATAGGGACCCCGCAGCTAATAGGAATGGCCATGCGAATGGTCATGTAGAGCCTCTTAGGCCTATTTACTGCCGAGGTCTAGATGGGGGAGCTCGTGTACGCTACTCGCCTGCCAATAGGTACCCTCGGTGTTCGTGTAGGTTGACTTTTGCCTACCCGAACCACCTCGTACTTGCTTTGGACGACGAGCGTCGTCAGTTGGTGAACGCCAACCTAGAGTTACAGGCAGACGTGGATGAGCTTAGACAGATGGTTAGTGCTCAGGGTGAGAGGATCGCTGAGCTTGAGGAGGTAGTGGAGGGCGAGGTGGCTACTGCTGCAGTTACACGTGAGGAGCTCCAAAGGACTGGGGCTCGACTCACTAGATTAGGTGAGGAGATCCGTGATAAGGCTTCCGGGATCCTGGCTGATGATACTAGACTAGTAGATGAGGTGATGGATGTAGTCCCGAGCTCTGATCAGGAGGAGGATCCTGAGAAGGAGATTCCGTCTGGTAGTCCTACTGTGGACTAGGCTCCTAGTGATTGACTCTTTTGACCCTTTTGATTGATGTAGCTAGGATTAGCTGGGGTGATGCGAGTGTTGAGGCCATTGTATTTTGCATGACTGTGTGGCCTACTTTTGAGGCACTTGCTTTTACTTTAGTCTTCTATGACTAAAAGTACTCTTGTGACACTTGCGTGCTATATTTTTGTGATCGCCCCCTGACTTGCTAATTGTATGAACTTGAAGTGTTAATGAATGTAAATTATTGTTATTTCCAATGTTTTCTTGATTGGTTCTTGTTTCGATCTTTTCTTGCATAATTGATATATTTCTTGCGCTAGGCACGTTTAGAATAATGGAATAGACTTGAAGCCAATTAAGTTACCGTATGACTTGGAGGTTAAAACGCCTACTGGGGACCAAAGTGTAATCTCTAACTTGATGTATAGAGATTGTGAAATCTGGATTGGGGAACGAAAACTATTGGCAGATTTAATAGGTTTAGCGATTAAGGGATATGATGTGATCCTAGGAATGGATTGGCTAGCCCGTTATAATGCCCAATTGAACTGCAGGACAAAGATAGTAGAATTGTGTATTCCGGGACAGGCAACCTTGAAACTGGACGTACGGGGTAGATTAGCCTCATCTGCACTTATCTCAAGAATCCGAGCTAGAAAAATGTTAAGTAAAGGAGTTCAGGGATATTTGGCTTTTCTAATCAACACCCCTAGTGATAAGGTGAGATTGGAGGACATGCCTGTAGTAAAAGATTATCCGGATGTTTTTCCTGAGGAGTTAGAGTCTTTACCCCCGGAAAGGGAAATAGCTTTTAAGATTGATATGATTCCGGGAGTAGCACCTATCTCTAAGACGCCATATCGGATGGCTCCAGCCGAATTGAAGGAATTGAAATTACAACTACAGGACTTGTGGAACGGGACTTTATAAAAGAGAGTGACTCACCTTGGGGAGCCCCAGTCTTATTTGTTAAGAAGAAAGATGGGAGTCTAAAGTTGTGTATAAATTACCGAGGCTTGAATGATGTTACCATTAAGAATAAGTACCCGTTGCCCCACATTGATGAATTATTTGACCAATTGCAAGGGGCGGTAGTATTCTCCAAGTTGGATTTGAGACAGGGTTATTATCAATTGAGAATTTTGGAGAAAGATATATCCAAAACTGCTTTTAACTCGAGGTATGGACACTTTGAGTTTGCAGTAATGCCATTTGGATTGACAAATGCACCTGCTGCTTTTATGGACTTAATGCACGGGGTCTTTAAGCCTTATCTGGACCAATTTGTGGTGGTATTTATTGATAATATTTTAGTGTACTCTAAGAATGTGAAAGATCATGAGAAACACTTGGGAATTGTTTTGCAAACTTTGAGGGAACACCAATTGCATGCTAAGTTTAGCAAGTGTGAATTTTGGTTAAAAGAAATGACTTTATTAGGGCACATAATTTCTAAGAATGGGATAAAAGTGGATCCAACCAAAGTTGAAGCTGTTTCAAAGTGGAAACGACCGGAAAACCCTACTGAGATTCGAAGTTTCATAGGACTAGCAGGGTATAATCGAAGATTTATCCAAGATTTTTCTAGAATTGCTGGACCCATGACTGAGTTGACCAAGAAAAATGGGAAGTTTATTTGGAGCCCTAAGTGTGAAGAGAGTTTCCAGGAGTTGAAAAGACGTTTGACAAGAGTGCCTGTGTTAGCTCTGCCGAATGGGAAGGATAGTTTTGTGGTCTATACAGATGCTTCTAAAGAAGGCTTGGGATGTGTTTTAATGCAAAATGACAAAGTAATAGCTTATGCCTCTAGGAAATTGAAACCGCATGAAGGAAATTATCCCACTCATGATTTGGAGTTTGCAGCTGTAGTGTTTGCTTTGAAGAAATGGAGATATTACCTGTATGGAGTGACATTTGAGGTTTTTACTGACCACAAAAGCCTTAAGTATTTGTTTTCTCAAAAAGAACTGAATTTGAGGCAACGTAGATGGATGGAATTTTTGGAGGACTATGATTGTACGATAAAATACCATCCAGAGAAGGCCAATGTAGTGGCCGATACTTTGAGTCATCAAGTACAAGTGGCCGGATTGATGATTAAGGAATTACACTTGTTGGAGGAAGTTAGTTATTGGAATTCTAGACCTGAGCCGAGAAAAGTAATTTTGGGAAATATTGTAGTGAATTCTATTCTATTGGAACGTATCAAGGAATCTCAAGAAAAGGACCCTGAAGTGCAAAAATGGGTGGAGAAAGTCAAAAAGGGAGAAAAGTCGGATTTTAACTTGGTATTTTGAAGTTTCGGAATCGGATAGTAGTACCAAAAGATGAGGGACTTAAGAAGGAAATTTTGGAAGAGGCACACTGATCGAAATTTACGGTGCACCCAGGAGGGAATAAAATGTACCAAAATTTGAAGAGTTTGTATTGGTGAGAGAGCATGAAAAAGGAAATTGCTCAATTTGTCCAAACTTGTTTGACTTGTCAGCAAGTAAAAGCTGAATATCAAAAACCATCGGGACTTTTGCAACCTTTAGAGATATCTGAGTGGAAGTGGGAGAATATCACTATGGATTTTGTATCAGGGTTATCAAGGACACAAAGAGGCCACGATGCTATTTGGGTAATAGTGGATAGACTGACAAAATCGGCTCATTTTCTGCCGATCAACATGAAATACCCATTGGAGAAATTAGCTAAGTTGTACTTGGATGAGATTATCAGGTTACATGGGATACTTGTGAGTATAGTGTCCGATAGAGATCCGAGATTTGTTTCAAGGTTCTGGCAAAAGATGCAAGAGGTGTTGGGGACTAAATTGAATTTTAGTACTACTTGCCATCCCCAGACCGATGGACTGTTTGAGAGAACAATTCAAACCCTTGAGGACATGTGTTTTGGATTTTGGGGAGAGTTGGAACAAGTATTTGACACTGGTAGAATTTGCCTATAACAATAGCTTCCATTCTTCTATTCAAATAGCTCCGTATGAAGCACTTTATGGTCGGAAGTGTAGATCTCCGATTTGTTGGGATGAAATAGGTGAATGTAAGATCTTAGACCCGACTACAATACCTTGGATTGAGGAAACCAATGAGAAAGTGAAGCTGGTACACCAGAGGATTCAGACCGCTCAAAGTCGTCAGAAGAGTTACGCAGATAATCGGAGAAAGGACTTAGAATTTGCGGTTGGAGATCAAATATTTCTTAAGATTACACCTCTAAAAGCAAGTTTAATGTCTGGGAAAGGAAAGAAGTTACAACCGAGGTTTGTAGGGCCTTATAAGGTTACCCAATGTGTAGGAAATGTGGCCTATAAGTTGGAATTGCCACCGAGTTTGTCTCGGATTTCATAACGTGTTCCATGTGTCTATACTTAAGAAATACCATCCAGACCCTTCTCACAATTTTGCAACCGGAAAGTATTGAGATCGATGAGACCTTAACCTATGAGGAGAAACCGGGTAAAGCTTCTGGATAGGAAGGTGAAGGAATTACGAAATAAGCGGATACCATTGGGTAAAAGTTCTTTGGAGGAATCATGGAATAGAGGAAGCAACCTGGGAGATTGAAGAAGCAATTCAAGGAAAGTATCCAGATCTGTTCGCCAATCAAGGTAATTTTGAGGACGAAATTTTCTTAAAGAGGAGAGGATGTGAGGACTCGCAAATTTTCTTATTTTAAACTCCTAATTCTAACTTATTTAATTATTTATTTGGCCAATTGTCCTGAATATTATTTCTAACCCTTTTTAGACCTAATTACATGGGTCTATAGCTTAGTTATATTTTTTAAAGTTACTTGTTTCAAAATTTAATTTTTGAAAGTTCGTTAAGTGTGAATAGTGAATGCGCCGTTTGGAAATAATAATCGATTCGAGAATACAATAAACTTGGAAAATTGGAGACTTGTACATTAGTCTTAAAATGGTTATTTTTAAGTTTATATACTCAAGTGATAGTTAGTTATACTATCGTTATAAGAATTTCTTAGAGATTTCGCGTTATCGCGCACAAGTTGGAAGTTCGCGTTTTCGCGCGCGCGACTAATTGGAGGATTTTAGAAATTATTTCTGGACTATTAACAGTGAATAATATTAGTGTTAAAGTAACTGCATTTAGAGGTATAATGCACAAGTGAAACAAACTCGAGAGGAATCGAGCACGAAACGCACGCATGTGCGCGCGGGGAGAGAGTTGACTTTTGAGGCATTTCTTAGCCATACATTTTTAGCTTCTCAAGGAAGCTTCATTGCAACACAAAACTCTCTCTCTCTTGTCCAAGAACAGCCGGCCATCAAGAGAAGAAAAACCACCCAAGCTCTCAAATTTCTTCATCAAACCTCCACCAAATCACACCAAAATTCAACCACACTTTGCTAAGCACTTGGAGATTACATCAAGCTAGGAAGAGAGCTTGCTTTCCACGGTTTTTTTTAGCTATCAAGGGCCGAAATTTCTGCTTGAGTCACCAAAAAAGGTAACCCACGATCAACCCTTTCAATTCTTGGTTTATAGAAGATATCTTGCACTTATGAGTTCATGGTTTCATGTGGGTAGCTTTGTTTATGTTGGAAATTGTTGTGTGGGCTCTATGAACTCCTACTATGGCTTGATGGACTGATTTGTGGTGTTTTGAAGTTGCTTAATGTTGGTTTAGTGCTTAAATTAGTAGAAATAAAGTGAGATTATGAAGGATAGCTCAAGGAGGTGAAGGGGAGAATTTTCCGTTTCTGCCCCTGTGATGTCCGTGGGCCTTAGGGCAATTTTTGTGGTTCTAATGACTTGGTTATGATTTATACATGTTGTGTGGGATGTTGTAGAAAGTTTCATTAAAAAATTTCATGATTTTGGTGGCCAAATGATGTGTTTTCGGAAGTCAGCAAAACTGGAAAATTTTCCCGTAACTGCTTTGGCAGTGTTTTTGTTTTGGCTATAACTTTTTGCTCCGACGTCTAAATCGAGTGCCGTTTTATGGCACTGGAAAACTAGACATTCCCATATTTCTAACGGTATAAAATACACATTCTGATTCCACCTGAGTGATCCGTACCAACCTTGTACAGTTGACTGTTCTGTTTCTCATCTGCACTGAGAGCTCTGTTTTGAGCAGCGAATTGATGCTCAAATATGAGCTAGCTGTGGACCGATTTTGAAAAATGATTCCTTCTAAGAAATTGTAGCTTTATGAATCTAGTTTTCATGCCACTAACCACGCTCAATTCCAAGTTGAATTGAGTGAGTTGTGGCCGAAGTCCGAAACTGACTTAATGATTTGAACCCTCTCTTTGACGAGTAAATGTCTAAACCGTGATTGGGACTTGTTTTGAAAATTCTTGGTGTTAATCACCTACCAAACGTAATTTGGATATTTCTTATACCTTGTTTTCATAAATGAATCAGTGTTTGAGAAATTTCATTGGCCAAAATGTGGTTGCGAAGCGGAAGCTATCTTAGGATCTTAGAGGACACATTGACAATGGACGGAATTGAACCCAAACTTGGACCACTCAAGAGCGGATTCAACGGTAAAGGACGCCACAATCAAGTGTGTTTGCTTGATTGATAAGTCGAGAAACAACCTAGGAACCACGCTAGGGTGTTCAAACTAGCTTTCACAAGCTAAAGGAATTTGCCCTTAATGGAAGACGAAATTCTGAATTTTATTAAAAATATCGCAAAACTGAATGTAAATAATGACTTGAGGCTATTTATAGCCTTGACTAAACCCTAATAAAGCTTGGACCCCCGTATAGCTCAGCGGCCCACATTGCCGTTTGGAGCTTGAACACTTGCATCTTCAATTGTAAGCAACACTTTAGTAGTCTTGCAAGGATCTTCCAACTCAATTCCTTCAATTGGCGGTTTCTCTTGGGCTTGGACGGCATGAACCAAGGCTTGAAGCGATTCCTTGAATTTTTTAGCTCGTGCTCGTGTCACTGGGCCTTGGGGCACCTTCACAGGGTCTACCTGAGCACCATGGGCCTCGTGCTCAACCGCATCATTCCCCTCCTCTTGAAGAGGATTTGCCCTCAAATCATGCTCGTCCCCTGCAAGAAACGGACTTAGATCAGCAACATTGAATGTAGCACTAACATTATACTCACCAGGCAGATCTAAGCGGTATGCATTGTCGTTGATGCGCTCAATGACTTGAAAAGGCCCATCTCCTCTTGGTGACAGCTTGCTTTGTCGTTGTTTTGGGAATCTCTCCTTGCGCAAGTGTAACCAGACCTAGTCACCAGGTTCAAAGACAAGCTTGCGCCTATGCTTGTTCGCTTGTTGGACATATTGGGCCGTCCTCCTCTCGATATTGGCACGAACCTTGTCATGTAATGATCTCACGAACTCAGCTTTCTTCGTGCCATCTAAGTTCACATGCTCAGAAGAAGGTAATGGCAACAAGTCTAAGGTAGTTAAGGGGTTAAAACCATACACAACTTCAAAAGGTGAGAATTGTGTAGCACTATGCACAGCCCTATTGTATGCGAACTCAACATGAGGTAGACACTCCTCCCATGACTTGAGATTTTTCTTTATGATTGCACGTAGGAGTGTGGATAAGGTCCTATTAACTACCTCAGTTTGTCCATCCGTTTGAGGATGACTAGAGGTAGAGAACAATAGTTTAGTTCCCAACCGGCCCCATAAGGACTTCCAAAAATAGCTCAAAAACTTGACATCTCTATCAGACACTATAGTCCTAGGTATGCCATGCAAACGAACAACCTCTTTAAAGAATAAGTCAGCAATGTGTAAAGCATCATCCGTTTTATGACATGCAATAAAGTGAGCCATTTTGGAGAACCTATCTACGACGACAAATATAGAGTCATGGCCACGCTTAGAACGAGGTAAACCAAGCACGAAATCCATGGAAATATCAACCCAAGGTTGGTGAGGTATGGGTAAAGGAGTATACAAACCGTTTGGATTGATCTGAGACTTAGCTTTGTGGCACACACCACATCTTTCAACAATCCTCTCCACATCCTTACGCATGCGAGGCCAATGGAAGTGTTCCTGCAACACAGCTAATGTCTTGGTGACACCAAAGTGTCCCATTAGTCCACCACTATGTGACTCATGAACAAGTAAGTCACGTATGGACCCTCGGGGAATGCACAACTTGGTAAGATAAAATAAGAACCCATCATGCACAAAGAATTTTTCAAAGTCAGATTTTCCCCAATTCGCATAAGCATTTGAAAAGTCCAAGTCATCCTTGTATAACTCCTTCATGAGCTCGAAGCCTAGGAGTTTAGCATCTAAAGCAGTGAGCAAAATATGTCTACGAGATAAAGCGTCAGCCACTGAAAGGACTCGATGAAGGCTACCCATCGGGCATGCCTTTTACTCAGCTTTTGTTGTCCCTTGAGGTGCTTGAGGGACTTATGATCGGTTGTGATGACGAATTCCCTTGCGTGTAGGTAGTGTTGCCAAGTCTCCAAGGCGCGTACAAGGGCAAGCAACTCCTTGTCATAGGTTGAGTAGTTGAGAGCTGCGCCATTCAAATTCTCACCGAAGTAGGTTGTTCCTCTAAGCTTCGACTATAAATGAGAATATCGTCAAAGTAGACAACTACAAATTTTCCCAAAAAAGGTCTCAAGACATGGTTCATTAAACGCATGAAGGTACTAGGTACATTAGTTAAGCCAAAAGGCATCACTAACCACTCGTATAGACCATGTTTAGTTTTGAAAGCGGTTTTTCCACTCATCACCTTTGTGAGAACCCGAAAATTTTCACATTTTTGAAGTATTATTTTATTTCCTTGCCTACATTTTTATACTGTCCTTGAAAATATTAAATTTTCTATACATTTTACAAGTGAGTGCAATTTTTTTTAAATCATTTTCCTGGTATAAGTTAGTGTACAATTGTTTGGAGTACAGTATTAGACGTGGGACTCGCTAGTGCGATAAAGTTTTGCCGATTAGGTGATGAAGTATTAAGTGATTTTATTTTCCATGATGCTAGGAAATGATTAGAGGTTAGCTAGATAGATGAATCATTGGGGAAGAGAAGATAAGCTTAAAACATTCAAAGGGCCAAGTGTCGCAAACTGGTTGGATGTTGGACTTGACCAAGTCTTCCTCACCTTTACTAAAACCAATTTTTGACCAATTTTCTCTCATTTTTGCACCTCCTTGGCTGAACCTCTTGAGGAAAGAAACAAGAGAAATTTTTTCAAATTCTAGCTTCCAACCTTGCTCAAATCTTGAGTTTTAACCAACCAAATTTGAAACTACACCATACAAGTGATCACTAAGGAAGATTAAAGGCTTTGGTGGAGTTGTTTTGGTGGAGGAAAGACTAAGCTACCATTTTCTTTGAGGTTTTAAGGTAAATTATTAAGAACATCTCTCTTTACTTCCAGTAGTTGTAATTTAGTGGCTTGTGGTTGTCATTTTAGTAGTTTTGTGCAATATTTCTTGGTTAGAAGTGATGATGTGTAGATTTCAGTTTCTTAGAGAATTTTCTGCTTGTTCTGACCCAGTGTCATTCGGTCATGATGGAGGCTGAATTGGGCTTAGCTCAAAACATGAAAGTTGTAGATAATGGAGTATAGATTATGCCTGTAAAATGTCAACTCAATCAGAGCACTGTATCCTGTTAAATGACTATTTTACCCCTGCTGCCCTGTTTCTGCCAAAACTGGAAATCAGCATCTGTAATTGGCTTGTTTGGCTGGGAAGATGAATGCATTAGCTTTTGATGTCTTCTTAAGAATTGTATCCTTGTATCTTATCTTTCAAATGGCTTTGGAATCACTTGAATCGGAGTTGTGTGTGCTGAGATATGATTGAATGAACCAGGACTGCTAGTTGAATTTCACAGTGAGCTTCGAACTGGAAAATCTGGGGGCTTTTTGGGTAAATGTGGCTAGGTTAGTGTGAGAACTGGGTTTGAGTTGTCTTCATGAAAGTTGTAACCCTTTGTCTTAGCTTCGAAACGGTATAAAGTTCACACCAATCCGATAACCGTAACTCTAGTTGTGACCAAAATATTATAAGATGTCGAATCTGCCATTTAGTCTTTTGCCTCCAAAACTTGAGTTCCGATTGGATTTTTATACTTGTGTTGTACGTGGATGATTTTGAGCCTATTGAATGGCTATTGTAATGAGATTATTTGTGTGTGATTTTGGGGGCTGCTTGAGGAAAATAATAAAGCCATAAATGGCTGGAAAATAGGTAAAAACAAAGGGCGTGCTGCCCAAATTTGCACTCGAGGGCTAGGTAGATGTACTCGTGTCACAAGTAAGAGTTTGAGGATGAAACTAACTTGAATCATCTGAGGTATTCGAGTCTTCTTTAATAGAGGCTTATAAGTTGGAATTCGGTCGAAATTTGTACCCTTGGAAATGAAAGTGACGACTAATAGAAATACGTTTTCTTTGTCACTCCGACTCATATGGCGATTTCAAACTTTTACGAGTGAGCATAAGTTTTACGACTATGTTACTCATGTCTTTTGGTCTAAATGTACTCTTTTCACTTCCAAAATCGTACTTATACCGTGTACTAGTAGTTATTCGGATTTTCTTTGATTCACCTAAATTTTTGATGGTAGAACCGTAATGTGCTCTCTTGGTTACTCTTAGGGTTCCTTGGTGATTGAGGGAGATATCCGGAAGGATACTTGGGACGTTATTTTTGCTTATATAGGTGAGTGTTCTATATACGTTTTGTTTCTAATGACTATGTGAATTATTATGACTATTTGGATTGTTACTTTAATAAACGATTGATGCACGTTATATATCCATTGACCATGTGGCTG
This sequence comes from Coffea humblotiana, assembly GCA_023065735.1. Classification (NCBI taxonomy): domain Eukaryota; kingdom Viridiplantae; phylum Streptophyta; class Magnoliopsida; order Gentianales; family Rubiaceae; genus Coffea; species Coffea humblotiana. Next base: position 32,903,637 of record CM041213.1, on the reverse strand, counting down.
GTTGTGATTCTTGTTTAAATGTTAAATGTTCTCAACGATTGCTAAAAATGATTTTTGCTAGGCGAGTGTGTACTTTATCGCACTCGACCTAAATGAACGTGAAATTTTCAATGATTGAATGATTAAATGCTACTTGTGCATGAATGTAAGCCTTCGGGCTGAACTGGGCCCTTGCCCTTCGTTACCGGTCGACTCGAGCCAGAAGCGGACTCGGTCGGGCGACTAGTGACTTTGGGTGAATGTTTGGTATACTCGAGTATGACCACGTAGTCTGGTGGAGACTGGCCAATGAATTGGCCAGAAAGGGGAAATGAAATGAATGAACGAATGACAACAAAATGAAGGGGTTTTCACTTACAAACATGTTTTAATGATTGGAGGAATAAGGGAAATGATAGGCGAATGATTGAACGAATGGCTCCTCGTGAGCATGTATCCTTTTAATGAATGTGTTACTATTGCTTTATACTGTAAATGATTTCTGGATTACATGTTATTACGTGATTAATGCCCTAGTTTAACTGTTTGGTTATGTGTATAGAACCTCACTGGGCTTTTAGCTTATTCCACGCCGTTTGTTTTCCTTATAGGGGTTGCAAGCAAGGGCGAGAGACCTGTATAGAATAGCATAGTTCAGTCCTTTTTGTATAGTTTTGGTTTTGTACTTGCTCTAGTGTTCAGATAGGGTTGAATGTATTGGGAACTAAGAACTTTTGTCTCTTTTGGGACTGTACATCTGGTTGAGATTGGAATGAATGTAAATATATGTTTCCAGTTTAGGAATTGTTTTCGTTTTCCTCGAGGTTATATCTTATTTTGTTCAGAGAGAGTGATCGAGTCCTGGCGAGAGTTGGGCAGGCGGTCCACCGAACCCTTTGGTTCGCCTTAGGGGAAGGTGGGGCTGTCACAACCTTCTTTCATTCGTATTTGGTGGTAACCGCTTTTCAAATCAATTTTGATAAAAATGATGGCACCATGCAGTTCATCTAACATATCATCTATCCTAGGGATAGGGTGACGATACTTTACCGTGATAGCGTTGACTGCTCTACAATCGGTGCACATCCTCCAAGCACCATCTTTTTTTGGCACTAGGATCACTGGTACAACACATTCAATTGAACTTATCAATCAAGTAACTCCTTGGTTGTGGCGTTCATCTACCTTTAAATTTGGTTCGCTAGTTCGTTAGATAACGGGTTGAGATAGTATCAATAGTATTCGTTATCTCGAGGATTAGATTTGGGTCAAATTTCCGCTGCTAAGCCTTTGGTGAATTGGTTGTCTAGATCGTGGTTTCACATCAGTTGGTAATCAGAGCTAGTCGACAACCACCAGGTTATATCTTTCCTTTTTGTTTGTTTCGAGTCATATACGTTTGTTCCAAATCTGTTTCGTGTGTCAAAAAAAAAAGAGTCACTGTTCATCGTACTGTTCACAGACACTGTTCATCGTACTGTTCCCCCGACACTGTTCATCCGAAAATTTTTTTCCATACCTTGTGTTTGTTTCTTGTTGTTCTTGCTTCTTGTAGTTGCTTGGTAATTTCTTGAAGTTCTTAGATTGCATAGTGGGTTTTTGAAATCCAACGTTCAAACTAGGGTTTCTTGACAAAAGGTGTTGGGAATCTTTGTGTCTTGCACTACAAAAGAAGGCTGTTTACCTTTTTTTTCTTGGGAATCTTGATAATTTCTTGAATTTTCTGGGAATTCTTGGTTGAATCTTGAAGTATTGGGTTGGTATTCTTGAATTCTTAAATTCTTGAAGTCAAAATCACCATATTTTGAACAAACCAAACCCTAGTTCTTGTTTCTTGAAATTGGGGCTGATCTTGTGCAAATATCCAAACGAAATTCTTGTTTGTTGTTGTGATCTGAATTGAAAAAGAAGAAAAAGAAATCTGATTGCATTACAAAAAAAAAAAGAGAAAAGAAAACGCAAGCAAAAAAAAGGAAACAAAATCTGATCACAAGTAGAAAACAAAAAAGAAACCAACTTGAATTTGGAAACCAAGTTGACTTGGGTTTGCAAAACAAATCCTAGTTGAACTCAAATTACCAAATTCTGATTGGTCATCTTTGTACCCATGAGAAACCAGAAATTCAGCCACTGAACCATCCAAAACACCACCCATTAAACCTTGCTTACAACTTCCAAAAATACAGCCAAGTGCAAAATTGGGTAGAGTCACTCTAGGTTCCAAAAATTTCTGCCGTCTTAATTCTTGTTGGTCGAATTTAGCATTCTGTCCAGCCATATACACTAGTGTTTTGAGTCCTTTTTTAGATTGTTTTTCGTGCTTAGAAGTGTCCATAAGGAGTCCAAACCAATCTAGGACTTCAATTAGTTGTTAGCTTCCAAATCGAGTCCTTGTCTAAATTAAACTCTTCCAATTCGTGGCCTACCTTTTGTGGACTAAATCTGGTAATTTTTAGCAAGTTTTCACAGCATTCCTTGAGTCACTTTGACGGTCCAATAAACCCTAAAAATCTCAGAAATTATACGCCACATTTTGGGTGAGACTTGATTGAAGTTTGGTTGAACTACTTGAAGGAAATTTCTGATTTCTTCAAGGGGGCAATCGAGGAACTTGAAGAGTGAGTGGTGAGAACATTAGAGTGTTTTGAACACTTGAGTGATACACGAGAGAGAGGGAAACACGTAAGGGAGTGAGTGAGGCCTTTTCTACTAATGTTTGTTGAGTTTTGCAGGTGATAAAAGTATGAGACAAACGAATGCTCAACTGGAGGTTCACCATCTTGTGCCTAAAGGAGTAAATGCTGTGGCATTGCGTGAGATAACTGAGCAATTGGAAATCATCAAATCTCAAAAAAATGATTGGTTTTATACACATTGCCACATCAAGGATAAAGTTTGCAGCTTAGCCATTGATAAGGGTTGTGAAGTTAACCTTGCAAGTATTGTCTTGGTTGAGAAATTGAATCTTCCAAACATTGATCATCTTCGACCTTACAAGTTGCGTAGTGATAGTGGTGATATTTGGGTTACAAAGCACACACTTGTTCCTTTTCGTATTGGCCAATACGTGGATGAGGTGTTGTGTGATGTAGTTCCTATTCAAGTGACGCATGTGCTGTTGGGACAATGGTGGATGTTTAATCGAGAAGTCAAATATGATGGATATACTAATAAGTATTCCTTCACATTTAATTGCCGTCGTACCAGGCTTGTGTCGCTTAATTCTAAACAACTTTGTATTGATCTAGCATACTTGAAGAGTGAGCATGAGCGTTATAGTATGAAGAAAGAGCGAGATGAGGGAATTGTGACTGAAGAGGTAAAATTCGAGGGAGTTGAAAAGGAGAAAGAGGTTGAGAATAATGAGAGGAAAAATTCTGCTAGTGAGCATGAGAAAGAGATTAAAAATTCTAAGAATGAGCTGATTTTGAGCAAAAATGTGAGGGTTTATTGTTTTCCTAACGAATTTACCTTTGTTTTGTTTAGTGTTTCTTCTTTTGTGCAGATTAAGTAAAGTCAAGTGACGCTAGTCATGCCATGCTCGATTCCAAAGTCACTCGTACAATTCATTAGTTTCCATGGAGTTTGTCTTCTAGGAGTTAAATGTGACAGCCCCACCTCTCCCTAGGGCGAACCCTAGGGTATCAGCGGACTGCCTGCCCAACTCTCGCCAGGACTCGGTCGATCAAAGAACTAGTTACTCAAAACATCCAGTGGAATAACTTCAAAACAAACGGTACAAACCCTAGAAAGTAAATAATCGGCAAGCCAACTGTCCGAACTTAGAAATTCTACTAAAAGTCTCACTTACTACTCCCTACTACAACTACATGCACGAGTCGAACTTAGAGATTCGAACTTACAAGAGTCGCGAGTAGAATTCTCTTAAACAAAAGGTTACAAGTTGGAATAGAATACAACTAAGAAAGCTCTTGAGCAAAAGTTCATCCCAGATCTGTTAAGGAAAACAAAGGGAGTGGGGTGAGCTATAGCCCAGTGAGGTTCCAAGTAAAACAAGTAAGCACATAGCCAAATAAGAGTATAAAGTAATCAAGTAAACATCGAATAATACAATAACAATTTAATCACAGTGCAATTCAAGGATACGGGTGGCTTCCAAAAGCCAAACTCCCTTCAGCTTGATCATACCAGGGTCCGTTGACTCTCCGTCAATGTTTGCATTGATAGAATATACAGTCCGTAGAACACCACTTTCTCCAATCTCCGTCCACCGATCAACCCCCTACCGGGCCCGCACTCCAATCAGTAGTTCGGTAATACTCGAGTATACCAGTTTCCAGTGAACAGTAGATAGTCCCCAAGGTTTATCGGTCATCTCGACCAAGCCCTTGCTGGCTCGATCCAACCGACTCACCTATGAGGTTGGGTACCCAAACAGTAGCAGTAGTTGATGGGGTATCACCCAAGCAACTCAAGTACCAAACAGTAGCAGTAGTTGATGGGGTATCACCCAAGCAACTCAAGTACAGTCACACATATAGAGAATTCACAACTCATGATTGCAGTATACAGAGCCACAGTGGAAAATGAGGGAGGTCGAGTGCGATAAAGTACACGCTCGCCTCCATTTTTATCAAAACATGGTTTGGCTCAAACAGTAGTAATTCAAGTATTCAGTTATTTCATATAAGCAGGTAGCAGGTAGTGGAACACTCACCTGTCAAGCAATGTAGTAGTCAAGCGTCAAGTCATGCGATTACGTTCACCGTCGTTTTCCCCTCCTAGGGTAACGAGTGAAATCGTTAATAAACTAGGTTTAATTTCAAGTCAAAAATGAGCTCATTAGGTGACTAAGTGAGTGATTAAATCTACTCAATTCACCCTAAGCTTTAGGCCCAAAATGCAGTAAAAGTTCATGAATAAACAAGTTTAACAAGTGTAAGAGAGTTGGTTAAAAAGAAAGTTTCATTCAAGCCTTAAAAGTTTCTCGCGGGTGATCAGTCGTGCCCGTGCAGTCCTGGTAAAACGGCTATAACGTCACTGTAGGAAGGTCGGAATTAGGTACCGTCAGCGGGGTTGGAAACTAGACTCGAAGGGATTTCCAACGGTACCTTGTACACTTTCTAGTTCGTCTCCTAGAAGAAACAGTAGCTCAGGAAAGTTGGCTGATTTTGCCAACCTGGATCAGTCTCAAACTCTTACTTGTGCACGCCAATTCCTCATGCTAACCTCATTTGTTTTGGTTCAAATTCACCCAACTCAGTCCTCTACTAATCATATACAGGGGCTTAAATCATTTGGTATCATTTGAGCTCAAAAACAACACATAAACATGCACAAGGGTTCCATAATAAGCTAGTCATCTAGCAAAACCCAAACCAGTCCACTAATGGTCCTTCTAGCCATTTTGCTTGTTCCAAATTCATTTCAATTCACACATGAACTTAACCATTCTCTAACCAAGTTGTTTAGGCATGCTTAAGGTGTAATTAAACCACAAAAATCAAGGAGAAACTCTTCCTTCAAAGGCCGGTCAGCCATGGCACAAAACAGTCCACAGTTTTCCCCAATCATGTCACCAACCTTTATCTTCTAATGATTCTCACTTGAATCACATGTCAAGCATAGATCTAACTTAAAAGAGGTTTAAAACATGTAAGTCCATCATAAACAACCATGAACAAAGGGTAAACATTTCATCAAACACTTGGTGTGCATACTTTTTATCAAACACTTGGCAGGCATACAATGGCAGATTTGACATCCCATAGTATTTTAGTCATAACTGGAGTTGTGTTTATTGGATTAGGGCAAACCTTATACCATTTCGAAGCTAAGACAGAGCTCTACAATTCTTATGAAGACACCTCAACCCAGTTCTCAACCTAACTTAGTCAAATTTACCCAAACAGTCTCAGATGTTTCCAGTTCGCAGCTCACTGTGAACTTTGACTAACAGTACTGATTTATTCAATCATATCTCAACTCACACAGCTCCGATTCAGGTGATTCCAAAGCCATTTGAAAGCTAAGATGCAAGGCTACAATTGTTAAGAAGACATCAAAAGCTAAATCAGTCATCTTCCTGGTCAAAATGACCAATTACAGAGGCAAAATATCAGTTCGGACAGAAACAGGGCATCAGGGGCATTTTGGTCATTTCACCAGCTATCTTGCTCCGATTGAGCTGAAAATTTGTAGGCATATTCTACACTCAATTCTATACAACTTTCATGTTTTGTGTAAAAGCTAGTTTGGCCATTATCATGGTCGAACATGCAGTTGAAGTAGGTACAAAAACTGGAATCAAGCTGGAAAAATTTCAGCTAGCTTCAAGAGATTAACTCCAAATCTCAACCAAACAACTTGTAGTTTGCAATTAAAACTTCAAGTACATGCTAAAACACCATAAAACCAAGATTTAAGGATTGTTTACCTTTCTTATAAGGAGCTTGGACCACCAAATCAACCAACCAAATGAAGCCTTGAAGCTTGAATCTAACACCAAGATTAGAAGGAAAACTTCCACTAAGATGCAATCTTTCTCTTGGATTTGTTTTGCTCTAAGTTGCTAGTGTTTGAAAGCTGAAATTTTGGAGCTCTCTCTCTTCTTTTTCTTGTCCAGAATTTCGGCCATAAGAGGGTTTATAAGAGGGCCAAAGTGTTTTAAAAAAATTAGCTAACCCTTGGTCAAACAAAAGCTTGGTTAGGGTTTTGCCACATGGCTCAATTCTTGTCCATAATCTCTCTTAATCTTTTGACTAATGCTAATTCCACCCAACCAAGTGTACCAATACTTAATTAACACCCCTCACTTATCATTTAAAGTCCTCAATCCAAATCAAAGCCACTTGGAAACAAATAATTGGTGGATTATTGAAAATCAACTCAAGTAAATGTTTTTCTTCAAGTAAAAAGGAATGAAATGGAATGTATGAAAAATGTTGCAATACATGGGAAATGTCATGCAAGGGTATATAGTAAGTGGTCTAGATCTTAGAATAAAGTATGTATTTAGGAAAAATTAGGGTTTCAAGTGAGGGTTCTCACATTAAATCTATTTGGGAACACCTCATGGGACAATTTCAATTCAAATCTATCCATACCAAAGGGGAATTAATTCAAACCCACCGTGAAGGGAGAATTCCAAATTTTGACTCTCATTTGCTACCTATGGTTCATTCATCATTTTCACCTTCTTTTGAGTATAATTTCCATCTTAACACTTGTATTTCTCATGCAGATTTTGAAGGAAAGTGTAAAAAGCTAGCAATCCCTTCTTAAGTTGAATCAATTGGTGGACGGAATAATGCAGTGTCAAAGGGAGTTTTCGCACTTAAATCTTGTTCTATACCTTCTTACCATTTAGTAGATGATGTACCATTACTTCTTTATCCAATTTTTTATTTGTCTCAAGTTGAAAGTTATTTTGTTTTTGTAGGTTGTAAAGCTGTCCAAAATTTTTCAGTTTTGATTAAAGACTTACAACCTGATTTCGTGCTTATTCCAGCTCAAAGTGGTGATCTTTCATGCTTATTCACACATCCAAAAGCTGGTGGCCAAGTGCTCAATTTGTCAACTTCAACTTGTGCTAGTTCAAGTAACCCTCATGAAGCGGAATTCAATTGTTTTCTACCTTATATGTTGGAAGATGAGAAATTGTGTGTCACGCAAGATCCCAACGCTGTCCTTCACAAGTTGTTTAGTGCCTCATCCATGCAACAAGTTGCTCCCATTTTATCCATGCAAGATGATCCAAATCAATGTCAACCAGTGTTGGATTTTACACCTTTGCACAATCAAGGTCCCAATGTGAAAATCCATGACCAAAGGCTAATTAGAGAGTTTTGGATTGCAACCTGGAGTTTTCACAAGCCTTACACAAGCTCTTTCCTACCTTGGTGCATGTCCTTGTTTGAGACCCTCATGAAGTTGACCAAGAGACATGTGCACCGAATTACAATAATCATGACGTATGCAAGTATCATTCATTCTAAGAGAGCCAATATGTGGAGATTTGAGGTGTTATACTGCCAACTCTTGTAGTACCATTCATTTCCAAACACGATTTGAGGACAAATCTTTTTCAAGAGGAGGGGAATGATACGAAATATAGGCTGCTTATGGGCCATATTTTGGGCTGCAAGAGATTGAATCTTTTAGTAATAATTAGTAGTTTATTTTCCAAATTTCTATTTTATTTGCTAGGAATAAATTCGGTCCAAGACCTCATGTTGAGTTGGATCCGATTTATAGAGTCTAGGCTCACTATTATTTAAATTGGTTAATTAGTTTTTATTGGGTTATGTTGGGCCAGCTTAAAACCTTCATTAGTGGATTTGAGTAGTAGAATCGGCCCAAAGGCCTAGCCTAGCCGAGTTAGGGTTTTCAAGTCACTTTAGGTTTTCAAGTTGTATGGCTATATATAGCCAAGGCAAGAGACCTTTACGATCAGTTTTTGCATTAATAAAAATCGTGAGTTTTTAACTTTCTCTTTCTAAGAGAGTCTCTTTGAATATTTGAGAATCTTTCTCAAATTGTTCAATTGAACTTATCAATCAAGTAACTCCTTGGTTGTGGCGTTCATCTACCTTTAAATTTGGTTCGCTAGTTCGTTAGATAACGGGTTGAGATAGTATCAATAGTAGTCGTTATCTCGGGGATTAGATTTGGGTCAAATTTCCGCTGCTAAGCCTTTGGTGAATTGGTTGTCTAGATCGTGGTTTCACATCACCCACTATCAATAACAACACTACAGACCTTATCCTTGATATGACATCTCGTGTAGAAAAGGTTGTCACGTTGTATCTCCATGTCCTCCTCCTTGGCACGGGTAGTGAGGACCTTTCGAACTACCAAGTACCCAATCTCCTCATGTGTAGGTATTTCCTCACTAGAGTCATTCTCTTCCTCCTATAGAGGTGGCATCCCGTTGTACTCCTCTTCCTCATCTGATACAACCTCCCCATTCGGCAACAGTAGCATAGTCCTTTGGTTGGCGCATTGAGATGCGATATGACCAAAGCCTTGACACTTAAAGCACTTAGTGTCACGGCCTCGCGGGTTGGAAGCTCCACTATTAGCCTTAAATTCAGGCTTGGCCGTTACTTTGGGTGGAAAAGCATTCGGCCTTGGAGGTTGAGAAGGAGTCATGTGATGTGAGCGCGGAAGCAAAGATTAGATCCTAGAGGACACGTTGGGTAATGGATGGAATTGAAACCAAACTTGGACCACTCAAGAACGGATTCAACGGTAGATGACGCCACAATCGAGTGTGTTGGCTTGATTGATAAGTCAATAAACAACCTAGGATCAACTCTAGGATGTTCAAACTAGCTTTCACAAGCTAAAGGAATTTGCCTTAATGGAAGATGAAATTCTGGAATTTTATTCATAATATCGCAAAACTGAATGTAAACAATGACTTGGGGCTATTTATAGCCTTGTCTAACCCTAATAGAACTTGGAAAATATTAAGGAAATTCGGCCAGCCCATTGGGTCTCTCTTGGCCGAAAGCTAACCTACTAATTAATTAACTTAATGACTAACTAAAGTACTAATGGACCTATGGCCCACATGGCCGAAGCTAAGCTCAACAAGAGCTACTTAATCGAGGCCCAATCCTCCCTTTGAGGCTTGATCACTTGCGCCTTTAATTATAAGTAATATCTTGGTAGTCTTGCAAGGATCCTCCAAGTCAATTTCTTCAATGCTTGAGCTTGGTTTCTCTTGAGCTTATACGGCATGAACTAAGGCTTGAAGTGACTTTTTGAACCTATTAACTTGTGCACGTGTAGCGGGCCTATGTGAACACCACGGCCAGCTTGCTCATTCGCATCATTCCCCTCCTCTTGAAAAGGATTTGTCCTCAAATCTTGGGGAAAAGTGGTACTCCATGTTGGTGCGCTTATAGGATAGCAATGTGGGAGCTAGATGAATGAGCACCCGCCACGTCACATGTCGCTTGGACAACCTCATGATGCTCTTGAACAAGGACATTCTCCAAGACAAGAAACACCTTGTATAAAGCTTGTGAAAATTCCATGTAGCACTCCAAAACTCTCTCATCAACCCTTGGTCGTTACATGTCAAGTTCAAACCTACAAAACAAATCACACAATTTGTATATGTAGGGTTAATACTACTTGACAACTTACGTTTCACATGCACTAGATAGGGATCTTCATGATGACTCTCATTTAGCTTAGAAAAATCGCGAATCTGATTGTGCAAGGTAGTATAATTTGACCCTAGTTGTTGCTGATTTGGCACTACTTGCCCATCTGGAGATAGAACAATGAGCCAATCGTGTTGCACTTCCGTGGAAGCATGAACCAGTGACGTAAGAACAACATTCAGGTCTTGATTGACACATTTGTGTGCATCACCCAACATAAGTGGCAGCAATGAAGTGAAGGTCACTCCATACGAGTCACATGAATTTGCGCCAGTTGGAGTTGATAAAATGAACTCATGGTGACCAGCTTTTGGATGTATGAATATGAATGGAAGATCACAACAAGCAGTTGGCACAAATATGAAATCAGGTTGCAACTCTTTAATCAAAGCTGGAAAATTTCGAACAGCCTTACAACCTACAAAGACAAAATAAGTCTCAACTTGTTTTGAACCAGAAATTGGATATATAAGTAATGGAACATCATTAATTAAGTGGTAAAAAGGTGTAGAATAAGAGTTAAATACAAAAACTCCCTTTGACACATGACTCATTCCATCAATCGATTCAACTTGAGACTGCATTGATGGCTCTTTACATTTTCCTTCAAAATCTGCATAGGAAATACAAGTGTGAGGATGGAAATGATGCTCAAAAGAAGGTAAAGATGATGAATGAATCATAGGCAACAAACAAGAATAGAAATATGGAATTCTCCCGTCATGATGAGTTTGAATTAATTCTCCATTGGTGCAGCCAGATTTGGGTTGACGTTGTTCCATGAAGTGATACCAAATAGATTTATCTCCTAGCAGACAAACTCCATGGAAGCTAGTGAATTGTACAAGTGACTTTGGAATGGAACATTGCATGACTAACTTCACTTGACTTCGCTTAATCTGTACAAAAGCAGAAACACTAAACAATGCAAAGTTAAGATGGTTAGTATAATAAGAAGTTCTCTTCACATCCTTAGATTGTATAATAGATGTCGGCTTTTTCTCTTGTTTTTCCTCTATGGCAGAATCGTGCATGAAATTTTCCCCACTCAACTCTTTTAAATGTTCATTCTCTCTCTCTTTGACACTTTCCTCAACTTTTACCTTAAGTGCATGCTCACCACCACACTCAACTCGCTCTTTTTCAAGTTTTTGTTGGAGGAGTTGTTGGTATGTCTCCCACACTCTACTAACTCTTTCATCTATGGATAATGTATTGGCATGCTTTGTTGTCGAATGAACCTCCTCCCTTCTCCTTTAATATACTGACTTTGAAGAGGTACGTTGGACGTTAGGGTGAAATTGTGGAGAACCCCTTCTCTTGACATCCTTATTCACCATTCGGTCAAGACATCTATGAAGAGGCTCGAAAGCTTCATCCAGACTCTGCTTGAATTCTTCCATCATGGCCTCCATGTGTAGTTTTAGGCCCATGGTTTGGTCTCCAATTCCACTTGACATGCTTAGGTATACCTGCCAAAACAAACAAAACAACTACCTCTCTTTTTTTTTTGTATACAATATATAGGTCACTCACGCTCGTGTTTCACTCAAGTGTATCACTCTTTAATAATCTCACCAGCAATTCCTTAGGCTCGCTAGTTGCTCGGGTTGAACAAACTAGGAATCACCGTCAGGTTCGTTCTTGACTAGTCAACAACTGACAGAAGATAGTAGCAATGAATGGACAATAATGGATGACCTAAGAGGGGACCTAAAACTCAGATTAGGACTGACTATGACTCAAAAGAAAGCATGAAAGATGACTTCAAGGCTGAAATTCTGAAAATCCTAGAAGTACCCTACCCGACAACCAAAATTTCTGGAATTTGTCGAGCTGCTGATCCTCGGTCTTTTGGTCAGGTTTTTGGGGTATTTTGGGTGCTGTTTTGGTGTATAGGTCAGCCCTTAAATTGCTGTCCAATCGGATCACAAAGTGATGCTCAACCGATTCAAAATTGTGGGCTGGTTTGGCGTGGCAAGGTGTAGCGGTTGGCTTTTGGATTTTGGAAACGGAATTGGGTGTAAGGTGGGCTGTTTTAGGTCGGTTGGAGGGGAACTTGGGCCTTTGGCCGATGGGTTCTTGGCTACTATTAATCCCAACAGAATTAGGATTAGTTGGAGTCAAGGTGGGACTTGGTGCACAATTAGGAAACTCGAGCCAATATCTTTCTTCCCTTTTTTTTCTTTCCTTTTTTCGTTTCTTTTCTTTCTTTCTTTTGTTTCTTTTATGGCTCAACAGATTATTTTAAGCACGTAATTCCAGTCCCAAAAATTTCCTTGAATTCGGTTCTAGCTTCAAGATTCGCCAAGACAAGATTGAAGATTGTTTCAAGTATGAAGAACCCCACAATTTGGTTTCAAGAATCTCCCCAAATCAGCCTTTGGTGGTTCAAGAACTTCAAGAAATTCGTTCAAGAACCTCAAGAACTTCCTCAAATATGTTTTGGTATTCAAGTTTTGCAAGAAACAACACAAAAGTTCAAGAAATAAGGGCAAAACAGGTTCGGCAGCCTCCCAAGGAAACATTTCCAGTAATGACTCAAGAACAATGAGGTATGTGAAACTTCTTTTTTTTGTAACTTTTTGCTAGGTTGTTTTCACGCCCCAAGCAACACAATAACCAACCAGAATTAGACCACAATCTAGAGAAACTAATAGTAAATATTGGATGAAAACAATCTGGGCAGATTACAACACAAGGAACAAACCTACTTGATATGCGGCAATAACAGCAAAAACCCTAGCCATCGTAAAATTTTTTTTTTTCTCCAAACCAACACAAGACTTCAAGAACAATATAACAAGACACCAAAATAAGAAAGAAACACAAGTTATGCAAAGCAAAAAAAAAAAAATTTCGGATGAACAGTGTCGCTACAGTGCTTCGATGAACAGTACTGCGTGAATAGTGTCGCTACAGTAGCGATGAATGCTACAGTACTTTTTTTTTTGGTGGCTCTCAACAATGTCAAGACTCAAAAACAAGAAAAAGGGATATACGTGATACCTCAATCTAGCTCTGATTATCAGATGATGCGAACGCGGAAGCTATCTTAGGATCTTAGAGGACACGTTGGCAATGGACGGAATTGAACCCAAACTTGGACCACTCAAGAACGGATTCAACGGTAGATGACGCCACAATCAAGTATGTTGGCTTGATTGATAAGTCAATAAACAACCTAGGATCAACTCTAGGATGTTCAAACTAGCTTTCACAAGCTAAAGGAATTTGCCTTAATGGAAGACAAAATTCTAGAATTTTATTCATAATATCGCAAAACTGAATGTAAACAATGACTTGGGGCTATTTATAGCCTTGTCTAACCCTAATAGAACTTGGAAAATATTAAGGAAATTCGGCCAGCCCATTGGGTCTCTCTTGGCCGAAAGCTAACTTACTAATTAATTAACTTAATGACTAACTAAAGTACTATTGGACCTAAGGCCCACATGGCCGAAGCTAAGCTCAACAAGAGCTACTTAATCGAGGCCCAATCCTCCCTTTGAGGCTTGATCACTTGCGCCTTCAATTGTAAGTAATATCTTGGTAGTCTTGCAAGGATCCTCCAAGTCAATTCCTTCAATGCTTGAGCTTGGTTTCTCTTGAGCTTATACGGCATGAACTAAGGCTTGAAGTGACTCTTTGAACCTCTTAACTTGTGTGTGACAGCCCCACCTCTCCCTAGGGCGAACCCTAGGGTATCAGCGGACTGCCTGCCCAGCTCTCGCCAGGACTGCGGATCACTCACACACACACAAAACTAAATACAAGAGACTCCCCATCAGGGCTAAAACATTCATTTCCACATACAATAGCATTTATACAAAACCACCAGGTACATATACATGTTACCCCAATATACAGTCCAAAAGAGCATTCAAGTAAAGTACATTCAGGTTTTCCAGTGCTCAAGGAGCTATCAAAGAAACAAAACTATTTTACTAGCTCAACTGGCTCCTCAACTCATAACATTCCCAAAGGTATGCCTGTAAGGAAAACAAAGGTAACGGGGTGAGCTTTCGCCCAATGAGGTACTTAACAGTCATGCAGCCCCAAATTCATAGATAATCAAGCTCAGTTAAACAACCCATAAATCACAGAATGCAAATACCACAACAAATTCAAATGAAAGGATACGGGTGGCTCTCAGGAGCCAGTTCCCCATTGCAGTTCTTGATTGCACCTCGTTGACCCTCCGTCAACGTATAAAGAAAGTACCATGACCGTAGACCCCACTTTACTCCCAGTTCCTTCCACCGTACATTCCCCTTACCGGGCCCGAACACCTCAATAGTAACAGTGGTTGGTAATACTCGAGTATACCGGAAGGTCGAGGAGATACACTCCACTCAACAAACAGTGACCCGAGGGTCGATACCTCGTCTACCAGCCCTTGCTGGCTCGACTCGAGTAACTCCCACTAGGGCTTTGAGCTCAGTGATTACAGTGCAGTGGTGGTGCCCAATATTCAAGTCAATCACAGTGTAGTTTCACAGTTTCCAGTCAAGCACAGCGCAATACAATGGTAAACAGTTACACAACAAGAGGACGAGAGCGGTAAAGTACACTCTCGCCTCATTCACACAGTTCACAGTGGTCACATTACAGTTTCAAAGACAAGTAGTCACTTAGGCATTCAAATCATGCAATAGTACACTCACCACTTTAGATGAGCAAATTCAAGGATTCCCGTCCAACGGATGCTTTGGGTCACCCAAACGTCCTATAACAATCAAGAAAGTGCAATTGAAGTTCAATTACGAATCGAGTACCTCTTAAACGAATCATTAAAGCAAAATTCAAGTAGAGCCTCAATTAGGGCTTCAAATGCAAAAATATATCGGATTTAGGGTTAAAAGTTCAAGAAAACCCTAAGGCATTTCACATTCGCTCATTCTTAACCTAGATTTACCAAGCCCTAGAGTTCGCGGCAAGTGGACAGCATTTCCCCTAAATTTCAGCATTTCCATCCTACAATCAAGTACCCAAATTCATCCAATCCAATCACAATTTATCATATCTATCATAGACTAGCAAATACACCTCATTAGGTTCACAATACCCTTCAATCATGGCTAATTGCAAGTTCAATAGACAACCATAAGAAAGCCCCAAATTGCATAAACCCTAATGCTGAAATTTCAATAGAATGCTGAAATTTTCCGCACAAAGCTGAAATTTTCCGCAATTCACCGCAATTAACGTATACTAGCACCCAATTACACCATATTAAGCCATCAATTCAAGCCAACTATGATATTTATATGAAATCAGAAAAATTCCCAAGAAAATGAAAAATTCACCAAACTTCACTTTCAATCACAAAATCATTCATAAACTAAGCTCCATATCCGATATAAGTCACTAATTTTGAAATTTTTATGGACAAAATTGAAGATTCAAGCCATATACCTCAATCACCAAGAAAGGTAGCAACTTAGGCCTTCCCTTTGCAAATTCACTTCACAAACACCTTTGATCTTCCCTAGTAAGCAATTTCTACGGAGTAAATCGGATTTCTATCGGTTGATTTGCAAGATTTGGGCAAGAATTTGGAAGAAAATTGAAGCTTTCTTTTCTCTTTTTCCCTCAAGGTGGTTCGGCCAAGGAGCATGAAGAAATGAAGATGATTTGGTCAATTTTCAACTTAGTAAAGTTGTAAGAAAGTTAGGTGCAACTTGGTCCAATGAAATCGCGCCACGTGTCGCCTTTTGTTTCTTTTCCTTATCCATTAGCTTCCCAAAGACTAAATATCTAACCAACCTCCAGTTATCTCTTAACACTCAGTAATTTAATACCTTACTGTACAATTGAGCCGAAATGGCCGAATTCCTCTCACTTAATGCGCTAGCGGGTCCCACCACCGCTATTCGCTCCAATTTTCTCGTGAACTCACGTATACTAGAAAAATACCTTAAAAACTATATTTACCTATAAAATGCGTGTAAAACAATTATAATAAAGAAAATATAGAAAATATAAGCACGCAAATCGAGAAAACCTAAAACCCTAAAAATTTTTTTTTTTTTTTCCGAGTTCTCACACTCTCTCCCCCTTAAAGAATTTCGTCCTCGAAATTACTCACCTGGTTTACTAAATAGCTCAGGGTATTCTTTTGCATTTCTTCCTCCACCTCCCAGGTTGCCTCTTCTACCTCATGGTTCTCCATAAGACCTTCACTAGAGGGATTTGTTTGTTTTCAACTCTTTAACCTTTTGGTCAAGCAGTTGCACAGGTTTCTCCTCGTAGGTAAGGTTTTCATCTATTTCGAGTTCCTCCGGTTGTAACACGTGAGTTGGATCAGGATGGTATTTCTTGAGCATCGAAACATGGAAGACGTCATGGATTCTAGATAGGCTTGATGGTAACTCCAGTCGATACGCTACCTTTCCAATTCTTTGGAGAATTTTGAAGGGTCCTACAAAGCGAGGTTGAAGTTTCTTTCCTCTACCCGTCGTGACACTTCGTAATGGAGTAATCTTCAAGAAAACACGGTCTCCAACTTCGAACTCCAAATCTTTCCTTCGGTTGTCAGCGTAGCTCTTTTGTCGGCTTTGAGCGGTCTGGAGCCTTTGACGTATCAGCTTGACCT
Source organism: Coffea humblotiana (assembly GCA_023065735.1). Taxonomy (NCBI): domain Eukaryota; kingdom Viridiplantae; phylum Streptophyta; class Magnoliopsida; order Gentianales; family Rubiaceae; genus Coffea; species Coffea humblotiana. Next base: position 32,886,921 of record CM041213.1, on the reverse strand, counting down.
TTTCTTGTGCATCCTCCATCCACGGAATAATCGTTGGATCTAGAGCTTTTCTTTCTCCCACTTCATCCCAATAAATTGGTGAACGACACCTTCGTCCATAGAGCGCTTCATACGGAGCCATTTGAATTGACGAATGGTAGCTATTGTTGTAGGCGAACTCTACTAAGGTTAGGTGTTGTCCCCAACTACCCCCAAAATCCAAGATAGAAGTTCTTAACATATCCTCGAGGGTTTGAATTGTTCTTTCAGACTGTCCATCTGTCTGGGGGTGATAGGTGGTGCTAAAATGGAGTTTAGTTCCCAAGGTCTCTTGAAATTTCTGCCAAAACCTAGACACGAATCTAGGATCTCGGTCGGAAACTATACTCACTGGGACTCCATGTAATCTCACAATTTCATCTCTTATACAGCTGAGCTAACTTCTCCATGGAGTACTTCATGTTCACAGGTAAGAAATGGGCTGATTTGGTTAATCGATCTACAACTAGCCAAACGGCATCATGTCCTCTTTGCGTCCTTGGCAACCCAGAAAACAAAGTCCATTGTAAATATTTTCCCACTTCCACTCAGGTATTTCAAGAGGTTGTAACAAGCCAGAGGGTTTTTGGTGTTCAGCCTTACTTGTTGGCAGATGAGACAGGTCTGTACGTATTGGGCAATTTCTTTCTTCCATGTTATCCCACCAATATGTTCCTTTCAAATCTTGGTACATCTTGCTACTGCCTGGGTGGATTGTATACTTCGACCGATGAGCTTCTTCCAAAATTTCTTTCTTTAGTGATTCATTCTAGGCACCACTAACCGATTCCGATATTTTAAAACTCCTTCAGGACTCAAGTTAAAATCAGGGGTTTCCCCCTTTTCCACCTTTTCCTTCCACTTTCGTACCATTGGATCCGCCTCCTGGGCCTCTTTGACTCGTTCTAGTATTACAGAGGTTGCTCGGACATTTCCAAGAATTACCCTTTGATGTTTCAAGCTAGGGTACCATTCACTAACTGCTTCTAGTATCTCCCACTCCCTTGACCATCAATCCAGCTATTTGAGCCTTCCGACTTAAGGCATCAGCTACGACATTTGCTTTTCCCGGATGGTAAGTTGATTGAGCAGTCATAGTCCTCCAAGAATTCCATCCATCGTCGTTGCCTCATGTTTAATTCTTTTTGGGAAAATAGGTACTTAAGGCTCTGGTGGTCGGTATAAACCTCAAAAGTCACCCCGTATAGGTAGTGTCTCCACTTCTTCAGGGCAAATACAACTGCAGCTAGTTCCAAGTCATGAGTTGGGTAGTTTTGCTCGTGAGGTTTTAGTTTCCTAGAGGCAAAGGAAATCACGCTCTTATTCTGCATTAGTACACACCCCAAACCTTCCCTCGAAGCATCCGTATACACAGTGAAATTATCCGGTCCATTAGGCAAAACTAGAATAGGAGCCCTAGTTTAACCGTCATTTCAATTCTTGGAAACTATCTTCACACCTAGCATCCCATATAAAACGATCATTCTTCTTGGTCAAGTCGGTTAAAGGACCGGCAAGTTTTGAAAAATCCTTAAGAAATCGCCGATAGTACCCAGCTAACCCTAGAAAGCTTCGAACCTCCGTGGGATTTTCCGGCCTCTTCCACTCAGTTACTGCTTCTACTTTCGCCGGATCGACTGTGATACCCTCTCGTGAAATTACGTGCCCTAAGAAAGAAACTTTCTCTAGCCAAAATTCACACTTACTAAACTTGGCGTACAATTGGTGCTCTCTTAGGGTCTGTAAAACGAGTTTTAGGTGTTGCTCATGTTCCTCTTGTGACTTTGAGTAAACCAAGATGTCATCAATGAAAACAACCACAAATCTATCCAAATAAGGTTTAAAAACCCTATGCAATCATGTCCATGAAGCAGCAGGGGCATTGGTCAGTCCGAAAGGCATAACTGCGAACTCGAAGTGCCCATATCTTGAATTAAACGCAGTTTTAGGTACATCCTCCTTCCTAATCAACAATTGGTAGTACCCCTGGCGGAGATCTAATTTCGAGAAGACCACCGCTCCTTGTAACTGATCAAACAACTGCATCAATATGGGGCAGTGGATACTTATTCTTAACCGTCACATTATTTAACCCTCGATAATCTATGCACAACCGCAAACTCCCGTCTTTCTTCTTAACAAACAGTACAGGAGCTCCCCATGGAGATCCGCTCTCTCGGATAAACCCTCGCTCTAATAAGTCTTGCAGTTGCAACTTTAACTCCTTAAGTTCAGCAGGGGCCATTCGATAAGGGGTTTTTGAGATAGGTGAAGTCCCTGGAAGCAAGTCAATTTTGAATTCTATCTCTCTTTCCGGCGGTAGGGTTGCTAATTCATCAGGAAACACATCCGGATACTCCCTAACTATTGGTACATCTTCTACCTTCAACTTGTCAGTGGGAGTGTTTATAAGAAAAGCGAGAAACCCTTGTGCTCCTTTACTTAAGAGCTTTCTAGCCCGAATACCCGAAAGCAATGCAGATGAAGCTAAATTCCCTCTTACATCTAACTTTAAAGTTGCCTCTCCAGGTATATGAAGTTCTACCACCTTTCTCTTACAATCAAGTTGGGCATTATATTTAACTAGCCAGTCCATACCCAAAATCACATCATACCCCTTAAGAGCTAAACCAATAAGATCCCCAAAGAGTTTTCTCTCTCCTACCCAGATTTCACAATTAGCATACATTACACTAGTAAGTAAACATTGATTTCCCGTAGGGGTGCTAACTTCCCAAATCATATGGTAGGCTAACAGGTTTTATATCAACTCCACACATAAATTCGGGGTTAACAAAGGAATGGGTAGCACCAGGGTCGATTAAAATCCTAGCTAAACGGTGGAAAACAGGAATTGTACCTTCTACGACCCCAGAGGAATCAGGGACTGGATGTTGCTCAAGGGAATACACCCGAGCTGGCACCTTCGATCTCGTCCCTTCTCCCTTAACTTGCCCAGGATTGGCCTTCGATGGTTGCGGAGTCCCTCTCGCCTCTCGCGGTAAGGTTGGACAGTTGGCGATTTGGTGCTCCGCACTTCCACAGCGTAAGCACTTCCTTCCTTTTCTCCAACAATTATCCTCCGTGTGATTCGATTTTCCGCAGTACCCACAGGAACCACGGAGTGCAGGAACTGGACCTCCCTGGAAGTTTCCCCTTTGTTGGCCTCGACCAACTTGGCCACCTCTCGACGGGGCTCCCCTCGACATCCCCGGCAGTCTACCTTCGCCAGTTCCCCTTCCAAACTTGGGAGGGGGGACCCTTATCTCCAGATCCAGAGCTACTCCCAGTGAATCCCCGTTTCCTAGCCTGGAAATTTCGCACTTGCATCCTAGCATCCTCAATTCGTTGAGCCTTCTCTACCGCGTCACTAAAGGCGTCAATTCGGGCTACAGCTAAGTCCTTCTGGATCTCAACGTTCAAGCCCTGGATAAAACGTCTAATTCGCCTTTGCTCAGTCATGATTAGTTCAGGGGCAAACTTAGACAACCGTGTAAAGTGGCTCTCGTATTCGGCCACAGTCTGGGTTCCTTGGCGAAGGCGTATAAACTCTTCCTCTTTCTTTTCTTGCACTAAAGGAGGGAAAAATTTAGCATTGAACTCCCTCATGAAGTTTACCCAGGTTCTTGGGGTCAACTCTCGTTCCCATTTCTGCCTTATAACATTCCACCACGAACGGGCGGCCCCTTCCAGTTGAAAAATAGCAAAAGTTACTTGCCGCTCCTCAGTATAGTGCAACGCGGCAAAAATGTTCACCATTTTCTCCAACCACCTCTCGGCCACGTCAGGATCTGGCCCTCCTATAAACTTTGGTGGGGCAAATTTCTGAAATCGTTCGAGAGCTCTATCCTCGCTCTCCACAGGGTTTCCAGGGTTTTCAGGGTGAGAACTAGGGTTTTGGCCCTGATGCTCCACTACGTGGGCCAGTAGCTCAGTCATTCGTTCTATAGCAGTAGCCACTTGGGCATTAGAATCATTTCTAGGCTCAGGATTAAGTTCAGGCACAGGCACTCGAGTACCCTCCTCAGTAGGGGTTTGCCTAGTCCCACGACCACGGCCTCGTCCACTACGAGTACCCTCCATTGATTCACCCGCTATAGGGTTGAAAATATACAATATTAAAGCAAAGCAATGCAGATACATAAATAAGTGAATGAACACGTAGCAAAAGAGAGACATCAAATGCAAACAACTGTACATATCACTTGCATATACAGCAGCAGTCACACAGTGGCAGTTAGTCACATATATACAAACAAGCCAGTAAAGCAGTGAGGTCACTCAAAAGTACAATGTACAATCTAGGCCCAAAAGTACAAAAGAGCTCACTAAGAGCTTTTCCTAGGTAGTCCTCACATAAGGTCAAAACGTGGCTCAAAGAACTCTAGCCTAGTTCTCTACTGAGCCAATCGACTCCTCCTCGGGGCCAGAGCTAGAGCTAGGGGCGCCTCCCTCTCCTGGAGCTCCCCCTGGCGCGTTAGCGCCAATCACCTCCTGAATCAGGGCACCACACTCATTAATAATGCCCCCGGATCGGTCCCTAACCTCTCGCACCACTCGAGTAAGGCGGTCGTTAACCACCTGTAGCTGGTCACGAAGAGCGTTCGTCCGCTCCTGCTCCATGGCTACACCCCCCTGGAGCTCCCCAATCCGATCGGCCTGCATCCTAGCAACGCCTCTCAGTCGCCGCAACTCAGTGTGATCGCGGGCGGCGGCACGCCTAAGTCGCCTCCGCTCACCTAGAACGGCTACCACCACGTGGTCTGTGTAAGAGTAGTGCTGGCACCTAGCACAACGCCTAGTACGACTGGCCGTGCTCCAGCGCATAACCGGTCCTCCAGGTGTCTCCTGGTAGTCAATAACTCGAACAGGCCTCCGAGACGGCCCACCTCCACTCCCACTAGCTCCGTCCATATCCTATAAGAATATACATGGATTATAACTTAAAGGTAATAATCACACTTAAACATAGCCTAATATAATCCCAAAAGTTCTAAGAATCAGGTTCGCCCAGGTTATTTCTAACCTAAGCTCTGATACCAACTGTGACAGCCCCACCTCTCCCTAGGGCGAACCCTAGGGTATCAGCGGACTGCCTGCCCAGCTCTCGCCAGGACTGCGGATCACTCACACACACACAAAACTAAATACAAGAGACTCCCCATCAGGGCTAAAACATTCATTTCCACATACAATAGCATTTATACAAAACCACCAGGTACATATACATGTTACCCCAATATACAGTCCAAAAGAGCATTCAAGTAAAGTACATTCAGGTTTTCCAGTGCTCAAGGAGCTATCAAAGAAACAAAACTATTTTACTAGCTCAACTGGCTCCTCAACTCATAACATTCCCAAAGGTATGCCTGTAAGGAAAACAAAGGTAACGGGGTGAGCTTTCGCCCAATGAGGTACTTAACAGTCATGCAGCCCCAAATTCATAGATAATCAAGCTCAGTTAAACAACCCATAAATCACAGAATGCAAATACCACAACAAATTCAAATGAAAGGATACGGGTGGCTCTCAGGAGCCAGTTCCCCATTGCAGTTCTTGATCGCACCTCGTTGACCCTCCGTCAACGTATAAAGAAAGTACCATAACCGTAGACCCCACTTTACTCCCAGTTCCTTCCACCGTACATTCCCCTTACCGGGCCCGAACACCTCAATAGTAACAGTGGTTGGTAATACTCGAGTATACCGGAAGGTCGAGGAGATACACTCCACTCGACAAACAGTGACCCGAGGGTCGTTACCTCGTCTACCAGCCCTTGCTGGCTCGACTCGAGTAACTCCCACTAGGGCTTTGAGCTCAGTGATTACAGTGCAGTGGTGGGGCTCATGCCCAATATTCAAGTCAATCACAGTGCAGTTTCACAGTTTCCAGTCAAGCACAACGCAATACAATGGTAAACAGTTACACAACAAGAGGACGAGAGCGGTAAAGTACACTCTCGCCTCATTCACACAGTTCACAGTGGTCACATTACAGTTTCAAAGACAAGTAGTCACTTAGGCATTCAAATCATGCAATAGTACACTCACCACTTTAGATGAGCAAATTCAAGGATTCCCGTCCAACGGATGCTTTGGGTCACCCAAACGTCCTATAACAATCAAGAAAGTGCAATTGAAGTTCAATTACGAATCGAGTACCTCTTAAACGAATCATTAAAGCAAAATTCAAGTAGAGCCTCAATTAGGGCTTCAAATGCAAAATATATCGGATTTAGGGTTAAAAGTTCAAGAAAACCCTAAGGCATTTCACATTCGCTCATTCTTAACCTAGATTTACCAAGCCCTAGAGTTCGCGGCAATCGGACAGCATTTCCCCTAAATTTCAGCATTTCCATCCTACAATCAAGTACCCAAATTCATCCAATCCAATCACAATTTATCATATCTATCATAGACTAGCAAATACACCTCATTAGGGTCACAATACCCTTCAATCATGGCTAATTACAAGTTCAATAGACAACCATAAGAAAGCCCCAAATTGCATAAACCCTAATGCTGAAATTTCAATAGAAAGCTGAAATTTTCCGCACAAAGCTGAAATTTTCCGCAATTCACCGCAATTAACGTATACTAGCACCCAATTACACCATATTAAGCCATCAATTCAAGCCAACTATGATATTTATATGAAATCAGAAAAATTCCCAAGAAAATGAAAAATTCACCAAACTTCACTTTCAATCACAAAATCATTCATAAACTAAGCTCCATATCCGTTATAAGTCACTAATTTGAAATTTTTATGGACAAAATTGAAGATTCAAGCCATATACCTCAATCACCAAGAAAGGTAGCAACTTAGGCCTTCCCTTTGCAAATTCACTCCACAAAACACCTTTGATCTTCCCTAGTAAGCAATTTCTACGGAGTAAATCGGATTTCTATCGGTTGATTTGCAAGATTTGGGCAAGAATTTGGAAGAAAATTGAAGCTTTCTTTTCTCTTTTTCCCTCAAGGTGGTTCGGCCAAGGAGCATGAAGAAATGAAGATGATTTGGTCAATTTTCAACTTAGTAAAGTTGTAAGAAAGTTAGGTGCAACTTGGTCCAATGAAATCGCGCCACGTGTCGCCTTTTGTTTCTTTTCCTTATCCATTAGCTTCCCAAAGACTAAATATCTAACCAATCTCCAGTTATCTCTTAACACTCAGTAATTTAATACCTTACTGTACAATTGAGCCGAAATGGCCGAATTCCTCTCACTTAATGCGCTAGCGGGTCCCACCACCGCTATTCTTTCCAATTTTCTCGTGAACTCACGTATACTAGAAAAATACCTTAAAAACTATATTTACCTATAAAATGCGTGTAAAACAATTATAATAAAGAAAATATAGAAAATATAAGCACGAAAATCGAGAAACCCTAAAACCCTAAAAATTTTTTTTTTTTTTTTCCGAGTTCTCACATTGTGCACGTGTAACGGGCCTATGTGAACACCATGGCCAGCTTGCTCATTCGCATCATCATGGGCTTCTCCTCTCTTTTTGGTTGAGGGGCACGCCAATTTCCAGCTTGGTACGTGGTGCTAGACCGTGTACTTCCCCTCCTCTTGAGGCGCCGTTCAACCGTAACCGCCTTCTCTAACATTTCATTCATGTCGAGGTAGTGTTGGAGTTCACACTACTTCAGCGATCTCGGGCCTCAAACCATGCAAAAATCGAGCCATTGTGGCTTCACTATCCTCATGCAAATCTGCCTTCATGATTGCCATCTCCATTTCCTTGTAATAGTCCTCCACTGACAAGGACCCTTGAGTGAGAGATTGTAACCGTCGGTGTAAATCGCAGCTATAGTAGCTTGGGACGAATCGTTTTCTCATTAGACTCCTCATTTCTTCCCAAGTCTCCACCGGCCTCTCGCGGTTTCTCCTTCGGCTTAGTCTAAGTTGGTCCCACCAAATGGAGGCGTAGTCTATGAACTCCACGGCTGCTAGCTTTACCTTTTGCTCCTCCGTGTAAGTGTGGCATTCATAGACTAACTCAATTTTCCATTCCCATTCCAAGTACGCCTCGGGGTCCGACTTGCCTTGGAAGGAGGGGATTTTGAGTTTGACACCCTTAATGGTGTCATCTCCTCACCTTGGAGCCCGTTGGTCAGATTGATACCGCCTCTCAAAGAGATCCTCTTCATCATTGGAGTACGCCGACTCCTTGCCTTTACTTGAGCTAGGTGGAGGCATTGAGTTCTCCAACTGATCAATCCTATCATGCAAAGGCTCAATGGAGTTCTTAAGCATTCGCTTGAACTCCACCATCATGGCCTCCAAGTGTAGTTTAGTGTCCATTGGTTGGTCACCAACTCCACCAGACATGCTTAGGTACACCTGCAAAAGAAAATAAAACAAAAATGACTTCCTCTTTTTTTTTTTTATACAATGTATAGGTCACTCACGCTCGTGTTTCACTCAAGTGTATCACTCTCTAATAATCTCACCAAGCAATTCCTTGGCTTGCTAGTTGCTCGGGTTGAACAAACTAGGTGTCACCGCAAGGTACGTTCTTGACTAGTCAACAAGTGACACAAGATAGTAGCAATGAGTGGAGGTGAATGAAGATCTAGACACAACCTACAACTCAGATTAGGACTAACAATAATTAATGACTCAGAAGAAAGCAAAACAAATGACTTCAAGGCTGGAATTTTGGAAAAATCCTAGAAAACTCTACCCGAAGACCCAAAATTCTAGAATTTGTGGAGCTTGCTGGTCGTTGGCCTTTTGGTCAGGGTTTTGGTGGTATTTTGGTGCTGTTTTGGTGTATAGGGCAACCCTCAAATTGCAGCCCAATCGGATCACAAAGTGATGCTCAACCGATTCAAAGCGCGGGCTGGTTTGGCGTGTTAAGATGTAGCGGTTGGTGTTTGGCTTTTGGAAGCTGGATTGGATAGTGGATGGGCTGTTTTGGGTCGGTTAAGGCGGTTAAAGGCTTTGGAGGGTGATTGGGCCGAAAAGGTAGGATTAGTTGTAGTTCAAGGTAGGGCTTTATTCACAATTGGGAAACTAGAGCCAAGATCTTGCTTTCCTTTTTTTTTTCTCTCTCTTTTTCGTTTCTTTCTTTCTCTTTTTTTTTTGGCTCAGTCAGGTTTTTTTTTTTTTACAACGTAATTCCAGTCCCAAAGTTCCTTGAATTCGGATCCAAGTTTCAAGATTTACAACACAAGATTGAATGTTCTTTCAAGTTTCAAGAAATCCTTGGTTTTGTAATCAAGAACTACCAAATCAGTTTTGGTGGATCCAAGAACTTCAAGATTTCCAATCAAGAAACTCAAGAACTTCCCAAATTATGCTTTGGTATCCAAGATTCGCAAGAAACAACACAAAAGTTCAAGGCTCAAAAGCAAAACAGGCTCAGCAGCCACACCCCAAAGCAAATTCCAGCAATATTTTTTCAAGAACAAGGTATGCGGCCACCCCTTTTTTTTTGTTTGTGTGCAACCCTAACGACACAATATCCCACTAGAATAGACCACAATCAAGACAAACGAACAGCAAATAACGGAGAAAACAACCCTGGACAGATTGCTACACACGACAATCCAACACAAGATGCGACAAGAAGGGAAGAAACCCTAGCCGCCGCAAATTTTTTTTTTTTGTTGGACAAGACACGGACACCCAACACAACCAAATTGTGGACTCAAAACAGAATTGCGGACACAAGCACGAAGACAAAATCTGGACAGCAACTTCGGGCAGCCACGACACAACAAACGCGACAATGAACAAGCAAGACAGATTCGGACTTGACAACCCTTACACTTGATCTACGAATTGAGAAGACTAAAACAGACCCAAAAACAATAAAAAGGGATATACGTAAGCAACACTTTAGTAGCTTGAACACTTGCATCTTCAATTGTAAGCAACACTTTAGTAGTCTTGCAAGGATCTTCCAACTCAATTCCTTCAATTGGCGGTTTCACTTGGGCTTGGACGGCATGAACCAAGGCTTGAAGCGATTCCTTGAATCTTTTAGCTCGTGCTCATGTCACTGGGCCTTGGGGCACCTTCACAGGGTCTACCTGAGCACCATGGGCCTCGTGCTCAACCGCATCAAAATGTTTGGAAAAGGGAAAAACAAAAGTGCAAGGCAGATTGCCTTGGAAATTTTGGAACTTTAGTGGCTTTGTTAACTAGTTTCCCGAATGAATGTTTATATGAAATTTGACAGAGAAATAGCCCTTATATGGTAGGATAATACAGCCAAATTTGGTGCCATTCCGAGTCCGTTTCGATGCTCAACTAAAGTCACAAAGTTCCAGCTTCAAATCTTGAATTGTCCAGTGAACTTCATTTTGTACCAACTTTGAGCTGCTATATCTTAGCGCTCAAAACTCCGATTCTCATTCCGTTTGTTGTGTTTTCTACCTTGCTTGCAAATCTAATTGAGTTCCAAATTTCAGAGGCTAGATCGAATTTTGTGATTTTTGCCAAATTTTCAAAGTTGGCCAAAAACCAACCCAAAACTGTCTTAGTAAGCTTAAGGCAGCATCTTTGAGCTGAGTTTTGGATATCTTCCATTTGGAATCATGTAAAAGTGTCTTCTAGGAACTTTTATTACTTTGGAAGTAGTTTCCAACGGTACCAAGTTTTCCAACTTTGGACTTGTAATGAATGAGATACGATTTTTCAAAGATCTCGTATCAAAACTGAAATTTTCGAAACTTAAGGAAATGGATTTTTTCGAATTCTCCTTTTCCCCACGTTATCACTTGAACGTTTTACACTTGATTTCAAAGGTGAAAACTTGATTTCTCTTGTGCTCTAAAAACCCGCCTTTGAGCCTCGATTTACGAATAAATAGAGCTCATTTTCATGAAATTTCCTTAGATTGTACAAGTGTACAATCTTCCTTGATAATTGGGGTTTATGAGTAATAGATTATTATTAATTTGCTCAGGCACTCACGAGGACCTTCACGAGGACCTTCAAGAGGATCTCACGGTGAACGCTTGAACTTCGACTGACATTCCTTCTTGTTTACTTGGTGAGTGTAAGTGCATGATTACTTGAACTCCTATGAACTTGATACATGCTTACTTGTTATTCATGACTTGAGATTTTGAAAATGGAGTCGAGTGTGTAATTTATCGCACTCGTTCTCATTTGGAATGAATAACTCATGCTTGAAATTATCAAATGCTTGAATAACATGAACTAGTATGCTATGGCTGCATACGTCGCTGGAGTGAATCTTCTCGACTCGCAAATGTACATGGGGGACTCCCAAATCTCACTGGCTAACCTTGGACTCGAGCCGGCATGGGCTTGGTCGGGCTCCTTGGCGAACCATGAGAAAACAAAAGCTTGACCTATTAAGAGGTCTTACTTGGCATACTCGAGCAGTACCGCCTCAAACAAATGACAGGCGGACCCGATACAGGGGTATGTAAGGTGAAAGGAGACATGATATGTGAAGTTCTACAGACTAAACCTACCCGATTGACGGAGTGTCAATTCGTGGAGGTTCTGGATCGCGCAAGTGGAAAATAGCTCCTGAGAGCTCCTATATCCTTGAATTGTTTCTGTTTAATTTTCTCGCTCGAATTGTTATTTATTGAAATATTATTGCTCTACTTGTTAAATTGGGATTAGTACTTGGACTATATGCTTGCATGTGTGTTCTTGGCCTCACGAGCATTTTACTAACCCTGTAGATTTGTTTTCCTTAACAGGAATGGATTGGAGTGAACTCGGAGAAACCCCTTTTGAATGTACTTTGTATTAGGGTTTCAATGTACATGGCTAGACTCTGGATTATTGTAAATCTGGGATTTCATGTAACTTTTGAGAATCTAATGTAAGATTTGGACGATTAATGCATTTTGTACTCGTGGTATACTATTGAATATTGGTCATGGAAGCGACTTTCTTTATTAGACTTGTATTATTGGTTAATTATAGTTAAGCTTGAATCGTGATTGCCTTGAGTCCTAGCGAGAGCTGGGCAGGCGTCCCGCGGATACCTCTGGTTCACCTTAGGGAGAAGTGGGGGCGTCACAGTCCAGCACCGCCAGGGACGAAATTCTCGACTTAGGGCTAAGTTATATTCTGAAACAATGAGAATTTTGGCTCCTGAGAGCCACCTATATCCTTACCATTTAAAGTGTTTATTCATTTCCCTATCTGGTGTATAATTGCATGATTGAAAAGTGAATTGCCATGATTCGTAACTACTTGTACATTTGGTACCTCATTGAGCGTAAGCTCACCCCGTTCCCGTTACTTTGTTTTCTTTACAGGAATACTACTATGGAAATCATGATTTTTGGAAAAGAAAGTTGAGCTAGTAGATGTATATGATTTCGTTGAGTTCCTTTGTAACAAAACCCTAGTCGTATTTTTGTATATGTATGAAGAATGAATACTATGGCTTGTATTTCAGGTTATTTTGTTGAAGCTCCGATGTATATATGTATTTAAGTGCTTAATCATGTATATTAAGTGTATTTGTTGAGATGATACGTTTTTATGGCTCTGGTGAACGTTTCTTGTATCCATTGGGGAAATCGAGCGAGCGCGGAACTTGAACGAGGAAGAAAAGTATTTTGGTGGAAAACTGTTCACCAAATCCGGCCGTATATCCGGCCAGTTCTTGGCCGGATTGGCAGGGGAGATTGGAAAATTTTCGTTTCGCCACTGCCTCGAATCCGGCCAGTAATCCGGCCGGATTGTGACGTGGCAGCGGCACTTTCATTTTGTTTTCGATTTTCTTTGGCGCATCGTATCAAAGTTCTATTGCATTGCTTAGTTTAATTAAAGTGGTTTCTGAAAGTTCGTTTGCTCGAAGTATTTTGTGCGTTGGTAGGGTTTATGTATGTTCCGGATCCGTAGTCCTGGCGAGAGTTGGGCAGGCGGTCCGTCGAACCCTTTGGTTCGCCTTAGGGGAAGGTGAGGCGGTCACAGGTGGTATCAGAGCTGCTTCACGTGGTCTTTGCGTGGTGTGAGCTTGGGCCAAGTGGTGTTATGGTCCTGATTGTGTGAATAAGTGTAAAGGACTGAGTGCCCTTCTTGGGCGTAAGCTATGAATCGTGCCTGTTATAAGTGTAAATCCTTTTTCATGGTACTTGGGGACAATAGTTATGTACGTCAGGTAGGAATCTTTGATATGGGTGGTTTACTCTTGGGACCGGCCGGCTCGAGTTGTGAATTATCTTATCGTGGATTCTTGTACTTGAGTACCAAATAGTAGAGAGCACTAGAATAAGGGCCTGTATCTTGATTACACTTGAGGTGAGTTCTTATGGCAAAGGTCGGCCATTAGTGATGTGTTGGCTGAGACATTGTATTTATGGAGCTATATGTATGCAAACTTTATGTAGTGATTGTGTGGCTAATGGAAGTAATAGACCTAGTATCTGATATTTTGATGAGTAATATGAAATATTGGTGATTGAATAGTGCTGGAACCTAATTCATGAATCTTTTATTATGAGTTAGTCTTGAAGTTAAGTGAAATTTTCTTTGGTGATTCAAAAAGGGGAGAACTATCTATGATGGATGAGGATCATGAGTTGTGGTTGGTGAGTGATTCCAAAACTGTTTCCAAAGTTATTTTCGAACTAGTTCCTGCACTGTTTTCTTGCATGTGTGTTATGCATTGATTTGGCTCAGATGAGTGCTTGGAAGTCTTGTACTTAACACTAACGTCTCCACTTTAATGACACTTGATTTGAATATGGGAGCACCGATGACTCTTTTGTACTGCTTGACTGTTACTGGATTTTATTGGAGAGTTGGAAGTTTAAGTACTACGATTTCCCTGACCCACAAGAGCAATAAACTTACATTTGATTACTGATAAATGCATTAGTGTGAAACTTATTTGATTATTGATCTTTACTGGACACTTGTTGAGCTTTTAGCTTACCCCAAAATATTTATTTCCTCTCCACAAAACTCGAGGCAAAGGAAACACTTGGATTAACTTATTAGTGTAGCTGGATGGGATGTCTCATGTATATTTTGAATCTCGATTAGAGTGACCCTCAGTGCTTGACTTTCAAGGACTTTCTTGACTTGATTAGGGCATGATTGTGGAGAAGCTCTTGAAAGTAGAAGAACTCGCTGTAGAATCATTTTGTGCATAAAAGAGAGAATTTCGTGGATGAAATTCTTTTAAGAGGGAGAGAGTGTGAGAACCCGGAAAAACTAGGTTATATTTAGTTTATTTCTTCACATGTATTTTCTTTATTTCATGTTATTATATTACCTTTTCAAAGATTTTTATAAGTGAGTATAGTGTTTAAATTATTTTCCTCGTATAAATTAGTACATGTCACGTTTGGAATGTATTATGGACGTGGGACCCGCTAGTGCGGTAAGTGCGATAAATTTTGACCACTAGTTGGAGTTTTGTGTTAAGTGATATTATTTTACAAGGTGCTAGGAGATAATTAGAGGTTAGCTAGATAGATTAACCATTGGGAGAAAGAAGATAAGCTTAAACCCTAAAAGGTGCCAAGTGTCGCGACCCGATTGGAGGTGGACTTTGATCAAGCTTATTTAACTTTCCTCAACTCCAATTTTGACCCAATTTTTCTTCCATTTTAGCTCCCCTTGGCCGGCCCTCTTAAGGGGGAAAACAAGAGAGAGCCTTCACCTTGTCTTTCAATTTCTTGCTCAAATCTTGAAGTCTAACCATTAGTTTTGTAAATCACTCCATAAAAGTGCTAGTCAAGGTAGTTTCTAAGGTAGTTGTGGAGTAAATTTGGGAGGAAGAAGCCTAAGCTACTATCTTTCTTGAGGTTTCAAGGTATCTTGTTTAAAAATCTCTCTTTATTCTTACTATTGGCAAATTATTGGCTTGTGGTTGTTGAATATGTTGTTTTGTGGAAGATTTCATGGTTTGAGGTAGGGTTATAGTAGATTTCAGATTTATTAGTGATTTTTCTGCCCTCATATGATGATTAAAGGTTGGCCATGATTTCCTAGCTTGGGTATGTGCAAAATCTAGTGTGTATGTGCTAGTTTACTTTGCCTAAAGAAATTTCCAGCTCATGTGCACAAAATCCAGTTTAGGGTTTCAATTTTCAGCTTTAGGGAAATTGGTGTTTGAGCTATACATGTGTTATATTTGGATGGTATTGTGGCCTTAAATAAATGTATAGATGGCCTATGATTTGTGATTGTAATTGAGGTTGAATTAGGAGGAATTTGGGTGTCGAGTTTTGAATGGAAAAGTAAAGGAAAAACAAGCGAAGTGCTGCTGAAATTTTCGCAGGAACCTTTGAGTAGTTTTGTGAAATTTGATATATCTTGTTGTAGAAATATCGGAATTAAGTTCCGTTTGTTGCGTTTTAAACTAAATTCATAGAACTATAAACCGTGAAAATTTCAGACCCTAGTTCTGTCTGTGTAATTTATGGTGATTTTCCAAAGTTGACTGAAATTACATACCTGTTCTGTCTTTTACTGGATGAAGCAGCGACTTGAGGCTCGAATTTGACTGACTTGTGATCTGAATCTTATAAATATGTCTTCTGAGAAATTGTACCCCTTTGAGTCTGTTTTCCGACGGTATAAATTTTATAAATTTTGGACTTAAGAATCGTGAGATATGATTTTTCAAATGATGGTGCGCAAATCTGGAAAATCCTATTTTCGTAGAATTATTCTTACCTTCATTTTGCACCTTAAGTTTGGAGTTAGTAAATCATTGTAGGTATGGTTTTTGGTAGAAGTGAAGGGTTTTGAGGTTGATTCGTATCCCTAGGACCAACTGTTATCTTGTTGCTCAAAAGAGGCATTTTATTCTTTTGTACTAGTAATCAATTTAGAGAAGTATACGACTCGTGGTCGAGCCTCACTTGTGCATTCCATTTACTGGGTTTGTGAATGTAAGAACTGTAATTGTTTACCCTGGTTACTCCTAGGACGTGTTGGTGTTCAAAGGCATCCTTTGGGGAGGAAACGTTTGAAGTTATCCTTGTTTGAACTGGTGAGTGTACCACTCGCATGACTTGTTGTTTAACTGTTTTACCTATACCTGCAAAATTATGACTTGCTTGACTGTAATACCTGCTTAATTCTGGACGAGACGAGGGTGTCCTTTATCACACTCGTCTCCCTTGCTTATTGTCAAATCACTGTATGTGTTTGTACCTGTTACTTGAACCTGTTACTCGTTCTTTGCCCTGTGTGACTGGGTTATTGTATGAACTTGAATTAGTTGTTCCTGTATTCGGACTTGCATGTTTATGTGCTTTTGAATCGAGACCCTCTGGTGGGGTATAGCCGTTGTGCTAGCCTGTTGTGTTGTCCAGCACCGCCAGGGACGAAATCTTGAATCGAGACCCTCTGGTGGGGTATAGCCGTTGTGCTAGCCTGTTGTGTTGTCCAGCATCGCCAGGGACGAAATTCTCGACTTAGGGCTAAGTTATATTCTGAAGCAATGAGAATTTTGGCTCCTGAGAGCCACCTGTATCCTTTCCATTTGAAGTGTTTATTCATTTCCCTATCTGGTGTGTATAATTGCATGATTGAAAAGTGAATTGCCATGATTCGTGACCATTTGTACATTTGGTACCTTATTGAGCGTAAGTGTGAGAACCCGAAAATTTTCTCATTTTCTATAGTATTATTTTATTTCTTTGCCTACATTTTTATACTGTCTTTGAAAATATAAAATTTTCTATGCATTTTATAAGTAAGTACAGTTTTTAACTCATTTTCCTGGTATAAGTTAGTGTACGTTAATTTGAAGTGCATTATTGAATGTGGGACCCGCTAGTGCGATATAATTTTGACGATTAGGTGATGAAGTATTAAGTGTTATTATTTCCCAAGGTGCTAGGAGATGATTAGAGGGTAGCTAGATAGATGAATCATTGGGAGAGAAAAGATAAGCTTAAAACACTAGAAAGGCCAAGTGTTACCACCTCATTGGAAGTTAGACTTTGACTAGGATTATTTCACTTTCCTAAAACCCAATTTTGACCCAAATTTCCTTCCATTTTGTACCTTCTTGGCTGGCTCTCTTGAGAGAGAAAACAAGAGAAACTTCTTCAATTTCTAGCTTCCAACCTTGCTCAAATCTTGAGTTTTAGCCAACCAAATTGGAATTCACTCCATACAAGTGATCACTAAGGAAGTCTAAAGGCTTTGGTGGAGTTGTTTTGGAGGAGGAAAGTCTAAGCTACCATTTTCTTTGAGGTAAACCAGTTCCTAACTCTTGATTCTTGTGGTAAAACTTATGATTGATGATTGGAAGTTGAATCTAATTAGCTAGGAACTGATTTGGATGGCTGGAAATTCGTTTGATTGGGTGGAATTTGAATGAACTTCAAGTATTCATATTATGTCAAGATTTCTGTCCGAAATTAGTCTGAAAATTCGAACATGTTGGGAGCTGAATTAGCCTTAGCACAAAACATGAAAGTTGTAGAGAATTGAGTGTAGATTATGCCTGTAAATGTTTCAGCTCAATCAGAGCAGGATAACTTGTGAAATGACTAATTTACCCCTGCTGCCCTGTTTCTGTCAGAAGTGATAATCAGCCTCTGTAATTGGTTAGTTTGACTGGGAATATTACTGAATTGGTTGTCGATGTCTTCTTAAGAATTGTAGCCTTGTATCTTAGTTTTCAAATGGCTTTGGAATCACCTAAATCGGAGTTGTGTGTGCTGAGATATGATTGAATGAGTCAGGACTGCTAGTTGAATTTCACCGTGAGCTTTGAACTGGAAAATCTGGGGCTGTTTGGGTACATTTGGCTAGGTTAGGGTGAGAACTGGGCTGCGTTGTCTTCATGAAAGTTGTAACCCTTTGTCTTAGCTTCGAATCGGTGTAATGTTGACACCAATCTGATAAACATAACTCTAGTTGTGATCAAAATGTTCTAAGATGTCGAATCTGCCATTTAGTCTTTTGCCTTCAAAACTTGAGTTCCGATTGGATTATTATACCTGTGTTTTACGTGGATGATTTTGAGCCTATTGAATGGCTATTGTAATGAGATTATTTGTGTGTGATTTTGGAGGCTACTTGAGGAAAATAATGAAGCCATAAATGGCTGGAAAATAGGTAAATACAAAGGGCGTGCTGCCCAAATTTGCACTCGAGGGCTAGGTAGATGTACTCGCGACACGAGTAAGGGTTTGAGGATGAAACTAACTTGAATCATCTGAGGTATTCGAGTCTTCTTTAATCGAGGCTTATAAGTTGGAATTCGGTCGAAATTTGTACCCTTGGAAAATGAAAGTAACGACTAATAGAAATACGTTTTCTTTGTCACTTCAACTCATATGGTGATTTCAAAGTTTTAAGAGCGAGCATAAGTTTTACGACTATTTTACTCATGTCCTTTGGTTTAAATGTACTCTTTTCACTCCAAAATCATACTTATACCTTGTACTAGTAGTTATTCGGATTTTCTTTGATTCACCTAAACTTTTGATGGTAGAACCGTAATGTGCTCTCTTGGTTACTCTTAGGGTTCCTTGGTGACTGAGGGAGATATCCGAAAGGATACTTTGGACGTTTTTGCTTATATAGGTGAGTGTTCTATATACGTTTTGTTTCTAATGACTATGTGAACTATATTGTGACTATTTGGATTGTTGCTTTAATACGTGATTGAGGTATGTTATGTTTCCAACGTTTTCTAAAATGAATTTTGCTAGGCGAGTGTGTACTTTATCGCACTCGACCTAAATGAACGTGAAATTTTCAATGATTGAATGATTAAATGCTAATTGTACATGAATGTAAGCCTTTTGGCTAAACTGGGCCCTTGCCCTTTGTTACTGGTCGACTCGAGCTAGAAGCGGACTCGGTCGGACGATTGGTGACCTTGGATTGATGTTTGGTATACTCAAGTATGACCACAAATCATGGAGGAGCTGGCCAATGAACAGGCCAGGACGGGGAGATGAAATGAATGAACGAATGACAACAGTAATGAAGGAGTTTTCACTTACAAACATGTTTTTAATGATTGGAGGAATAAGGAAAACGGTTCGCGAACGAACGAACGAATGGCTCCGTGTATCCTTTTAATGAATGTGTTACTATTGCTTTCATATCGTAAATATTTTTAGGATTACTTGTTGTTATGTGATTAATATCCTTGTTTAATTACTTGGTTATGTATATAGAACCTCACTGGGCTTTTAGCTCATTCCACGCCTTTTGTTTTCGTTTCAGAGGTTGCGAGCAAGGGCGAGAGACCTGTATAGAATAGTCTAGTCCTTTTTGAATTGTTTTGTTTTGGCTTTTGTTCTCGCTCTAGTGTTTGGATAGGGGTGAATGTATTGAGAATTTTAGGGTTTTGAGATATTTGGGACTGTACTTCTGGTTGAGTTTTGAGATGAATGTATGTACACGTTTCAAGTTTGGGAATTGTTTTCGCTTTCCTCGAGATTATATCTTATTTTGTTCGGAGAGAGTGAATGAATCCTGGTGAGAGCTGGGCAGGCGGTCCGCCGAACCCTTTGGTTCGCCTTAGGGGAAGGTGAGGCTGTCACAGTAAACTCACCCCGTTCCCGTCACTTTGTTTTCTTTACAGGAATACTACTACGGAAATCATGATTTTTGGAAAAGAAAGTTGAGCTAGTAGATGTATATGATTTTGTTGAGTTCCTTTGTAACAAAACCCTAGTCGTATTTTTGTATATGTATGAAGAACGAATACTATGGCTTGTATTTCAGGTTATTTTGTTGAAGCTCCGATGTATATATGTATTTAAGTGCTTAATCATGTATATTAAGTGTATTTGTTGAGATGATACATTTTTATGGCTCTGGTGAACGTTTCTTGTATCCATTGGGGAAATCGAGCGAGCGCGGAACTTGAACGAGGAAGAAAAGTATTTTGGTGGAAAACTGTTCACCAAATCAGGCCGTATATCCGGCCAAGAACTGGCCGGATTGGCAGGGGAGATTGGAAAATTTTCGTTTCGCCACTGCCTCGAATCCGGCCAGTAATCTGGCCGGATTGTGACGTGGCAGCGGCACTTTCATTTTGTTTTCGATTTTCTTTGGCGCATCGTATCAAAATTCTATTGCATCGCTTAGTTTAATTAAAGTGGTTTCTGAAAGTTCGTTTTCTCGAAGTATTTTGTGCGTTGGTAGGGTTTATGTATGTTCCGGATCCGTAGTCCTGGCGAGAGTTGGACAGGCGGTCCGCCGAACCCTTTGGTTCGCCTTAGGAGGAGGTGGGGCTGTCACAGGTGGTATCAAAGCTGCTTTGCGTGGTCTCTGCGCGGAGTGAGCTTGGGCAATGTGGTGTTATGGTCCTGATTGTGTGAATAAGTGTAAAGGACTGAGTGCCCTTCTTGGGCGTAAGCTATGAATCGTGCCTGTTATAAGTGTAAATCCTTTTTCATGGTATGTGGTTTACTCTTGGGACCGGCCGGCTCGAGTTGTGAATTATCTTATCGTGGATTCTTGTACTTGAGTACCAAATAGTGGAGAGCACTAGAATAAGGGCCTGTATCTTGATTACACTTGAGGTGAGTTCTTATGGCAAAGGTCGGCCATTAGTGATGTGTTGGCTGAGACATTGTATTTATGGAGCTATATGTATGCAAACTTTATGTAGTGATTGTGTGGCTAATGGAAGTAATAGACCTAGTATCTGATATTTTGATGAGTAATATGAAATATTGGTGATTGAATAATGCTGGAACCTAATTCATGAATCTTTTATTATTAGTTAGTCTTGAAGTTAAGTAAAATTTTCTTTGGTGATTCAAAAAGGGGAGAACTATCTATGATGGATGAGGATCATGAGTTGTGGTTGGTAAGTGATTCCAAAACTGTTTCCAAAGTTATTTTCGAACTAGTTCCTGCACTGTTTTCTTGCATGTGTGTTATGCATTGATTTGGCTCAGATGACTGCTTGGAAGTCTTGTACTTAACACTAACGTCTCCACTTTAATGACACTTGATTTGAATATGGGAGCACCGATGACTCTTTTGTACTGCTTGACTGTTACTGGATTTTATTGGAGAGTTGGAAGTTTAAGTACTACGATTTCCCTGACCCACAAGAGCAATAAACTTACATTTGATTACTGATAAATGCATTAGTGTGAAACTTATTTGATTATTGATCTTTACTGGACACTTGTTGAGCTTTTAGCTTACCCCAAAATATTTATTTCCTCTCCACAAAACTCGAGGCAAAGGAAACACTTGGATTAACTTATTAGTGTAGCTGGATGGGATGTCTCATGTATATTTTGAATCTCGATTAGAGTGACCCTCAGTGCCTGACTTTCTTGACTTTCTAGGAGATAAGTGATATTAGAGACCCTCAGTGCCCTGAATTTTGACCACTAGTTGGAGTTTTGTGTTAAGTGATATTATTTTACAAGGTGCTAGGAGATAATTATAGGTTAGCTAGATATATTAACCATTGGGAGAAAGAAGATAAGCTTAAACCCTAAAAGGTGCCAAGTGTCGCGACCCGATTGGAGGTCGACTTTGACCAAGCTTATTTAACTTTCCTCAACTCCAATTTTGACCCAATTTTTCTTCCATTTTAGCTCCCCTCGGCCAGCCCTCTTAAGGAGGAAAACAAGAGAGAGCCTTCACCTTGTCTTTCAATTTCTTGCTCAAATCTTGAAGTCTAACCATTAGTTTTGTAAATCACTCCATAAAAGTGCTAGTCAAGGTAGTTTCCAAGGTAGTTGTGGAGTAAATTTGGGAGGAAGAAGCCTAAGCTACTATCTTTCTTGAGGTTTCAAGGTATCTTGCTTAAAAATCTCTCTTTATTCTTATTATTGGCTTGTGGTTGTTGAATATGTTGTTTTGTGGAAGATTTCATGGTTTGAGGTAGGGTTATAGTAGATTTCAGATTTATTAGTGATTTTTCTGCCCTCATATGATGATTAAAGGTTGGCCATGATTTCCTAGCTTGGGTAAGTGCAAAATCTAGTGTGTATGTGTTAGTTTACTTTGCCTAAAGAAATTTCCAGCTCATGTGCACAAAATCCAGTTTAGGGTTTCAATTTTCAGCTTTAGGGAAGTTGGTGTTCGAGCTATACATGTGTTATATTTGGATGGTATTGTGGCCTTAATTAAATGTATAGATGGCCTATGATTTGAGATTGTAATTGAGGTTGAATTAGGAGGAATTTAGGTGTTGAGTTTTTGAATGGAAAAGTAAAGGAAAAACAAGGGAAGTGCTGCTGAAATTTTCGCAGGAACCCTTGAGTAGTTTTGTGAAATTTGATATATCTTGTTGTAGAAATATCAGAATTAAGTTCCGTTTATTGCGTTTTAAAATAAATTCATAGAGCTATAAACCGTGAAAATTTCAGACCCTAGTTCTGTCTGTGTGATTTATGGTGATTTTCCAAAGTTGACTGAAATTACATACCTGTTCTGTCTTTTACTGGATGAAGCAGCGACTTGAGGCTCGAATTTGACTGACTTGTGATCTGAATCTTATAAATGTGTCTTCTGAGAAATTGTACCCCTTTGAGTCTATTTTCCGACGGTACAAATTTTATCAATTTTGGACTTAAGAATCGTGAGATATGATTTTTCAAATGATGGTGCGCAAATCTGGAAAATTCTATTTTCCTAGAATTATTCTTACCTTCATTTTGCACCTTAAGTTTGGAGTTAGTAAATCATTGTAGGTATGGTTTTTGGTAGAAGAGAAGGGTTTTGAGGTTGATTCGTATCCCTAGGACCAACTGTGATGCGAATGAGCAAGCTGGCCGTGGTGTTCACATAGGCCCGTTACACGTGCACAAGTTAAGATATTCAAAGAGTCACTTCAAGCCTTAGTTCATGCCGTATAAGCTCAAGAGAAACCAAGCTCAAGCATTGAAGGAATTGACTTGGAGGATCCTAACAAGACTACCAAGATATTGCTTACAATTGAAGGCGTAAGTGATCAAGCCTGAAAGGGAGGATTGGGCCTCGATTAAGTAGCTCTTGTTGAGCTTAGCTTCGGCCATGTGGGCCTTAGGTCCAATAGTATTTAGTTAGTCATTAAGTTAATTAATTAGTAGGTTAGCTTTCGGCCAAGAGAGACCCAATGGGCTGGCCGAATTTCCTTAATATTTTCCAAGTTCTATTAGGGTTAGACAAGGCTATAAATAACCCCAAGTCATTGTTTACATTCAGTTTTTGCGATATTATGAATAAAATTCCAGAATTTCGTCCATTGATTGTGGCAAATTCCTTTAGCTTGTGAAAGCTAGTTTGAACATCCTAGAGTTGATCTTAGGTTGTTTATTGACTTATCAATCAAGCCAACACACTTGATTGTGGCGTCCTCTACCGTTGAATCCGTTCTTGAGTGGTCCAAGTTTGGTGTTTGACTCCATTCGTCTTGCAACGTGTTCTCTAAGATCCTAAGATAGCTTTCGCGCTCACATCATCTGGTAATCAAAGCTAGGTTGAGGTATCACGTATATCCCTTTTTCTTGTTTTTGAGTCTTGACATCGTTGAGAGTCACCCAAAAAAAAAAAAGTACTGTATCATTGTACTGTTCATCGCTACTGTAGCGACACTATTCACCGCGTACTGTTCATCGAAAAACTGTAGCGACACTGTTCATCCGAATATTTTTTTTTTTTTTTTGCTTTGCATAACTTGTGTTTCTTTCTTATTTTGGTGTCTTGTTATATTGTTCTTGAAGTCTTGTGTTGGTTTAGAGAAAAAAAAATTTTGCGACGGCTAGGGTTTTTGCTCTTATTGCCGCATATCAAGTAGGTTTGTTCCTTGTGTTGTAATCTGCCCAGATTGTTTTCATCCAATATTTACTGTTAGTTTGTCTAGATTGTGGTCTAATTCTGGTTGGTTATTGTGTTGCTTGGGGCGTGAAAACAACCTAGCAAAAAGTCACAAAAAAAAAGAAGTTTCACATACCTCATTGTTCTTGAGTCGTTGCTGGAAATTTTTCCTTGGGAGGCTGCCGAACCTGTTTTGCCCTTATTTCTTGAACTTTTGTGTTGTTTCTTGCAAAACTTGAATACCAAAACATATTTGGGGAAGTTATTGAGCTTCTTGAACGAATTTCTTGAAGTTCTTGAACCACCAAAGGCTGATTTGGGGAGATTCTTGAAACCAAATTGTGGGGTTCTTTATACTTGAAACAATCTTCAATCTTGTCTTGGCGAATCTTGAAGTTAGAACCGAATTCAAGGAAATTTTTGGGACTGGAATTACGTGCTTAAAATAATCTGTTGAGCCACAAAAGAAACAAAAGAAAGAAAGAAAAGAAACGAAAAAAGGAAAGAAAAAAAAGGGAAGAAAGATATTGGCTCTAGTTTCCTAATTGTGCACTAAGTCCCACCTTGACTCCAACTAATCCTAATTCTGTTGGGATTAATAGCAGCCAAGAACCCATCAGCCAAAGGCCCAAGTTCCCCTCCAACCGACCTAAAACAGTCCACCTTACACTCAATTCCGTTTCCAAAATCCAAAAGCCAACCGCTACACCTTACCACGCCAAACCAGCCCGCAATTTTGAATCGATTGAGCATCACTTTGTGATCCGATTGGACTGCAATTTAAGGGCTGACCTATACACCAAAACAGCACCCAAAATACCCCAAAAACCTGACCAAAAGACCGAGCATCAGCAGCTCGACAAATTCCAGAAATTTTGCCCTTCGGGTAGAGTTTTCTAGGATTTTCAAAATTTCAGCCTTGAAGTCACTTGTCTTGCTTTCTTTTTGAGTCGTTAGTTATTGTTAGTCCTAATCTGAGTTTTAGGTCACGTCTAGGTCTTCATTCACCTCCATCCATTGCTACTATCTTGTGTCACTTATTGACTAGTCAAGAACGAACCTTACGGTGATGCCTAACTTGTTCAACCCGAGCAACTAGCAAGTCAAGGAATTGTTTGGTGAGACTATTAGAGAGTGATACACTTGAGTGAAACACGAGCGTGAGTGACCTATACATTGTACAAAAAAAAATAACAAAAACAACAGAAAGAGAGATAGTTGTTTATTTGCAGGTTTACCTAAACATGTCAAGTGGAGTTGGAGAACAAACCATGGACTTAAAACTACACATGGAGGCCATGATGGAAGAATTCAAGCAGAGTTTGGATGAAGCTTTCGAGCCTCTTCATCGACGCCTTGACCGAATGGTGAATAAGGATGTCAAGAGGAGGGGTTCTACACAATTCCACCCCAACGTCCAACCACCTACCTCTTCAAAGTCAGTATATTCAAGGAGACGGGAGGAGGTTCATTTGACAACAAAGCATGCAAATACATTATCCGTAGATGAAGGAGTTAGTAGAGTGTGGGAGACATATCAACAACTCCTCCAACAAAAACTTGAAAAAGAGCGAGTTGAGTGTGGTGGTGAGAGTGCACTTGAGGTAAAAGTTGAGGAATGTGAGTTAGAAAAAGAGGTAAAAAAATCT
This sequence comes from Coffea humblotiana, assembly GCA_023065735.1. Classification (NCBI taxonomy): domain Eukaryota; kingdom Viridiplantae; phylum Streptophyta; class Magnoliopsida; order Gentianales; family Rubiaceae; genus Coffea; species Coffea humblotiana. Next base: position 32,861,532 of record CM041213.1, on the reverse strand, counting down.
GAGGAGATGAGTGAAGCATCAAGTGAGCTAATTGTGCATGGGAAGGCGAGTGTTTATAGCTTTCCTAACAAACTTAACTTTGCCTTGTTTAGTGTTTCTGCTTTTGTACAGATTAAGCGAAGTCAAGTGAAGTTAGTCATGCAATGTTCCATTCCAAAGTCACTTGTACAATTCACTAGCTTCCATGGAGTTTGTCTGCTAGGAGATAAATCTATTTGGTATCACTTCATGGAACAACGTCAACCCAAATCTGGCCGCACCAATGGAGAATTAATTCGAACTCATCATGAAGGGAGAATTCCATATTTCTATTCTTGTTTGTTGCCTATGATTCATTCATCATCTTTACCTTCTTTGAGCATCATTTCCATCCTCACACTTGTATTTCCTATGCAGATTTTGAAGGAAAATGTAAAGAGCCATCAATGCAGTCTCAAGTTGAATCGATTGATGGAAGGAGTCATGTGTCAAAGGGAGTTTTTGCATTTAACTTTTATTCTACACCTTCTCACCACTTAATTAATGATGTTCCATTGCTTATATATCCAATTTCTGGTTCAAAACAAGCTGAGACTTATTTTGTCTTTGTAGGTTGTAAGGCTGTTCGAAATTTTCCAGCTTTGATTAAAGAGTTGCAACCTGATTTCATATTTGTGCCAACTGCTTGTTGTGATCTTCCATGCATATTCATACATCCAAAAGCTGGTCACCATGAGTTCATTTTATCAACTCCAACTGGCGTAAATTCATGTGACTCGTACGTATGGAGTGACCTTCACTTCATTGCTGCCACTTATGTTGGGTGATGCACACAAATGTGTCAATCAAGACCTGAATGTTGTTCTTACGTCAATGGTTCATGCTTTCACGGAAGTGCAACACGATTGGCTCATTATTCTATCTCCAGATGGGCAAGTAGTGCCAAATCAGCAACAACTAGGGTTGAATTATACTACCTTGCACAATCAGATTCGAGATTTTTCTAAGCTGAATGAGAGTCATCATGAAGATCCCTATCTAGTGCATGTGAAACGTAAGTTGTCAAGTAGTATTAACCCTACATATACTAATTGTGTGATTTGTTTTGTAGGTTTGAACTTGACATGCAACGACCAAGGGTTGATGAGAGAGTTTTGGAGTACTACATGGAATTTTCACAAGCTTTATACAAGGTGTTTCTTGTCTTGGAGAATGTCCTTGTTCAAGAGCATCATGAGGTTGTCCAAGCGACATGTGACGTGGCTGGTGCTCATTCATCTAGCTCCCACATTGCTATCCTATAAGCGCACCAACATGGAGTACCACTTTTCCCCAAGATTTGAGGACAAATCCTTTTCAAGAGGAGGGGAATGATGCGAATGAGCAAGCTGGCCGTGGTGTTCACATAGGCCCGTTACACGTGCACAAGTTAAGAGATTCAAAGAGTCACTTCAAACCTTAGTTCATGCCGTATAAGCTCAAGAGAAACCAAGCTCAAGCATTGAAGGAATTGACTTGGAGGATCCTAACAAAACTACAAAGATATTGCTTACAATTGAAGGCGTAAGTGATCAAGCCTGAAAGGGAGGATTGGGCCTCGATTAAGTAGCTCTTGTTGAGCTTAGCTTCGGCCATGTGGGCCTTAGGTCCAATAGTACTTTAGTTAGTCATTAAGTTAATGAATTAGTAGGTTAGCTTTCGGCCAAGAGAGACCCAATGGGCTGGCCGAATTTCCTTAATATTTTCCAAGTTCTATTAGGGTTAGACAAGGCTATAAATAACCCCAAGTCATTGTTTACATTCAGTTTTTGCGATATTATGAATAAAATTCCAGAATTTCGTCCATTGATTGTGGCAAATTCCTTTAGCTTGTGAAAGCTAGTTTGAACATCCTAGAGTTGATCTTAGGTTGTTTATTGACTTATCAATCAAGCCAACACACTTGATTGTGGCGTCCTCTACCGTTGAATCCGTTCTTGAGTGGTCCAAGTTTGGGTTTGACTCCATTCGTCTTGCAACGTGTTCTCTAAGATCCTAAGATAGCTTTCGCACTCACATCAAACTGTTATCTTTTTCCTCAAAAGAGGCATTTTATTCTTTTGTACTAGTAATCAATTTAGAGAAGTATACAACTCGTGGTCGAGCCTCACTTGTGCATTCCATTTACTGGGTTTGTGAATGTGAGAACTGTAATTGTTTACCCTGGTTACTCCTAGGACGTGTTGGTGTTCAAAGACATCCTTTGGGGAGGAAACGTTTGAAGTTATTCTTGTTTGAACTGGTGAGTGTACCACTCGCATGACTTGTTGTTTAACTGTTTTACCTATACCTGCAAAATGTGACTTGCTTGACTGTAATACCTGCTTAATTCTGGACGAGACGAGGGTGTCCTTTATCACACTCGTCTCCCTTGCTTATTGTCAAATCACTGTATGTGCTTGTACCTGTTACTTGAACCTGTTACTCGTTCTTTGCCTTGTGTGACTGGGTTATTGTATGAACTTGAATTAGTTGTTCCTGTATGCGGACTTGCATGTTTATGTGTATTTGAATCGAGACCCTTTGGTGGGGTATAGCCGTTGTGCTAGCCTGTTGTGTTGTCCAGCACCGCCAGGGACGAAATTCTCGACTTAGGGCTAAGTTATATTTTGAAGCAATGAGAATTTTGGCTCCTGAGAGTCACCTGTATCCTTTCCATTTGAAGTGTTTATTCATTTCCCTATCTGGTGTGTATAATTGCATGATTGAAAAGTGAATTGCCATGATTCGTGACTACTTGTACATTTGGTACCTCATTGAGCGTAAGCTCACCCCGTTCCCGTTACTTTGTTTTCTTTACAGGAATACTACTATGGAAATCATGATTTTTGGAAAAGAAAGTTGAGCTAGTAGATGTATATGATTTTGTTGAGTTCCTTTGTAACAAAACCCTAGTCGTATTTTTGTATATGTATGAAGAATGAATACTATGGCTTGTATTTCAGGTTATTTTGTTGAAGCTCCGATGTATATATGTAGTTAAGTGCTTAATCATTTATATTAAGTGTATTTGTTGAGGTGATACGTTTTTCTGGCTCTGGTGAACGTTTCTTGTATCCAATGGGGAAATCGAGCGAGCGCGGAACTTGAACGAGGAAGAAAAGTATTTTGGCGGAAAACTGTTCACCAAATCCAGCCGTATATCCGGCCAGTTCTTGGCCGGATTGGCAGGGGAGATTGGAAAATTTTCGTTTCGCCACTGCCTCGAATCCGGCCAGTAATCCGGCCGGATTGTGACGTGGCAGCGGCACTTTCATTTTGTTTTCGATTTTCTTTGGCGCATCGTATCAAAGTTCTATTGCATCGCTTAGTTTAATTAAAGTGGTTTCTGAAAGTTCGTTTTCTCGAAGTATTTTGTGCGTTGGTAGGGTTTATGTATGTTCCGGATCGGTAGTCCTGGCGAGAGTTGGGCAGGCGGTCCGCCGAACCCTTTGTTCGCCTTAGGGGGAGGTGGGGCTGTCACAGGGCCCAGTCACACGTGCACGGGCCAAGCGCTTCAAGGAGTCACTCCAAGCCCTTGTGCGAAACGTCCAAGACCAACAAGGAGTCCATAGGGACATTGAAGGCTTGGAAGGGGATAATAAAGTCATCTACACGATGATCCAAGCCCATGAAGAATCAAGTGGACCTCCAACTGGGTTGGCCGACTAGGCCTTAGGCCTTGGTACTAGGTTTTCATTTTGTTTAGAGTTGGATTAGATTGTTGAATTGAGTCATGGGCCGGCCCACCTTGTCCAAGGAGTGGCCGAACCTCCTTGCTTAGTTTTCTTAGGGTTCCATTAGTCCCTTAGCCTATATAAAGGCTCACTTTGTACGGTTAACGGGTTATGCAATTTTCATGATAAAATTATGGTTTGTTTCTCTTCGATTGTTGAGAGCAATTCGTTCCTTTGCTTGCTTTTGGCAAGGGTTCTTGAGCAATCTTGTGCTTGTCCTTGATTGTTCTACCGACCTATCCACTTGAGTAATCATCTCGATTGGAGTCATCGTTCTACCACCTATAATCAATTCATGTCGTCCGTTTTGTTTTTAGGTTCCGTAATCCAAGCGTTGGACAATCTCGCTAGATCCTCGGGCAACGTGCTACGTGTCTCGAAATGAGTTGATCGAGGAGCGTATCAGTTGGCTTCAGAGCTTAGGTGGAGGTATTGTGAGAACCCGAAAATTTTCACATTTTCAAGTATTATTTTAGTTCTTTGCCTATATTTTATACTATTCTTTGAAAATATTAAATGTTTTGTACATTTTACAAGTAAGTACAATTTTTAAATCATTTTCCTAGTATAAGTTAGTGTACGTAACTTGAAGTGCATTTGTTCGATGTGGGGCCCGCTAGTGCGATATAATTTTGCCGATTAAGTGATGAAGTATTAAATGACATTATTTTCCAAGGTGCTAGGAGATGATTAGAGGTTAATTAGGTAGACTAACCATTGGAAGAGAGAAGATAAGCTTGGAACATTCAAGAGGCCACGTGTCGCGATCCGATTGGCGGTTGGACTTGACCAAATTCTTTTCACCTTTACTAAAACCAAATTTTGACCAATTTCATCCCATTTTTCCTTGCTCTTGGCTGGCCCTTTGGAGGAGAAAAACAAGAGAGAACTTCTTCAATTTCTAGCTCCAACCTTGGTCAAATCTTGAGTTCCAACCGATCAAATCGCAAACCCTTCCATAGGAGTTCTAACTAAGGAGGATTAAAGGCTTTGGTGGAGTTGATTTGGAGAAAGAAAGGCTAAGCTACCACTTTCTTTGAGGTTCTAAGGTAAATTGCTAAGAACATCCTTCTTTGGTTCCAATAGTTGCAAATTAGTGGCTTGTGGTTGCCACTTTGGTGGTTTTGTGCATTAATTCTTGGTTATAAGTGGTGAGGTGTGGATTTTCGGTTTTCTTAGAAAATTTTCTGCCCTGTCTGACCAGTGTTATTCGGTCATGATGGAGGCTGAATTGGACTTAGCTCAAAACATGAAAGTTGTAGAGAATTGAATGTAGATTATGCCTGTAAACTTTCCGCTCAATCGGAGCACTGTAGCCTGTAAAATGACTATTTTACCCCTGCTGCCCTGTTTCTGTCCGAGAATGATAATCATCATCTGTAATTGGCTCTTTTGGCTGGGAGGATGAATGAATTAGCTTTTGATGCCTTCTTAAGAATTGTAGCCTTGTATCTTAGCTTTCGAATGGATTTGGAATCAACGGAATCGGAGTTATGTGTGATGAGATATGACTGAATAAATCAGGACTGCTAGTTGAATTTCACAATGAACTTTGAACTGGAATATCTGGGTCTGTTTGGGTAAATTTGACTAGGTTACGTTGAGAACTGGGTTGTGGTGTCTTCATAATAATTGTAGAGCTATGTCTTAGCTTCGAAACGGTATAAAGTGTACCTCAATCCGATAGGTCTAGCTTCGGTTGTGACCAATACGCTAAAAGATGTCAAACCTGTCATTTTGTTCCTTGTCTTAAACCTTAATCCCGATCCCTTTTCTAGTTTGGTTTTGTAATTGAATGACTTTTAGCCATTTTAACGGCTATTGTAATGAGATTATTTGTATGTGATTTTGGGGGCTGATTAAGAAAAATAATGAAGCCATAAATGGCTAGAAATTTGGTAAACACAAAGGGCGTGCTGCCCAAATTTGCACTCAAATGGCGATTTCAAATTTTAAGGGCAGACACAAGTTTTACAACTATTTTACTCATGTATTTTGGACTAAATGCACTCTTTTTATTTCCAAAATCATACTTATACATTGTACTATTAGTTATTCGGATTTTCTTTGATAAATCAAACATTTTGATGGTTAAACCATAATACTTTCTCATGATTATTTTAGGGTTTCTTGGTGACTAAAGTTGAGATCCGGAGGGATACTTTGGACGTTATTTTGCTTATTTCGGTGAGTGTTCTATATACGCTTTGTTTCTAATGACTATGTGAACTATTGTGACTATTTGGATTGTTGCTTTAATACGTGATTGAGGTATGTTATGTTTCCAAAATGATTTTTGCTAGGCGAGTGTGTACTTTATCGCACTCGACCTAAATGAACGTGAACTTTCAATGATTGAATGATTAAATGTTACTTGTGCATGAATGTAAGCCTTCTGGCTGAACTGGGCCCTTGCCCTTTGTTACTGGTCGACTCGAGCCAAAAACGGACTCGGTCGGGCGATTAGTGACCCTGGGTGAATGTTGGTATACTCGAGTATGACCACGACGTTGGCAGAGCGTGGGGAATGAAATGAATGAACGAACGACAAGAAAATGAAGGAGTTTTCACTTACAAACAATGTTTTAATGATCGGAGACATAAGAAAAATATTAGGCGAATGAATGAACGAACGAACGAACGAATGGCTCCTCGTGAGCATGTATCCTTTTATTGTATGTGTTACTATTGCTTTATATCGTAAATGTTATATGGATTACTTGTTATAACATGCTTAATGTCCTTGTTTAACTGCTTGGTTGTGTATATAGAACCTCGCTGGGCTTTTAGCTCATTCCACGCCTTTTGTTTTCCTTACAGGGGTTGCAAGTATGGGCGAGAGATCTGTATAGAATAGAATAGTCTAGTTTTTGGTTTTGCATTGTTTTGTTTTGGCTTTTGCACTCGCTCTAGTGCTTGGTTAGAGTTGGTTGTATTGAGAAAGTGAGATCTTTGGTTACATTTGGGACTGTACTTCTGGTTGAGATTGGAATGAATGTAAATATATGTTTCCAGGTTGGGAATTTTTTTCCGTTTATCCTCGAGGTGTTATCTTTTTGTTTGGAGTGAGTGATCGAGTCCTGGCGAGAGCTGGGCAGGCGGTCCGCCGAACCCTTTGGTTCGCCTTAGGGTAAGGTGGGGCTGTCACAGGTATTCTTCGTTATATCCTTGTTTTTCGTAGTTGTGTCGTTAGGGTTTGTAGTATATCCGCTGCATTACTCCAAAAGAAAAAAAAATTCTGTCCGTGTCCTTTGTTCTTCTTTTGTCCGTTAATTTCTGTCCATTGGCGTTGCATTGTTGTGTCTAAATCTGTCCGTGGGTGTAGTGAGTCGTTGGCTATTAGTTTCTGATCGTTAGCCGTCTTGTTACATTGAATTGCTGTCCGTTTGTTGTGTCGAATCTGGCCAACGTTTGTTGGCGTGTTACTTTGTGAAATTAGTCGCAAATCTGACCGCCAATTGCTCTTGTTATTGAGTCGAAGTTGTTCTCCAATTCTGCCCGCATTCTTGTCCCTTGTTTAGTGTCAAATCTGGTCGTGGATTGTGTACCTTTGTGGAGTCCAAATCTGCCGTAGTCTTGGTCATCACTTGCGCAACAAGGAAACCAACTTGGGGAGGCGGCTAGGGTTTCTCTTTGCACTAGGGTTTCTTGTTGGCTAGGGATTCTTTTGTTTGCCAAATCTGTCCAAGTTTGTTTGGAGTCTTCCAAGTTGTTTTACTTGTGTTTCAAATCTGATTTTTGGTTAACCTTGTTGGTACTTGTGAATCTTGAAGAGAACCTACGAGAATCTAGAGTTTCTTGAATTTCTTGGTCACAATCTTGAAGTTCTTGATAACTTACGTGGGTGATCTTGGAGGAACTTGAGTAGCTTGATTGATTCTTGTGAATTGTTTGGGGCGAACCAAATCTGGAAATAAAATTCATTCGGCCAAGAGTTCTTGTTGTTTGAGTTAAAAAAAATAGAAACAAAAAAGAAAGGAAAGAGGAATCGGGTAGAGGCAAGAGAAACCAACAAGAAAAGGGAAACTTCGATTCTTTATTGCCCAAATCAGTCTCAATACATCTTGTTTCCAATCCAAAACAGAAAATTACACAAAGAAAGGAATTCAAAAGTTTTGATCTACCACTTCTTGGAGTTCTTGATTTTCTTGAACCTTGGGAACTTGTTTCACCTTGCGAGTAAACATCTTCTTGTACTCCCTTGCGGTGGTGAAGGGCTTTCTTGGCTTTGGGGTGAATTTCTTGGGAGCTTGAGTAGGGTTGTGTGAATCTCCTTGTTTGTTCTCCATTGGTGTAAGAGGGGACCGAAGTTAGCTTGGGAATTTGCCAAAGGGAAGCCAAAACCGAAGTTGGTTGTGAGTGTGTGATGGTGTCGGCCTTCTTGGAGCTTTATAGAGCCCAACCGACTTGGTGAGGGGCTTGGGAATGAGAGAACTGAAACTGTTTTGGGATTTGATTTGTTGTTGTCTCGATTGGGGGGAGGATACTTATTAACCGCCCAACCGCCTTGAACAACGAGTTGTGGGAGAGAAAGAAAATCTGATTTTCACGCTTTTGGGAAAGAATTTGGAAGTTACTTCAAGTGTTCAAGAAAAGGTTTTCTAAAAGTTTCCAAAACTCAACTTGTTTTCCAAAATCTATTAGGAAACTAAGTAGATAACTTGGATAACTCTTTTATTTCCACTTGGACACACTCCTACATTTTAGGAAACTAGGATTTCACTTGAGTCATTGTTCACACTAACACAGTTTCCAATTTTGTCCGTCATTAGCTCACTTCCAAAAACGCCCATCCTTGATCCATTTTTGCATTCCATTTGTGTCTTCATTCTTGGATACTCTTGTGAAAAAAGTTGGTAACATTTATTGGACTTGTGCAGCATTTCTCAACTACCTATCCAACAGGTAAAGGTATTTGATAAGATCATTAGAGTGTTTGAGTGACAAATACAAGAGTGAGTGAAACACTAAGGGAGTGAAGTAAGATTATATTTGTATTCTTTCCTTGTTCACTAACCTTTGCAGGTCTAAGAGGGAGACATGGAGCCAGCTCAACCAACCAATGACTACTCATTGATGTTCACAGCCATGAAAAACGAGCTCAGGCAAATCAGTGAGCAACAAATGGAGGAATTGCATACTCGCTTTGATGAGCTATCCAAGACTCTCACGAGTGACTCTCGTTCTAGATCTCACAATCGAAGTAACGATGGCATCAAAGGGACATCTAATGAAGCTTACTCGGCCAGTGAGGATGAGGAAAGGGCCGAGAGGCCAAGAAGGGATACATCTAAGACTGAGATCAAGGGACTTAAGATCCAAGTCCCTACATTCCAAGGCAAAAGCGACCCTGAGGCTTACTTGGAATGGGAAGGCCGCATCGAGATGGTCTTCGACTGCTATGATTATAGCGAGGAACAAAAGGTTAAGGTAGCCACTGTCGAGTTCACTAACTATGCCCTAGTCTGGTGGGACCAAGTAAGGACTCATCGGAGACGAATGGGAGAACCACGAGTCCGAACTTGGCGAGAACTCAAGGCACTGATGCGCAAGAGGTTCGTTCCTAGCTATTACAACCGCGATCTCCACTCCAAGCTTCAAACCCTCACTCAGGGCAACATGAGCGTGGAGGATTACTACAAGGAGATCGAAATGGCCATGATAAGGGCTAATATCCAAGAGGATAGTGAGGCAACCATGGCAAGGTTTCTTAGAGGTCTCAACCCTGACCTACAAGAAGCCTTGGAGCTCCAACATTATTTGGACATGCATGACCTTCTTGAATTAGCTATCAAGGCCGAAAGGGGAAAGAAATTGAGGCGAGGGGCCCGCACCTTCCGAACTTCCAACTCGACTCCATGGAGGAGCAACCAACCACGGAGGGCGACCCACGAAGCTGGACATTCGGCTACACCCACTCCAAATAGCCGAGTTCAAGGTAATGCTCCTAGCCGAAATTTCTATTTTACCCCTAACAAAGCTGTTGATGCATCCAGGTCCACTTCTAAGGCACCTAATGAGACTCCTAAGACTAGGAGTAGGGATATAAAGTGCTTCAAGTGCCAAGGGTTTGGACATATCCAATCCCAATGTCCAAACCAAAGGATCATGTTAGTCACTCACAATGGGGAGATCGTGTCCGATGACGACGATTGTGAGAATATGCCTGGATTAATCAAAGGCGATTGCTTGGAGGATGACTCGGCTGAGGAAGAATGTTCTCCTACTCAAGGAGATATCGGCTGTTTGGTGGCACGACGAGAGCTAATCGCCCGAGTCAAAGAGGACGAGCAATTGCAAAGGGAAAACTTATTTTACACTAATTGTAAAGTAAGTGATAAGGTGTGTAGCCTCATCATTGATGGTGGGAGTTGCACCAATGTGGCAAGCCTACTCATGGTTGAAAGCTTTGGGCCTTCCTACAACTAGACATCCACATCCATATCGCCTCCAATGGCTAAGTGAAAAAGGGGAGGTACGTGTCTACAAACAGGTACGAGTTCCTTTTTCAATTGGCATCTACATTGATGAAGTTGTATGTGACGTTGTCCCTATGCATGCTACACATGTCATTTTAGGAAGACCTTGGCAATTTGATAAACATGTCACATTTGATGGTAGGGCAAACAAGTATACTCTTTTGTACAATGGTAAACGCATGGTCCTCACACCACTCACACCTGCACAAGTGTATGAGCACCAACTTAAATTGCAAAGGATGTGTGAGTTGGACCGCCAAAAGAGGAAACAAAAGGCGACCGACCCTGGCAAATGCTCCACTTCTTCAAGTGAGCACTCGACCAAGGGTCAAGTGAGCACACCTAGTGTCACCCATGATCATGCATTAACAAAACCCAACACTAGGAAGCAAAACATGATAATTAAGGCTAAAGATGTGCGAAAACTTGTAAATGCTGACCAGCCTGTATTACTCATGATTTGTAAACATGTGCTACTCAATGTTGAAGAGCTCGATAAGGCATTGCCTTCGAGTGTTTTTGCTCTCTTGCAGGAATTCGAGGATGTATTCCCTGACGAGGTCCCTGATGGGTTACCACCCATTTGAGGGATCGAGCACCAAATAGACTTGATTCCTGGAACACCACTACCCAACAAACCCGCTTACCGCATGGGTCCGGAAGAGACAAAGGAGCTGCAAAGGCAAGTTGATGGACTCCTAGGTAAGGGTTGGGTAAAGGAGAGTCTCAGTCCTTGCGCCGTGCCTGTGATACTTGTCCTAAAAAGGATGGTACTTGGCGTATGTGCACTGACTGTAGAGCCGTTAATGCTATTACTGTTAAATATCGTCATCCCATTCCTAGACTAGATGATATGCTTGATGAACTTGATGGTGCTATTATCTTCACTAAAATTGATTTAAGGAGTGGCTATCATCAAATTAAGATGAAAGAGGGCGATGAATGGAAAATGGCTTTCAAAACCAAACATGGTCTTTATGAGTGGCTAGTCATGCCCTTTGGGTTGACTAACGCCCCTAGTACATTCATGAGACTAATGAACCATGTTTTGAGACACTTTATTGGGAAATTTGTGATTGTCTATTTTGATGACATTTTGATCTATAGTCATAATGAGCATGAGCACATGGAGCATTTGAGATTAGTTCTTAATACACTTCGAGAGGCGCGTCTATACGCTAACCTTAAGAAGTGCACCTTTTGTACTAATGAGCTTGTGTTTTTAGGCTATGTTATGAGTTCACAGGGCATCAAAGTAGACGATTCCAAGATTGTGGCCATCAAGCAATGGCCAACTCCAACATCCGTTCCTGAGGTGCACAGTTTCCATGGATTGGCGGGCTTCTACCGGCGATTTGTCAAAGACTTCAGCACCATTGCTGCCCCATTGACCGCCGTGACAAAGAAAAATGAAAAATTCCACTGAGGAGAAGCCCAAGAACAAGCATTCCTGACCCTCAAGAACAAACTCACACATGCACCCGTTTTAGCATTACCAAATTTTCACAAGACCTTTGAAATTGAATGTGATGCTTCTGGTGTAGGTATTGGCGCTGTGCTTATGCAAGACAAGAGGCCTTGTGCCTTCTTTAGCGAGAAACTGGGAGGAGCTGCCTTGACCTATCCCACGTATGACAAGGAGTTGTACACGCTTGTGAGGGCATTGGAGACATGGCAACACTACCTCCACCCAAGCGAGTTCGTGATCCACACCGACCACGAGTCATTGAAGTTTCTCAAGGGGCAACCAAAGTTCAGCAAGCGACATGCCAAATGGGTAAGTTTCCCCCCTTGATTTGGTACCCTTACCTTCCTCTGAGCACACAAGCTTAGATGGGAAAAAGAAAGCTGAATTTGTGCGCAGGTTCCATAAAGCCGTTCGAGCCAACATTGGGAGGCGTACTCAGCAATACATCCAGCAAGCCAACAAGCACTGTCGCAAGATGACCTTTGAACCTAGAGATTGGGTTTGGCTGCACTTGAGGAAAGAAAGGTTTCCCAAGCAACGCCAAAGTAAGTTGTCCCCAAGGGGTGATGGATCTTTTCGCATACTCCAACGTGTCAATGACAATGCCTACAAATTGGAGCTATCTTGCGAGTACAACGTGAGCGCGACCTTCAACGTCGTGGATTTGAGTCCATTACTTGACGAGGAGGATCCAGATTTGAGGACAAATCCTTCTCAAGTGGAGGGGACTGATGTGTTGATGCGAATGAGCAAGCTGGCCGTGGTGTTCATATAGGCCCGTTACACGTGCACAAGTTAAGAGGTTCAAAGAGTCACTTCAAACCTTAGTTCATGCCGTATAAGCTCAAGAGAAACCAAGCTCAAGCATTGAAGGAATTGACTTGGAGGATCCTTGCAAGACTACCAAGATATTGCTTACAATTGAAGGCGCAAGTGATCAAGCCTCAAAGGGAGGATTGGGCCTCGATTAAGTAGCTCTTCTTGAGCTTAGCTTCGGCCATGTGGGCTTTAGGTCCAATAGTACTTTAGTTAGTCATTAAGTTAATTAATTAGTAGGTTAGCTTTCGGCCAAGAGAGACCCAATGGGCTGGTCGAATTTCCTTAATATTTTCCAAGTTCTATTAGGGTTAGACAAGGCTATAAATAGCCCCAAGTCATTGTTTACATGGAGTTTTGCGATATTATTAATAAAATTCCAGAATTTCGTCTTCCATTAAGGCAAATTCCTTTAGCTTGTGAAAGCTAAGTTGAACATCCTAGCGTGGTTCCTAGATTGTTTATCGACTTATCAATCAAGCACTCACCCTTGATTGTGGCGTCCTCTACCGTTGAATCCGTCTTGAGTGGTCCAAGTTTGGGTTCAATTCCATCCATTACCCAACGTGTCTTTTAAGATCCTAAGATCGCTTCCGCGCTCACATCATCTGGTAATCAGAGCCAAAAAAAAAAGTACGGTATCATCGTACTGTTCATCGCTACTATAGCGACACTATTCACCGCGGTACTGTTCATCCGAAGTACTGTAGCGACACTGTTCATCCGAAAAATTTTTTTTTTTGGCTTTGCATAACTTGTGTTTCTTTCTTATTTTGGTGTCTTGTTATATTGTTCTTGAAGTCTTGTGTTGGTTTAGAGAAAAAAAAAATTTTTTTGCGACGGCTAGGGTTTTTGCTCTTATTGCCGCATATCAAGTAGGTTTGTTCCTTGTGTTGTAATCTGCCCAGATTGTTTTCATCCAATATTTACTGTTAGTTTGTCTAGATTGTGGTCTAATTCTGCTTGGTTATTGTGTTGTTTGGGGCGTGAAAACAACCTAGCAAAAAGTCACAAAAAAAAGAAGTTTCACATACCTCATTGTTCTTGAGTCGTTGCTGGAAATTTTTCCTTGGTAGACTGCCTGTGACAGCCCTCACCTCCCCCTAGGGCGTACCCTAAGGGTTAGCGAACTGCCTGCCCAACTCTCGCCATGACTACTAACGGTCATATACACGCAAATATAAACATTTCGGAAAGTATAACAACACGTAAGGGTGACAATGAACACGGAAAACGAAAACGGAAAAACGAAACGGAGATGAACAGTAATGTCACGTCACAATCCGACCGGATTCTTGGCCGGATTGGAGGCAGTAGCTACCTCAAATTTTTTCCAAATTCACCCCGAATCCGCCCGGATACTTGGCCGGATTCTGATGAACAGTGTCCGGCCGGATTTTTCTTCTTTCCACGTCTGACGTCCGAACTCGTCCGAACGCGTCCCAAACACGAATAAACTTTAAATCAGAATAAACAAGTACATTTCCAAGAAAGTATATCATTTACACATGATAAAATATTTACACATACCCACTGTAGGGTTTTACAATTCAAAACGAAATGTCCAACTACCGCACATTAGGGTTTCTAACAGTCGAGGAACTATACAAAGGTACAAAAGAATGCCTAACTAGCTCAACTCGCTTCACAAAAATCATGATTTCCAAAAGTATGCCCTGTAAGGAAAACAAAGGTAACGAGAGTGAGTTTTCGCCCAATGAGGTACTAACAATTCATGCGACCAAAGTGCACAATTATACACCACTATCACACATGGAAAGAAACACCAAACCAAGTTCATAAGTAAAAGGATACGGGTGGCTCTCAGGAGCCAAAGTCCCCATGGCAATTCTTGATCACATCCCGTTGACCCTCCGTCAACGTTCAACGGACAAGTACGACCGTAGATCACCACTTTACACCCAGTACCTTCCACCACACATTCCCCTACCGGGCCCGAACACCTCACAGTAATTAAGGGGTAATACTCGAGTATACCACAGGGTCGAGGAGCTAATACTCCACTCGACACAGTAACCTCATGGCTCGTTACCTAATCGATCGGCCCTTGCCGGCTCGACTCGATAAAATACCCTTGAGGCTTGAGCTCAGATCTCACAGTGAAGTCGTAGGGCTCATGCCCCAAACGATATTTATCCAGGCACAAGTCAAATTCACAAAATATTCAGTAATCAGTTACACAAATAAGAGAACGAGAGCGATAAAGTACACTCTCGCCTCAGGCACAGAAACCACAGTCATTCAATTCAAGGATTCAAGTACACGACCATTTAAACACAAATCATGCATAGTACACTCACCACTTCGAGCAAGCAAAATCACAAGTTTATGTTCGACGGATGTCCGGAATCACCGGCACGCCCTATACAATCAAGAAAATAAAATTGAGACTCGAACACGAGTCGAATGCCTCCTTACATGAATTACTAAAGCAAAATTCAAATATAGCTTAAAATGGAAAATATTTCGATTTTAAAACTAAGGGTGTAAACGAACCCTAAAACCTCGCACTTTTACCCAATCTCGACTTAAACGCACGAACCCTAATTTTTTTTAATACTCGGACAACATTTCCCCTAATATTTCAATTTTCCATCCTACAAACAACATCCAATTTCAACCAAACCAATCACAATTGTCACAAACCAACCATAAGCTAATCAATATACCTCATTAGGGTCACAATACCCCTCATTCACAACCAATTACAAGCCCAATAATCAATTATAGAAAAGCCCCAATTCAAAACCCTAAAACTGAAATTTTCCGTATAAACCCGAAATTTCCGCAATTAACCACAATTTACGCACAATAGCTCCAAACTTATACCATATTATGTGACAGCCCCACCTCTCCCTAGGGAGAACCCTAGGATATCAGCGGACTGCCTGCCCAGCTCTCGCCAGGACTACTAATCGATCACACACGATAAACCAAGTGCAAAAGACCCTTAGATAGGGCTAAACGCACAATTCCAAAGAGTAACTTCAATTACATGAACAATCTTTTACATATACACGTTATCGAGATACACAATCCAAAAGAGAATATTCACGTGGAGTACATACAAGACTTCCAGCGTTCGAGGAGCTAAACCAAGAAACAAAAGTAGCTAACTAGCTCAACTCGTTTCTCAAAGCCAAAACTTTTCCAAAAGTATGCCTGTAAGGAAAACAAAGGTAACGGGGATGAGCTTTCGCCCAATGAAGTACTAACAATCATGCAGCCCTAAATTCATAGGTAATCAAGCCCAGTTAGACAAACCATCAATCACAGAATGCAAATACCACAACTAGTTCAAATGAAAGGATACGGGTGGCTCTCAGGAGCTAATTCCCCATTGCAGTTCTTGATCGCACCTCGTTGACCCTCCGTCAACGTATAAAGAAAGTACCATGACCGTAGACCCCACTTTACTCCCAGTTCCTTCCACCGTACATTCCCCTTACCGGGCCCAAACACCTCAACAGTAACAGTGGTTGGTAATACTCGAGTATACCGCAGGGTCGAGGAGATACAATCCACTCGACAAACAGTGACCCTATGGTCATTACCTAGTCGACCGGCCCTTGCTGGCTCGACTCGAGTAACTTCCATTAGGGTTTTGAGCTCAGTGATCACAGTACAGTGGTAGGACTCATGCCCATGATTCAAGTCAAACACAGTGCAGTACAGTGGTAAACAGTTATACAGTAAGAGGACGAGAGCGGTAAAGTACACTCTCGCCTCATTCACACAGTTCACAGTGGTCACATTACAGTTTCAAAGACAAGTAGTCACTTAGGCATTCAAATCATGCAATAGTACACTCACCACTTTGGATGAGCAAATTCACGGATTTCCGTCCAACGGATGCTTTGGATCACCCAAACGTCCTATAACAATCAAGAAAATGCAATTGAAATTCAATTACGGGTCGAGTACCTCTCAAATGGATCATTAAAGCAAAATTCAAATATAGCCTCAATTAGGGCTCAAAATGGACAATATATCAAATTTAGGGTTAAAAGTTCAAGAAAAATCCTAAAGTATTTCACATTCACTCATTCTTGACCTAGATTCACAAAGCCCCAGTTTCTCGAAAATCGGACAGCATTTCCCCTTAAATTTCAGCATTTCCATCCTACAAACAAGTACCCAAATTCATCCAATCCAATCACAATTTCATATATCAACCATAGACTAGTAAATACACTCCATTAGGGTCACAATACCCTTCAATCATAGCCAATTATAAGCTAAATAAGCAACCATAAGAAAGCCCCAATTTCATAAACCCTAAAGCTGAAATTTCATAGAAAGCTGAAATTTTCCGCACAAAGCTGAAATTTTCCGCAATTCACCGCAATTAACGCATACTAGCACCCAATTACACCATATTAAACCATCAATTCAAGCCAACTATGATAATTATATGAAATCAGAAAAATTCCCAAGAAAATGATAAATTCACCAAACTTCACTTTAATTCACAAAATCATCCATAAACTAAGTTCCTTAACCGATATAAGCCACTAATTTGCAATTATTATGGACAAAATTGAAGTTCTAAGTAATATACCTCAACCACCAAGAAAGGTAGCAACTTAGGGCTTCTCTTTGCAAAATCACTCCACAAGCACCTTTGATCTTACTTAATAAGCAATTCCTACGGAGGAAATCGGATTTTTATCGGTTGATTTGCAAGATTTGGACAAGAAATTGAAGCTAAAGGTTGCAACTCTCTCTCTTTTTCTCTCCTTGAAGTTTCGGCCAAGAAGCTTAGGAAATGAAGATGATTTTGGTCAATTTTTAGCTTTAGTAAAGTTGTAAGAAAGTTAGGCAAAACTTGGCCCAATAGAAATGCGACACGTGGCACCTTTTTTGATCTTTGCCTTATCCTTTAGCTTACTAATGACCAAGCATCTAACCAACCTCTAGTTATCTCTTAGCACTCAGTAATTTAATGCCTTACTGCACAACTTAACCTAATTGGCCGAATTTCTCTCACTTAACGCACTAGCGGGTCCCACATCCGGTATTCGCTCCAATTTTCTCGTGAACTCACTTATACTAGAAAAATGACTTAAAATTATATTTACCTATAAAATGTAGGTAAAACAATTTATAATAAAGAAAACATAGAAAACGGAAGCACGCAAATCGATAAAACCCTAAAACCGGATTTTTCTTCTTTTTTTTTCCGAGTTCTCACACTCTCTCCCCCTTAAAGAATTTCGTTCTCGAAATTGCTCACCTGGATTACTAAAAAGCTCAGGGTATTTCTTTTGCATTTCTTCCTCCACCTCCCAGGTTGCCTCTTCTATTTCATGGTTCCTCCATAAGACCTTTACTAGAGGGATTTGTTTGTTTCTCAGCTCTTTAACCTTTCGGTCAAGCAGTTGCACAGGTTTCTCCTCGTAGGTAAGGGCTTCATCTATTTCGAGTTCCTCCGATTGTAAAACGTGGGTTGGATCAGGATGGTATTTCTTGAGCATCGAGACATGGAAAACGTCATGGATCCTAGATAGGTTTGATGGTAACTCCAGTCGATACGCTACCTTTCCAATTCTTTGGAGAATTTTGAAGGGTCCTACAAAGCGAGGTTGAAGTTTCTTTCCTCTACCCGTCGTGACACTTCGTAATGGAGTAATCTTTCAGGAAAACACGGTCTCCAACTTCGAACTCCAAATCTTTCCTTCGGTTGTCGGCGTAGCTCTTTTGTCGGCTTTGAGCTGTCTGGAGTCTTTGACGTATCAGCTTAACCTTTTCTTGTGCATCCTCCATCCACGGAATAATTGTTGGATCTAGAGCTTTTCTTTCTCCCACTTCATCCCAATAAATTGGTGAACGACACCTTCGTCCATAGAGCGCTTCATACGGAGCCATTTGAATTGACGAATGGTAGCTATTGTTGTAGGCGAACTCTACTAAGGTCAAGTGTTGTCCCCAACTACCCCCAAAATCCAAGATACAAGTCCTTAACATATCCTCGAGGGTTTGAATTGTTCTTTCAGACTGTCCATCTGTCTGGGGGTGATAGGTGGTGCTAAAATGGAGTTTAGTTCCCAAGGTCTCTTGAAATTTCTGCCAAAACCTAGACACGAAGCGCGGGTCTCGATCCGAAACTATACTTACAGGAACTCCATGTAATCTCACAATTTCATCCCTATATAACCTAGCCAACTTCTCCATTGAGTACTTCATGTTCACAGGCAGGAAATGAGCTGATTTGGTTAACCGATCTACAATTACCCAAACGGCATCGTGTCCTTTTTGCGTCCTTGGTAAACCAGAAACAAAGTCCATTGTGATATTTTCCCACTTCCACTCAGGTATTTCAAGAGGTTGTAACAAGCCGGAGGGTTTTTGGTGTTCAGCCTTAACTTGTTGGCAGATGAGACAGGTCTGCACGTACTGGGCAATCTCTTTCTTCATATTATCCCACCAATATGTTCCTTTTAAATCTTGGTACATCTTACTACTGCCTGGGTGGATGGTATACTTCGATCGATGAGCCTCTTCCAAAATTTCTTTCTTCAGTGATTCATTCTTAGGCACCACTAACCGATTCCGATACTTTAAAACTCCTTCAGGACCCAAGTTAAAATCAGGGGTTTCTCCCTTTTCCACCTTTTCCTTCCACTTTCGTACCATCGAATCCTCCTCCTGGGCCTCTTTGATTCGTTCTAGTATAACAGAGGTTGCTCGGACATTTCCAAGAATTACCCTTTGATGTTTCAAGCTAGGGTTCCATTCACTAACTGCTCCTAACATCTCCCATTCCCTAACCATTAACCCAGCTATTTGAGCCTTTCGACTTAAAGCATCAGCTACTACATTTGCTTTCCCCGGATGGTAGTTGATTGAGCAGTCATAGTCCTCCAAGAATTCCATCCACCGTCGTTGCCTCATGTTTAATTCTTTTTGGGAAAATAGGTACTTAAGGCTCTGGTGGTCGGTATAAACCTCAAAGGTCACCCCGTACAGGTAGTGTCTCCATTTCTTCAGGGCAAATACAACTGCAGCTAGTTCCAAGTCATGAGTTGGGTAGTTTTGCTCGTGAGGTTTTAGTTTCCTAGAGGCAAAGGAAATCACGCTCTTATTCTGCATTAGTACACACCCCAAACCTTCCCTCGAAGCATCCGTATATACAGTGAAATTATCCGGACCATTAGGCAAAACTAGAATAGGAGCCCTAGTCAATCGTCGCTTCAATTCTTGGAAACTATCTTCACACCTAGCATCCCACATAAAACGATCATTTTTCTTTGTCAAGTTGGTCAAAGGACCGGCAAGTTTTGAAAAATCCTTAAGAAATCGCCGATAGTACCCAGCTAACCCTAGGAAGCTTCGAACCTCAGTGGGATTTTCCGGCCTCTTCCACTCAGTTACTGCTTCTACTTTCGCCGGATCGACTGTGATGCCCTCTCGGGATATTACGTGCCCTAAGAAAGAGACTTTCTCCAGCCAAAATTCACACTTACTAAACTTGGCGTACAATTGGTGCTCTCTTAGGGTTTGTAAAACGAGTTTTAGGTGTTGCTCATGCTCCTCTCGTGACTTTGAGTAAACCAAGATGTCATCAATGAAAACAACCACAAATCTATCCAAATAAGGTTTGAAAACCCTATGCATCATATCCATGAAAGCAGCAGGGGCATTGGTCAGTCCGAAAGGCATAACTGCGAACTCAAAGTGCCCATATCTTGAATTAAACGCAGTTTTAGGTACGTCCTCCTCCCTAATCAACAGTTGGTAGTATCCCTGGCGGAAATCTAATTTCGAAAAGACCACTGCTCCTTGCAACTGGTCAAACAACCCATCAATATGGGGCAGTGGATACTTATTTTTAACCGTCACATTATTTAGTCCTCGATAATCTATACACAACCGCAAACTCCCGTCTTTCTTCTTAACAAATAGTACAGGAGCTCCCCATGGAGATCCGCTCTCTCGGATAAACCCTCGCTCTAATAAGTCTTGCAATTGCAATTTTAACTCCTTAAGTTCAGCAGGGGCCATCCGATAAGGGGTTTTAGAGATAGGTGAAGTCCCTGGAAGCAAGTCAATTTTGAATTCTATCTCTCTTTCCGGCGGTAGGGTTGCTAATTCATCAGGAAACACATCCGGATACTCCCTAACTATTGGTACATCTTCTACCTTCAACTTGTCAGTGGAAGTGTTTATAAGAAAAGCGAGAAACCCTTGCGCTCCTTTACTTAGGAGTTTTCTAGCCCTAATTCCCGAGAGCAATGCAGATGAGGCTAAATTCCCCCTTACATCTAACTTTAAAGTTGCCTCTCCAGGTATATGAAGCTCTACCACCTTTCTCTTACAATCAAGTTGGGCATTATATTTAACTAGCCAGTCCATACCCAAAATCACATCATACCCCTTAAGAGCTAAACCAATAAGATCCCCAAAGAGTTTTCTCTCTCCTACCCAGATTTCACAATTAGCATACATTACACTAGTAAGTAAGCATTGATTTCCCGTAGGGGTGCTAACTTCCAAATCATATGGTAGGCTAACAGGTTTTATATCAACTCCACACATAAATTCGGGGTTAACAAAGGAATGGGTAGCACCAGGGTCGATTAAAATCCTAGCTAAACGGTGGAAAACAGGGATTGTACCTTCTACGACCCCAGAGGAATCAGGGACTGGATGTTGCTCAAGGGAATACACCCGAGCTGGCACCTTCGATCTCGTCCCTTCTCCCTTAACTTGCCCAGGATTGGCCTTCGATGGTTGCGGAGTCCCTCTCGCTTCTCGCGGTAAGACCGGGCAGTTGGCAATTTGGTGCTCCGCACTTCCACAGCGTAAGCACTTCCTTTCCTTCCTCCAGCAGTTATCTTCAGTGTGATTCGGTTTTCCGCAATACCCGCAGGAACCACGGGATGCAGAAACTGGACCTCCCTGGAAGTTTCCCCTTTGTTGGCCTCGACCAACTTGGCCACCTCTCGACGGGGCTCCCCTCGACATCCCCGGCAGTCTACTTTCGCCAGTTCCCCTTCCAAACTTGGGAGGGGGACCCTTATCTCCAGATCCAGAGCTACTCCCAGTAAATCCCCGTTTCCTAGCCTGGAAATTTCGCACTTGCAGCCTAGCATCCTCAATTCGTTGAGCCTTCTCTACCGCGTCACTAAAGGCATCAATTCGGGCTACAGCTAAGTCCTTCTGGATCTCAACGTTCAAGCCCTGGATAAAACGTCTAATTCGCCTTTGCTCAGTCATGATTAGTTCAGGGGCAAACTTAGACAACCGTGTAAAGTGGCTCTCGTATTCGGCCACAGTCTGGGTTCCTTGGCGAAGGCGTATAAACTCTTCCTCTTTCTTTTCTTGCACTAAAGGAGGGAAAAACTTAGCATTGAACTCCCTCATGAAGTTTACCCAGGTCCTTGGGGTCAACTCTCGTTCCCACTTCTGCCTTATAACATTCCACCACGAACGGGCGGCCCCTTCCAGTTGAAAAATAGCAAAAGTTACTTGCCGCTCCTCAGTATAGTGCAACGCGGCAAAAATGTTCACCATTTTCTCCAACCACCTCTCGGCCACATCAGGATCTGGCCCTCCTATAAACTTTGGTGGGGCAAATTTCTGAAATCGTTCGAGAGCTCTATCCTCGCTCTCCACAGGGTTTCCAGGGTTTTCAGGTTGAGAACTAGGGTTTTGGCCCTGATGCTCCACTACGTGGGCCAGTAGCTCAGTCATTCGTTCTATAGCAGTAGCCACTTGGGCATTAGAATCATTCCTAGACTCAGGATTAGGTTCAGGCACAGGCACTCGAGTACCCTCCTCAGTAGGGGTTTGCCTAGTCCCACGACCACGGCCTCGTCCACTACGAGTACCCTCCATTGATTCACCCACTATAGGGTTGAAAATACACAATATCAAAGCAAAGCAATATGTACACATAAAACAATAAACACTAGTAATCAGAGACACCAAATACAAGCAACTGTACATATATTTCACAAATATAGCAAACCAGTCATACAGTAACAGTCAGTCAAATATTTACAAAACAGGCCAGTAAAAGCAGTGAGGTCATCCAAAAGTACAATATACAACCTAGGTTCCCAAAAGTACAAAATAGCTCACTAAGAGCTTTCCTAGGTACTCCTCACATAAGATCAAAACATAGCTCAAAGAACTCTAGCCTAGTTCTCTACTGAGCCAATTGACTCCCCCGCGGAGCCAGAGCTAGAGCTAGGGGCGCCTCCCTCTCCTGGAGCTCCCCCTGGCGCATTAGCGCCAATCACCTCCTGAATCAGGGCACCGCACTCATTAATAATACCACCAGACCGGTCCCTAACCTCTCGGACTACCCTAGTGAGGCGGTCGTTAACCACCTGTAACTGGTCGCGAAGGGCGTTCGTCCGCTCTTGCTCCATGGCTACATCCCCCTGGAGCTCCCCAATCCGATCGGCCTGCATCCTAGCAACGCCTCTCAGTCGCCGCAACTCAGTATGGTCGCGGGCGGCGGCACGCCTAAGTCTCCTCCGCTCACCCAAGACGGCCACAACCACATGGTCGGCGTATGAGTAATGCTGGCAACGCGTGCAGCGCCTAGTCCTACTGGCCGTACTCCAACGTCTCGTCGGTCCTCCAGGTGTCTCCTGGTAGTCAATAACTCGAAAAGGCCTCCGAGACGGCCCACCTCCACTCCCACTAGCTCCGTCCATATCCTATAAGAATATACATGGATTATAACTTAGAGGTAATAATCACACTTAAACATAGCCTAATATAATCCCAAAAGTTCTAAGAATCAGGTTCGCCCAGGTTATTTCTAACCTAAGCTCTGATACCAACTGTGACAGCCCCACCTCTCCCTAGGGCGAACCCTAGGGTATCAGCGGACTGCCTACCCAACTCTCGCCAGGACTACTAATCGATCACACACGATAAACCAAGTGCAAAAGACCCTTAGATAGGGCTAAACGTACAATTCCAAAGAGTAACTTCAATTACATGAACAATCTTTTACATATACACGTTATCGAGATACACAATCCAAAAGAGAATATTCACGTGGAGTACATATAAGACTTCCAGCGTTCGAGGAGCTAAACCAAGAAACAAAAGTAGCTAACTAGCTCAACTCGTTTCTCAAAGCCAAAACTTTTCCAAAAGTATGCCTGTAAGGAAAACAAAGGTAACGGGGGTGAGCTTTCGCCCAATGAGGTACTAACAATCATGCAGCCCCAAATTCATAGGTAATCAAGCCCAGTTAGACAAACCATCAATCACAGAATGCAAATACCACAACTAGTTCAAATGAAAGGATACGGGTGGCTCTCAGGAGCCAATTCCCCATTGCAGTTCTTGATCGCACCTCGTTGACCCTCCGTCAACGTATAAAGAAAGTACCATGACCGTAGACCCCACTTTACTCCCAGTTCCTTCCACCGTACATTCCCCTTACCGGGCCCGAACACCTCAACAGTAACAGTGGTTGGTAATACTCGAGTATACCGTAGGGTCGAGGAGATACACTCCACTCGACAAACAGTGACCCTATGGTCATTACCCAGTCGACCGGCCCTTGCTGGCTCGACTCGAGTAACTTCCATTAGGGTTTTGAGCTCAGTGATCACAGTACAGTGGTAGGACTCATGCCCATGATTCAAGTCAAACACAGTGCAGTACAGTGGTAAACAGTTATACAGTAAGAGGACGAGAGCGGTAAAGTACACTCTCGCCTCATTCACACAGTTCACAGTGGTCACATTACAGTTTCAAAGACAAGTAGTCACTTAGGCATTCAAATCATGCAATAGTACACTCACCACTTTGGATGAGCAAATTCACGGATTTCCGTCCAACGGATGCTTTGGATCACCCAAACGTCCTATAACAATCAAGAAAATGCAATTGAAATTCAATTACGGGTCGAGTACCTCTCAAACGGATCATTAAAGCAAAATTCAAATATAGCCTCAATTATGGCTCAAAATGGACAATATATCAAATTTAGGGTTAAAAGTTCAAGAAAAACCCTAAAGCATTTCACATTCACTCATTCTTGACCTAGATTCACAAAGCCCCAGTTTCTCGAAAATCGGACAGCATTTCCCCTTAAATTTCAGCATTTCCATCCTACAAACAAGTACCCAAATTCATCCAATCCAATCACAATTTCATATATCAACCATAGACTAGTAAATACACTCCATTAGGGTCACAATACCCTTCAATCATAGCCAATTATAAGCTAAATAAGCAACCATAAGAAAGCCCCAATTTCATAAACCCTAAAGCTGAAATTTCATAGAAAGCTGAAATTTTCCGCACAAAGCTGAAATTTCCGCAATTCACCGCAATTAACGCATACTAGCACCCAATTACACCATATTAAACCATCAATTCAAGCCAACTATGATAATTATATGAAATCAGAAAAATTCCCAAGAAAATGATAAATTCACCAAACTTCACTTTAATTCACAAAATCATCCATAAACTAAGTTCCTTAACCGATATAAGCCACTAATTTGCAATTATTATGGACAAAATTGAAGTTCTAAGCAATATACCTCAATCACCAAGAAAGGTAGCAACTTAGGGCTTCTCTTTGCAAAATCACTCCACAAGCACCTTTGATCTTACTTAATAAGCAATTCCTACGGAGGAAATCGGATTTTTATCGGTTGATTTGCAAGATTTGGACAAGAAATTGAAGCTAAAGGTTGCAACTCTCTCTCTTTTTCTCTCCTTGAAGTTTCGGCCAAGAAGCTTAGGAAATGAAGATGATTTTGGTCAATTTTTAGCTTTAGTAAAGTTGTAAGAAAGTTAGGCAAAACTTGGCCCAATAGAAATGCGACACGTGGCACCTTTTTTGATCTTTGCCTTATCCTTTAGCTTACTAATGACCAAGCATCTAACCAACCTCTAGTTATCTCTTAGCACTCAGTAATTTAATGCCTTACTGCACAACTTAACCTAATTGGCCGAATTTCTCTCACTTAACGCACTAGCGGGTCCCACATCCGCTATTCGCTCCAATTTTCTCGTGAACTCACTTATACTAGAAAAATGACTTAAAAATTATATTTACCTATAAAATGCAGGTAAAACAATTTATAATAAAGAAAACATAGAAAACGGAAGCACGCAAATCGATAAAACCCTAAAACCGGATTTTTCTTCTTCTTTTTTTTTTTCCGAGTTCTCACATATTAAGCCATCAATCCAAGTCTAGCCAACACTTATCATATAAAACAGAAAAATTCCCAATAAAATCAGAAATTTACCCAACTACCAATTAAGCCATACAATCATCCATTAATCATGCTATTAAGCCACCATAGGCCACTAATTTACCATTAATAGGAACAGAAGTGAAGTTTCCAAGCAAAATACCTTAATCCCCAAGAAAAAATTGTAGCTTAAGAGTTCCACCACCAAAATAGCTCGACTACTCACTTCCAACTCCCTTAGCAAGTTATATTTGTGGAGGAATTTGAGAATTAAACGGTTGGATTTCAAGATTGGTGCAAGAAATGGAAACCAAAGGTTGAAGCTTCCTCTCTTCTTTCTCTCCACGGAGTTCAGCCAAAGGGGAGCAAATGTGAAGTTGATTTGGGTCAAAATTAACCTTTTGGTAAAGGTAAGAAAGTTAGGCAAGTCATCTCCAATCCTCTCGCGACACGTGGCACCTTTTTAGTTTCATTCCTATCCTCTTGCTCACTAGGGTTAATCCATCTAGGTAACCTCTAATCACCCCCTAACACTTAGTAATTAAATCCCTTTACGCAAAACTTATCCTAATTGGCCGAATTTCTCTCACTTAACGCACTAGCGGGTCCCACGTCCACTATTCACTCCGAAAATCTCGTAAACTGACTTATACTAGAAATATATTTTTAAAACCTTATTTACTCATAAAAATGTCTAGAAATTTATAGAATAAGGAAAATGGGGAAAATAGGTGCAAAGAAATAAATTAAAGCCCGAAAATAAAGAAAATTTTCGGGTTCTCACACTGCCGAATCTGTTTTGCCCTTATTTCTTGAACTTTTATGTTGTTTCTTGCAAAACTTAATACCAAAACATATTTGGGGAAGTTCTTGAGCTTCTTGAACGAATTTCTTGAAGTTCTTGAACCACCAAAGGCTGATTTGGGGAGATTCTTGAAACCAAATTGTGGGGTTCTTTATACTTGAAACAATCTTCAATCTTGTCTTGGCGAATCTTGAAGTTAGAACCGAATTCAAGGAAATTTTTGGGACTGGAATTACGTGCTTAAAATAATCTGTTGAGCCACAAAAGAAACAAAAGAAAGAAAGAAAAGAAACGAAAAAAGGAAAGAAAAAAAAAGGGAAGAAAGATATTGGCTCTAGTTTCCTAATTGTGCACCAAGTTCCACCTTGACTTCAACTAATCCTAATTCTATTGGGATTAATAGCAGCCAAGAACCCATCGGCCAAAGGCCCAAGTTCCCCTCCAACCGACCTAAAACAGCCCACCTTACACCCAATTCCGTTTCCAAAATCCAAAAGCCAACTGCTACAACTTGCCACGCCAAACCAGCCCGCAATTTTGAATCGGTCGAGTATCACTTGTGATCCGATTGGACTGCAATTTAAGGGCTGACCTATACACCAAAACAGCACCCAAAATACCCCAAAAACCTGACCAAAAGACCGAGGATCAGCAGCTCGACAAATTCCAGAAATTTTGCCCTTCGGGTAGAGTTTTCTAGGATTTTCAAAATTTCAGCCTTGAAGTCACTTGTCTTGCTTTCTTTTTGAGTCGTTAGTTATTGTTAGTCCTAATCTGAGTTTTAGGTCACGTTTAGGTCTTCATTCACCTCCATCCATTGCTACTATCTTGTGTCACTTATTGACTAGTCAAGAACGAACCTTACGGTGATGCCTAACTTGTTCAACCCGAGCAACTAGCAAGTCAAGGAATTGTTTGGTGAGACTATTAGAGAGTGATACACTTGAGTGAAACACGAGCGTGAGTGACCTATACATTGTACAAAAAAAAACAACAAAAACAACAGAAAGAGAGGTAGTTGTTTATTTGTAGGTTTACCTAAGCATGTCAAGTGGAGTTGGAGAACAAACCATGGACTTAAAACTACACATGGAGGCCATGATGGAAGAATTCAAGCAGAGTTTGGATGAAACTTTCGAGCCTCTTCATTGACGCCTTGACCGAATGGTGAATAAGGATGTCAAGAGGAGGGGTTCTACACAATCCCACCCAACGTCCAACCTACCTCTTCAAAGTCAGTATATTCAAGGAGAAGTGAGGAGGTTCATTTGACAACAAAGCATGCAAATACATTATCCGTAGATGAAGGAGTTAGTAGAATGTGGGAGACACATCAACAACTCCTCCAACAAAAACTTGAAAAAGAGCGAGTTGAGTGTGGTGGTGAGAGTGCACTTGAAGTAAAAGTTGAGGAATGTGAGTTAGAAAAAGAGGTAAAAAAATCTGAGGAGATGAGTGAAGCATCAAGTGAGCTGATTGTGCATGGGAAGGCGAGTGTTTATAGCTTTCCTAACAAACTTAACTTTGCCTTGTTTAGTGTTTCTGCTTTTGTACAGATTAAGCGAAGTCAAGTGAAGTTAGTCATGCAATGTTCCATTCCAAAGTCACTTGTACAATTCACTAGCTTCCCTGGAGTTTGTCTGCTAAGAGATAAATCTATTTGGTATCACTTCATGGAACAACGTCAACCCAAATCTGGCCGCACCAATGGAGAATTAATTCGAACTCATCATGAAGGGAGAATTCCATATTTCTATTCTTGTTTGTTGCCTATGATTCATTCATCATCTTTACCTTCTTTTGAGCATCATTTCCATCCTCACACTTGTATTTCCTATGCAGATTTTGAAGGAAAATGTAAAAAGCCATCAATGCAGTCTCAAGTTGAATCGATTGATGGAAGGAGTCATGTGTCAAAGGGGGTTTTTGCATTTAACTTTTATTCTACACCTTCTAACCACTTAATTAATGATGTTCCATTGCTTATATATCCAATTTCTAGTTCAAAACAAGCTGAGACTTATTTTGTCTTTGTAGGTTGTAAGGCTGTTCGAAATTTTCCAGCTTTGATTAAAGAGTTTGCAACCTGATTTTGTACACAAAGTCAATCGGCCAGGTGGTCCGATTGCTCAGGTCTTTTGGTCAGGTCTTTGCTTCTAAGGAAGTGCAATCCGATTGGTTCAATGTTCCACCTCCAGATAGGCAAGTCGTGCCAAATCAGCGACAACCAAGGAAGACTCATACTCCCTTGAACAACCAAATTCAGGATTTCTCTAGCTTCAATGGGCATCATTATGAAGATCCTTATCTTGTGCACATGACTGGTAAGCTATTGCATAATTTTATACATATGACTACTCACTATGTGATTTATTGTGTAGGTAACATCATGCCAGTCCATGCTCGAAGGCTAATTAGAGAGTTTTGGGTTGCAACCTGGAATTTTCGTAAGCCTTATACACGTTCTTTCCTACCTTGGCGAATGTCCTTGTTTGAGAGCCCCTTGAGGCTGGCCAAACGACATTTAACTTGGCTTGTGACCCTTCATTTCTTTCCAACGTGGTTCTCCGCTAAGCGTACCGTCGATTTGTGGCCAAATCACTTTCAAGAGGAGGGGAATGATGCAAACATAAAGATCATCCTCCAAACTATTGAGTCAATGAAGAGTGGCTGCAATTTGTTTCCCGTTCCCAGTGCTCCATTGTGTCGACAAGAACGCTTACAAATTGGGGTTCCTTGGGGGAGTGCAATGTTAGCACGACTTTCAATGTCGCGGATTTGAGTCCATTCCTTGACGGGGAGGATCCAGATTTGAGGACAAATCCTTCTCAAGTTGAGGGGACTGATGTGTGCACGGACCTTAACCCAAATAATGACCCAGTTTGAGTACCATTTGGGCTCATGCACGGACCTTAGCCCAAGTAATGACCCAGTTCGAGTACCATTTGGCGCAGTCACACGTGCACGGGTCACGCGCTTCAAGGAGTCACTCCAAGCCCTAGTGCGAAGTGTGCAAGACCAACAAGGAGTCCATAGAGACATTGAAGGCTTGGAAGGGGATACTCAAGTCATCTACACAATGATCCAAGCCCATGAAGAATCAAGTGGGCCTCCAAGTGGGTTGGTCGATTAGGCCCTAGGCCTTAGTCCCAGGTTTTCATCTTGTTAGAGTTGGATTAGCTTATTAAATTAGGTCATGGGCCGGCCCATCTTGTCCATGGAGTGGCCGACCCCTTGTTTGCTTTATTAGGGTTTCATTAGTCCCTTGACCTAGTCCCTTAGCCTATATAAAGGCTCACTTTGTACGGTCAAAAGGGGTTACGTAATTTGATAATAAACAATTAGTTTTGTTTTCTCTTCCATTGAGAGATTTCAAATCCTTTACTTGCTTTGGCAAGGGTTATTGAGCAATCTTGCGCTTGCCCATGATTGTTCTACCGACCTATCCACTTGAGTATTCACCTCAATTTGGAGTCGTCGTTCTACCGCCTTAATCAAATCGTGTCGTCCGTTTTGGTTTTAGGCTCCGCAATCCAAGCGTTGGACAACCTCGCTAGATCCTTGGGCAAACGTGCTACGTGTCTCGAAACGTGTTGATCGAGAACCGTATCAGTTGGAGCTTGAACAAAGGGGTCTATTGCAACTCAACGCGGAAGCAAAGATTGGATCGTAGAGGACACGTTGAGTAATGGATGGAATTGAACCCAAACTTGGACCACTCAAGAACGGATTCAACGGTAGAAGACGCCACAATCAAGTGTGAGTGCTTGATTGATAAGTCGAAAAGCAGCCTAGGAACCACGCTAGGGTGTTCAACTTAGCTTTCACAAGTTAAAGGAATTTGCCTTAATGGAAGACGAAATTCTGGAATTTATTAATAATATCGCAAAAACTGAATGTAAACAATGACTTGGGGCTATTTGAGCCTTGTCTAACCCTAATAGAACTTGGAAAATATTAAGGAAATTCGGCAAGCCCATTAGGTCTCTCTTGGCCGAAAGCTAACCTACTAATTAATTAACTTAATGACTAACTAAAGTACTATTGGACCTAAAGCCCACATGGCCGAAACTAAGCTCAAGAAGAGCTACTTAATCGAGGCCCAATCCTCCCTTTGAGGCTTGATCACTTGCGCCTTCAATTGTAAGCAATATCTTGGTAGTCTTGCAAGGATCCTCCAAGTCAATTCCTTCAATGCTTGAGTTTGGTTCCTCTTGAGCTTATACAGCATGAACTAAGGCTTGAAGTGACTCGGCCACGTGGCTGCAATTTCACAACGCGAAATTGCGACGTGTTGACTTGGGGCTATTTCGTATCAGTTGGCTTCAGAGTTTAGTTGGAGGTATCTTTCGTTATATCCTTGTTTTTTTTTTCTCCTCTTTGTGTCGTCTAGAATTCGTTGTTGTCCGCTGCCTTGTTACAAAAAAAAAAACGAATCGGCACTGTTCATCGGATACTGTTCATGTCATTTTTCATTGGCACTGTTCACGTACTGTTCATCCGCGGGTCCTGTTCATCCGAACACAAATTTGTTTGGGTGTTGTCTTTTCGTGCCTTCTGTCCAAATTTTCGTTCTTGGATCTTGTGTTTGGGTTGTTTGGGTTTAAAAACAAAAAAAAAAGTTGCGACGGCTAGGGTTTCGTTTGCGGCTAGGGTTCTTGTGCGTTAGGGTTTTTTTCTTGTGCAAATCTGTCCAAGCTTTCTTTGAGTCTTCCAAGTTGTTTTACTTGTTTTCCAAATCTGATTTGTGGTTAACTTGGTTGGTATTTTGTGAATCTTGAAGAGAACCTACAAGAATATTGAGTTTCTTGAATTTCTTGACCACAATCTTGAAGTTTCTTGAAGTCTTGATAACTTGCTTGGGAGTTCTTGAAGGATCTTGAGGATCTTGAAGGTTTCCTTGTTTGTTTCATTAGCCAAAACAAATCTGGAATATTATTCCATTCGGCCAACCTTGTGTTGTGTTTGTTCATTATAGTAAAAAAAAAAAAAAATTTCGGGGGTATGACAGCCCCACCTTCCCCCTAAGGCGAACCAAAGGGTTCGGCGGACCGCCTGCCCAGCTCTCGCCAGGACTCGATCACTCACTCCAAACAAAATAAGATAACACCTCGAGGATAAACGAAAAACAACTCCCAAACTGGAACCATATATTACATTCATCCCAATCTCAACCAAAAGTACAGTCCCAAATGTAACAAAAGCTCTAACTTTCTCACTCCAACTCTAACCAAGCACTAGAGCGAGTGCAAAAGCCAAAACAAAACAATTCAAAACAAAAACTAGACTATTCTATTCTATACAGGCCTCTCGCCCATGCTTGCCACCCCTGTAAGGAAAACAAAAGGCGTGGAATGAGCTAAAAGCCCAACGAGGTTCTATATACATAACCAAGTAATTAATCAAGGACATTAATCACACAATAACAAGTAATCCAGAAACATTTACGCTATGAAAGCAATAGTAACAGATTCATTGAAAGGATACATGGAGCCATTCGCTCGTTCGTTCATCGACCATTTCCTTATTCCTTCAATCATTTAGAAAAATTCCATTGGATTTGAAACCCCTCCGTCAATCTTGCCATTCATTCATTCATTTCATTCTCCCCGTTCTGGCCAGCGCACTGGCCAGTCCTCTCCAGACTACGTGGTCATACTCGAGTATACCAAACATCACTAATCGCCCGACCGAGTCCGCTTCTGGCTCGAGTCGACCAGTAACAAAGGGCAAGGGCCAGTTCAGCCAGAGGCTTACATTCATGCACAAGTAACATTTAATCATTCAATCATTGAAAATTTACGTTCGTTTAGGTTCGAGTGCGATAAAGTACACACTCGCCTAGCAAAATTCATTTGAAAATATTGGAAACAAGAGCATACCTCAATCACGTATTAAAGCAACAATCCAAATAGTCACAATAGTTCACATAGTCATTAGAAACAAAACGTTATATAGAACACTCACCTTTATAAGCAAAATAACGTCCAAGGTTCTTTCCGGATAACCCCTTAATCACCAAGAAACCCTAAGAATAATCATAAAAAATATTACGGTTCAACCAACCCAAGATTAAGTGAATCAAAGAAAATCCGAATAACTAATAGTACAATGTATACGTATAATTTTGGAAGTGAAAAGAGTGCATTTAGTCCAAAAAACATGAGTAAAATAGTCGTAAAACTTATGTCCGCTCTTAAAATTTTGAAATCGCCATTTGAGTGCAAATTTGGGCAGCACGCCTTTTGTATTTATCCATTTTCCAACCATTTATGGCTTCATCATTTTCCTCAATCAGCCCCCAAAATCCAATACAAATAATCTCATTACAATAGCCGTTCAATAGGCTAAAAGTCATTTAAGTACAAAAACTAAGCTAGAAAAGTGACCGGAATTAAGGTTTAAGACAAGGAGAAAAATGGCAGGTTTGACATCTTTTTAGCGTATTGGTCACAACCGAATCTACACCAATCGATTGGGGTAAACTTTATACCTTTTCGAAGCTACAACATAGCTCTACAATTCTTATGAAGACACCTCAACCCCAGTTCTCAACCTAACCTAGTCAAATTACCCAAACAGCCCCAGATGTTCCAGTTCGAAGCTCACTGTGAAGTCAACTAGCAGTCCTGATTTATTCAATCATATCTCAGCACACACAACTCCGATTCAGTTGCTTCCATAATCCCATTCGAAAGCTAGATACAAGGCTACAATTCTTAAGAAGGCATCAAAAGCTAATTCATTCATCTTCCCAGCCAAACGAGCCAATTACAGAGGCTGATTATCATTTCGGACAGAAACAGTGAAGCAGGGGTAAATTAGTCATTTCATAGGCTACAGTGCTTACGATTGAGCTGAATTTTACAGGCATAATCTAACACTCAATTCTATACAACTTTCATGTTTTGAGCTAAGCCCAATTCAGTCTCCATCATGACTAGCCAGAACAGGGCAACTTCAATCCCCAAAGCTGGAATTCAACCACACAAGCTGAAATTCTTGTAAGCAACCAAAACCAACATATAAGGGCTTCAATTTTACACATAACAAGGCTATCATAACATGAACAACCCTCAAGCATCACATGTGACCAAAATTTTCACCTTAAAACTGAAATTTACCATAAAACTACTTCAAACCCAAGAAATATTCTCATAAAGCTACACATATGGCAACTATAACTCACTAATTCACACACATATGAAAGAAAGAAAGTTTCTTGTCAAAGTACCTTGTATCCTCAACAAAGATGATAGCTTAGGCTTCTTCCTCCCAAATCAACTCCACCAAAGCCTTTAATCTCCTTAGTGATCACTTGTATGGAGTAGTTTGCTAATTTGATTGGTTAAAACTCAAGATTTGAGCAAGGATTGAAAGCTAGAAATTGAAGAGGTTTTCCTTGTTTTGGCTCCTCAAGAAATTCGGCCAAGAGAGTGGAAATGAAAGGAATTTTGGAGTCAAAATTTAGTTTTGGTAAAGTTAACCTTCTTGGTCAAAAGTCCAAACTTCCAATGAGGTTGGTGACACTTAGCTTTTCTTTGAAGGTTCTAAAGCTTATCTTTTCTACTCAATGATTCATCTAACTAGCTAACCTCTAATCACCTCCCTAGCACCTTGTAAAAAAAAATAACACTTAATACTCATCACCTAATCGACAAAATTGTATCGCACTTGCGGGTCCCACATTCAAGAATGCACTTCAAATTACGTACACTAACTTTATACCAGGAAAATGATTTAAAAACTTTACTTACTTGTAAAATGTATAGAACATTTAATATTTTCAAGGGCAGTAATAAAATGTGGGCAAAGAAATAAAATAATACTTAGAAAATGTGAAAATTTTCGGGTTCTCACAGGGGGTACTGTTCACGTTGGTACCGTTCATCGTACTGTAGAAGTACTGTTCATCCGAAAAAAAAGAGAGAGGAAAAGAAGAATCGGTTGGCAAGAAAATAAAGAGGAAAAAAAAAATAGCAACCGAATTGTGTGGGAAAAAATTATGATTTGCGCCATACTACTTGGAATAGAATTTGGAAGTTATTAAAAGTTGTTTCAACAAAAGATTTTTCTAAAGGGGTTTTCAAAACTAACTTGTTTTCCAAAGTCAATTAGGAAACTAAGTAACTCATTTGGATAACTCTTTTGTCTTCACTTGGGCACCCTCCTACATTTTCGGAACACCTTCTTACGTTTTAGGAACATACTCCTACATTTTAGGAGTTAGGGTTTTCGTTGATTCCTTTCACACTAGCGTACCTTCCACTTCTGTCCGAATCTAGAAAACTTCCTAAACCGTCCATTCTTGTCTCCTTTTTGCACCCGCATTGTGTCTTGCTTCTTGATTACTTTTGTGGATAGTTTGGTGACAATTCTTGGATTTTGTGCGGCATTTCTCAACTACTCAAGTCGACAGGTAAGGAATTTTGGTAAGCTTATTTGGGTGCTTTGAGTGATACACGAGTGATGAGCACATACACGTGAGCTTGTGTGTCGTGAGGAATCTCTTTTTTTTCGTTGCTAATTTTTTGCAGGTTCCCTCATACATCATGGCGAGTACAAGACGCATAAAAGCTAACTCACAACATTGTCTTCTTGATCCCAAGGAAGTCAAAGAAGTGGCATTACGTGGCGTAGATGAGCAATGGGACATCGTCAAATCTCAGTTGCTTGGTTGTTTTATACGCGTTGTGGTGTCAAAGATAACATCTGTAGCTTGGCCATTGATGGGAGTTGTGAAGTCAACCTTGCAAGTGCTATTATGGTTGAGAAATTAAATCTTCCAACCATTGATCATCTTCAACCGTACAAGTTGATGAGTACTCATGGTGATGTTTGGGTTACTAAGCACACACTTGTACCTATTCAAATCGGCAAATATGTGGACGAGGTGTTGTGTGATGTAGTCCCAATTCAAGTGACACACGTGTTGTTGGGCAAAGCATGGATGTCGAGGCGAGAAGTTAAATATGACGGACATACTATAAGTATTCCTTCTTATTTAATGGTCGTCGTTTTGTACTTGTATCACTTACTTTTGACCAACTTTGTATTGATCTAGCATCCATGAAAAGTGAGCTTGAGCGTTATAGAATGGAGAAAAAGCTAGATGAGGGAATTGTGCCTGAAGAGGTAAAATTCGAGGGAGTTGAAAGCAATGAGATAAAAGGGTCAGCTGTTGAACTAGAAAAAGAGATGAAAAAAATCTGATAAAATGGGTGGTAAAAAGGAAGAGAAGAGAGAAAGTGGGCTGATTTTGAGCAAGAATGTGAGAACCTATTATTTTCCTAACGAACTTACCTTTGCTTTGTTTAGTATCTCTTCTTTTGTGCAGATTACACAAAGTCAAGTAGAGCTGATCATGGCATGTTCCATTCCGAAATCACTTGGACACTTTGTGAGTTTCCATGGAGTTTGTCTTCTAGGAACTAAATCTCTTTGGTATCAATTCATGGAACAATGTCCATTCAAACCTATTCGCGCCATTGGAGGACTCATTTGAGCTCATCTTAAAAGGGAAATTCCAGATTCTACTTCTTGTTCTCTACCTATGGATCATTCATCGCCTTTGCCTTATTTTGAACATGTTACTAGCACTAACTCTTGTTGCTCTTATGTAGGTGTTGATGAGAAGTGTAAAGGACTATGATACGGTCCTCGATCAACACGTTTCGAGACACGTAGCACGTTTGCCCAAGGATCTAGCGAGGTTGTCCAACGCTTGGATTGCGGAGCCTAAAACCAAAACGGACGACACGATTTGATTAAAGGCGGTAGAACGACGACTCCAAATTGAGGTGAATACTCAAGTGGATAGGTCGGTAGAACAATCATGGGCAAGCGCAAGATTGCTCAAAAACCCTTGCCAAAGCAAGTAAAGGATTGAATCTCTCAATGGAAGAGAAAACAAAACTAAGTGTTTATTATCAAAATTGCGTAACCCCTTTGACCGTACAAAGTGAGCCTTTATATAGGCTAAGGGACTAGGTCAAGGGACTAATGAAACCCTAATAAAGCAAACAAGGGGGTCGGCCACTCCATGGACAAGATGGGCCGGCCCATGACCTAATTTAATAAGCTAATCCAACTCTAACAAGATGAAAACCTGGGACTAAGGCCTAGGGCCTAATCGACCAACCCACTTGGAGGCCCACTTGATTCTTCATGGGCTTGGATCATTGTATAGATGACTTGAGTATCCCCTTCCAAGCCTTCAATGTCTCTATGGACTCCTTGTTGGTCTTGCACACTTCGCACTAGGGTTTGGAGTGACTCCTTGAAGCGCTTGGCCCGTGCACGTGTGACTGGGCCAAATGGTACTCGAACTGGGTCATTACTTAGGTTAAGGTCCGTGCACACATCAGTCCCCTCCACTTGAGAAGGATTTGTCCTCAAATCTGGATCCTCCCCGTCAAGGAATGGACTCAAATCCGTGACATTGAAAGTCGTGCTAACATTGCACTCCCCCAGATAACCCCAATTTGTAAGCATTGTTGTTGACACAATGGAGCACTCGGAACGGGAAACAAATTACAGCCACTCTTCATTTGACTCAATAGTTTGGAGGATGATCTTTATGTTTGCATCAGACTAGCACTGGCATCTCGAGTTGAATCAATTGGTGGAAGGAATATTGAATTGTCAAAGGGAGTTTTCTCATTTAAATCTTGTTCTACACCTTCTTACCATCTAACTAATAATGTCCCATTAGTTCTTTACCCTATTTCTGAATTGTTTCAAGTTGAAGGTTATTTTGTGCTTGTAGGTTGTAACGCTGTCCAAAATCTCCCAACTATGATTAAAGACTTGCAACCCGATTTCGTGCTTATTCCTGATAAAAGTGGTGCACGTTCGTGCTTCCTCACATGTCCAAA